>RAKG01000004.1:0-600000 GCA_009802275.1 Neurospora sp. CHS-2018a
TTATATTATATTTATACGATTTTTCGTTATTTAAATATTAAGGAAAGAGTTTGGGTAAGAATAAGGAATTCTTATATAAAAGTTGTTGCCAAGCCCAGAAATGCTCAAAGTGATCACAGACCTCCTCTCACTTTGTTCGCGGAGACCCACATTTCATGTGGGGTAAGAGTGGATTGAACTCGTGACGAGGGCGTCTGTAACAGAGACTAATATAAAGCCGGCCCGGGCTGTTGCTTGGAGTGCAGTGCTTAGAAAACTTCCTGTCCCCTCAATTGCGACGCCCCCAACAAACAGAGGCTGCCCTTCAATTCCGTTTCTCCGTGGTTTGGACGAACAGGGCTCTTGACAAGGCTCTTGCCATTTTTATTTAAACCTGGCCGGGTTTCCTCGTCCAGGTTTTACGATATTCAACTCGACCTTCAATAACTCCTCCAAAGTCTTATCTGTGTGCACATATAGCCTCAGAGAGGGGAGGGGTGCACAATTGAAGTGCGGCGCAGATCATGGTGAAAAGCACCTGCGACCACCACATATGAGCGCAGCTCATGTGACTCCGGTCTCGTTGTTCTACGAGAATAACACTTCAGTGCGTGCGAGAGAGGACACGGTACCCGACCACTGCAGCAACTCCAAAGCGGAAACAGGACGTGAGAAAGAGCGATTGCTCATTTGTGCAATTCCATCTTGGCGTTAACATCTACTAGTCCATACAACCTGTAAGCGTGGAGGTGTAGTTGGGCGGGGATCGCCATTCGTACTCGCCAGTCATTATTCGGGGACGAAACGCCGCGCACTGGACACGCCGCGCACTCCAAACAGCAGTAGTTAACTTTAGGTCTAGTCTGGCACCTGGACTCGCACTGCCCTCCGACTCACGACCAAATTGCGATCAGGCCATTATCTGTTCCCTTGTCCTCTCCGACCTTTTATTACGAACAAATACATCCTACACACACGGAAGTCGGAATCAGCGACCAATCCAACTTCGATTGATGTTGCTATCCTGGAGTCACGGCTGGGTTGGAGGCAAGTCATGAAGTCTCCCTCAGACCGGAACTCGCTCGGCCGAACCGATTTGGTGCATAAGACAGTGGAGGCATCCTCTACGTGGCCTCCTGAACTGGACTCTGGAAGTCACGGTTTGTCCCGGGCTCCTACCTCCTCTCGCTCCTCTACCAGGGCAACCAGAGGAAGGTGCTAATGTGGCACCGGACCTGATGGACCTGTCGAGCCAAGTTCATTCAAGGTGGTAGCTACTACCGACCAGTCTGTCGCTAGAGGTACTCGCCCATAAAAAAATCACCTCACTTCTTCCAATATTCTGGCATGGAAACACAAGACCCATCGGATATTTTTCTCCTTCGCCTGCGGATCTCATTCATGCCGGCGTCCACTGGAATGGCGTCAATTCTAGACCGCAGATATCACACGCTCAAAGGCGGCTCTGCTTCTATCCCTGCCCTGCTTCCGCTTTTCCGCCTGTCAAGGCCTGTCACTCCAAGGCCTGTCTCACCTGTCTTAGCACTCTGCGCTACCAATACCAAGGGGCGAATTCCAAGGGTTAGGTACCCAAAAGTAGACCAAGGGCTTCCCCATACTGTCTGCCCTATATTAGCATCGTCTTATTGTGGCGACGGCAAGAGCTGTCAAACCAGCATTTGATCATTATCCACCTCAGAGTCACATACGGTATGCTCTGCTTGTCAAAAGCAGCCTGTCCAGCAGCCCGTCTGCGCATCTGCCTTGGACGTCTCGGTCCGCCGTTGCTTTTGGCTTTCAAGGCTCAGCAAACACACGACCGGGAGCCGAATTCCATGCGAGTGCCTCCACATTCCGCGCGGCCTCGTCAACCGCTTCCGGTTCTGGTCTGGAGCCCTCCCCCGCTATAAACAGGAGACAGGCAGACAGTCCACCCAAGGCGACCACCCAAAGGGGAGAGGATGGAGTAAACGGCCTGCCGAGGGTCCAACAAATCTCCAGTCAACTCCATCGGCGTGTTCTGGACAGCAACTATTCGTTCAATACGGGACCACTCTAGTCGCTCCTACACCTGTAGTGCGATCAACCGCAGCATTCAACCGTCCTGATTCGCCGATTCCTTGATTCTGGAAAATCGCAATGGGGCTTCTCCAATCCCTGACCTATTACGATGATGACGGTGCTACTAATCCTGGCCCTTTGAGCCGATGGGACTATGGATCTCTGCAGTGTCTCAGTGTTGAGGGGCGTCCTCCTGCAAGACAACCTGATAATCTCCCCGATCTTAGCAGTCGAATGTAGGACTGCTTTAGGGCTGCAACATGGATCCCACCCTGCGGCCTATTCAACGGTTACTACTCTGTACAGATATCACAGTACAATTTGGCCTGTGCAGCCACCCTTGGTCACCATACCCTTGGAGGTCCTCGACGAGCAATGCCCATCGACGTGTCACGACGGCTGTGGTACGGCCTGGCATTCACGGATCGAGCTAAATCCCCATCTGAATTCGGCAACAGTCTCGTCGTCACAGCAGAAACGCATGGTAAAACGACAAATTCGGCATCGGAATTGCCATTCTCACCGGTCACTCATCACCAGCCGCTCTGCTGAGTGAGATCTTTCCTCCCGCAACGATCGATCCTGCCGTTGCTTTCTCCGCCCGAATCTGTTTCCAGATACAGAAGGCCATAAACAAGGGCAAGCCCCATCCGCTCTGGCTATCCACAGCCGGAGCAAGCTGAATACGACGGCATGTCATGTAATTAAGTCAGCTTTATCCCAAGACGGCATTCTGTATCGGCGATCGGAAGCCACAGCTACGCACTTCGACTGAAAATCCATGGTTGAAATGCAGCTTTGGGACTAGACAGGCCTGGTAGAGCGGACTTTTACTCTGCCCAGGTGGGACTCGTGGGTATCTCCCTCATGGGTGCATGGGCAAAACAATAGCCAGATGCAGAACCCATCCTCCCTCAACGCTCACAAGGGTTGACCGAGTGGGACCAGGAGACATCGCCCGGGCATGTACCAAGACCGGCCAGGGTCGGCGACCCTAAACTACCCTGGCAAAGCAACGGCGTCCGGGGTTCAGTAGCTCAGGGGTGATTCCGTATCGTCATCAAAAGTCTGGTCGGCTGTGTAGGTGTGCACCCTACCCGTCCAATGTCCACCGCAAGGTAAGGGCGGCAGATGGGGGGCGGGCGTGGCTTCAAGCATAGGTGCAACATACTGGACACTCGAGCGTGCCAACCGGCCATGTCGAGTAACGCAGTGCTAGATACTCGGCTGCCGCGGCTGCAGTCACTCCGCAGCCGGATCAACCATCGCCCATCGAAAAACAGAGTGCCAAGAAGCGATGATAAAGTTGTAACAGGATCGAGTGCGGGCGGGACCGCACAGAAAGTAAGAGTGTCATATAATAAGGAAGGGCCAGCGGCTCGGTCCGAGCAGGTAACCACGAAGCCAGTGGCTGCCATAACCTCCGCTCCTATCTTCGGAAGTACTACTGCGTAGATGGTGTTCCTACGAGGATATGCCAGCCACTTGACCTGCAACTCAGGAGATCAGGTAGCCCCCTCCGTTCCGCCCCCTATACATGGTACATCTGAACGGCACACTCGTTAAGGCTTAGCCCAAGTTACTGACTACTGGTGGGGAGACCTGAAAGCCAGAGGCACTCACTCCACTGCCACTCATCCTTCTCAACAAGCGCATTGCCCCGATCTTGTGCTTTCTATCAGCTTATTACGGGCAGCCGGAACTTAGTTTGGACGATAGAAATCGGCCAGCACAATCAAGACTATTCTCGAACAAGCTCGATCTACCACGGGGATTGGGCATACCGCAAGCACAACCTTCCAAAGCTGTCTGGGTCTCGTTTCCGCCTATTAGAGCTGGACTGGATAGGGGAGGAACGTGTGTGATCCCTTGATCCCGGGGTGATTACCTAGGTAATTTGCGCTGAGTGAGGCGCCGGCGGCCTGAGGTACCACCTAAACGTTGACAACGAATGGAAAAGCCGATCTTAGCCTGGTCAACATCTCCCTATCGAGGTATATAGTGACCTTAAGCGAAGAGTCGGGAGTCCAATTGCTTGTGGGCCACGCCATATTCCCCCGACGACGACTTCAAATTCCCCAGCTTTGTGTGTTTGGGTTTCCGCAGCGCATAACCTGGGACACAACCGATCGAAGATGGCACGAACTGGCGGCGAACAACCGTACTTCAACAACTACGGCGCCGGAACACATGAGGTACGCCAACTTTCACTGTCACTCGCTTCTTCCCGATCCAAACCGAGCCCTTCGTCCGGAAGTCATCCATTTCCATCCCCTGTTTGGTGATTTGCAAGGCTGGGCCTGCTGGGTAGACGGAGAGACAGTCAGAGAATCTGTATTGCCCTCCCTCAAACCCCCGAGTAGCTCGAGACGATTGTGCCGCGCAAGCTCTACGGGTCAACAAAATCCTGCAAGTCAGACTCCACAGCCAAGGCAGCCCATGTTGATGACCGGATGACTTGAAACCCAACAGTTCAAGTGAGCAAAAAGTTCTCAACGGTCTCTTCCCTGAGATATCGATGCGTATATGGCATAGTTGCCAGTCATAACACTGATAACATTATCGATCAGAGGAGCGTCGCGAGCAGGGAGACCAGGAGACCGTTGTGGTGGAGAGATTTCGTTGTCGGGGTCATCCAAGAAAGACGAAAAGGGAGAACAGAGTCACGAGGTTGGTAGGGGTAACGTGAGATGAGGACCCGGAGCTAGACGCATACCTTTATACGCCTCGCATTCAAACAAACCCGATCATTGCAAAATAGCTAACATATTAACAATGGCGTTTCCAGCAGATGATGGCCGAAGTACCGTCAGCCTTCAGTCCCGGCAGCGGTCTGGAAAGTCTTGGCATACCCGAACACGCCACTTACTCCGAAAATCAAACCACTTCAATTCACACTACACACCAGCGGAACGGACCGAGCTTCCCCTATCCGAACTTCGCCTCTTCAGCCCGTCAAACCACGCTTCCGACTTCTCCAACCTTTCCTGTGGCGACAGCGTCATATCACGTTCCGACTCCTGACACTCCCACGCAGCCTCCTTACTATCAACAAGGGGCTGGCTGGGAGCAACAACAACTACCACCCACAGGCGCCGCCGCTCTGTACAACCGTGAACACTCGGCGTTTTCAGCACCTTCAGGCTTGACGCCCTACGAATTTGCGCCATCGCACGATATCCCGGATCCTTACCTCGGTGGCGGTAGCACTTACGGATCGCCACCTGTTCTCCAGAGCCCAGTACAACCCGGGTTTGGGTTCTCGTGTGCAAACGGTTACCCGCCGAACGGACTTGGACCGAACACGCCTTCCCAGGGAGCCTTAGTATCACCGACTGGAAGGACATTTGGATCAATCAGCGCACCGTCCGAAACTGGGTTCTCGGACAACTCAGACGGTGTCACTTACGCAAACGCCAACGAGAGGGCCAGTCAACAACAGCAGCAGCAGCAGCAGCAGCAGCAATTGGTCCAAACTAATACCGAACCAAACGAAGGCAAGAACGAGGAGGGTCCGTGGGATAACGGCAAAGGGAAGGCCTCCAGCCAGAGCATGACACCCATATCTCGCGGGTCGCCGTTCAACACAGCGGCAGCAGCGGCAGGGGGTAGTGTCAAGACCACGGACGGGACTTCGTCCGCGACTACCACCCTTACCAAGAACAAGGGAAAACTGCGAAGCGCCTCACGGGCTCCCAAGAACATCCAGCCGCGACCGGAAGAGACGCCAGAAAGAGCGAAAGTCGCGCAACTCCCACAACCTGGTCGAGAAGCAGTACCGCAACCGACTCAACGCCCAATTCGAGAGTCTCCTGGCCGTGCTGCCAGACTCTCTGCGCTCATCGATGACCATGATCCACGGCAGCGGTGGCGGCGGGGACTCGGACGGCGTCAATGGCAATGGTGGTGGTAGCGTCATTCCAGGCCAACACCCCTCGCTTGACTTTAGCATCGAGCGGCGTCTGAGTAAGGCGGAGGTGCTGGATATGTCGAGGCGGTATATAATATCGTTGGAGAAGGAACGGGATACGCTGGAGAGGGAGAAGGAGCAGTTGCTGCATAGCATTGACCAGTTGAGGCATGGCCATGGTCAACATGTTCAGCATGGGCAGCATGGTCACGGTGCTGCTATGTACATGATGGATAGGAATGGGGTACCGATAGGGCATGGGCATATGAGAGGAGTTGGTGGTTGAAACAACCCGTTCTCCTTTTTCTTTTCATCGAGACCGCATAAACGCTTAAACCTTTTTTCGTGTTTATTCCATTCAACACAAGACACAAAAAGGCGTCATAGGAGGGAAGAGTCTCAAGATGTTGGTTGGGCTAGGAGGCACAAAAGAATTTTCAGAATCGTTGATCAGCATGTTTATTTTCTCTACTGTCACTTCTGCAAAACCCGAGGGAGTGGAGCTGACGACACTCAGCACACGTATTACACTGGCATTAGTTAAACACACGGTTGATAGATATTGGATTCGTCACTGGGTAAAAGTAAGGACAGGATTGTATCGAGCGCTCAACAATTAAAACACATAGACCAGCAGACCTTATGCACCCTCTCATTTACCCTTTCCTTCAAGCTCACATACATCATCTTCACGTATAAACCAAATAGCAATCCCGGAGAAACAAACCCGGACATTCGTCCAACACCAAAGAGGACACTTAACAATGATGCGGAAAACATATGTATATGTATATATACCTATGTAACTCTCTTTTCCTCTTGGTTGTAAAACACACTATTTAACGCCGCTTTCCTTTTTAAAGCAATCAATCAGATGATAATTTTTCCCCATGGGATGCCACTTAAACGCCGCCGCCTGCCTGCCGACCCAAAGATCAAACCAGCACACACACACAACTTCCTCCTGTCCAATGCCGAGCCGAGCCGCGCCGCTTTTCGTCCAACCACTGACCGTACCAGGAGTTCAGTTCAAGATTTTCTCCCAACCACCTCGCAAGCAAAAGTCCGCTCACAGCTCTTCTTTCTTTCCAGTCAGATCATGCGTTTGATCCCCCTTGGCCCCCACGCTAAAGCTGTTTGGGCCGGCTAGAGGTAATCAAGGCGGGTGCACAGATCCTCGGCTGCCGTCCGTTCGTTGTTCTCCGTTCTTGCTGTTTTGCCGTCGCACTGGCGATGGGACCGACTTCCTCAATGTCAACATGCAGACGGAGTCACGGGATGGATGGATCACACACAGTCCACACCCTTCCCTACGACCCAACCCAGCGAGAAGACGCAATCCAACGTCAAGCGCCTTCAGCTCTTTGAGACCACCCATGCCCTGGCAGCTTCCTCTCTTCCACCTCCCCACACCTCCCGCTTTCTTCTCTTTGCTCAGGATATAATAACTGACTGATCTGGACCAAACCGAGCATAGTCAGGGCCAAGCCAAGCCAAAACCGCATAGTCCATCACGGTAGCAATAGAAGAAGAAGCAGCAACCTCCGACTGCGCTTCCGCTACCGCTGCTGCTGCTACTGCAACAGCCGTACCGCTTTGCGCTTTGCGCCGCGCTACGCCGCGCCGCTTTGAGAGATCACACTCATACCCATCCAGCACCTCCCCACACGCCGCGTATCCGGCGAGCCAGCTGGATGTCCTTCTGCATGATGGTGACGCGCTTGGCGTGGATGGCGCACAGGTTGGTGTCCTCGAACAGGTGGACGAGAAAGGCCTCGGCGGCCTCTTGCAGGGCCAGGATGGCTTGCGACTGCCAGCGCATTTCCTCGTCCATGGGGCGGAATTGCATGGCTATTTCGCGGACCTATCGAAAACAAAGGTTAGCAATGGATCGGGTTGTATGGGTGATTCCCCTAACCCAAGGACAAGGGGGGTGAAGGGAGGCCTAGTAGGTAGGTATAGTACGTACCAATCGCGCAAAGGGAAGCTTAGCAACCAAGAGATCTGTCGTCCTTTGATAGTTGCGGATCTCCTTGAGCGCAAGCGTGCCGGGTCTGTAACGCCTCTTCTTACCCTGGGGAACGGGGTCGCCGGCTGAGTTTGTTATTGTTAGCTGTGTGTGATCCTAACTTGGGCCGTAGCCATGGATACCATCCGCGCGCGCGCGTACGCGCCGCGCCTCCGGTTGCGCCGAGGATTCGGCCGTAGACGGGACTGGAGTAGTGGGACATACGTTGGACACTGCTGGCGCGCGACTTCCTTCTTCCCGGGGGAGTGGCCTTGGCCTTGGGCGCCGCCGCGGCGGCTTTCTTAGGCACCGCCTTTTGCTTGCCTACTCCTTTCGTTTTCGGTGGCATTGTTGTTTTTGTGTATTGATGATCGATCGGTAAGGTTTGGTAGGTGGATGGTTCGCTGGTGACGCACGCGGAGAGGGAGATTGAGGGCGTCGTTTATTGATAGGTCGTCTAAATGGTTGAAGTGGTGGTAGTGTAAACCGAACCTAGGTGGTTGCCAAGTCGCAATTGCCAAAAAGACCGGAAAGTTGGGTCGGTGTTGTGGTTTGCGACGGGAGCTAAAGTGGATGCGTCGGCGGAGCTTTCTTCAATTGACGGGAGCTTGGGCGCGTCTTGCAAGGCGGCAAGGGATCAGCAATTCGGGGTTGTTGCAGCCAGGATTGGAAGGCAAGAAAGAGGACAAAGAAAACTCGAAGTTGTCCAAGGTGTCGAGTATATGGCTCGGAAGGTGAATGGACAAAGCCGGCAATGCCAACTCACACAATCACTATCCACGATGTTTGTACAAAAGGGGGGTGGTTGGGGAACGTCGACTGGAATGGGGAACCTTGACGCGCCTGCGTTTCTTTTTTGAACGCGACTGGGCGCGCTCGGTCACAGTGGATTTTGTGGGGTTCCACGATGGAGTTCAATCCGCATGCAGGGGTTTAAATGGCAGCGGGGAAATGTGGGGTCAATCCAAAGCAGCTTGGCCTTGAGAGGGAGTTTGTTCACAACGTCAGATATGTGCATAAACGCATATTCTGGCTAGTATCATATCTGAGCATGCTGCGACCCTGGAAAGTTCGACGCACAGCGCTTCCAGCGACCAGCGCTTCCCACTTCCATTTCACTTGCAGCTGCAGCCTTCCCCAGAGTTCCGCTAGCGATCCCGCCAGCCCGTGGCCCCGTCTCGCTTCCCGTCTTGACACTAGGTAAACCAGACCTCAACGGCACCCCCACACCAGCCTGTAATCTGTACACCTACACCTTCTAGAGGACACGACATCATCAACACCGCGGCATCTTGATTTATCAACGTAACCTTCCACGCTCTCTTTCTTCGGGCTAGGCGTTATCACATAGTTCATTTAGACGTATTCCGTCAAGAGATTGTTTCCCATTCCAATCCGAATCCAAGCATCGTCGTCGTTGAACCTGCACCATCGCATTCGCCCCAACCGTACCTGATTGGAGACGGTACCCGATTCACACCATCCGTGCTAGCGACGCCGCTATCGTCTATAACATTCCAGCCCCGGCATACAGGACCCGCCAAGCATCCGATAACGAATCAACACCAACTGAGCAGTCGTTGCTCTACGAACATTCACCATGGACCAGATGATCGGTGGTGGTGGTGGTGGTGGTGGCGGCGATGCCGGGCGCTTCCCGCTCGAGACGTGGTTCTGGGAGATGCCCATCTGCACAAGGTGGTGGACGACGGCAACGGTGCTCATGAGTGGCTTGGTCCAGTGCGAGCTTATCACTCCCTTCCAGCTCTTCTATAGCTACCGCGCCGTCTTTGTAAAGTCACAGGTTCGTGGTCTTCCATCATCATCTCCTCCTGGTGCACATGTTCCTTTCTACGAGAGAAATTGTTCGCTAACACGGCTGTTGTTGTTCCTGTTTAGTACTGGCGACTACTCACCACCTTCCTCTACTTCGGGCCCTTCTCCCTCGACCTTCTCTTCCACGTATACTTTCTGCAACGATATTCCCGACTACTCGAAGAGTCCGCAGGCCGATCACCAGCACACTTCTCATGGCTGTTACTCTACGCCATGGTCTTCCTCCTGATTCTGTCGCCGCTCGTTTCGATGCCATTCCTCGGCCACCCGCTTTCGTCGACGCTGGTTTACATATGGTCTCGCCGTAACCCAGATACCCGGCTTAGCTTCCTTGGCTTGTTGGTGTTCAGCGCACCCTACTTGCCATGGGTCCTTATGGCGTTCAGCTTGACACTCCACGGCACAGTTCCCAAGGATGAGTTGATGGGCGTGGTGATTGGCCATATCTGGTACTTTTTCACCGACGTGTATCCTCCCCTTCACGGCGGCTCAAGACCCCTTGACCCGCCCATGTGGTGGCGCCGTATCTTTGGTATGTGGTCATCTTTTGTTTGTGTGGCTTGCGGTTTGTTTAAGGATTTATGTACTAACGACCATATTAACAAAGAGGGCCGACCGCGCGAGGAGACCACGGATGGTATCAACAACGAGATCGCAGTCGCTGGTGCCCCTGAAGTTGCGCCACCCGAGGTCCGCTAAGGTGTATGGGGGAGTGGCGGGAGTGGATTGTACATTCATCATCAGCAACATGGGCTACAACTGCATGACAGGTTAGGTCGTTGCCTTACTGACATTTCTGTTTTCTAAGGAGGATACCAGGCGTTTTTAGGTAAATTGGGATCAGTTGATACGAGAAAGTCATTCACTATGGACCAAAAGCAGCGCACTTCATGCATGCCGTTTCGAGCGTTTCGTTCAGGACGATAGGATGACTTGCAGCAGAAAGAGCAAAACCAGGTCCAGATCACACCACCGTGCCGAGGGGTCGATTGATAAAAGCTTAGGTAGCGGCCAGTGGGTATGGCGAAAAAGGAAACAACTGAACGGCCGCTCACACCAGACATTGGTTGATAGGTGTTATAGATATTTCTCATGCATTCGGGTATAGATATATGTCGCTTAACGCAAGTAGCAAACTCAGCTAGCGTATAGCCTGCTTTCCTTCTTTCCATTTGTGATGGCTTAAGAAGGCTATGTCCACCCCCCTTTGGCTCCTCCTACGTCTATCCCATTTAGGCCTTCAGGAACTGAGTGACATACTCCTGGCGGTAGGGGTTCTCATCAAGGCCTTCGGTGCGGTTCAAAGGCGTCCACTTGGGCTCCTCCTTGAACAGACGCATAGCCTGGATATACTTTTTAGCCAGAAAAGGGCATGTCAGTTTTCCAACCTCAACTTGCAATAGAGGAATATTATAAACATACATCGGTATCATCAGTAGTAAACCTATGATAAATGCCAGCAGGCAGGATGATCAAATCATCCTTGACAAGCTTGATGCGAATCCACTCGTCGCCCTCGTTGCGCACGTCAAAGTACCCCGCGCCGTCGCGGATGTACCGGATCTCCTCGTCCTCATGCAGGTGCTCGTCGAAGAACTGCCGCACTTTCGTCTCGTAGATGGCCCCCATCTTCTCGGGCGAGATGGTGATCTCATCCCGGTTCTTGTAGCCGCGCTCAGAGGCAAGGGCGTTCACGCCCGAGAGGTCCGGGATCCGGAAGTAGAGGACGCCGACCTTTTCCAGGTCCGAGACGGTCACTTCCTTGCCGGAGTCGTGGGGGAGGCGTTGGTCGCCCTGTTTTTACGTGGTTAGTGACGAGTGGTGGATGTTGGTCCAAACACTGAGGGCCCTGGTTGGGGAGGGAAGTCTTCTATGACCGGAACCCATGTAGGCAGGCAAACAGGGAAGTGAGTCCGATGGATCATGGGTAAAAGTAACTTACAGGGAGGTTGTCGTAGAAGTAGGCCTTCATTTTGGCTATTTTACTGTTTGATAGTGTCTGTTTCTGGAACTGGGTATCAATGAGACGACGCCGCGGGGTTTTGTTAGGTGCGGTGTCGTTGCGATAAATTGTGGGGCTATGAAGTTCGGTGGAAACAAGAAGTTGGAGATGGTTCAGGGATGATGGGTTAAATGTGATATGTATAGACTATATAGAGTTCGTTCGTTCTTCTCAAGAACACTTTAGATGAAGGCTTTTCTTGGACCAGATCTCACGCCGCCGCCACGGACAAATTTTCGGTCATGGCCGGTTTGCATCACACCATGCCCATGTTTAATCACCAAAAGCGGGTGACGTATGGAGGGGTTTTTCTTTGGTGAGATGCTGTATGAGAATTGCGCCATCGCCCCCGATACAACGATTCGGCACTTGATCACCCGGCTCGGCTTCACGACGACACGGATTTCAGGGGTAGTAAACATTGGGACTTTCTCCATTTGCTGCACAGGGTTGCTAGAGGTATGCGGCTGAGTGCTGTGGCAGGGGCGTGCTCTTATCACGACTTCCACGAGGTCGTTGCGGAGCATCAAAAAGAGCCTTATCGGTGCAGCAGACGGGGGTATCGGTATAACCACCTTGATAGCAAGAATGAAAAGAACTAGGGAGATACTTCTTCAACAGAGAAAGATGCTTTAGGAACATCGTGGAACAGACTTCTTTCAATGGAATCAATCAGTTTGCCTGGATCATTTGGATAGCCATGCAGTGACTGGCAGCAAACGAAGACATCACCTTAGGCAGGCGAATGCTTCTATCGGGCCAGGATAGAGCAAATGCACTTACTGGGGTCTGACTAACAACTTCAGTGTCCCGTGAAACCCGATCTCATGAACATTGTCCGGGCTGATGCTCCTTCGGGGCTTCATGATACTTCATATTTTCATCGCCATATCACAAACTTCAACCAAGCTTTCATTCACGATACCTCAGGCCCTTTGCCTAGGTCATTAAATCACTGCTTTCCCCTCTGGTCGTGACAATGACATGAGATTCGACAAAGCGGGCGTTTGCGTATCGCACATTGCACCGTCGGCATCGCCACTTGTCATCACTGCGCTTTCATAGCGATCTTTACTTGAGCCTTCTGGCGTTTCAAAGTATATCAAATCCAAAACTACGGCCACTCATCTCACCCTCGCAATGGAGCAAGGGACTCCAAGCATAGCCGGGAGTGAGACGCCCAGTAAAAAGGGGAAGGTCGCACTCCCAGCGAGTTGCGACCCACCACAGCCCGGCGCACCACGGAAGCCCCTAGTTTGGATCGTAAGAATACCTCTCACTACCCTCCCTGACCTCAACTCCATACTACTCCCTAAAACCCCTCATGTAACTAACACATACCACAGGTCTTCGGCGGCACCGGCCAAATGGGCCGCTCCCTGGTCAAGAGCTGCCTCAACCACGGCGACTCCGTCACCGTCGTAGGCCGCATCTTCGAGTCCACGCAAGAGCAGATGGCGCAGGCGCACCTGCACCACCCGCAAGCCGAGAACGCCTTCGGCACACTCTGCGACGTGCGTGACTACGCCTCGGTCAACCGGGTCATCGACCAGACGCTCGACCGGTTCGGGCGCATCGACTGCATCGCCAACTGCTCCGGCTACGGCGTCATCGGCGCGTGCGAGGACCAGGACGAGCACGAGATCCGCAACCAGTTCGAGACCAACTTCATGGGTACCGTGCACATCATCCAGGCCAGCCTCCCTTACTTCCGCGAGCAAGGTGCGGGGCGGTACATCATTTTTAGCTCCACTTCGGGTGCTCTGGGCGTGCCGGGTTTGGGACCCTATTGCGCGACCAAGTATGCGGTGGAGGGATTGATTGAGGCGATGCTGTACGAGGTGGACGCGTTCAATATCAAGGCCACCCTCGTCGAACCGGGCTTGGTAAGAAGAGACGAGGCTGATACCTCCATGGTGCCCCGCTGGGGCCATTTCTTAATCAAGCCGGCCAGCGAGCCGTACTCGCACGCGACGTCGCCGGCGCTGCACGCGAAGCGGATGGTGCAGTGGTTGGGCGACAAGCAGCCTACCAGCGCTCAGAAGTGCGCGGACTTGGTGTGGCAGCTGGGCCACTGCTCGTACCCGCCGCTGAGGCTGCTGCTGGGTAGTTATGCGATTGAAAGCATCCGGGACCGGTTGAGGTCGGTGACGGAGGAGTTGGAGGACTGGAAGCATCTGCATTTTCCGGTGGCGCCGGAGCCGGGGAGTAGCGGGGAGAATAGGGGCGAGGATGGCGAAAACAAGGGGGGCGAGAATGTCGATAGAGACCAGGACATGGAGATGGAGGTTGAGGAGACGTCCCCCTACTAGCAACAGGGAGTAATTACCGTTTGGTAATGACGCCCTCCTTACCCTAAACATCGGACGACAAGACCCTTCCCGCCCGCCCTAAGCCTGCTGCAGCCTGCAGGCACCATATAAGGTCCCTTATCTGACCCCTCTACCACAACGGGCCCTGTGGTCTTATGGCGCAGTGGTTCCCGTTGATGAAAACATTGCCGGGTGCGCGGTACTCGTGGTACAGTTTTCGTAGGTCGCAGCTGGAGCATTGTGGTTCGTTCCACAAGCCTACCTGGGCGACTGAGCTTTTTGCAATTTTTATCGAATAGCGGAATGGCTGGAGATATGGGCATTTGGGTGTTTGCATTTTTCTTTTGCTTTTTTTGGATTTAAAAATGAGGTTTTTCTTTGTTGGTTGCAGGAGGGAAGATGCGCATCATCAGTCACAGGTTCAGAACACAACGGAGACGCGCTACGCAGACACGGCACTGAAGCAGGTCAAAGAGCACTTAGGGGACCAGCACATTGATATATTGAACGAATACTTGCTCCTCCATCCCAGTTCTCTCATGGAGCGTAAAATCGCCTCTGATTCTACTACCTACACCTAGGCGCCAATGCATGCTACTTCGTCTCTAAATCCATCACTCCTTTCCCTTACTCTTTCCCTTTACCCTCTCTCCCTACCCCTACCCTACCTACCCACTCCCCATCTATCCCCCACCCTCCCTACCAATCCATCGTTGTCATCTTTTACCCTCCCCTTTATCACCGCTCTTACCCCCCTCACCAGCTTCCACAGTGGCTTCCGCAGTGGCTTTATCAGTGTTGGCACTGTTCCTGCCCCTGCTACTACTGAGTGCCAGTACTTTCTCGGCCTCTTCCTTCATCTTCTGCTGCTCGGCGGCCTCGGCCTTTCTCTCCTCCTCGTGTATCCTCTTCTTCTCGGCCTCCCACTGGTCTTTTTCCATCTTGCCTTTCAGCAGCCTGAGAGATTTCTCCAGCTGTTCTTCTTGCTTACCGGTGAGTTTTTGGCCGACGGATTCGTGCTTAGGGTGAGGACTGTTGTCGCCTGCCATGTTGATGGATGGGAGGAGAAGATGAGTTAATTTGTGTTATGTGGTGGTGGTGGTCTTGATATTATCTGAGTATGTGTGGGCTTCGTCGACTGATCCGCTGATCCGCTGTTGAGGAAGAGAGGAGGTGAGGAGTGAGGGGGGGTCTTGAGGAGATATGTATGGTTGTTGAGTTGACAGTACTGATGTGAACGCAAGGTTTGACTATGGTTTCGCATCCGTTTCTGGGTCACTGTTGCTTGTCTTGTTTTGTGTGGAGATGACTCCGCTGGGATGGTTTGCAAGTGATGAGTGAGATAGGATAGGCAGGTACGGCGATGTCATTGAATTCTGGTCATTGAGACGAAGTGATTCCAATGATGGGGGAAATGCTTGATTGGTAGCTTGGAGGAGAGAAGAGGAATGGCGGGCCAGGCCAGGTCTAAATACTACCAAAACGGAAAATCGGGGTGGGATGCACCTTCCACACGTCTCATTATCCATTCACCTTGCGAGTCACAAATATTTGGCTGTTGGATGATGCGGTGACTCATGGATTCGTAGTTGTGTATGAGCTCTTAGCATGTAGCTAATGCTTTCCTGTTGGCTTTTCGACATCATGTCTATCACCACATTGGTCTACTATATTCTCTTCCCAACAATCCTTTTACACCTTGTCCCTAGTGATTCTGGTCTTGCCGGTATTAAGAATCGGTCTCAGTAGACGTGCCTCGAATGGCTGACGTGAATCAGTCGTGGAAATGGTATCGACTGGAGCTCTTCATGTTTCTCTCCCACATCGAAGTGTCCCGTAACATCCAGATCATGAGGTTGTGACCCAATGTTGATGACCCAAAGAGGGTAGCAAACTACACAGGGTTCTCGAGGCAACCACCCCAGGTCTGACACTTCCATTCGTTTGCTCGTCTGAGCTTGCCACCTAGTGACTTATGCTCTTGCTGAGCATTTGCTCACACCGCCATGGAATATCAGCGTCATCCCCAAAAGACTCATCTCCACGCTTCGCTGCGTGTCCTCAGCGAGGCGGATGCTTGAGGGCTTGCCGATAGTGAATCAGTGGGAGAAAGCGCTTAAGATGTATCAGAGCCCTTCAAACCAGCCTGAGTTTTATGTTCCTCAGAGCATTCCGGAACAGACCGGCAAGGGATTCGAACCTGTGGTCCGAAACAGCCGCGATACGACGCTGAAATGATGACCAAGCCAGCGATGTCGTCCACGGAGAGAAAAACGGGAGAGACGCAAAAGAGGGGGTCCGGCACGGGTTGCCAAAGCCTCGTCCGGCCCACAAACCGAGAACCCTCATCAACACGCGCCAACGCGCTCACCTCCTCTTCCTATGCCCGCCCTTAGCCTTTCCACCCCTTCCTCCCCTTCCTCCCCTCCCAGCAGGCCCCGAGTTCTCCATACTCCTGATCTCGCGGGCACTAATCTTCAACTGCGCGCCCCTCATCTTTCCAATACCAGGCATATCCACCGGCCTATCCCCACTCCTCTTCTTCCCACCACCACCACCGCTGCTACCACCCGTCTTCCCCTTCCCCTTGCCGGAGGCCTTCTCAAGAATAATACCATTCTCCCTCGCCTCCCTCCTCCTCTTCTGCTCATACGTCTCCGCCGCCTTGTTGATGCCCTTGCGCATGTTCATCGGCATTTTTTCTTGTTCGAGAACGCTGCCCTTTGCTCCCAGCGCTTGCATGCGCATGTCCGTCGTCTTCTTGCGGATGCGGCCCTCGGCAAAGGCGCGCGTGTTCTTTTCGGTTTCGGCGGCGGCGCTGGAGAGGTAGTGCGAGGCGTTGCCGCCGGCGGCGGAGAGGATGTGCGACTCGGCAATGAGGCGCTGCAGGGCGAGGTCGTTGGCGAGGAAGGCGGCGCTGTCGTCGCCGTCGGCGCCGTCCTTGTCCTTTTTGGACTTGGTGCCGTTTGTTTGGGAGTCAGAGGAGGAGAGGATGGCGTTGGGGGGTTTGGAGGACTGTGGTTGACGGGTGTTAGTGAACTTATCCCCAAATAGTTAAAGGACCACAAGGAATGAAAGAACGTACCAAATAAGCCTTGAGCTCCTTCTTCGACATCTTCGACATATCCACCTTTGACGGGTCCTTGGAATAATCCACCACCATCACCTTGGGAGCCTCCTCTTCTTCCTCTTCCTCGTCCTCTTCACTGTCGCTGCCACTGCAATCCTCCTCATCCTCGTCGCCGGAGAAGTCGTCTTCCGAGCCCGAATCTACCGCATCGTCGTCGTCAAGTATTTGGTCCTCGTCGAAATCATCACCATCGTCCTCCCCATCCCCTTGGGCTTTCCTAGCTTTCTTCTTGCCCGACTTCGATTTCTCGGCCTTTGTCGTGGTAGTAGTAGTCCCAGGAGCAGGAGCAATTGGCTTAAATCGAGCCTCGAAAGCGCGCTGGAAAATGGAAAGCGCGTCGCTGATATCTTGTTCCTCCTCCTCCTTCTCCTCCTCTTTGCTGACGTCCTTTCCCTTCTTCACTGGCTTCTCCTCCTCCTTCTTGGCGGTTTTCTGCTTGATTCTCTTGACGACCTCGTCCTCCGCAACTCTCTTTTTCTTCTTCGCCTCGGGCTGAGCAGTTACGCTCTTTCGCTTTCCTAGTAGTGTGGCTGACGGCATTTTGATGGACGACGTTCGACGACGAGATACGACGGTAGTTGAAATTAAGTTGGTGTCGCGATTAGGTTGCTGCCGGTTGGTTCGCCGCGGTCCAAAAATTTGTCCAATGCTGGACAAGGGACCATTTGGGGCTTATCGATAAGATAATTCTTAGCAGAATGGCATGCAGCTCTTATCACGCAGTGGAGTCGAGGAGGGATCTGCAGCACTGTGTGCCCAGGGGGTAGGGTACCTCTAGCGGGACACCTTGCCGCAGCTTCCCACTGGAGTGCTGGGAACGCATAGGGCTACCCCACTGAAACATAGCGGACTGCATCCTTGACTAACGCCCAGCCCAGAAGACGAACCTCACTTTAGGTTCCTGTGCGTCATATCAGACAGTTGAGCCTCATTTTCATCCAACACCATCAACACATCACCCTCACCCCTCACAAAAATGACGCGCTTCCGCCCCTGCATCGACCTCCACGCCGGCCAAGTCAAGCAAATCGTCGGCGGCACGCTCGACAGCGCCACTTCGGAACTCAAGACCAACTTTGTTTCTCCCCACCCCCCGGCCTATTTCGCGAAGCTGTACCGCGACAATGAATTGACGGGTGCGCATGTCATCATGTTGGGCCCGGGGAACAAGGAGGCGGCAATGGAGTCCCTGAAGGCGTGGCCGGGGGGGTTGCAGGTGGGAGGGGGGATTACGGAGAGTAATGCTAGGGAGTGGGTGGAGGCGGGGGCTGAGAAGGTTGGTTGATTTTTGGTTTTGGTTTTGGTTGTGATTTTTGGAGTTTTGGTTGACTTTGGGGTGTTGGATGGTATGGTGGGGTGATGGTTGTTTTCCTTTTGCGTTTTGGTTGTTTTTTTCTTGTCGTGAGGGGGCATGTCTTTTTTCTCTTTCTCAAGGTGTTGGCGGATGACATGTTTGTTTACTTTCATAAAGGGGTATCACATGCCTCTGGGCTCATAGAGCTACTGCCTCTACCTTCTCCGTTGTCAAGATCACTCGCTAAAAATACTATATAGGTCATCATCACCTCCTACCTCTTCCCCAATGGCAAATTCTCCCAGTCCCACCTCGACGCCGTCCTCGCCGCCCTAGACGGTGACAAGACCAAGCTGGTCATCGACCTGAGCTGTCGCCGCCAGGGAGACGACCGGTGGTTTGTCGCCATGAACAAGTGGCAGACTATTACCGACATGGAAGTGAGCGAGGGTAAGTTTCTGTTCTGTTTTCATCTCTCTCCGTCCCTTCACCACTTCCTCTGGTATATGATGACTCACTCCGTTTTGTTCTGCCCCAATTGCACAACAGAATCCATCAAAGCCTTAGAACCCTATTGCTCCGAATTCCTCATTCACGCCGCCGACAACGAAGGGTTGCAAAAGGGCATCGACGAGAAGCTCGTCCAGCGGCTGTCCGAGTGGTGTTCCATTCCTGTGACTTATGCCGGTGGCGGTCGGAACCTGGAGGACCTGGAGACGGTCAAGAGACTGAGTGGTGGCAAGGTCGACCTGACTATCGGCAGCGCGCTGGATTGCTTTGGTGGGAAGGGTGTCACGTTGCAGGAGTGTGTGGAGTGGAATCGGAGGCAATGAATGGGTCGTGGTATTGAGGTGATGCTTGAATAAGAAACCAAAAGGGGGTGAGTGTTGTGTACATAGAGGTAGTTTTATATCCTTGAGTGTATTCTGGTCCAAACACAACCTGAAGTGACACTCACTTTGCTCTTTAAGCTGAACAAAATGCACACAATGCAACGAAATAATGATCATGCAAGCAAAGTTATATGTAAGTTGAGTCTGTTTTGATAATCTCAAGTCCGACTCGTGGCCAGACAAATTATCACCAACTAAAAAGCCCCAGTTTGTAGACAGAAATTGTATCTCTTTGCTCTTATTTCTTTTGTGTTCTTACTACTCTACTAACAAGACATCCAGAAATCGACAGGATTAAGAAGGGCACCAGCCCAAGTAGACAATGAAGAGTAAGTAGGTACTAAGTTGTATGTGTTACTCGGCAATGTGTGTGCTTTACTCAAACAATGGCAACATAGAACAGCCAGCAGCAAACAATGCGCCACGGCAGCAAGCTTCCAGATCCAGATCAGCCCGGCAAGAAGAGAGATATGTAAAAGCAGAGAACTCCTCCGACAAAAAGTAGTATAATAACCTTGGCCCTTTTGAAGCGAAGAAAGAAAACACGTTCAGCGAGGCTATGCGACGCTTGCTATCCACCAGTCAAACATGCCAGAGCCAGAATCAATATACCAGACAGCGCAATGCAACCAAATGCCATGCATGCAATGCAGTGTGCATCCCGTGAATCCCGTGCTTCGCTAACGACGGGCAGCAGAAAGCCACGATCATCATCATCATCACCTATGATGTCATACTCCATGCGGACCCCATCATACTTCCGAGCACCGGACTTTTCCACCCCAAAACGCACCTCTTCCCAAGCATCATCTGTTTTTTTTTCATCCTCTCATATCTCTTCACAACATGTTCTCGTAACTCAACATTATAATAATTGTTTGGGGCGAACGCGAGCCAGCCCGACTTATACAAGACTGCTCTTCGTTCTTGAGTGCACCCGTCGGCCCTCAGCACGTCTGCGGATCGTCTCCTCTCTCTTGAGCACCAACTCGCACCACTTGCCCTTCAACTTCGACGGGGTACCCGTTACCGTATCGTCATCGGAAGCAAGAATAGTGTCACGACCGATGACTTCGCCGAGAACCTTCATCCAGCCTTCTTTCTCCTCAGTGCTGTCGGCGTAGAAGTCGATCAACTCGCCGTTATTGAAGCGAATCCGGAACCCTTCTTCGACAAACATGTAGCCTTCTTCGTCCTCGGCGAACGCAGAGCGACGGCGCTTGCCGTTCTTGCCGGTAATTTCCTTCTCCATGAGGGCGCGACGATCATCGATAAGCCGCTTGGCATTCGCGAGGTTGATGGTTGCTCGTGGCTGTCGAGTTGCCTCGTGATAGGCGGTCAGCTTAGTACCAACCAACTTGAAGTAACGGCGACGCCAGTACTATAAAAGATATTGTTAGCAAGAATGTCAATAGTCATTATGGGACATGAGCGCAAACATACCGGGCAATCTCCACCCTGCTGGCTGAGGACACCCTCCCAAGATTGGGCCAGGCGCTCCTCAGCAGCCTTCATCTCGCGAATGCACGAGTTCATGCTCTTAGGCATATCCTCATCGGTCGCTCCCTTGGGGCGAGGTACGAAAAGAAGCTGGAGTTCCAGCTTTCCGATCTTATACGGCGCACGGCGAACAGGCCCGGTACTACCGCGCTTGCTCTTGACGCTTGAGGCAAAACCGGCCTCTTCGGTAGCCCACTCGTTGAAGGCTGCAACTTCCACTGTATACGGGCGTCCGAAACAGCGGGTTTCGTGCTCCTTAAGGCAGACATAGGAACGAGCGAAGCTTCCGTCTTCGGCGGCCAAGGGGGAGAGAAGGTCCCATGCAGTAGGCTGAGTCTTCATTTGCCGGGCAGCGGCTTCACGCTGCTGTTGCGCCAGGCGTTCTTCCTCTTCCTTTTGCCGCATCTCCATTTCGCGCCGCTTCTTGGGTGAAGCAAACACTCTGCTGAATGTCGACGTCTTGGCCTTGGTAATCTTGGCAGGAGATGGTATCGCCTTTTGTTTGACCGGGGCGGGCTTCTCCAGTTTAACGTTCAGAGTCAACTGGAATTCCAGGTCGTTTGGTACAACAAGTTCGAACTCCTGGCCGATGGGTGCATTTCTGGCAAGCTCCAACCAAGCCGTCGTGACACAGTGAACGCCGTTGTCCAGGGTCAAGGCAAACCAAGTCCGTTCGTCTACAGCACGGTTAGTCGAGCCCCTTTTTGTCCTCAAAGCAGGAGACTTACTCTTTGGAATGGGCAGATCGAGATCCTTCACGCCCATCACCTTAACGAACAACCGACCTCTCTCCCCGCTCTCTGGACCCTCCATCCCGGCGTTGAGGTCGTCTTCGGTTGTTGAGGTTGTTGCCGTGGCATTACTCTCCTGACCAGGAAGTGGTGGCACGGGCCCGGTGGTACTGGGTCGCTTCTTAAGACTCCTCTTTCTCGGTTGAGGATTCCAAGGCTCCACTGTCCACGACTGAGGACGATTCGCCTTCACGGGTGAGCCGCCCGCGGATCGGTAGCCGTTACGAGAATCGTCGCCATCCTTATCACTGGCAGTAACCATTTTGGTGTTCTGTCGCATGAGATAACCGCGCTGTTTACGAGTCGTAACGTTAGCATCGAGGAATACATCTTGTGGAACTGGGTCGGGTTTGGTTTTGCTCTCGGACGCTTGTCCAGTGAAAGTAAAGCCTCCGGTTGTGGTGTGGGATTTGTTTAGGAAATTGTCAAAAACAACCTTTTGCGCCTCAATCACCCTCTCGAAATCGCTTTCGAGGCTGAGGCCAACGTCGATATCTAGGGTGAGACTGCGGTTCTTAAAGCTAGGATGGCGCATCATGTAATCATCGGCCGAGGCTGTCAGGAGTTCAGGCTCCATGTCTTTCGAGATACGGCTACGGTGGCGTTCTGGAATCTGGGGGATGGCGGGAACTTCACGGCTAACGTGGCGACGAGCCTCACGCATGCTTTCAATATCGGCAGGTGTCGCCGACGGCCGAGTCTTCAACTTGGAACCAGACGCCGACTTGATGGTCGCAACTTGTTCCGGGATGGCGGGCGATGCGCGAGCTTCCTCTTCATCACTGTCGGGCATGGGGCGGTGGATCACAGACTCTGGGGTACCTGGCTCTTCCTCGTACTCATCTTCCTCATCAGGTTCTCCCCAACCCGAGCCGTCATACTCGGGCTTTGACAGCACCTTCTTCATCTTGGGCGTCTCTGGCCTCTGTTCGATGTGGATTTCCGGCACGGCCTGCTTCTCTGTTTCCTTGCCCTTTTCAGGCTCAGCGACTTGCGCAGGCTCCTTTTCCTTCTCCGGCTCAGCAGGTTTGCTCATGAATGATTCCAAGCCCTCGGCAAAGTCTCCATCCTTGTTTTCTTTGGAAAGCTCCAGAGAGCCGCTCATGCTGGAGGAAGAGATGTCTCTTACCGCGGGCGGTTCAATTGCAGGGGTAATTGATGCCCTCGGGGTGGACACCTGATCATCCTCATGATCATCCTTTTCGGGATCTGTGCCAACAGAGTACTGGCTTTCGGTTTCATCGTCATGGTGTATCTCAGATGCATCCGCCTCGCTGTCGACAGTCTCGGTATGATCATACGTATCCGCAACCGAATAGTCGTCTTCACTGTCATAATCATGGTGTGGGCGTTTGATGATAACGCTTCCCTCTTCCTCGCTGTCGGTTTCATCGCTGAAGTCCGAGTCGTTTTCGGTGCTAGGAATTGGCACATCCGGGTCGTAGGCAGCTGATTGCCTAGGCGGAGACAGCGTTGTAGGGTCAGAGAAGTTATAATCCGACTCCCGTTCACCGTTACCGTTAACCCGACGCAGAATCGATTCGCGCGAGATGCGCGGTGGCAGTTGGTAGTCTTCAAGATCTCCAATGGTGTCGTTTTCCTCCTCATCCTCCTCAGGATGCGAAAGAGGGCTGCTCAGCGGCTCCCGTTCAGAATTATGGCCCTCACCGCGGTTGTGGGTACCAGCACGACGCATGCGACGCTCCCGCTGCTGCTCAGCAGCATGTTTGCCGTCATCGGAAAGCATCATGAGTTTGAGGCGCTCTTCGAGAGACATCTTGCCAGTGCCGATATTTTGCATATCCGCCTTGGTCAAGGGAGCTGGTGGAGGAGTGGGGAGGCTCCTCACAGGAGAAAGGGCGTTGGGAGAGGCAGAATCGCTCCTGCTTGACTGTCCAGGAAGTGGTGGCAATGGCCTGTGGTCACCATTCGAAGTACCCTCCGAGCCGACACTTCTTGAGAAAGGGTCGTCATTTTCGCCCTGCCTCCAGTCCTCTGGACCAACAACGGGGGTCTTGTCTGTGTCCTCGAGCGAGGCATCAAAGCTGTCCCCGCTCTCGCTATGATCATCATCGTGCAACATGTAATGATCATCGTCGTCCTCGTCTTCCTCCGAATCGTAGCTCCCCTCTCTGGAATTACTGCCAATCGAAGATAGATCCGGGGTCGCCATCTCGTACTCATTCACTTGAGGCGGAGCGGCATCAAAAGTGACACTCTTTGCATGGCGGTGAAGCGCTCTGCCGGTCGGGAGTTCATTGCCGTTTTCGTCTGTCGTCCATGTGCCGGTTTCGTGGTCAAAGCTGCTCTTGAATCGGCTTGAAAGCGACGACTTCATAGGCGAGGTAGACAAGCTTTGGCTTCCTTGCTCCTTGTCCCTGTTCGGTGTCTCCGGGCGGGTCTGGGCGGGCAGGGTAACTGGAGGCGCGGTAGGCCGAAGAGGAGGGCTCAAGATGGGGATGCTGGTGCTGCTTTGGCTTCTCCCATGGCCACGAAAACCGCTGAATCCCATACCACCAAATGCGTTTCCCTGGATCTTGGACAGCGGGCGTTCGACTGGGGGGCGAGGAAGTTCCTGGCCCGGCTTGACTTCGGAGGCGAGAATGTTGCTGTTCTTGACGCGGGACGCCTTCTGCAGACGTTCGATGGAGGAGCGACGGACAGGCGAGGGGGATCCGGTGCGACTATCGAGACTGTTCTCCGAGTTGAAACGGGTTTGCCAAAATACACGCGGGGAGGTCGCGTTATCCATGGGCGACATGGGAGACGACTGGAAGGGGGAGGAATCGGTATTTAGAGGCGACATCTTGGACTGTTCCTCGGACGTTAGCATGGTGAATGCAGGTACAAGCAGCGGAGGCCAAGGAGATATGCGACATGCATGGAGCAAGGAGAAGTTGATGGAGCTCGTTCCTGGCTCTAGCGGCTATGTATTGGCTTACCTTTGCCTGTGCCTGGCTGGAACCGGGCGAATTCCTCCTCTGTTCCGTGGGCGAGATCTCGGATAGCGGCCGAGGGATAGCACTCTGCGTCTTGGACGGGATAGGCATAGTGTTGCTCTTGGAAAGGCGGAGAGGATGCACCTAGACGCGCCACGCAGTTAGCGGTGAGAGAACCAATGAGGTCATTGCCCCAACAGGGCAGTGGAGAGATGGCGCGCCCTACCGGTTCCTCCGACGCCATGGTGGTGATGGACGGTTGGGCGTGGCTAGGTATCAGGAGGGAGGAGTGGCGTCGTCGACAATAAGATTACTTGGTGTTGATGCTGGAGCCGTTTGCTATAGCGATGGCATAGCAACCTAAGGTAGGTAAGGGAGAGGCAGTATAGTGTCGCAAAAAAGGCACCGCGCACTGAGACAGATTGAAGATCGCGCAAAGCAAGGGCACACACAAGGGAAATGTGTGGTAAGTAGAGGTAAGTAGAGGTAGGCGGCCGTCCCCGTTGTGGTTGTGCACAAGTTGAGTTGTGAAATGGCGGACTCCAGGGACGCGCTTGCGATGCGACGCTTCGCTTGGTGCTGCACTGGCAATCCTCGTGGAAATATCAACAACTGATTGGCGACCCGATCGTATTCAAGTAGTCGGTCAAGCACGCGTTTCTCACACCGCAAATGAGGGCGATAAAATGACGATGTTTGGTTCAGGTTGCGGACTGCCCTGAGGTGCTGGGGAACCTTGAGTCTGTGGTCGAGCGCAACAATAACAACAACGACGACGACAAGGTCGGGAAGGTTTGGGTTGGGTTGACTGCGTAAGTTGGGTTGCGGATTGGGAGATGAGTTGGTCAATGGCAGCAGTCAGCTTGCTTGGAGTCGTGGGAAAAGTTGGACAGGGAGAGAGCAGTGGGAAGAGCTTCAGAGGTCCAGCTCGCTGGGGTTGACCTTGGTCGTGGTGTTTATGGAAGGTATCCTGCCGGTAACAGGACGAACCGCGGCCGCTGATTGGCCAGACAGCGATCAACACGAGCCTTGACCCCCTCACTCACTTAAAAAGTGGAGTTGCTGTAGTAACGCTACGACTAGAACGCTACAGGTGCACACCACCCGCTCTTGCCTGGCGCAATCATGGTTTGCGACTTCTTTTTTTCCTTGGTTTGCTCGCTGCTGGCGCCGGAATCTGATGGAATGGCACTGCACTTGGAAAGAGTGACCGCTGCAACCTCAACAACGCACTTGCAACGGATGATGTGCACAACACCGGGCAGCACCACTGCACGCAACAGCCCGCAACTGCTGCGGACCACTGCAGGCCAGGGAGGGACCGCTTCCCCTGTGCGTGTCTCCTACTAAGGTACCTAGCAGCAGATTAGCGTGCCGCCTACACTAGTGCCCCATAATGCACCGAATGCAGCTGCTGCAGGGAGAAAGTCTGTCGAAATTCACCTATGAGGGGCCCGAATCGGAGCTGAAGCCAAAAATCTTGTGGCTTGCGTAACCCCACCCGACCAGCCCGACGCGACGATACACCACAGCTTGCCCACTTCGTCTCGACCACTGATAGCCTTCAGCTGCTGGCTTGCCGACTGCCAACGCTTCCAGGAGCCGGTCCTCCCAATCAATCTGTAACACCACCAGCCCCCTCAAAGTCGCCGGGACGGGAGTCAAGGGGAGTCTAGAAACAATGGAAAGACGAGGCCAAGGGGGGATTTTGTTCTTCCAGGAGCGGACAGTTGATTCAACATTGATGTTGGACAACCACACCCACACGATTTCATCCCGCCGCTTGGGACCATAAAATGTCTCTCGATTCGGTTTCTCAGTCTGCATGTCAGCTTTCCACTTGCGGTATCATTGATAAGGAGGCACTGCACTAGCAGTTGTGTACCTTGCAGTCAGACTTCAGTCCTGGTCCTGGCACAGTCTGGGGAAGGAGGCAAGGAGTTGAAGAGAGGAGAAGCCTCCGCAAGTCTTTGCGAGTCTTCAGCAGACTAGGCATTTGCAATGCCGCCATCAAAGTCGCATGATGAATTTGACTTTGGGAGGAATCGTTTGCATAGAATGCGATGCGTTGTTCCTTAGCTTGCGGGGGGCTTGGGGCTTCGGGCTTCCATTCCAATCATGTGAAGTGGCTGGCATACTTTCAAGTATTGGAGACACAAGATGGTTGGATGCAGCCGTTCGACTCAGCAAAAAGTTCCCAATGTGCCCTGTTACCGATTGTGCCTTGCGAGGTGAGGTCTTGGTCTTATATGTTTCAAGTTGACCCCCCCAAATTTCCTGCCTTCTCCTTTGTTTACACAGCCATGTTCCCCCCTTTTCTTACTTGCCTGGGTCGTTGTCGTGGGACAGCCGGATGAAGTACAGGCGGAGTTTGCAGATCTACGGAGACACATGCCATCCTATTCATTACCGCCATCTTCCGCGAGCCTCACGATACAACACGAGACGAAGGGCGGTTCATAAGCCCGAGCTTGCGGCTTGCATGTTTCTCACAGACGGCCTTACTCATCCCTTGGGGTTTGTCTGATGTGATGCCGTCGTGGTCGAGTGACACAACGAACCCATAATCCGATATGTTGCTTGACAGCATGCAGACCGACAAGGTGTACCAAGGAGGTCTTCCGGTACACATAATTGCTGGTGGTCTCTGTTGTTGTCTTATAACATGTCGTTGTTGTCCCTCTTCAGGTCTGCCGTACCTTGTTTCGAGGCTCCACGTCAATGCACTCGGACGTTGATCAGTTGGAGAGATGTCGTTGGAGTGTTGGAGATAAGAGCCGCGATAAGAGACGTCCTGACGTCCAAACAGTATGGAACATTCCTCTGCGGCTATTCACGCTTCTAGAAGCAGATCATGCCGGTTTGAACAATGATCGGATACGGCGCCGTAATTTTCAAAGAACTAACAGACAAACAGACAAATCAGGGGTATCGGCATTGGTGTTGTTTGTAAGCGATATCGTGTTTGACCCGAGTCGAGGTTGCCGTCATTCTTGAATCCATTCTTTGACAACAAAGGAGAAATGTCGACAATCAGGGGACCACTCACAATTATATGATTAGAACTCCATAGTCAAGATTGGGTGCTGATGTGGCATCTTTGTCTTCGGACCTTGCGGCCTTCTGGAAGACTGGATTTCGGATACATGGACGATGTACAACAAAGTGAAACGGACAAGTGGTGACGTTATTCGCGCGGTCGGCCTTTGGCGGCATTGGACAGAGTGCCGAGACGGAGGAAGGGAGAGAAGGGCGGCGATCCACCGAGTTTGGGGCTACGCTATCTGACTGGGCGGCCAGACCGGCGCCGGACTGGTTGCATAGTTGCAAAGTCAAGAAAAAGACGAGTTGACAAGATGCATGTTGGATCATCATGGGTACGGGATGGGATATCGCGACCTTGATATATCGGGTTTGAGTGTTTCCCACGCACAATCACCCATACACCCATACCCCAAATCGCCATGATCCCATTCCCACGCCGACGGGATCGTTAATGCGACAGTGTTCATTGGCATGACCTGATGTTGACTTCATTCGCGACCTGACAGGTTCCCAAACCCAAAAAGTCTAAATTTGGGTTCGGGTTCAAAGATCCAAGTCAGGGCAGTTGGGATCCTCGCCGAAACGATGGTACCAGGCCTTCCGGACGACACGCATTGATGTTGCACAGGTCCAATTCCCGAACCGACAAGGGCGGTCCAAGAGCCACACTGCACGTCTGGGAGCCTCAACGCCCTCAAGGGAACCTCCGGTCCGGGACCTGCTCCAGCCGCAATTGTCCGGGAGATGTTGGATTCTCATTGGCCAGTCTCACGCACAAGCCACCGTAGATACCAGAACTTATCGAGACTTGTGAGTCTTCAGCGCACGGACGGTCCGCGACTCAGGTTGACAACCTCCCAACTCCAACTTCATCTCTTGTCTTTTGATAGACACTCGATCCGCCTCCAGTTGTACCCGGGGTGCCGGGCTCTCCCGGTCATGATCTCCTTTGCTGGCGGTCTGTGGCATCCACGAGACCTCCACTACACCACCCTCTCGGCGAATGAACGGGTGAAGTCGCGGACTACCCTTTCACCCTTTTTTACAAAGTTTTCCTCTCGATAATGCCTCCACTTCGTCTCGAGTCTGTTGTTATCGGCCTGTGTCGGGGGGGGTCTCATCCAAAATTTCCATATCCAGAGCCAAACTCTCCACCAGGCCTCAGATGAGGACATTTCCAGCAAATGAGAGAAAAGATACAACCTCGATACATTTCTGAAAAACTCTACGCCGGCTGGCTCGGAATCGTACCCAGTCCCTGTCTCTCCCTTCTTCCCATCTACCAGCTCGCCAATGGGTGCCAATGGCTTCTCAGACCGACTCAGTGATTCTCGGTGACATCACGAAATCCAACAATGTAATTGGCGCACAAGACGGAGGTACCCCCCAACAGGTCCCCGTATGTATCCGTCGTCATGGACACCCACCCTATGGCACAGATGGATCCCGGCCTCAAGGTTGGGAGGAGGAGGAGCAATATACCGGCGTCTACCTTGTTAGCTAGGGCCGACCCGCCGCCGAGGGTATTGAACCTTGACAGCGCAGCTAACGGCCACATGGGATAAAATCGTGATCCGCCCACTGGACGCGGTCCAAAAAGTCTTTTTTTTTCTGGCTATCGGTAATGGAGAGCTTATTGACTCCTACTCGAACACCATAATAGCATCAACGCCAGCCGGCTAAAGTCTCAGGATGGCTTCCATCACACGCTTCGCGAGGACCTCTTCCTCTTCCCTCCAGGTGTCCACCCGGTCGGCACCGCTGGCCTTGACGGCGAGAAATTTTTCCACCGTGAAGTTCAACAGCAAGTTTCCCTCCCGAAATCACCTCGTCGTCTTCCATAGCCAAGAGAGCCTCATTACTAACTACAACTCCTCACAGACAATGACAGAAAGGAGCGGGTCGTCATCCTGGGCTCCGGCTGGGCGGGCTATTCCTTCGCCAAGGACCTCGATCCCGAGAAGTATGAGCGCATTGTTATCTCCCCGCGCTCCTACTTCGTCTTCACCCCCCTTCTCGCTTCTACTGCCGTCGGTACTCTCGAGTTCCGTGCCGTCTTGGAGCCCATCCGCCGCCTGAACTACGGCATCGGCTTCCACGAGGGTTGGGCCCAGGACATCGACTTCGCCAACAAGACCATCCGCATCGAGGCCAACGCCTACGCCGACTCTGCCAGCAAGGCCGTTGTCCCCATCGGCCAGGGCGGCCAGCTCAACCAGGTCACCGCCAGGGGCGATCTCTTCGACGTCCCCTATGACAAGCTTGTCATTGCTTGCGGTGCCTACTCCCAGACCTTCGGCATCGAGGGCGTCCGTGAGCACGCCAACTTCCTCCGCGATGTTGGTGATGCCCGCCGCATCCGCTTGAGGATCCTTTCCCTCTTTGAGCAGTGCGCCTACCCCAGGGGTTTCGACATCCTCACCGATGAGGACCGCGCCAACCTCCTCCACTTCGCCATTGTCGGTGGTGGCCCTACCGGTATCGAGTTCGCTTCCGAGCTCCACGATCTCATCCACGACGATCTTTCCAAGATGTACCCCGACCTCCTCAAGTTCGTCCGCATCACCGTCTACGATGTCTCTCCCAAGGTTCTCCCCATGTTCGACCAGGCTCTGTCCAAGTATGCCATGGATGCCTTCAAGCGTCAGAAGATCGAGATCCGCACCCAGCACAACATCGAGCGCGTCCGCCTCGCCGATGGCAAGCTCGGCTCTGCGCACGGTGGGCTGAAGCTCAAGATCAAGCAGTACGGCGACAAGGAGGTCGGTGCCGGTCTCGTCGTCTGGTCCACCGGTCTCATGGCCAACCCCCTCATCAAGCAGCTCGCCTCCAAGGACTTCGCCGTCCCCATCTCCCCTGAGGACCGCGCCGAGGCCCGCCGCCCCAAGGCCAAGCTCGCCACTGATGCCCGCACCGGTGGCATCCTCGTTGATGAGCACTTCCGTGTTCGCATCGAGACCCAGACCGCCGATGCTGCCAAGGGCTCCGAGATCGTCCCCACCTCCGCCAGCAACAGCCTCCTCCGTGACGTCTTCGTCCTCGGTGACGCCGCCGTCATCGAGAGCCAGCGCACTCTCCCCAAGACCGCCCAGGTTGCTGCTCAGCAGGCTACCTACCTCGCCAATGTCCTCAACAAGGCCAGTGAGGGCGTTATCGACGTCAAGAACGCCCCCGGCTTCAAGTTCCGCAACTGGGGTGTCATGACCTACCTCGGCAGCTGGAAGGCCATCCACCAGGGCCCCCGCGACGAGCTCCGTGGCTGGGCCGCTTGGGTCCTCTGGCGCTCCGCCTACCTGGCCAAGTCCATGTCCTGGAGGAACAAGTTCCTCGTGCCCGTCTACTGGCTCGTTTCCTGGATCTTCGGCCGTGGTATCTCTCGCTTCTAAACTGGGTTATCCCCCCAGAGGCGTGAGCAATCACATCACACCAGACATACGAATACCCACTGTATAACTACGATAACTCTTTAGAAATTGGATACCAAGGCATAGAAGGCGGCGACGGAGTTAACTTCAAACATAGACGGACGGGCGGCAACATCTGCTTTGATACAAATAGAGAAGGAAGGGAGGGAAGGGAAGAGGAAGGGGAAAGGAGGGAAAGGGAAGGTTTAAACAAACTATGATGCATTGTGGGCAACAAACAACGGCAAATGGGAGGCATTAAGGGCGCAAGGGAGCATACTTCGGATTGTTTCCTTGCAAGGGATTTTGGGTTGGGCTTAAGTAACAGACATCATCATCACCATGTTTGTTTGTTGCGTCACGACTTCAACACTCTTTTTTTCCTTTGTCATACCAGTTTATTTGCATTGCAAGTATGATCTTTATTTCTTTTTGCTTAGTCAAGTTTTATGAAACTTTGGCTTGGTGAAAAGAGGGTATTATTATTATTTGCAATATGCTCTTATTGTACACATATATATACCTCTACCTACGTTTCTATCCCCGACTAAGGTACCCCTATTTCCTTCTTCTCTACCTGTATGTACAAGTAGCTATAGATAACTGAAGCAATTCACATTGTATACTACAAACTGAGGATGAACCACAACCACAACCACAGCCGCAAACTACAGTAACCAACGAGCTCTCATCACCTAAACCCCCAAAATCTCACGCGAATCTCAGAGAGGGCGTTTCAACCATCACACTTCCTCTCTCATTATCACATGCATCACATGTTTATTTATCTTCCTCACCATCACATGCCTAGATGTAGGTATAGTCAATCCCAACACATGTCGTCACCTGTCTGACGTTGTAGCTGTTCCTTGCACTAGTCGCGATCTTCACCCAGGGTTGAGGCCAGGGTAGGCTAGACTTAGCCAGGGTCAGCCAGATCGAGCCAGGGGTCCGGGCGAAGTCGGAACGGTTTGAACTTGTAGGTGAACAATGTAACTACAACTCAAGAGACGCAAATTGGCTGAATTGGTGTAAAACTCCTTCAGCGACGTTCTTGCTACTAGCGTACCTCTAGGTATGGTTCGTGTCTTCAACAGCTCCGTTTTCCATTTTGGAACAGCGCTCAAGCTGGTAAATCGAAATAGTCTGGGACAAACGATATGTGTATCGCAGCAGTGTCCTACCTAGCAACCAGAACATCATAAGCACCCCCTTCCCTCCCTCGTTCCCCTTTCTCTCTCACTTCTCCTCCTTCCTGCGCCTACCTACGAGTTCCCGCCAGCGGCGCCAGGGTGACCACCACCACCAAAACCAGGAATACCCGCATTAATAATCTTCAGCGCTTCCTTCCCCTTGGGCGCCGTCGTCAGGTTCTCGTACCCGTCCTTGGTGACCAAGATGCAGTCCTCGATGCGCACGCCGCCGACGTCCCAGTACTTGTCTAGCACCTTGGTGTTGATGTACTGGGCGTGGGTCGGATTGGAGAGGAAGTAGGATTGGATGTAGGGGCGGTGGAAGTAACTTTTAGGTTTGGGGTTTGGAAGTTAGTATTTGAAGCGTTGGAAGCAAAAAGGGGGGTGGGGGGGGGGAAAGAGGGGAGAGGGAAAAGTGAGGGAAGGGAAAGGGGGGGTAAACGTACATTCCAGGCTCAATGGTGACGACCATGTTTTCTTTGAGTCTCTGCCTCCCCTTGTAAGGTGGAGGTCCGACGACGTTCTGCTCAACGTCGTCCCTATCCATCATCGCCTCGCGATACATGGCCGCCAAGTCCTCGGGGGTGACTTGTTCCCTCTTCATGCGCCTTCTTGATCCTGAAACCCCCGGAACTCCTTGACTATTCAAGCCTGAAGAAGAAGCGGTAGACCCAGTCAACAACAACCTCTCCCTTCCACTAACATCATGCACCTCCAAACCCACATGATGTCCCAACCCATGCGGAAAAAACGCCGCCACCGTCCCCCTCGCCAAAATCTCCGACCTCGTCCCATTATACAAAACCCCCAACTTCATCAACTCCTCAACCGCAATCAAACACGCCACCAAATGCAGCTTATAGTACAACCGTCCTGGCCTAATAGCATCAATACACTCCCTCTGCATCCTCTCCACCACCTTATATATCTCCTCCCCCTCCTTCGTCCACTGTCCCCTTATAGGAAACGTGCGGGTAACATCACTAGCATAGCACCCCCACTCACATCCAGCATCCAACAACATCGTCTGCCTCCCCTCCAGCGGCTCGTTGTTAGCATCGTAGTGCAGCGTGCTAGCGTTGGCGCCCGAAGCGGCGATGACCGCGTACGACTGATGCGGCGCGCCCTGCGAGATGCAGAACCCTTCGAACACGGCGTGCGCCTCGCGCTCGTTGGTGAGGTGCTTGATTCGCTGGAGAACCATCTTGTGCGCGAGCGAGGTGAGGCTCACGGCACGGCGGATCAGCGAGATTTCGTGCGGGGTTTTGATCACGCGCGCGGCTTCGATGGCGGGACGGAGGGAGGTGGTGTCGACTTTTAGTCCTCCTCTAGATCCAGATCCATGGAGACCCTTGAAGAGGTTGGATTGCGATGGCGAAGGCGAGAGTTTGGGGAGTTGGTCGGGGGCGAGGAGGTAGAGAGGTCCGCCGCCGCCGGTTTCGGGGGTCAGGACGGCGTGGAGGTATGCGGTGAGGTCGTCGATGTAGCGGACGTCGGAGACGTCGGATTTGGATTTGGTTTCGTCGATGGAGGGGGTGGTGCCGTACCATAAGGATAGGCGTGGGTCGTTACGGCGGATCCAGAGGATTAGCTCCTTGCGGGGGATGTCGTAGGTGACGGCGCAACCGGGGAAGTCGGCGCCGCTGAGGTAGAAGAAACTGGTAGAGGGTGGTAGTCAGGTCTTCGTGTTCTTTTGACGCATGTTAGGGGCAGGAAATATCAGAACATACTGTCGCTGCTGCCGAAACGGTGGTCCCTGATCGGAGTATGGATACAGGGACTCATCGAAGCCACGGAGATAGATGAGACCGCTCTTGGGCGCATCGAGCTCCTCGATCACCTTTTGTACATGGGTTTTGGCTGTGAAAGAAGGGGTAATTAGTAGCTATATCAGAGTAAAGAGGCTAGTTGAGTTCACCTGGATACTTTCCGAGCTTCTCATGAAGCCACTTCTGGGAAAGAGGGCGCCCTGGAATGCGTGGTTGAGAAGAACTTAGAGACTTCACTCCCACACCAGCGGACGCTGATGGCGCGCTGGCGCCATGGATTTCATCGAGGCCTTCAACTACGATGTTCCTAAATTTGGTGGTCAGTTAATGTCGATGAGCTCATCTCGAGTTACTCTTTTAATGGGTAAGGGGAGTGGCGGGTGAGACGAATGCAATCTTGTGATGATGGATGGGACACTTGATAAATTGACAGAGATGCGAACGGGTGGGAGGAGGGATGTATGGGTGGATAAATGGAAAAAGACATGAAAGTGTATAAACAGAGGAGAGGATGAACGAACACAATATCGAACTCCTCGTCCTCAACGAGGTTGTAGTGGATTTCGTGTTCTTGACCTGAGTTGGCCATGATGGGCTAAGCGGTTTGCTAATGTCTCAGTCCCTGTTGTCGATGATGATAATCGGAACTTCTTGAACTTGAGCAGTGATTCCGTTGTCCGCGATGGGAAATTATCGTAAGATTCGCGGATGAACTCCTTGATGTTGTTGATGGAGAGAGGAATGACTCTCGGGGAAGGTCCGACCGACACTTGTCCCTCGTTGCACTCTCGATGCGGAGAAGTGGGGCTACCCGAACAGTGGTGTAGTCAGCAGTCTAGGGCATCAGAATGCTCCCGAGATATGAGTGCATGGCAGAAAATGTCCAAATGTGACTTTGAAAACTGGAAGCCGAAGACATCATAGGTAACGTATTAATGCTCCAATCTCATCTTGGAAGTTGGTGATCCAGGTGTCTCGAAATTTGCTCGCTTCAGACGATATCAGCGCCTGTCTGAAGCGCTTCAACCCTAACCCTATCGCTCTCTTATGGCAACCATGACTCTCGACCACCTCATGTCATTATCGTTCCGGGATGTTGAAGCGAACAGAGCATAGTGTATTCTCAGGTTGACGAGATAGTAACGGAGCAGCGACTAAGCATTTAGCATGTGGAAGGTGCGTCGTGGTTTAGGCTGGCTTCAAGAGAGGTGATAATGGGGAAGCCGGCTACACCACCCATTGTGTTGTCGCCAACTGTACGATATTTAACGACGACATATTCTTTTTGTCACCCGTAATCTGGTTCCCATACATTTGCAAAAGGGGAAGTGTTAGTGAGTTGGGAGCTACACCTACAGCAATAAGAAGCACACAAAATACCGCCATTTTGAGTTCAATGGTTGAGTATACGATGGTTTGTAGTCTTTCTATTTTCCATCTGTTCTTGTTCCTGTTCCCCGACCTGGATGACTCCCAGCAGAACTCTCTAGATACTAACCCAATCCAGTACCCAAGAAACCCCGTGAGGAAACTTTTGAAGGGATGGAAATCCCTTCAACTATACAGCTTAGTATATGAGATACCGAGTATCAGAATCGCAGCCGTACCGCCGTACCGCTAGGCTGTAAATATCACCGGCCCATGCGGATTGATGATCGTATTACGCTGTCCGATGTCCGCCGTCCGCCGTTTGCCGTTTTTCCTCTACTCTCTTCCCCCCTTTTATTCCTTTCGTGCCTGTGCCACCTTGTTTCTTTTTCATCAACGTCCGCTTTTCGTCCTGGTCCTCGTCGCCTTGGTATTGCCTGCCGTGTTCCACGATCCCGGGCCCGGCCAGTTGGACAGGTTAGCTTGCCAAGAAGRSYCTTCTTGGCAAGCTTATATCCAATCCATTTTCCCCGGCGCTGATATTAACGGACCTCTGTTGCTCCTATCCCTATACATCTTATTTGCATCAAGAAGCTGATTTCTTCTTGATGCAGAATGATATAGGCGACATATCCGTGGTTGAAGGAGACCGCGAGACGAAGGCCATAAGCATCTGTAAGCAACTCCAGGTCGCCATTCATGCTTTGCTTCTCGTCAGGTTTCCAGCAAAATCGTGGTTTTGCTGAATCGACCGATTGGATATCTGTTAAGGCATATCTGGTTCGGAGTCGGTGGCAGAAGGTGTGTTGGTCGGTCAACGCAGCCAAATTTTCGTTGGCCAAATCCAGGACGTCATCTGACGCTTCATTCATGTCGTCCACCGGCCAAACCGCCCCTAGATTCCTTTGGTAAATCACCGGTACCCCCCAGCCCCCGGCGGCGCCCCTCCACCCCCAAGGATATCCTCCCATTCGCCCCTAAAAATTCCCTCCATCATATCGCTCTGCTGGTGTCGCTGATGATGAAGGCCCGGATGCTGATGTTGATGTTGTGGATGTCCATGTCGCTGATGCATACCCGGATGTTGTTGTCCTTGGCCATGCACCGGTCCCCGCCCTGGTCCCGACCCCGGTCTTCCATCTTGCCCGTGTTGTTGTTGTTGTTGCTGCTGCTGCTGCTGCTGCTGCTGTTGCCGTTGTTGGTGCTGTAGTTGCAAGTTCAGCATCGTAGTGTAAGACATTTGCGCTGCTGGATCCAACACTCCAGCGTGCGGCGGCTCGGGGCCGCCATGTTGCATCAGGTAGGGCGCTACGGGGCCCAATACTTGCCCTTCGATGCTACCGTCGTCGTAGAAGCCGGACATGTATAGCTGCATGTTATCTGGTCCGGCGGTCCCTGGCGTTGGTCCCACAGATCCGGCGGAGATGGGTGGTGGTGGCTGGCCTGATACTGCGTGGTGTCCCCCTCCTCCAGTTTGGTCGAGCAGTGGTGTGGGATAGGCGAATGGGTCACCGGAGGGAAACATCATAGCGTCCAGCTTGTAGAGCGCCCCGGTTGTGGGCGTTTGTGCTTGTTGGAAACCGCTCTGTTGGCGATGGTGCTGTTGTCTGTGCATGACTGGTGGCGCTCCGGGGTTGGAGCTTGTGTCAGAGCCCGTCATGCTGCTCATGTCTAGTGGCAACAGGTCTTGGAAAGCCGTAGCCTGCGTCGCGAAGTGGTGGCCAGGCATGCCAGGTTGGTGAAGTGCCACGGTGTCGAACGAGGTTGTTCGTTGGGGATGCCTGTGATGGGTCTCTCTTCGAACTGGACCGCTTTGTGGACGGACTATTTCATCGGATCTTCGCTGAGGCAAGGAATCGTGTAGTATGCTCTGAGCATGGCTAGGGATGGAGATACTACCCGCCTTGGATCCAGGAGCGTATGATCTCTTCTTTGTTGGTGCAGGTCGGTGAGTGCCGTTCTTGAGTTGCTCTGGCAGTTGGTCGAAGAGTGTCTAAGGACAAGTGATCAATAAAAGCTGTTCATGACAACTTGCTAAGAGTAGGTGTACTTACGTTCAAGGCGGTCGTTATCCGATCTGCCGCCAGGCTCCTCTGGGCAAGATTAGCTATCACATCCCTACCAGCTTTGGCATCTGCGAGAATTTCGGCGGATCCTGTCTTGTCTGGATTCTCCAGAACGTAGTAGACCAGAGAGAGGATTGCAAAGAACTCCGTATAGAGAAGGAACCAGTATGGTCCGATCAGGTGGGCTTGTTTCTGAATCTCCAAGCCAATATGCACAATGTTGCGAGACACACTGATCCCAGCGGCGGCACAGTTGTAGTATCGGTCGTCGATTCTCTTGCCTGCTGTCATGCGAGCGGAGACATAATGCAAGAACGGTCGGTATAGCATCATTTGCACGTGGCCATATGCGAAGCGCAAGAGGGTTCGAACACTGTTGTGACACCGAGTTAGCAAACCATCCGTGATACACATCTGAATGAATTTTTTTTTTAGATTTGTCCACCTACCGAATCACCTCCATATCGTCGTCATCGGGACCAGGCCGCCAATACCGCGGTAATTGGTCAAACCACTCGTGTAGTTGTCGCTCAATCTCCTTGATCCGCGCATAGCTGATGGTGTAGGTGGCCATTTCGTTATCGCTCTTCAGAGCACAATCTTCCACGCCCTTGACTGGATAAATGAACCTGATAAGTCGAGCTAAGATACCCATCAACCTATGATGGGCATTGAACGCCTGGAAAAAGGATGGGCGTTCGTCCGGATCCGGCGTAAGTATCGCATCTTTGGTTATATACTTGTCGTCCACCTCCGTCGGCAGTGGTTGGTCGATATCGTCGGCGTGGAGCAAGACCGGGAATCCAAGAATAGCCGAGACGTAGATATCGATTTGCCGCACTACGTGGAATACCCTCCGCCTGGTCTGTTCTTCGATAGGGGTAAGCTTGGCATGCCGCAAATGACGATGAAGCCCCATACGTATACAGGAGCGTAAGGCAATTCCCAAGAAAGCATAACAGGCGCTCATATTCGATGAAGCTTGCAAGAAGAAAATCATGAAGACAAGCCCCTGGAGCGAGGTCATGTCTCGGCACTCAGCGATATCTTGCAGTAGCAATCGCGCAGATGTGTAGTATTTGACCCTGTCAAAATCTTGTCAGACATATCCGGTAACCCGACGATGAATCAGAAGATGATGTAACTTACCCTTCCTCCATTGCCGCCTGATGAGTTGTAGGATTTCCCGGATTCTCGTCAATGTTGTACATGGTTCCGAGCGCCATAACAGCATACAACAGACCCAAGAATCTATGTTCTTCGATTCCCCAACTATCTTGGGGTTTCTCGTACAACCTGTCGAGCGATTCGTAGAACGTCGGCTTGTGCACAACCCGGAGAAGGCATGTAGCGCAGCTGAGTGCGTAATAGCACAGAGTACGGACCCTATTTTGTGGGGGTAGGTCGTAGACATTTGGTACAGATGATGCTTCCCAAGGCGATCCAGCAGTAGTCTGGGGAGAATTGAGACTGAATAGGCCGGTCCTCTCAGCCTCTCGGGGTAGAAACGGAATACTGTAATCGTTGCTTAGTAGGCCCTTGAAGTGCTCCTTCATGCGTCCGAAGAAAACAGCACCGGAGGAGATGCCGCGGAAGTCGCACTCGCCGTCCTCCTTCATGTCGAGTTGCCCAATCGCATCGATCATGGACATGATTTGGGCATCCTGAACCTCGGGCTCTTTTGGGGCGGCTTCGCCTTTCAGCTTCGCAGCCCGCGCTCTTGCCTGTTCCCTAGCCCGAAACTCTTGCTGGATTGCTGGGTCGAGATTAGGGTCGGCCAAGTCTATGTCCGGGACGAACTTGCGCAGCAGAGACTCGGCACGCTGAAGTCGGCTCTCGAGTGCCTCGATATACTGTGGCGCAGGATTTCTGCGTCGGTTAGACGGCTTGTCATATGTACAGTCTGGGAGTCTCGTCAGCAGGGGTGGGCCGAGAACATCGTGGAGAGCTAGAAGCGGTGTCTGTGTTACCATAGCTATAGATTGAACAGTGTGAGCATGGCTGCTTGCCGTCGCACTTGATCTTCTTCCTGCGGCACTCATCGCAGGCTCTCGTGACTCTGCGACGTTTCTGTGCCGGCAGGGTCGGGGGTTCGGAGGAGGCATGTCCAGTTGCATCCCCGGGTGTGTCCTCGGATTCTGATTTTAACGGGCCTTGGGCTGAGGTAGACTTTACGCTTTCGGAAGGAGAGGCATGATCGTGCTGGGATAGGTCCAGCGAGTCATCTTCGTACATGTCGGGGGAATTTCTAGAGCCACCGGCGCTCAATGATACTTCGTTGGTACTAGTACTGGTTCCAGAAGGATTGGAGGGTTGTGAGGCAGGGCGGGTTTGGCGAGCTCTCGTAGCCTCGGTGACGGCACCAGTACTTGTGCTGGCATTCGAAGAGATCGTGTTGCCTTGGTCGGCCATGACTTGGTCTGTTGTCTTGATTTGCATTTCGGTGTGGTGATTTAGCTCTGTGTTGTGTCCCTATTTTGGCCTCCGTCTGATTTGTGACCCGTCTCAACAATCCCTTGCCCTGATCAGCATGTTCGTGTGAGGGTTCAAGGGCTTTCAGAAACAGTCAGACCCCACTGGAAAGACACTTCTTGGGCCACGCTTAAACCGATCACCAAACAGGCGAAAAAAATAAGAAGGGGGAAGGAGGTAGTGAGCTGATGTTTGGTCCTAGGTGGTCGGTTTAGGCTGCTTTGCTTGTCGATTTGTTGGACTTGATCGAAGAAACGTCCCAACCAAAAGTAACAGAAAAAGACTGGTGAAAACCCGTGGGAAGCCCAAGGTAGTATACTGGTGTCTAACAGAATGTACAAGGTCAGGGGAGTATTTTTTACCGAGCCGGGAGTCAGGGCCGTTGGAGACTTGGGGTGGATCGAAACCAACAGCCGTCCGACGAACTGCGAGAAGCGGACGTCGTCGAAGAACTTTGGGTGTCCTATCCACTTGGCTTGGTCTCACTCCGCTGGATAAAAGAAGGGAAGGCTGCTGATAGGGGAAAGAGTTTGAACACTGTCCTTCTGTTAGCGTCCAAGAGCCAGTGTAGATCCGCAAGAGGCGACAGGATCCCGCGTGGAGGTGGAACCGCTAGGAAGGCTGGATAGTCCAAGAAGGCAAGACGTTTGGCTACCTTATAGCGGAGGGGCGTGCCGGTTCCGATACCCAGTGGTACTTTGGAGCGGATGTGTCAGCAGAAAGGTACCGACCGGGTAGGTTGGAGACTCGTGTGGGTTCAACAGCTGTTTCGCTTTAGGGAAGGATTTGCCCGTTGAGGAATCGACTGGGAATGGTTGACTCGCTCAGAGCGGGCGTCAATGGTTTCTTGAACAACCACCGCAAGATTTGCTGATACACGTTTTACAGATGCTTCGGGCGGAAATAAACCTAGGGAAACAATTAACCCCGAACGAACCTGTCTTGAAAATTCATGGATTAGGCGAGGAACCCAAACACAAGGCGAAGGAGAGCTCCCCTGTCCGCCGACCGTCCCAGTGAGTGTCTTCTCAGGAGGTCAAAGAAATGCTCGACACATACAGTATTGACCCCTGAAACTGCATGTAATTCAGACACTATGGGGGCCGCCAAATGTTATGCACTAATTGGCGTATATGCAGAATGGGGAGCTGGCTTTTGGTGGGAGACAGGGATTTGTGAACGCGCCTGGCTACCTATGCAATAAAAGGGGAACTTTTGGTGTATATGCAGTATCTGGAGTATGCAGTTTCAGGGGACTTTACTGTACATACAAGCATTAAGGTAGTGTGTGGATGTGGGACAGGGTAACGCATACTTTTTTTCTGGCAAGTGTTCGTAATCAGGGGGTTGAGGTAAGGCCTTTTTTTTTCTTTGCTTGTGTTGCACGCCAGCCAAGCAACCATCTATTCTACTATGTGGACAGCGTTAGCTTGGGAAGCCATAGGAACAGAGGGGGGGTGGTTGAGTACAGAAGAAGGGAAGTAAGTGTAGGTAGAGGTACCGTGAGGCTAGAGGCACCTGGTGCTGCAGGGAAGGGGGTGAAAGAAACTTGGGAAGAAGGGAATGGGGAAGGGGTCTTTTGGACGTCCTGGACAGGATGTGCTTGTACTGTACCGGTAAGTGGGCGGAAGGGAAGGGGTTTGCTGTTGTCGTTAGACATTTGTTTCAACAGTACAAGTAGATGGGCGAAGGTCGGCGGCCAGTTGAGGTTCACCGCTATCTAAGAACGACTGAAAAAAATCAAGGACGTAAATGAGGAGCCAGACGGGGACCAGGTCTCCAAGCTGTTGGGACACAGGGAAACGCTACCTTGCTACGGCTTGCCATGTTCTGCCACTGGCCACTTGCTACAACCTGCTACTGCGGGAGCCGCCGGCGTGAGGGGAGGTATGGGAGTGGACTTGGAGGATCAGGAAGATGCATAGAATATGGTTCCAAATTCGATGCTAGAAGGTCCTTGTCGATGCTCCCACCGCATCGTTGAGCCAATAGATCGTGGCATCTGTGTCAGAACGTCACGAAACCGCCCGGGCCTGTTTCGACAACACATCTGACGACGAGGGTTAAAGAGGGGTCCTGTCCATGTCGGTCCGATCTTTGGGTTTTCCCCGGATGGAAGATAGCGGACTCCAAATTAACCCCAAAAAGGGAACGACGTAATCATCCAGACGAGGGCCCAAGAGTCAATTTATGTCTCACAGCCCTGCCGTATGATCTTGAATTTTGATGGTTAACGACCGACTCAACAACCGCACCAATACCTCCAGACGGTTTACTCACCGTCACAAAATGAAGCAAGTGCGAAGCAAGTGCATAGCTTCGGAACAGACACAATTTGTCTCCAACTGTTATGGCATGCCAAGTCCCTCATGATGCGTGTCGAGGAATGCCAAGAGCAGTTTTCGAGTTGTTGGTGGATGCGAAGGTGAAAAAGCCGCTGCGAGAGGTGAGGGTGAGGTAGCGTCCCGTGGTGGATGTTCGTTTCCAAGTGGAAGTCGTCAGTGGTCCAAGTGATCCATTCAGAGGCCGCGGAATCCAAAAGTCGGTCCTCATCCGCCCGCCGCGGCCGGAACGCATTACAGGTAGCACCTGCCCAGAGACGGGAGGCATGTCGTGTACGCCTACCTAGCTACTTCTAACCTGTACATGGATTGCACATCACCACATTCACCACTCACTTCCCTTTGCATTGTTACATGAGTAGTCATACATATTGATACAGTGCCGACTGTAGCATTTCGAGGCAATGGAACCTGCTCCATTCCATCTTGGCTTCCATCGTCCTCAATGATGCTTGAGGATTTCTACAAACCCACGGCGTACTTGGCCGATCATGGACGAGGTTGGTAAGGTCGACGAAGAGCAAAACCTCCCTCCGCAATGCGCAACCCCCCGTTGGCCGTTGCCCGCATCAGCGTCTCCAACACGCATGTTAACGTTGCAAGGTGCATGCACTGTGCATACCTATTCAGTTGTTCTCAATTTTCCCAAACGCAGTCAGAAACGATCCAAGAAGCCCCAAAAGGGAAACCGCCCTGGCGAAGGTCCTCCCCAACGCGGCTTATTGCCAAGCACGGAGCCTTGGGAGTCCGGTGAGACCCGGTCCGGTGCTAGATGCGCTGGACGAAGAGCACGGAAGTCTGCTGGATCCGGCAGGTATTTGCGAAGGGTATCGACGCCGAGTGGCCCCGGGTCCACCGTGCCACGCCTAGGACTCGGGTTGAGCGCCATTCGCAGAACCAGTCGGCGAATGATGGGGTCCCGAGGCGGTGGACTGGAGTCGTCTTAGGTGACTCTGATGCACCGGTGCTGCGACCAGCGTTCACATTTCAAAAATTTGCGACAAGGTGGAAAGCCAGGAGGTGCCCGCTAGGAACTTGGGACTGGAGAAGAGAAGGATTCTTGTGAAAAAAGAACTTTCCGCGTCTCCATCTGCCACGCCGTGCGACTAAAGTTCATTGGCTACTTTTCCACTTGTGATGACTGATGACTGAGGAATTGTCATGTGCGAGACCATCAATCATGGGCAATCCCTTTCTCATCGGGCTTGTTTGTCCCTTTTCCAAGAGCCGCGCGCCAGTTTTGGGTGTTGATCGGTCAGCATCCGAACCTCGAGTCAACGCCCAATTGCCAGGCCGACCCTTCGTTTTTGCTTCTCAGAGGTGCGCTTCCACAGTCGGTCAGAGGTCGGTCAGGTCACTCTGACTTCAACCCCCCGCCGGAATGGAAGCCAAGAAGAGATAGCGCCCACATGTCGTCTTAAAAAGAAGAAAAATGAAAAATTGGCTGACTGAAAAGAACAGCCGCCAGAATCGCTCGTTGCAGGGAAAGTGGAATTGGCTGAATGGCAGCAATTGGGGGGTTGACGGCAGGTGCTTTGAACAGCGAAATCGGTTTGGGACGGGACGGTTGTCAAAAAAAAAAGATGGAGAAGGCACAAGGGACCAACAGGGATCCCCCAAGGATCAGACGTCGATTTGCAGCTTGGCTGACGTACTATGCATAGGCCCGCTTACCAGCCAACGTAAAATCAGCCCATCAGTACATATCCATTTGGCGGCTTTCCCTTTCGGATCGGAACACACGGCCAATCACAAATCCCACATTCGCCTTTTTGACGTTTCCACGTTTCCCATTCTGCCATCAAGACGCTTGCTTGGCTTGTGCCAGAGCAGAGATATCCCCTTGAATCTTAGGCGCAAGCATTCACACCTACATGTAGTATTAACGCCGAGCCGCAACCGGGAACACCACAAATTGAAAACCAAACCGAGTCTTTCCGCTGAGAAAAAGGGAGAGTTGCGAGTGTGATACGAGGCAGCCTCGGCAAGTACAGGTACCTGGGGGACCTCAGCAGCAAGGGAAGCTAACATCCAATCTCTCATGATGGGAACTAACAAGAATCTCAATGCTAGATGCGAGCCGCACGAGAGGCGTTCAACGACCGACAACTCGGACATAGTACGGTACAGTTTGGAGCCCTTCAATACCAAGAGATATTAGGCAGCTATATCACAAAACAAGATCTTCTTCCCCCTCCTAATATCGGCCTCTTCCCGTCCAAACTCTTACTGGGTACCTTACGTGAAAGCATGTACACACGGGCGGTACATTAGGTATGTACCTAATGCTACGTTAGAAATCTTTTACCCCTTTTCTTCGACTTCCATGCATTCCAGGGGTGAGTTTTTTCCCATTCTCCATCTAGCAAGTGGAAGCCAAGAAACTATAGCGACTCGCTAAAATCACGCAGCTCCATGACTCCATTCCCATCGATCCATCCGCACGTTGTAGTCAGGCTGCCATGACCGTTTACATAACATCTATATGGACCGGATACATTGGCTGAGATTGGATGTACGATCGATAAGCTGTCCCACGGCTTTCTTGGACTCCTTGACTCTCCACAAGTCAGCCTTGCGAGACCTCCTCCGTCATCGCCGATTCGGCAGCGAAGGGACCCTCAGAGTCGGTTTCTGACGGGATACGGTAAAAATGAGCAAGGGCAGGTACACTGCGGGAGCATTGAGTTTCCGTACCTTTACGGTCAAGCTTCCGCCGCATCCTACCTCGCCTACACACCACACCTTTCCGCCCCTCGACCCCCGTAGGTATCTCTTCCCCACCGAGAATGTCAGCACTTCAGTGGCAGCGCCCGTTGCCGGAGGCTCGGACAGGGACATGGCACCATCCAGCATCAGGAATTCACTATTACACGAGAGCGCACGCATGGCTTGGCAGTGTAGCAGGCTATTCCACTATCGGTACAGCTTTTTCTCACTCGATTTGGATACCCTCAAAACAGGTATAGCGCCGGGTATATCTGAACCTAACAGGGGGTTCAACCAATCTGTTAGTGAGTTAATGCGGATTACGACCGATCGCAGGTTTGCTAACGTGGGTCAATTGGTTCCTTGGGAACGATCCAGTAACAGCATTGGTGGGATTGTGTTAGGCTTTGCTAGTTTTGACCTTAGCGCAGTTTGGGGGTATCCAAATCGAATGAGAAAAAGCGGTAGATGCTCACGAGGACACTTCCTCTTTCTGTCCACTGCATCTGCAAGACTCCAACTTCTTCGTATCGACCCGTATCGCCAAAAAGTGTCGGATCTGCGCAGGCATTCGGATTCGTTTTGATGTTCCATGATGTTCAAACCGCCAAACCGCCCATTCGCAAGTAGTCCACGCTAATGTTTTACCATCCGATGCAGTCCAGCAGTGAGGTTAGGATGGCAGAGGTGGTAGGCCCTTGGCTAAACCTTTAAACGGCTTCACAAGGCCTTGAACAAAGAAAAAACGACGAGCTTCTGCCTCCCCCAAACTACGTGAGTCGGAACGTCTATCTCGCTTGCAAACCCGATTTTGTACCACTTTGCTTCACATTATGTGTCTTCTGAATCTAAAAGAAAGACTTCAAACTCGACAAACACAAAACTCTGTCCAGACCTCAGAAAACCGCAGGGGAACGAATGACTAGCTGGGCAGATCAGTACCGGGGGACGGTGCAGCACTAGCACTGACTAGGAGACCACATCGTCGTATACATATCCACGTCGTGGATGCGTGATTCGTCTGGAGATATCTGATCTCGAATGGAGACCTCCCAGTGCTTTGGCTTGCACTAGGTAGGAATTTCTCTTGAAGATCTCGGGGAAATGTGTCGGTTGAATTTTCAATCTCGCCGCATCCCATCCGTACATAACCGCCGCTGACAACAAAAAGGCATGAACTGAAAGCTCGTGGGCCCCTTTCATGGAAGCCCCCTTTAACCCCTTCGCATTTGCTAGATGTGTTCCATCATGCCCATGATATTTGCCGACAGTTTCGCCGCATAGCATGGCAAGCATGGTTCCACCGCCAGAATCTGAACAAATGCCCCTATTTGATACAACTAGACCGAAACACCATTGAACGCTAAACCCAAGACCCGAGGATCACGTTTGCAAGCCAAAGGTTCAATGAATCTCAGGTTGGGGGTCTTTGGCATCATGGTTCTAAAACGTGATTTAACGGCAATTTGTTAAGAAGAGAACCTAGACGACAATCCTCTCTGACGTTCCTACCTAAGCCCTAGTTTACTTAGTAGTCTTGAGGAAAAGATTGTGATAGGGATGTCTGCGATGTTTGCACTACACAACGACTACCTAAGCGAGCATGAAAACGGCATAGATGAGACATCATGAGCTTGACTGCCCGCTGATGAACCATTGACCACAACACAATCTACAACTCTTATGTTATCAAATCTCAAGAAGGACAAACATCCAAGATATCTGTACTACTATCCTCAACTCAACGGACACTCTATATCCTGAGGATAGTTGACAACACTGGGAACCTGACTGCTTGCTACCGGGCTGTTGAAGGTGACGGCGGAATAGTTCGAAGCCACCGGCTATGAGCACAAACCGCCATCTCCATCCTGGCAAGACTGGCAACATATTTTTTAGTCAGATCTTTGCTCGAGATGTCTTCATCTGGATGACAACAGGCGGCCACAGGAACGAACAGTGTCGTCCAGCTTCGACAGCTGTGTCAGCTGTTCCTCGCAACTCACGTCGTCCCTTCATACCTCTATTGACGGACACAGACGCATTTCAAGGCGATATTGAGCGTCAGGTCACTATTGGAAAGGGATTTCACGTTGTAGCAGACAATTGACAGTAGTTCGAGATTCCTTCGATACAAGTCGATCAGGTTTCCACCGGAGTGACAGGAGTTCCTTCCGGTGAATGGCGGGAAGCAACCCTGAAGGTGGGAGAGGATTGTGGGAGAGGGTTATTCGGCCCCACCTTGCAAGACGAGCTACCCCGCCCTGTCGTGCCTGCCGCCATGCCCCTGGACAACGGCTGGATGACCCCCACCATCCCTGCTTCCCACCTCGTTCAGCTTGCGTTCACATCACCAAGCCACTCCACCGCAGGCAACCTAACCTACACGGTACCCTTGTCCCTCCATCAGCCGCGACTGAGTGACAGCTTCATGACCACTACACTGCAGCGACAGCATAGCAGCAGCAACAATTTACTGGGTTATTTTGATAGCTTAGATTAAATCCTATCAACAACACGTCCAGCTTCACGGCCGAACCTAGCAAGATGGACGACCAGAAATTAGCCTTCTTCACGGCTATCGAGGATCAAGGCGGCGTCATCGTCAAAGGTAAAGTAGTCCAGCTCGTGCCTGTTCTCATAACATCCCTTTTCTCATGCTAGTTTTTGGCATACACCCCTGTCTTCAGATATCCTTCTTCTCCTTCATTTTTGATGATACTTGTCGATTCTTTGTGATCAACTGTGCTGATTGTTTGTTCTGTTTACAGAGTCGCCAAAATTCGACCTTGATCTTTACATCCAGAATTACAAAGGTACATCCCTACCCAAAGTACAAATATGTCTCATCCTCTGACTAAAAGTGTCCAGGACGTACACGATTCGAACGTTTATTCCATATTGGTAGGAGCTCGGTACCGCTATGTGTCGATGCACTCAAAGCTGCTGTACAGGAGGCCAAGGCTGGCAGCGACATCCTTAGATACCAGATGGCAGTCAACTCCCTTTACCAAGCAGCTCCCAACGAGCCCGAGGCCTTCTTGGATAAGGCATGGATGGAAGCCAAGAACAAGGAGAACCGAGACACTACAGCTCATCTACAAGCCGAGCTTCAAGGTTACAAGAACAACCTGATCAAGGAGAGCATTAGGGTATGTTCTTGAGGGCCCCCCCAAACAAAAATGACAACTACGATATTGACCTGATGCACTTTTGCTATTGTACACAGATGGGCAACGAGGATCTAGGCAAGCACTTTGAAGCTATCGGCGAGGTCGAGGCTGCCATGGATAGCTTTTGGAAGATGAGGCCGGATGTTAGCTCAACAGAGCAGCTTGTCGACATTGGGAAGCTCCTTGTCCGAGTGTCGATCGAACGTCGCGACTGGAAATCCGTCAGCAATCATCTCAGCAAGCACGTCAATACCGCAAACGACTCGGACCCGAAAGCCAAAGCCCTCAAAACGTACAGCAAGATTGCGAATGGCATCGCGGCGCTAGGTCAGGAACGCTACAAGGAGGCGGCGTTTTCCTTTGTTGAAGCCAGCTCCGACGTGCCTCCAGAGGTGTACAACCAGATTGCCAGCCCGAACGACGTTGCCATCTACGGCGGTCTGTTGGCGCTTGCCACAATGGACAGGCACGAGCTGCAGGCCAACCTCCTGGACAACGACTCTTTCCGCGAGTTTTTGCAACGAGAACCACACATACGCCGGGCTATCACACAGTTCGTTAACGGCAGATACGCGGCGTGTATAGAGATTCTGGAATCTTATCGACCAGACTACCTCCTCGATATTTACCTGCAGAAGCATGTGCCCAAGTTGTACGCCGACATCCGTACCAAATCCATCGTCCAGTACCTTAAGCCCTTCTCCTGTGTCAGGCTGGACACGATGCAGAAGGCCTTTAATGGGCCGGGGCCGTCGATTGAGGACGAGCTGTTCACCATGATCAAAGACGGCAAGCTGAACGCTCGGATCGATGCCATCAACAAGGTATGTTGCCTGAATTTTCTCCAGTTCAGTAAGTACCGTTATGCTGACCAGACACCTTCGTACAACAAAGTCTATCACACCGATCTCCACCGACTCTAGACAGCAAATGCAGTCATACGCACTCCAGACCTTTGAGAACTACGAAAAGCAAGCCCTTGACAGAATCCGGCGCATGAACATCATGGCTGCCGATCTCGAAGTCAAAGGTTCTCGCAAGCCTGGAGGAATGAACGACATTCCGTTGAGCATGGCCATGGATGACACTGCGAGCTTGGCCTAGGAGCCCGAATTCATAGAGCATCGCCGTGAGAGGATGATAGCTGGCGAGTTCTCTAATGTTAGGCAGGAATACGTCCGCTGGAGCCGTAAATATTACTCTTAAGTGGGAAAAGAGAGCCGAAATGCTGCGTGGGATTAGTCGCAATAACAAGTCATGAAGGAAGAAGGATTTAGACGGCCTGGTTTTCTGAGCGGCATAATATTGCCGGGGACTTTTCCCTCATTATTATGCTGCAGGTGTTCACGAACAGAGGGATGTAGTTAGAAAGTCCTTATGAATATTTTAGGTTCGCACAGATCAAAGAAACATTCACTCAAACTCAAAGACACTGTTCACGCCTAAAGTCTGCTTCCCGAGCTCTGAGTTTCAGACTTGGTCAAACTATCGTCTCCAAAATCAATATGGGTATCATGGTCACTATTTCTTCCGTTTCCCCTTCTTTTTTCCTCACATACTCCAATACACCTACTACTCCCCACTAACCCATCAACTGCCTAACATCCTCCGGCGGCCACCTCACCTGCGCAAACGTCAAACACCTCTTGATACTCTGCAAATACTTCCTCGTCACCTCTCCCCCCATAATATGTCCCCTCTCACCATCATGCAGTTTTTCTCTAGCACTTCTCTCATGGATACCCACCATCGTCACACCAATCGGCCACGCCGCCTTTCCAATACTCAACCTCAAATACCCATCATTAGCATCCACATATCTCCTCTCCTGCGCCGCCCGCACAATCTCCACAATCGCCTCCAAGATATCTTTTTCCAAATCGCCCTTCTCAAACTTGCGGAAAAGAGGGCGCATCGTTTCTTTCGATTGCACCATCGCGTTCCGCGCCGCTTGCCCTGCAAACGTGTCCGCGTTGTCTTCTTTTGCCAGAGCGATTTCCCATTCGCGGAGGACCATGTTGAAGTAGGAGGCTAGTTGGCGGAATAAGTAGCGGCGCGCTTTGCGGTCCGTCGGGGGAGGGATGTCGGCGGAGGTGGAGGGGACTTTCATGTCTTTCTCCGCGACGGGGAGGAGGGAGGTGGTGATGGGTCCCGTGGGTAGGCCGAGAGCCCCTAGGCCGGCGGCCTTGCGGTAGCGCCGCAGGCGGGAGGGGTGGGATTCGCCGAAGAGGAAGGCGGGTTCGCCTAGCACGCGCAGTTTGGACGTTAATTCATCGTCGGGCAGGTCATGGGCTTCGTCGTCGTCGTCGAGGTCGGAGTCGTCGAGCGAGGCCGGTGTGCCTTCTTTCTCGGCGGCATCGGAGGGCGTGGGAGGTAGCTCGGGGAGACCGAGACGTTTGCGGCGGGCGCGCTCTTCTTCGGCTTCTTTGGCTAGACGGCGGGCGCGAGATTCTTCTGCTAGTCGACGCTTCTTCTCCTCGCGCGCTTTGGCTTCTTCGATGGCGTCCTCTTCGCGCTTGCGCTTCAAGGCGGCTTTGGCGGCGCGTTCTTCTTCGAGTCGCTTTTGCTCGGCTAGGTAGGCGGCCTGCCGTTGGGCTTCGGCTTCGCGGCGGGAGATGAATTTCGGGGCTGCGGCGGCGGCGGCGGCGGGACCTTCTGTTCCGGCTCCTGCGGCTGTTGAGTCGGGTTTGGTGTTAGTATCCTTTGTTGTGCTTGTTGTTGATGTTGGTTTGCTGGAGGTGGTGGTGTTGCTGGTGGTGCCTTTTGCCTTGGCGATCTCTTTGGACATGAGGGCGGCGAAGTCCATTGTCGCGGTGTTGTTGGGGGTTGTATTCCCTCCTCTTAGTTATGACTTGTTTCTTGGGTCTCTGTTCCTTCAGTCGTGCGGTTGGTATGAATTCGCGTTGTAAGCTTCGTGTCGAAATCGTGGTGTTGAGCTTCCAAGGCGTTCTAATATGCGGTGATGTCGTGGTGAAATGGTCGAGGTAAAGCTTGAAGTTACGGGCGGACGTTGCACTGGAGGTCGGGTGCGACTCCACTAAACTTTTCGGAGCAGTGGGACCGTGGAACCGGCCTTTAAGCCGCTACACGCTAGCGCAAGGAACCAGTCAGCTCCTGCCAGCGACTTCTTTCAGCCCCAGCGGGCATGTGAACTCGTGAACTGTGCCTGCCGATTCCCGGCCATCAATGAACCGGCCCGGGCACAGCTGACACCCCCACTTGTCCGATGTCCACGGGTCAGATCGCGGCGCAGACGGGGCTCTTTCTAGCTTCCATCCCGCACATTCCCTACTTGTAGCTGTCACTGTGAGCCGCATCTGCACTTCATGTCCTTGAATATGAGAAGTTCGGGAACACAACGCCATGTTTTTGCATTTTGGTCATAATTTCCGTCGCGTCATAATATAGCACCAAGTTCAACCTTGAACATGTCGTAAACAATTCAGCATCTTCATCACTGCTTCAACTTTGCTTTCGGCCAACATTCACGGACTATTGCACATTGCATCACCTAAACAACCGAACCTGAAAAGAGTACCATATTAATCCTTAACTGATCGCCATCATGGATCAGGCTCATTCAGATGAGCTTGCCGCTCCTGTCAAGAGAGAGCCGCCTTTCATCGTCAGACTCTATTATCGCACCGGCGCTTTTCATCGGTAGAGCCACACTCTATCCCCTACCCCCTTCAAGGCACCGAACTGACACCCTACTCTCAGAATGAACGAATTCACCTCAGACTCGCACCTCCCCCTCTACATCGAAATCCCCGCCTGGCGCTCAACCACCCTAGACGAACTAAGTCTCGACATCGCCAACGAGCAGCACCCCTCCCCTTTACTCCCCCACCCAGCAATCGGCACGCGCCTCGTCTTCCGGCTCATCTATGTCGACACGCGCAAGGACTCCTCCCGGCACGTCTCCAAAGACTTGGGAAGCGTGGTGATCGGCGCGGGCTTACCCGGAGCCGACGCGGACGCCGGCCTTCCCGACGACGACCCCTGTTACGACGATGCCCACAAGACGCTGGCCGACGCCAAGTTCATGCCGGGCGATTTTATTTCTTGCGCGATCCTGCCGCCGAATGACCTGGACGGAGCGGTCGAGCCGGTGAGCGCGGCAAGGACGGGCCGCGGCTCGGGGATTGGAGAGGGGAGGAGCACGGCTGCGTCGCCGCCGCCGCCGGGGCCGAGAGGGAGGGACGGCGGTTATAGGGATCGGATGGGGATGGGAGATCGGTATGGTGATGAGCCCCCGCAGGCAAGGGGATACCGTGGTGGTAATGGTGGTGGTGGTGGACGGTATGAATCAAACTCGTATGATTGGGGAGGACGGAGGGAGAGTAGGGGCGGGCGGAATAATCGCCAGAGGGAGACTGGTATTATGCCACAGGGGGATTGGAGGAGAGGATTTTGAGGTTTTGAGTTGCAAGAGGAGAAGGATTCCCCACGGCAACGGGTTGGGGGAGGCCAGAATCAGCATGGTGCATGTTGGATACCAAGGGCGTATCATGTTTGGTGGATTCATGCGATCACTACGAAAAAAAAAGGATACAGAAATCATTTGCTGACAAACAATCCCGCCAGAACGGCATCAAAAGCAGGAAGGGGATGTTGGCTCGATATAACAGAGATCAAGACATTCTACAAGTACCGGTGACTCCGTAAGAAGAGATCACGGATCATTGGAGAGGAAGCGTCCTTCGGTCAAAAGCAATCAATGGCGGAGTGAAGAGCATCACAAAAGCAGTAGCACAACTGGACCATATGTGCTCGCTCTCCACCGCTATTCCGGATGTATGAGCGCAAGAACTCAAGCAATCCAGAACAGTGATTCTAATAATATGTTCCATGGGCCCAGCATCCCCGGGTTCTGTGTTCCCCTCAGACTCTTCTATGAGCGGCGGCCAGTCTACCACATTTACATCCTCACATCCTCACAAACCCCCTTCGATTCCTCTAATAAAATCCCTTTAAAACTCCCGCATGTCGTCACCTCTCCGCTTGGCGCGGAAGTCGTATTTGCCCTATGTGTGTGTCTCTTGTGAGCAATTCACCCTTCCCATACATCATACATATGTTGTCGTCCTTCAGACAGATAGATAAGATAACTCACATCGGTCTTGTAAGCAATGTACCCAACAATAGCGGGAACGACAATCGTGTAGGCGAAAGTAATCCTGGCGGTGCGGGGAGTCCAACGGAAGTACTTGTAGCGGTTGCTGGTCATGTCTGTGAGAAGGCAAAATGGTGTTAATGACACTTGACTCCTCCTGGACCCATTAACGCCTCCATTTTCGTCCTTGTTTTGCACCGTTTGCCGATGATATTTGTATTGATGCGTCCACCATATATCGAACCTGTGCTCCAACGTTTGCGCCCGCCTAGATTGCACTTGTAGAGGTACGGGATATGGGACAACATGGCGGACATGGATCTTTCATCGTTCGCTCGTAGGTCGAGCGGAAGTGGGGTATCGCAAGGAAAGGCTACGTACTGGACAGGCGAACGAACGCCGGGTCCTGGGCCAACTCTATGACAAATTGCAAAGTGGTTAGTATTTCGGTCTCGAGACATTCGGAGGTTACTATGCGATGCGATGCGATCAGTCGCATCACAATCGCAATTGCATACGAGACAATGGTGAAGAGGTAGGGGAAACCAACTGTAATGCTCGAGGCCCGCCATCTTGAACGAGTTCCGCTGCGCTGTTGCTAACGTGCTGGGATGTCTGTGGTACTTCAGTTGGGTGTGGAATTGCGCCGGGAAGGGTCGTGATGTCGAATGGGTCAGTTCTCCCTAGGCGAGTGGACGATGGAGGTGGAGTCTTGGCGGAGTGGTGGTGGTTGCGCAGCTTGCCAAAGCGACGTCGTTAAAAGGTGAGGACGCGTGCTGAATCACGTGCGCAGTGCCAAGCCTTGGTTTAAAAGGCTTTCTAGGAACCATCATAAGGTATCTTCCTCTTTTGCAATGATGGATTTCTTGTCACATTTCCATTTTCTCATTTTCGCCAATGCCAGTACTCTGAAGCTCGAAATGGGTCGTCAACCGGTTGCGTTAACATTCCGCCAGTGTTGTGCTCTTGACCGAGTCATGTCCGACATACCCTACGCCCCACCGTTCTCAACCTTCCACTGTATTTCGCACTCATGGACCCTTCGATTCTCTCAAACGGGAGAGCCAGTAATACCCTGGGTTTTTCACTCTTTCATGATCGAGCATCCGAATCGTCGAAGGGGGTATCACGACCATGGTTTGAGTATACTCCTCAGGCACACAAAGCACTGAGGGAGTCAACTCGGAGTTTGCGTCCATGTGGTGCTTGCCTTGTAGAGCTTGCCTCGAGTTTGTGCCTCGACGGGACGAACCTTTCGCCCATCTGCCTCTTTCAACCAAGCTCGCAGGCTACGCTGGAACTGGTTATTTCACACTGTCCGTTCGTCTTTTAACTTCTGACTCGCCCATGTGTCTAAACTGGAAGGGTATGATTAAATATCCTGGGGACTCCTTGCAGGAACGACAGAAGACGAGACCAAAGTCTGTCAGATGCTTAGACAACCAAAAGCTCACCGATGACCCCGTCGTGCCGTCCTCCATTCACACTCGTTCTCTCAGCTAACTCTAAATTCACAAATGGAAGACGTCGGCCTGGTGTCCGTCACCAAGCTTTTCTTAGATAAGCCTAGGACGTTGTCAAGCCTCTGTGTGGTGACATCGCGTTACATTGTAGGCGGACGAGGCGGCCTTGGCAAGCTTATCTGGTGCTGGATGGAGTGTGGGGCCTGTTCTAAATTGTTGAAGCTTTCCGCTTTCGCTCTTTGGGTGCCCTCCTCCCTTGTGCAAATCATCAACTCGCTTCAATCATGAAGCAGCAGAGGAGCGGGTTGATTGTCGCCGCCCGCTTCAATAGCCACAGCAACACTGAAGAATTGCACGTTTTCAGCCCTAACAGATTTTATGTCGACTTAGTTCGTCCGAAGTGTCTCAGCCCGGTGCAAGCGTGGCAAGATAAAAGCCAAGAAACGTGCTGCAAAAGCTTGGTTGAAGATTAGCCCCTGGGTGAAACCTGGAACTTCCCCAGATTTTCTTCGATCCCGTCTGTCGTGCATCTCAGATCTATTACGTACGGCATTGACTCGCTTGCCATGGCGCTGGAACGGCGTGGGCGGTTAAATTTCCTTTCGCTCCGTCAACGGCGAGATCAGCTCGAGATCAGTCAAAGTCTCGGAGCGCCATGACGTCAAGACGAAATGGACTACCTTGGTCGATGAAGGGACGGAAGCGAACGACAACCGCCGCTAGCTATTCTGAAGCTGGGATAGCTGCGCAAGTAAATAAAATCGAGGCTTATTCCCGCGTATCTTTACGCCTTTCATCGCCTGTTGGAAAGATCATACGCGGAATGGTAGATAAACTTGCTGCCTTATTGCAGGTAACATGGTGATCACTCAGCCCCCGGGCCCAATTGCCTGAAGAGGCATGGACCCAAGCATTCCCAGGCTAGATCATCGCTAAAACTGACAGTCGAACAACGAACCGCGAAACCGCCAATTAAACGCGAAAAGGATACATACTGCGTAAATCAAACCACAGATGTGTGTACATGTAAAACTTACAATGTCCCGTCAAGGGAGCAGCAGTTGGCAGGTGCAGTGAGTACCTGTACAGCAGCTCTGATCACCAACACAGATGGACCCACAGACCCCAAGATGGGACCCTGCAACAGCTGCCGCCGTTGGTCCCGTCTTTTTCTCTGGTTCCATCGGGTTTAATGGAAACTCCGTGCGTCCCTCGAGCGGAGGATGAACATCATCGAGTTGACCGTTCGAGTGAACCGGATGACGGAACTCGGGAGTGGGGATCACGACTCTTTTTTGAAAAAAATACTACGGCCAAGTGGACTTTTTCATGGACCCTAGGCGTCAGAGTATCACCGTTGTCACCACCAACCCTTGACATCTGACTGAGCCTCCCTCGTCCGCTTACCTATTATTGACCCTCGTCTCGCTCTTTTCTCTTCCTAGGCAGACCCTCATAGACCTTGTCTTTTCCCTTTTATTTTCGTTTTTCACTGTTCGGTCTGGATTGTTAATACGCGGAACCCAATATATAAAACCGGCTGCACCACACAAACAATTGCAGACTGTATCAGCCTAACTGGGACCACCCGATCACCTACCGCCGCTACCTTCCACCATCTCTCGAGACCGTCACCCACGCACTTTTCACCTGACCGGAACATCCGGACCAGCACCAAACTTTTTCTTCAGGACGGGACGAGTTAGCTGCGACCAAGTGTTTGGTTCTTGTGCAAGTCATCCATGGCCAACATGAGCATGGGGCTAGGGACGTCTGGGGCACCATTGGAAGCGGAAGCTGCCCCCGTCAGCGTCAATGGCGGCACAGCTCCCACTCCCACTCCTACTCAATCTCAAACTTCCACGCTTTCCACGTCGACCGCATGCCCGCTATCCCCATCCGGTCCATCTGCTGAGGCTTCAGCGGTACCCCTCAAACTCGATCTCCCCGAGCCCCAGGTCTTAAACTCAACCCATTTCCAGCCCAACGAGCCCTCCGCCGCCGCCGCACAGAATTCTGACGACAATGAAGACGACCTCATCTACGACGACCAAGACGGTGCTCAGTCCTTCATCCAGCCGGCTATCAGCGCAAGAGCGGCTCGTCTGACCTCGCCAAACACTCCGGCTGCTGAGAAGGCTGCTGCCATGGACTATCTTCCTAGTCTCTTCGATTTCCTGGATGACGAAGGCAGGGCTCAGTCTTCAGGAAAGACATCTGGTAATCCCAGCCCGCCTATGAGCCCGAGGAAACCACAGAGACGTGGTAATTTCCGTCAGCCATCGCACTCGGGCCTTCCGGACCTTCCAACACCATGGCGGGCTGAGCCCAAGCAGATGATTGTCGGCCAGCCACATGGCGCCAAGACATCCTCCATGTTCGGCGTGTTTGGGAATGAGACAAGGTCATCTCGTGCGGCTTCAGCCGGAGAGAATGCCCTCAAGAGATTGTCCAAGGCCCTTCCATCCATATCGATACCCACGCCGTCGTTCTTTTCGTCCGGCTCTTCTTCTCACAAGGATTCCACTTGGCCGTCAATGCCACATCTTCCCAAGTCGGCCACGATAGCTGGCATACGCTCGAACCGAGCCCAAACGGGGCCTTCTCTTACCACACCAGGAGGAGCCACGACTCAAGGTCCCGTCCGATCATCGTCTCTAAGAGCCTCGAGACCTCCGACCCTGCGTCACTCTACTTCTAATGATTCCCTCTTGTATCAGTCCTTGACTCGGGTCTCCTCGCTGGGCGATGATGAGCGTTTCGTCGATGTTCGCGAGCAGGTCAACACCAGGATAAAAGCTATAATCGACAGCTTCGAGCCGTCATTCAAACTTCCTCAACTACCGAAGAGTACGTCATTTACACGACTGATGGCCGTAAGCCGCGGGAGACTAACGGAGGCAGGTATCACATCGCCATTGAAGAAGGTGGTTCCTTCGGCAAGTGACTCTCACGGTACAGATGAAACACGCTCAGTGCCAGGGCCAAGTAGCCACCGGCCGTCACGGGAGGCTGTTCATCCTCTTGACGCGATTCTGGAGACTCTGACAGGAGACATTGTGGTTATGGGAGGATATCGAGGCTCTGTATGTCTAGTGTCACTCACTCTCACCATATCCTCACTCAGTCATGAAGACCGTGCTAATAATGCGACATCATCAGATTCTTCGGTCCGCTGAGCCGCCGTACAGACAGCTGTGGGTTCCAGTCAAGGTAGGCTTGAACATCCGTAAAGTGAATATGGAGGTTGGCCTAGAGCCCGAGGACGAGGAGAACATGGAGAAGCACATCTTTGCCTCGGGGATGCTCCAGAATATCGGACCCATTGATATTTCAAGAAGAGTCTTCAGGAAGCTGAGGGACTGCGAGAACGCGCGCAACGGCAAACTCAGAGTCCATGACTATGGCTACGACTGGCGATTAAGCCCCCACCGTCTCTCGAAAAAGCTGAACGAATTTATCGAAAAGCTTCCATCCAACCAACCTCACACGCCACCTGAACAGAGAGGTGCCTGGGTCATTGCGCACAGTCTCGGCGGCCTCATCACCCGGCACGCCGTCAACCAGCGCCCGGATCTCTACGCAGGCGTCGTGTACGCCGGCGTTCCAAAAAAATGTATAAATATTCTCGGCGTAAGTCTTTGATCCTGTCCAGCTGCCGTATATGGCCTACCGCGACCGTGTGATCTAACCCCGATATTAGCCACTGCGTAACGGCGATGCCGTCCTACTCAACGAGAAAGTACTCACCGCGCAGGTCACCTTTTCGCTCCGGACTAGCTTTCTCTTCTTGCCTTCAGAAGACGGCTTCTGTTTCATCGACAAGAACACCAAGGAAGAGTATCCGGTAGACTTCTACAACGTAGACGACTGGATCAAATACCGCCTCTCGCCTTGCGTGGGCGAACCTGCCCTCCCGCCTTTGAACCCATCCAAGAGCACCGGCACCCTCGGCAGTCTTCTGAGTCTATCCGACTCCTTCTCCAATCTCTCCAACCTCCCTCTCCGCGGCCGCAGCAACAGCGGAAAAAACGACAGCAACAACAACAGCAGACACACCACCGCAAGCAACTACATCCAAAACCACAACCCCTTCTCCTCATCATCCTCCTCACCCTCAAACCCCGTCTTCAAAGACCGCACCCTTGCCCCACAAATGGGTTCTTCCTCCACCGACAACCCCTCCGAATCTTCCCAACAACAACAACCAATCAACCGCACCCCCTCCTCCCAGTCCCAAGCCCTCCGCTACCTCACCCGCACCCTGCGCGAAACCAAACAATTCCGCTCCGAACTAGCCCACAACCCTTCCCACCAGCGGCGCAACGCCTACCCTCCCCTCGCGGTAATCTACGCCAAGGACATCCCCACCGTGCACGCCGTCCGGGTGTCCTGTCGGGACGCCATCGCCTGCACGGATGCGTACGACGACCTTGTTTTCGCCAGCGGTGATGGAGTGGTGCTGGCAAGAGAGTCGATGTTGCCGGAGGGGTATGAGTTGGTGAGGGATGGACGGGTGTGTACGGATCGCGGGCATGTGAGTATGTTGGGGGATTTGGTGGCGGTTGGAAAGGCGTTGGAGAGTGTGGTCAGGGGAAGGAGGAAGGGGATTGGAAGGGGGTGGCTGGATGGGGAGGTTGTTGAGGCTGGGGAGAGGGCGGCGGAGAAGGCGGAGGCGGAGGCATTGGGTGAGGGAGAGGATGAGGGAAATGGGAGTGGAATCGGGTTGCAACGGACGGAGCAAGGGGCGGTAGTGGGGAGTGATTAGGAGTCCCTGTTGCAATTGCAGTTTGTGAAGAGGAAGTGGATGACGTTGAAAGGGAAGGAAACTCGGAAGATTCGAGTAGGAAGTTGGTGGTGGGAAGGGGAAGTGTCAAGAGCATGGAGAGAAAGGGACAGGGACAGGGATAGGGATAAGGAGAGGAGAAGAAGGAAGAGTTGGATTCGTTGAGTGAGTTGAGATACCCCGGAATGAAGAACGAAGAGTGAAGTGAAGGACTTGCATGAGAGCGGCATGACTGGATGGTTCGGGCATGGGCGGTGTTGGTTGGGTTGGTCGTTGCGAAAACGGTCAGGCGTTATGAAGGATTGTTTTTTTGGTCTTTGGATACAGAAGAAGAGCATTACCTTAGATATACCATCTAGACGGCATGGACGAAATGATGAGCATAGAGGTAGAGTAGAAAGATAGAACGAGAATTTACCTACATTACCTCTGATACAAGCACCTTTGTTGTTGTCCAACGATAAAATGGACTGACTGGAGGGGAGATAAAATATCGTCAACGTTATTTATGTGTCATATATAGACTACCCCTCTAGAGAGGGTTCGATCAATCTTTGCCGTGCCGGTGGGAGTGATGTATGTATGGCCTTTATGGCGAGCGAGAGGATCCATTGATAAAAAACTTCGGGGCTGGTTGGTACCTTTCTTCTTCTCCTTTCCTTTTTCCAACCGTAAGGTATGGGGTTGTAATTGACAGTTTTTCATAGGTTTTAGACGAACCCTCTCGATCTCAAAATGCTAGTTCGATTTGACGAGGTATATGTCAACAAAGCTGAGCTACGATCCTCACGGATCTCCTCGGCTTGTATAAGTGTCAGAACCCTCGGTTGATAGAAGCCACGTCTTGATACATTGCTTCGCCATGTTCGTTATGTTTTTTTTTTAAGGCAATCTTTCTGTCTGGAGGTGGCATCGTGGGTAAGGTATGGACAGAGCTGTTCTTTCTCTTTTTCGAATGCTCCAGGTGGAAAGTGAGCTATTGCTTGATTCATGCAAAAAGACAATGGTAAGACGATCGATGTCGATGCAGGATGTGGAGTATAATGTGCGAGGGAGGTCTCTTGACACTCAGCGTAATTGAGTGTAACTGTTCTGGAATGTAAATGTTTCTTAGAGATGTTCGCAAACCACATATCACAGCAACCTATGAGTCGCATACTGACCCTATCTCCTTTAGTCATGGACACCGACTCGAAAGAACATAGAACACTTTGTGGCCTTGTCGTTCACGAAACTTCCAAGTACTACTGTGTATACGCCAAGTGTAGTTACTTCTTAAATTTCAGATCCTGTTTTAACCTGTAACTACTCTGAAGACGCGACACAAAACCCAAACGCAGTAACAACGCCATGCAAAACTAATAATCCAACCAAATTCAACGGGTGGGTAGACCCATTTCTTATTTACAACGAGGGCCGGAGAAGTCTCCAGTCTCCTTGGCCATTTTCCTCCTTCCATCGTCCTACTCTTCTCACCCCGCTCTCTTCGGTAATCCTTATATATGTGACCCCCTTCACAAATACTTCTTAGGCCCACCAGCCTTCCTCCTCTTATAAATAAAGTACGCCACCGCCAACACCACCTGGCTCCCCACAATCGCCAAATACAACTTCGTATGACCCGGCGCCGCGTGCTTGACGACATGACCCGCCAAATCCTCATGCTTATCGGTAACGTGGTACTTGATGCTGTGCTCGCTCTCCTTGAGGCGGGCCGTCAGCTCGGAGCGCATGCTGCGCACCTCGCGCTCCAGGTTCTCGAGCTTGTTCTCGACGGATGCGAACCGGTCCAGCTTGGTCAGGAGGCCCTTCATCTCGCCCAGCATAACGGACACTTCCTGGTGGTTCTGGTCGGCGATGCCGCCGTACTGGGCGACCGACCGGAAGATGGACGAGAGGTGGTGGTTGATGGACTGGATGCGCATGTGCAGGTCCTCGAACTGCGCCTTGGACGACGTGATGCTGTTGGCCTCGACGTCCGGGATCGCGTTGTCGTACGGGTCCGGGATGGTGGCCTGGCCGGACCGGCCAAAGCTCATGTAAGGCCGCTTCTGCCCGTTTTCGTCGTGGGTCGTGCCGCCGAGGGGCTTCTGGTTCTCGCCCGGCTGCTGCTGCGCTTGTTGCTGCTGTTGGTACTGCTGCTGTTGCTGTTGCTGTTGCTGGTTGGGAACGGCACCAATGTCGTCCTCGGACAAAACGACGACCTTGAAGACTTCAACCGAGTCGGGGTTCTCGGCCGAGGCGGCGGAAAGACCAAAGTTGTAGCCGGTAGGGATGTGAATCTTGTCGCTCTCGAAGCACAGGCGGCCGTCGACTTCGACCTTGAAGTTCTGTGAGTTGTGGCGCAGCTTGATTTGCGAAGGGCGGCCCAAGTTGCGGTAGGCGAACCAACAGTGGCCGAAGGCGAGGTTGTCGACGTTGTTGCGCATGCTGTAGTCGAGAGTGCCGTCGTTGAGGAAACCCCTGATCATGCCAGCCGATCCGCCGTGCTGGTTGACAACGAGCACTAGACCCTCGAACTTGCCGACCGTGTAGATGCTCTGCGATCCGATGTTGCGGGCGCCATCCTTGGCAAGCCAGATGTTGAGGAGGCCGCTGCCTCGTTCGGGGCCATTGACGCGGAAGTCGATGTCTGTCGTCCAGGCTGTGTACTCGAGTGGCTTGTCGGCCCAGACAGCACCGCGCTGGTTACCGGGTGCGGGAGGGGTCAGAATGACCTTGTTGGAGAGCAATTCGGGCACATTGGGATTGCCCTGCATAGAGTAATGTGGAATGGTGTTGCGGCCATCGGGGTTTATCCTGAGGTGGGGAAGAGGGGGCAACTGTTAGTTGATGTGCGCCGGCAGCAGGAGGTGCAGACTGTGCAATTGACGTTGAACGTACCTCGCGCCAAATCCGAAACTGAGATCATTGACAAGGTATTGAGCAGCCTCAGCGACACCGCCGAGGGCGACAATGCCCGCTAACAAGCGCATCGTGTAGACTGTAGAGCGACGGCGATATTGACGGTCGTCGGCCTAAGAGTGTAGGGGGGTGAGCTGATGCTGTGATGGCGCGAACCTTGGTGGTTGGCCGAAGAGCTGTTGGCGCGATATGCTCAATCCGAAGGCCAATTCCAGGTGAAAAGGAACTGATAAGCCTGTTGATATCGGCTGTCACCTTATTTGCAAAAGTCACAAAAAAGTGAAGAGCCGCTTTCCGTTTGTCGATGCGATGAGGACACTTTACACTTTTGCAGGAGTTGGGTTCTCGGTGAAGCGGCCCGGCCAAGACTTAGGAGAGGTCAACAAGGTGTGGACTGTGGATACATGTAACAAGTACAGAAGGATAGGGCGGCAAGCGGCAAGCGGAAAGCGAATTCCAGAAGAGATTCAAACAAGGTGTAGACGAGATGAAGACTGGTGCTTTAGATTGAGAGAGTCAAAAGAAAAAGGGAATGTACGGAAAAGACTTTGGGGCCTATTACTCGCGCGACCTTGAAAATGTTCAAGTGTTGCTGTGCCATCTCGGAATGACAGCTTTCCCAATTCCCAAAACTCCAAAGTTCAAAACACCGATCCTTCCCCTGCAGGAGCTTGATTCAACAGGGGTTTCCCTCTCCGCACGTCAAGCGCGTGCCTGTCTGCGGGGAACTTCCTGTGGCTAAAAGCTCGCTTCAGTCTCATATGAAATGGCTGAGTTAAGGGTCTAGTTGAGACGGAATGTGGCTTGCCATGCTTGCCATGGCGACATCCGAGCCCCTCGCGGCAGGCAACTTTAAATCGAAAAGAGCCTAGCCAGGCCGTCAGGGTTCACCAGTGACGGCAATGAAACAATTAAAAACGGACCCTTCGTAAATTACACGCGAACCGACGTCGACGACACCCACGCATGTCGGAGGTACCCCAGGCTGCGACAACCGATGGGACCAGGCCAGAGTGACACCTTGCACTTCTTCTCATCATCTCATAACCTTTGTCTCCTATCTCACCACTAAACACATCCACGTGGCCATTACGGGATGGAGACGGCTGAGATATATCCTTCTCTCGTGCAATGCGCGATAGTGGCTACGGCTTTCAAGATCCTCTTGTTCCCGGCTTAGTATGTCTACCTAGTCGCCTCATCCTTACTCCTCTCATCCTTTCATCCTTTCCCCCGGCACGTCACTGCAATTCCCCAATGGCGATTCCCAATGGCCCGGCGACACGCCTTACAGGAAGCCATCACCATCTCATGCGTAGAGGTTACCACTGACACGATCCTGCCTCTTCAGCAAATCCACCGACTTTGAGGTTCATCGCAACTGGCTGGCTATCACTCACAGTCTCCCGCTCTGGGATTGGTACTACGAAAAGACGTCAGAATGGACCCTGGACTATCCGCCCTTCTTCGCCTACTTCGAATGGATCATGTCGCAGGTTGCCAAGCTGGCTGATCCGGCCATGATTCGGGTCCATAATCTGGAGTACGACAGTTGGCAAACCGTTTACTTTCAAAGATGGACAGTCATTGTGACGGAGCTGGTCTTGGTTTATGCGCTGCAAATGTATGAAGGAATGTTCCTTAGAAGGAAGATGGGTACGTGCGCTAACCAAAGGACTTATCAGGTTTGTTGACTCTACACATGGCGCGTCCAAGAGGGCAGCTCAGGCGGCTGCTGTTTCCATCCTCTTGTCGCCCGGTCTCCTCATCATCGACCACATCCATTTCCAGTACAACGGCGTCATGTACGGCATTCTGATTGCCTCCTTGGTCTTGGCCAAGAAAAAGTCGTCTCTGCTGGCTAGCGGTCTCGTCTTTGCCGCCCTGTTGTGCATGAAGCACATCTACCTCTACCTGGCACCGGCCTACTTCGTCTACCTTCTCAGGGTGTACTGCCTCTCACCCAAGTCCATCTTCAGGATCCAGTTCTTCAACTGCGTCAAGCTGGGCGGTGGAATCGCAGCCATCTTCGCGGCTGCGTTTGGCCCCTTTGCGCTCAAGAACCAGATCCCGCAGATCTTCAGCCGCCTGTTCCCCTTCTCGCGAGGTCTATGCCATGCATACTGGGCTCCCAACGTGTGGGCTATGTACTCCTTCATCGACCGAGTCCTGATCTCCCTCGCGCCAAGGATTGGGCTACCGATCAAGGCGGATGCGCTCAACAGCGTCACCCGCGGTCTCGTCGGAGACACCTCGTTCGCGGTGCTGCCGGACATTACACCTCGCATGTGTTTTGTCTTGACGCTTCTTTTCCAGACCATCCCCCTCATCAAGCTCTTCATGAGGCCGACTTGGGAGGGCTTCATCGGAGGAGTCACGCTTTGCGGGTACGCCTCGTTTCTGTTCGGCTGGCACGTCCACGAGAAGGCCATCTTGCTGGTCATCATCCCGTTCAGCCTCATTGCGCTCAAGGACCGGCGGTACCTGGGAGCCTTCAGACCCTTGGCTGTGGCGGGCCATGTGTCGCTCTTCCCATTGATCTTCACGCCGGCCGAGTTCCCTATCAAGACCATCTACACCATCTTTTGGCTTGTTCTCTTCTTGATGGCGTTCGACCGTCTGGCCCCGGCACCTACTCGACAAAGGCTGTTCCTCTTTGATCGCTTCAGCACGGCGTACATCACCGTCAGCATCCCCCTTATTTTCTATTGCTCGCTGGTGCATCGCATCATCTTTGGCAAGAGCTACGAGTTTCTGCCGTTGATGTTCACCAGCTCGTACTCGGCGATAGGAGTTGTTGGCAGCTGGTTGGGCTTCATGGTGGTGTATTTTACCGAGTAGACTTTTTGCGTAACAAGCGAACAATGCGATATTTTGGTTCCTTTTGTTCTTTTATTTGGCGAACTTTGTCACCTTCAATTCCGAAGTACAGCACTGTGTGTTGTATATTTCACAAAGACAAAGACACGGGTGCACCCGCCAACTGAAAAGTGCCAAGACCTGGACACTCCAAAAAAAGGTTTGAGGAGGTTTGAAACCAGCCAATGCGGCTGACTAAAACGACCTGAGGTTTCAAAAATTGGCACCCAATGAACCGATGAATTTTGACCAAAAGGTTGCTGTCCGTTGGCGCTCGTCGATTCGTCGAGACAATTGTGACTTTCTGCAAGGCTGAGGTTCCATTTGGAGAAAAAAGGGATTGTACCATCTGTACGTACCTACCCCACATCCCTGCGCCGCTTGATCCGGCAGGCAACTTTGTTTTTCTCTTTTGAGCTTCTGTTGACTCGCTTCTGTCCGAATTCTTCCTTCGAGAGCCAAGAAATGGAAGATCCCCAGGACCCCTTTCGATGCAGGCAGTGCGGTTCGCTCGGTGTTGTGCTGTGTTGTAGCCCCTGTTGTTGTGTGCGGTGACCACCGGCCCAAAATTGTTGTTTGGTTGCACAAACAAACGGGAGAGCCCTGACTCTTTTCATCTACAGTACCATTCACCGGTATCACTTTCTTGTTCCGTCTTGTGAAGTGATGTAGGGGGTATGGTGATCGGGGGCATTAGACTGGTCCGTGCAGACTCCACTTTTCTTAAGCCGAAAGTACCGACTGTATAGATCTAATAGGTACGTTCATAAATATAAGTTATAATTGTACGCTCGTCACGTACATGTATAAATGGTAACGCGTAGTTTATGGTATTAGAGTACTTGTGTATTATATGTATAATATATAATGATGGTTTAATCCTAATGGTACCGAGAACCGAATTTATTGTTGAGTACTATTAATACTAATACGATGTAAATTATAAGATAATATTTAGTACTATAAAAATTAACGTAATATTAAGTATAAAATAATACTAATATTATCTCCTCTTCTATAATATTAATTTCTATTATACTTAATACTTAACTTAGGCTATATCCTTCTAATCCTATTTCTTAGTAGGCGATAGGTTAATATCGCCGTTAAGGGCAGCCCGTTTAGTAGCGGATTTAGTAGTCCTCTACGTATAAATCTTTAAGTCAATTTAAATATTATTAATATATATTCTATATATATTAAAGAAATTAAATATTTATTTAGTTGCGTGGAGTGTTCTAAGGACGCGTTTTTGGAACGCCCGGGGCTTTTTGAAGCGTTTGTTGGGGGGTAATAGAGGGCTCTAGCGCCTTCGCTTTAGGCCTTTCTAAAAAAATTATATTGTTTATTTATTGAAGTATTAATTTGATTTTTTTTAATATCTTCGGCGGAACAACGGCTTATTCCTCCTCATCCTCCTCCTTATCCTCCTCCTCCTTATCCTATTCCTCTTCATCCTATTCCTCTTTATCTTCCTCCTTATCCTCCTCCTCCTTATCCTATTCCTCCTTATCCTATTCCTCTTTATCCTCCTCCTCCTCCGCCTCTTCCTCCTCCTCCTCTTCGACGTTATTAGCCGGAGGGCGGTTCTATTATAAATTAATATATATATTAATTATATATACGAATTAAGACGATTTATAATAGTAAGAGGACGGTATTGTCCGACTATAGGTAAACCCTAATTATTAGTTTAATTATATATGCGATGGGTTATAGGTAGCGAGGCGCTGGGTGGAACGGCGGGACGCTTACGCCGGCCTAAACCCTTTTTAAGCTATTTCTATAAATAAGAAACGTTAATATTATATATATATAAGGTAGGTAAGTATGGGAGGGAATTTACCTTATAGATAAAAATATTATTATAGATAGCCTTAAATTGCGGGTTTTATTGGGTAAACTCTTCCAATTTATTACCAATCCTATTTAAGATCTAAGTATTCGTAGGAATATAATAGAAGTCCTTATAACGCTACTACCGGGTTAAAACGTATCGAATTAAAGCCTTAAGAATACCTACTATTAATTAAAATAATATATAATAAATATATAATAAATATAAGTAAAGATATATATATTGCCGGCTTGCAAACAATTTATTATCGGCTAAACGGGCTCTATTGATACCCGCTATAGCCTTAAGGTACTTATTCCGAAAGTGCCGGCGGAACTAAAAGAAGATTAATAAAACTATCCAATATATATTAATCGCCGATCGGAGTAGAATATACCGTAAATTAGAAAATTAGGCTACTCGTAATAGAGATACCGTATTAGAGACTATTAGTAAGAATAATAAGGCAAACGGTATTATTAAACTTTATTATAATATACCGGTACGGATTCGGGGCGTCCAAGGCGTCCTCATCCTATAAATTACCTTTCTTACCTAAAACTTATTAATATATATTAAATATATATAAAGGAATAAACTTTACCGGCAACCCTCGTAGGAAGAATATAGCCCGGATTGGGGTAAGGGATTAGGCTGTAAAAATACTTAAAAGTAGGGTATAAATTAACGGCGGTAAATACTCTAGGGGATATTATTACAATATTAATATATATTTTATTTATAAGAACAAAAAGGAAGGTTAATATTTATAAACTTCCTTAATATTTAAGGACCTTATCCAATCGTATACCTTAACATTTATGGCTAGCGTTGTGTAATCTTTTATTTATTTTATCCTACGTTCAAATCGAAATTAGATTTAAATTATAATAAAAAAAAAGAATATAGAATATTAAAGGAAGGATATTAATAAACGTAATATATTCGTTCTCATAATAATAGTTAACTACTTACGTTCTAATTTAGGAAATAATTTTACAATATTACTATAGTCGTTAGTATAAAGGTAAGAGAAAGTTTTGAAAGGAGGAAGGAAATAATTAAAACGAGAAGAAGGTAAAAGAAATACATTTGCAAACAGAGTTTAGTAAATATTTCAACGATCTACTACGCTTTCATCCCAACTATCGTAAATATATATATTTATATTATATACCGACCTTATATTTCGTACAAACATATAAACATATAAAAAGGAAGCAATAAACTTTCATCTTAAATATTAGAGGAATATACATTTCTAATCCACCTTACTTCAATATTACTATTTAATTAATACCTAAAGAGTTGCTTATAATCTAAAAATAAATAGTCTTCCTATATCTATTATATATATAACGTTCTAATCCTAATAGAGCCTATCGATTCTCATACTTATTTATATATATATAAATACATATATAAATAAATAAGGGCATATATATATTATATATAAGGGTACAAAAGTACAATATAGAAATCGGCGTTTCTATTTCAATTCGTATCAAAATCACCTTTTTATATAGGGTTTTACTTAATAATTTACTTTAAAATCACTTTCTATTTATCGTTTCACTTCAAGATTACTTTCCATTCAAAGTTTTACTTTAGAATTACTTTCCATTTATTTATAGCATCCTAACTTATATCTTTTATATCCATCTATAGAACTGCAAACCTAGTATTTTATATCTATTTATAGAATTGCAAACCCAATGTTTTATATACATTTATAAAACTATAAACCTATTTAGATATATATCTTTTAAATATATAGTTAATATATATTTAAATATTATCCTCTAACTCCGACGGGTCTTCTATCTTATCGGTAGTAATTGCAACTATAGCGGCCGTAGTATTAAAACAAATAATATACTAGTAAAAGCACTTAATCTCCGCCTCTAAGCAACGTAAAGTAGGAGCGATGTCGGGGGCAACCCCAATCTCTATATAAATCGAAACGTCGGCGCTAAATATAATTAAAATATTATTTACTTTCGCTAATAATAAAGAAGAAAAATACTTATACGGAAGGGCGTATATAACCCTCCTTAACTATAATAAGGAGGCCCTTTACGACCACCTTAACGGCGCATTACTTCTTCCTATCTTTCTTATTAATAACGCAAAGTAATTTATCCTAAGCGTTACGCGCCTTAATAAAGAAACCTAGCGTAGGCAAGCAATAATAGTAATAATTATAAATATTATAAATAGCGCTAAGGGCTACGTAAATATAATTAGCGCTGCGTTTAATGTAAGGCTAATATTTAGTATTTACGGCCGGAGCTAGAATATTATTTATATTGTTTTATATATTAAATATATAGTAAGTAAATTGAAAAAAATAAATAGGGTATATAATATAGATGGTAAGGAATTTACGGCAATTATAAATAAATAGTTTTTAACTTTAATTAAAGCCGCCTTTTTAATTATATACTTTTAACGGCGACGGGTATAGCGGGCGCAGCGTTGTAAAGTTATATATAATAGTAGGCGGCCGCGGCTACAAGGAGTCGGCGGGCGGCTATAATGAGTTAGAATAGGTATAACATCTATAATAGGCGCCTCGTACTCCTCCATAGGCGGTATTTCTATACTCTAAAATACTTTATAAAGTATTTTATTAATATAAATATTATATAAATAGTATATAAATTTATAAAGGCGATATAGAGGACGATTGCGAAATAATTTATAATTGTTTAAATAGATTAGCGAAGGTTGAATCTAGAAGAAAGGTAGGTATAGTAGCGACGACGGCGAGGTCTTATAGCGGCTATAGGAAGGAAAGGAAAAAAAAAGAAGAAGGGAGGAAGGGTGAGATTAATTTAACTATTTTAGTAGGAAAGAAGGAAATGCAACAGGAGGGTAGTTATACAAACTTAAATAGAATTATAATATATAAATTATACTCTAATTAGTTTAGCGCCCTACTAATTTTATATTATACCGATAAGGATTTAATAAAGTTTAGTTTCTCCCTTTTTTATATGTTCTACTCTTATATATTTATATATATATTTAATTTGGATATATTAACATATATGTTTAACTTTTATATAAATTATATATATATATATATAAATTACAATTTCTTTAACCTCTTCGACCCTTCCTTTACTAAGTTTATTAATTAATTAGAACGTTTTCTACTACTAGCTAAAACCGGTAATTAAGTAGACTAACTATTAGAGCTTACTAGTAGAGTATCTTAGTATAAAAAAACTAATATCTTTTATAATTGAGGGTCTATAGTACTATTATTATTCTATATAAGATTAATATTAATATATATATTAAATATATAAGAGATTAAAAAGTATAGTTTACTTACACTATACTCTCTATCTAGACTTCAATATAATTTCCTCGTCCCAAAATACGACGGCTCCTTAAACTCTTATTATATACCTTATACGAATTATAAAGTATACCTTTGAGATTGGTATTAAACTCTTTAAGCGGTTTAGACTCTTAATAATTATTATAACGCTTGGAATTAATATAGCTAATTATTTACTACTTACACTCTTTACGCTTATTAAAAGTAAATTATAAAAGAGTTTCTTTTATATTAAGCAGTCTCTTATATTCAACGTAGACTTTATATTCGACGGAGATTTATATTTATAATATATATAGTTAGTATATTATCTACTTAAAACGATTAAAATTTAATATATTTATATGAGCTGGAATCGGCTTTAATCGTACGCTTAAAAATAGAAGTAAATTTAAATAAAGTAGGCGGGTAGGAATAGTTAGTAGGCTAGGCTATTATTCTTTACTATTTTCCTCTTCTAATTCCTATTATTCCGGTAAAAAGGTTAGTATATATATTTACTATATACTAGTAATATATTAAAAATCTTACTTTATCGCTTTTATTACTTATTTCGAAAGGAAATTCAATAGGTACCTTCCCTCTCTCCTTTATAAATAGTTAGCCTTAGGGAATTTGAATATTATTATTTTATTCGGGATTTTTAAATTATCCCTCCTTATCCTCTAGGTTAAATTCTAGCGAGGGTTCCTAAAATAAATTAGTACGTATATTTTAAATATATATTCACTATATATTTTAATATATATAATAGACGTACCTCTTTATTTTAAATTACTTAAAGTTATTATTATTCTTCCTCTATATATAATTCTTCTATATCGCTTCTTTTAATAACTTTTAATTAGTATGTACGGCCCGGCTTTACTACTACTAAAATTAACGGAATTACGGCTAGTATAATAAAGACCTTCCTATTTCTTAATTTTAAAAACCTTCTTTTACGTTCTATATTAATCTTATTTTCAATTTTATTTTAGGTAGTTTCTTAAGGCTACTTCTATAAAAAATTAATTATAATATATATTGTAGATATAATATTATAAAGAATTTACCTTTGTATATTAGTTTATAAAATGCACTATTTTCTTTAATATTTTTAGTACTTCTTTATTATAATTATCCTATCTTTTATTCTCTCCTTCTTCATCCTTCTTTTCTACGTTACTCTCTTGGTCGGGCTTTTAAAAGGGTTCTTATAGATTATTAGGATATATGTATATTATATATTAATTAGAAGGGAATATACTAAGACCTTTTCTCCCTCCTTTTTATTACTTTCGTAGTCAGACCCTTTATTAAAGTCCTAGCAATCGTTAGTATATATATATATTATATATTAGTTAGAAGGGAATATATTAAGACCTCTTCTCCCTCCTCTTTATTACTCTCGTAGTCAGCCCCTTTATTAGAGTCCTAGTAGTCGTTAATATATATATATATTATATATTAGTTAGAAGGGAATATACTGAATCCTCTTCTCCCTCCTCTTTATTACTTTCGTAGTCAAACCCTTAATTAGAGTCTTAGTAATTATTAATATATATATATATTATATATTAGTTAGAAGGGAATATACTAAATCCTTTTCTCCTTCCTCTTTATTACTCTCGTGGTTAAACCCTTAATTAGAGTCCTAGTAGTCGTTAGTATATATATATATTATATATTATTCGGAAGGGAATATACCGGAATAATAATTATTTTCTCTTAAGGTTTATCGCTTTCCGTTTCTCCTTTTTCAAAGTGTCCGAATTTCTTACTATATTTTTAGGTAAATTCGGGGTTAGAGGAATTATATTATATTAATATAAAGATTATAATAGTAGAAAGGTACTTGCTAATTTACGCAAAGTTATTGCAAATTATAATAAATATATTAATAATCGGTAGTACAACCTTTAAAGAAGATTAGTCTTATATATTATATATATTTCAAATATATAGAAGTAGTATAATACTTAATATTGTAATTATACTTCGTATTATACTACTTTCTATTAATAATAAAATATCTTAATATTTTAAATTTATACTCTCGTTTAGCGTTTTTTAATTGAGCTTTATTTAGTAATTCGATTCTTAATATTTAAATTATCGACGCATCCTTATATAAAACGACTATTAAATGTAGTTAGATATAATTTATACGTTAAATTTATAAAGGGAAGACTAATTAATAAATTTATAAGCCTCTCGTATATAGCGGTATAATTAAATAATATTATAATAAGTTTTTATACTTATATTAAAAGAATAAAAATATATATATTAAAAAACGCTTTACAATATACCCTATACGTAACCCCTTTATTAATTTCGATTTCGCATTTATATATTATATATTAATATAAAATAAATATAAGTTTAATATATATAAAGAAATAGACTATGTATAAGCTTATCGAAATTCGTATAATATAACGTTATTTATCTCGCTTACTTAGAGTTAGAATCGGTCTTAAATTTAGGTAAGTTTTATAATTATATATATCTTAGTTTTAAATACGTACCAAAATACTATTTATAATTTAACGGGTTCGGAATAGGATTAAAGTATTATTTTACTATTATTAATTATATATAAGGAATATTTAAATAATATTATTAGAACGTACTAAATACCTTTATAGAAAGGCTTTCCGGATTATTATATTATATATTAAGGAGGATATAATAATAACTTAAGAAAATGAACTAAGATTGTTAGTATTTAAATCGAGAGAGTTAGATATRTAATAATTATATAATAATTAGAGAAATTTTAATAGTAGGAAGGAAGTAAAATATATAATAAATATATAATAATTAAATATTATTATATAATTATTATATAATAAGAGTAATTGAGATAGTAGGAGGGAGGATATTGGCGTCTAAACTATTAAGGATAAATTGTAGAAAATCGATATATAATAATTATATATCGAATAATAGTAGAGGAAATTTAAAGTAGATGGGGAAAAGTTTAGATAGTTAAAGGAAGTAATATTAGTATTTAAGCTGTTAGAGATCGATACCGGTTATTAAATTATTAGTAAATTAATATCGGTATCGTTAAAATCGGTTTCGACGAAGGGAATAATATTAAAAGGGAAGTAGCCCCAACCGTACTTATACTAAATAAATAATAATTATATAGCGACAGTAATGAGAAGTGAAATTGAAAAGAAGGATAATTTCCGAAGTCGAAGGGGGGGGGGGGGCGTAGGGTTGGTATTGTACGTAGTTATAAGAATAGTATATATAATTTAAAGATCGGAGAGAAGAGATAGAATTAGATATATAAAATATATATAAGGATAGAATAAGAGGAAGACTATACCTTTTTATATCTTTTACTAGTATAGTAATTTAGAATAGACCGGCGGTAAAAGCGAGGGTAATAGTAATATCGAACTCTTAATAAATAATTATATCGAGTAATAAATCGAGCCTGTCGATCCCTGTACGTAAAATATATAATATACGGAATATATACAGGCTTTTCGTATCCGAGCTAATTAAAAGTATAAATATTAAACTTACTATATACTATTTCGCTTATTCTTCGTTCTCTTTTATTATTTTAATTCCTATAATAACCTCGCTATATCGTATTTATCGCTTTTACTTTAGATTCGAAACGGCCGTATATCGTTGAAAGTAGATTATAGCACCTATACGCTAAGCGTAGGGCAATATATAGGAAGCCAATAATAGAACTAATTATTTAAAGGTAATATATATATATATAAGGATATAGTATTTTAGAATAAAACTTTACCTAAATTCTTCTCGCTAATTTTTTTGCTTATATATTAAATATATAGATTTTTAATTATTTAAAGCGGTTTGCCAAAGTATTTAGGCCGGTTAGGTTGCTACTTCGAACGTTTAAACCTAATATATATTTTATATATATTTATATTTATATTATTCGCTTACTATTTGTATAATACGTTTAATAATAAGTAATTGACTATTTATTTTTTTTTTCGTTCGGAAAGTATTATTATTAATTTAAATTTAGATGTAGCGTTAAGGCTATTTAATATTTATATAGTTTGCGCTCGGATTGGTTATTTATATACGCGCTACGTAGGGCAGCCCTAATAGAATTGCGTTTAATATATAATTAAAAGAGATACGAATATTCTAATTTATAGGATAAGGAGCCGTATATAAATCCGCTACGGCGCGATAAGTAGTATAATTTATTTGAAAGTATTAATTTAGGACGTTTTAATTTTTTCGTCCTTCGTTCAACGATATAGAGATTCTTTTCCTTTACTTTTTATTTATAATATTTTTAATACTTAAATATTATTTAAATTTAGTATAATTATTATTAGTAAGTATCGGATGCTCTCTCTTTTTATAATTCGGGTTTATAATCCTTAAATTAATATATATTCTATTTATTTTTATATTTACTATAGAAAATATTCGCTATCGGGCTACGGCATTTACTTTTCGTTTATTTTAGCGAATTACTTTTTTAATTAGTAAGAGTACGGGAACGGACCTATAGGATACCCTTATAGGATTAGGTATAATTATATTAATTCGTTCGTTCGGATAAATTTAAAGGTTATTTATAAATTTAAATTATTATTAGTTCGGCCTCGCTTTTCTAATAGTATTAATATAATTCTAATTTAATATATATATATTAGGTATATAGTTATAGTAATAAGTGGCTAGCGGGTTGGCAAACCTATAGGATGTAGGCAAATAGTTTGCCCGGTTACATTATATATAATTTGTTTAAATGTATAGATTATAATAAATGAGTTGTACCCTTCTCTATAGACTCGCGTAAAAACGCTACTAAATTTAAGCCCTCCCTACTACTATACTTATATTTAAAACCGTTATATTTAATATATGTAGGGTATATTATATATAGTATATAAGGGGGTATATTAGAGGGTGCTAAATATAATTATTCTTATTCGGCTGTTTATTTATGGATTAGAGAATCCGAATACGTAATGCCGAAGACTTATATTTTTACCTTATATAATTTAATTTATAGTATTGAGTAATTTAGGTTGTAATAATGTATAACGTTATTCTTCCTCTTTATTATTTATTTCTTACTCTTCTTCTATCGTTTAAATATCGAACCTATTTATATATATTCTATATATATTTTATATATTACCGCTTCCTCCTATACAAAACGGGCTTATTATAATAGGCTATCCGTTACCTAAAGCTAAATAGCGCTACTATTTTACTAATAAATATATTTATATATATATATTATATAGGAATTCGTAAAAGATAAAGGAAATTAAAATAATTTACGGGAGCGTTTTACCGATAGAAGTAACTACATATATATTTTATATAAGAAGAAGTGAGAATTTTTAAGATATTTAGAAATAGGGCTTAATTATCGCTAGTATTTTAATAGTAGAACTAACTATATATATATATTATATAAAAGTATTTCGAAATTCTCGGAAATTATTTCGCTAATATATATATATATTATATAAAGGTAAATTAGTATCGCTATTCGTTATAAGTATTTAATTACGCTTTTATTTAAATATTATTACGAATATTGTCCGGGATTATAACCTATACTACCAAATTTCTATTAACCCCCTTAAAAGTATAGCGATCGTTTACGGTTTTCTTAAAGTAACCCCCGTTAATTATAATCTTTCTCTCTCCGTTCTATATACGCTCCGCCACTTTATTAAAAATCCAAACATTCGGGTTTCCTTCGTCGACGAATTTTTATTTCTTCGTAGCCCTCTCCTACTTATCTATATCTTATTCGTCCTCCTTTATATTAACTTATAAAGCCTACTTCAATTTTACCAATTCGGATACTATATATTTCCGGACTTTAAATTATAATATTTTCTTTATTACCTCTTTAAATTTATCCTTAACTTTCTTTATCTACTCCTTAATATTCCGTATAATATAGTCGACAATCTTATTTTTAGTAACTATATCTAAAGATTCCTATATTTCGTCCCTTATTATACCTATATAATCCTTTTTAATCCTCTTCTTAACAGCCTTATTTACTATATACTTAAGCGAATCTAAGACCCCTTCCGAATCTAATCGCTCTTTAATAATTTTAATCGTTCTAACTATAAACTCAATTTTAATTTTATTTAATTCCGTTCTAAAGGTTTCGAAAGTAACGAATAATTATTTATCATTAAAGTCGGTATTTGGTTTATTAGTAACGGATAGCCCCCCCTCGGTATTAATAGTTACAGGCTCGGCTATTTCTATTTTAACGTTAATTATTTTAGTAAGTAGGTAGGTAATATCAATATAGGTCGATGCGGGGATGGGTTATTATAATTATTTTATTTGCTAATAGTAGTATTTATATATATCTATTATATAAAAACGAAAAGTACGAAATTATTCGATAAATAAAGATACGTAGAAACGCTGCGTATATAGAGGTGGTAATATAGATTAATCGATGTAGTAAGAATGTTAAAGGAAGTAAAGAGAGAGTAATTTATAAATCTTAAATACCTTTAATATTAGATACGTATATTTATATATATAGATTAAATAGGGCTATAGGGTAGTTAATTACGTATACGCGTACGTACTTGACCTGCCCGCTTGGTTATTGCGTAAAGGCTACCGATTAGGTCGTATACCTATTAGGCGTATTAACCCGGCAGGTAGGTTAGAGTAGATCTTTTAATAAAATAAGGAAACTTCGTATAAGAGGCGCGCCCTAACTTTTAATTCTTCCTTCTATATTATCTTTTATAATAACTTTTAAATATTATATATAGTATTTATAAAGCCCTCCCAGTTACCCGTATTAACCTCTTTTATTATAAGGGGATAATAAGGTAGTACGTAGGTATTAACTAGGAGAATTAGGCTAGGCTGCCTATTATCCCCTCGGGTTTAACTATAATAAGATATTTTCCCCTTATTCTATATTGTAAGAATATAGCGTTTTACGAATTAAGCAACTATATATGTTTTTTATATAAGATTCGATAGAAAGTCTCCGAAAAGGAATCCAAAATCCGAACTTCAACTTACCCCGAACGAACTATTTAGTATCCAAATTAAATTTAATTATTATAAAACATTCGGTTCGCCTTACTTCCTAAACTATAAATATATAACGTTTTACTAATAAGGCAACGATATATATATAATATATAGTACTATAATTTATACTATTTAAATAGTTAATCCTACTTAGCGTATTTTGCAAACGAGTGAACTTATACCTCTTTCGTTTTTTTCTTTCTTTTCTTTTTTTTTTATATCTAATTCCCTAAATATTATTAGTCTCCGTTATATATTAAACTAGTATATATATAGTATATAGTATTAGAATTTATATTATTTAAATAGTTAATCCTATTTAGTATATTTTATAAACGAATAAATTTATACTACTTCGTTTTTTCTTTTTTTTCTTTTTTTCTTATATTTAATTCCTTAAATATTATTAAACTCTATTATATATTAAATTAGAGATAGATAAGTACTTTATAAATATATAAATAATATAATTAAACGATAATAGTTTCTAATCTTCTATAAGTTTCAACCCTATCCTTTCGAATTCCCCTTTTAATAGGATACTAATTGTTTGGGAAAATTAGTTTGAATTTACAAAGCCTCTTATATTAGTATATTAATATCCCGCGTCCTTCCTCTTCCTTTTTTATTCTATATTATATAATATTTTTTATACTTTTTTAAATCTTGTTTTATATCTAATACTTTTTATATCCTAACTACTTTCCGTTTATTTCCGAACGGCTAACTCCCGAATTTATATTCTATATATAATGGATCGGTAGTAATCTCCCGGTCGTAGTACTTCGTATAGATATAATTTACTTTTTGCGTAAGCAATTCCTTTATTATCTTTTTCTTCTCTAACTTCTTCTAAATATTTAACCCCTAATTTTAGCGCCTGCGATACGAATATTAATTTTATTTCTATCGACGATTCGGACGATGATGTTAATAACTTACCGTTTTATATAGGGGAGTAATTATTAGATATAGGTTTCTAGTTAGTATGTAATATACTTTATTTACGAATATATATATATATATTATATATTAATAGTATAGTAGATATAAGTAGTTAATAAGGAGCTTATTATTAATAGTAATAGTTCCTATAGTATTAGGGTAGTTAAAATTAGGGACTATTAAGCGTTTTTAGTATATCTATAGATATTTAAGCGTAGTGTTTTGAATTTTATATATTATATTAGTTAATATACTTAATAAAATTAGTATAGAAATTGTAACGGTAAAATTAGTAAATAGGGTGTTAAAGAAGTAATAAAGAGGATTCGAGGCGTAATTGCCTTCGGTCTTGGTAAAGTTAGTAATGGTAAAGCCTACTATTAAATTAAGGAAATTACGTTGAAGTTTCTAACGTAAGTTATTGAATTATTATATTCTATTATATATTAACTATATACTAATATTAACCGTAGCTATAACGGGTAGTATAATAAAGTTTAGAAAGTAAGTAATAATTATAGTAGTATTAATGTGTACGCGTATCTTAACCCCGAGCTAATAATTTGGAATTAATTATTTGATTGCTTAAAGATAACCGATGTTGGATAGTTTTTTTTACGGCTATAGCCTATATTATTGTAGGTCGATATAAATAATTTATAGGGGCGCCTACGTAGAATAATAGAAGCGTATTACGTTGCGTTTATTAAAAAATAGAACGATTATACTAATTATAGTTATAGTAGGTATATTAATTCGGAATAATAAATTATTTGCTACGGAGGATAATTACGAGTATTTACCTATAATAGGTATTTAGTAAGTAAAAGGATAATTCGTATATATATATTACTTATATTAACTTCGGTAGTATATATAGTTAATAGGCTGCCCTAAGAAGTCTACGGGGGGGGAATGGTATTATACGACTAATATTAATCTTAATTCTTAAGGATTAAATATTTATTATTTATAATCTCTTTGCGAAAGAGGTATTGAACTTGCGCTTCTAGTATATCGGTAGATTAATTGTATTAAGTAGAATAGGAAGTTATATAATAAATTCGAACCGGTTTATAAATATATATAGGGTATAAATTAATATATTAATAGGCGGCCTATATAATACTACGATAACGCTTAGATATTAACGTATTTTATACGAGGTGAAATATAATATTTTTATTCCGTAGGATATTAGTCGGTATCTATTCTTTCTTATTATTAATAGAAGGTAGTATTTATACTACCCTCCTCCTCCCTTTAAGGCTATAGAAGATATAGTAGATAATATCTAAAGTGCTATCCGGGAGTTCTAAAACGTAAATACGTTAACCCCTAATATAATACCCCCCTATTTATTTTCCTTCCTTTTCATATATCGAGTATATATTTACCTTTTCCTATTTATAGAGCGTTTTATTATATATCCGGAATTCCAAAAGATCGCCACAAAGTAGTAATTAATTAATCCGTAGTTTAGGTTGCGATTTTAGTTCTAGATATAAGATAAAATTAAAATAGTTATTCGATGCGAACGTATATTGTAATATCCCTTTGGTTGCTATTTAATTGGTAAATATATATATATTTTATTAATATTATTTATTTAAAACTAATAATTTTATAGGCGTTAAACGGGAGTATAAAATAGATATTTTTTTTAAATAGATATAAGAGTAGTTTATCCGTAAGGTTATTCGGGTGTTTATAATAGTAGTTAATAACCCTAACGATTTTATAATTGTTTATTATTTATAAGAGTAAACCGAGCGTTTCTTCGATTAAAATTTCTTAAAAATTAATTTATTTTTTAAAATGGTTAAAGGATTAATTAACTTCTTCTCTATTATTGGGTAGATAGAGGATAGGGAACGTAAATGGTTTATTCTATCCGTATATATTTAATATATATATATAAGTACTAATACCTTTATAGGGATTGAATTTTATATTTACGTTTTCACTACCTTAGATTCAACCTAAGGGTATAAACTATTATTTAAAATAATCTTTAATACCCTTACGGAAGTTACTAATCGTTCGATTAAGTAGTATTATATCTATAGTACTCCGCGAACTATCTAATACATCTTCATTAATATAGATTCTAAGTAAGCTATTAATACATTTTCTATATAATCCCCTTTTTAGAATACTAATACTAATTCTATTAGGTCTCGGTTAATACTTCTAAAAGGAATATTCCGAAATCTATTACTTTAATTAGTAGGAGTACTTATAGTATATCCTTATTTTCTATAAGGTATATATTAATAGGAATTTCCGTAAGAAGTATCCTAAATTGAACGATATAATTTACAAAATCTATACTATATAGGATACGCCGAATAAATCGGAGTACTAAGTTCGGATTAATTATATATATATAATATATCTAGAATTAGTATTATAATTTAAGAATAAACGGAATTGCGCGTAGATAATTTCGGGCTTCTATAAGGTAGAATCCAAGGTGAAAAAGCTTTATTAGAATTAGATTTTATTAAATACTAATATAGTAGAATCTTCCTACTTCGAGGAAAATAATGCTATTAATAGAAATTTAATTTTATTTTATATAGTATTAAAGTAAGTACGTTATTATTAAATATCGGTTAATATATACTAATATTCTTTTTATAGATTTTGTCGATATGTATTCTTAAAATTCCGAGGATTTGGGGTCGGGTAAATTTATATAAGTAATATATATACATCGCCCTTTTTTTAAAAGTAAAAGTTAAAAGAGAATTTTAAATTTAAAGAATTTTATAATTAAAAGTAATTCTAAAGCCGTATTCGACAGAACCCGAACGGTACTTAATTTAACCTTAGAAATCTATAGTCGTCGATAATTATAAATATTTATAATATATACGGTAATAGATTACTTACCTTCGATACGAATTTGATAATTATATATACTCTATATATATTATATAGCGCGCTATTTCGAATCGGGTATTTTAGTATTTTACCGGACCTCTAAAATAAATTACTTCTTTCTTCTTTAATTCTAAATGTTTATAGGGTTTAAAAAAATGAGATATTACTATCTATTTTAAATATAGGTAGGCCGTCGATTATAATACTTATATATAGTAGATATATATTAAGGGTTTAATTGCCGTTTAAGAAAGGAAAGGAAAGGGAAATTGTAGAGCTTTCTAATATAAACGATAAAAGCTAATTGTCTTAAAATTAATTATTTAAGAAGGGAAAGGAAAAGGAGATTTTTAAAATTTCTAATATAGGCGACGAAAGTTAACCCCTTTAATACTAACCTTTTATTAAAGAAAAGGAAGATTATTATAGTCCTACTAATTTAATATTAGGGAGGTAGATTAGCGGGTAGGCTAATTATAAGTAATAGCCGGTATTTCAAATATTTTAAATTAATAAGGAGAAGGTACTTAATATATAGTTAACTACTACCTCGATATATAAGGGATATATATTAAATACCCTATAGCTGTCGGTAAAAAGGAAAAAAAAGGAAGTTGGTACGATCCCTTCGGATATAACCGATAATAGAGGCTAAAGTTCCTAATACTAAATATATACAGAAAGTTTTAACCTACCTAGTAACCCTAAATAGATTTTTAAAATAAAAAGAACCGGATATAGTAGTATATTTCCCTTTTCGAAGCTATTTAAATTAGAATTACCGAATATACCGTCGATTATTATTACAATATATATTAGATATATATCGGGTGCCCTATAGCCGTTTATAGAAGGGGAAGATATAATAATTGATCTTATTACTATTAATAATAGCGAAGATAGCAAGTACGATAATACTATTAATAATAACGAAATCCCCCCTAATATATAGCCTACCTCCTATATAATAAAGATTGAAGATATAGAATTTATACCTCCTATATTAGCCCTAAGTAAAAGAAAAACTATATTTTTTCCGAGTTTAAAACGTAGTACTAAACGATTATATACGCCCGCAACCGAATTCAATATATCGGGGATATATAATAACCTAATTATTATTTCGGATTCGGAAGATTTAAATAAAGAAGCTAAAAGTTATTCCGATTTTAATATTAAGTCCAACTACAGTTATTCTATAGAATACCCCAATATTAAGTCTAGCTATAATTTATTAAGGGACTTTTGCGAAACTAGGCTTAAAATTATAATTAATTAAATACTATACAATTTTATAGTTACTAGCAACGAGTATTTACTTAAGAAAAACTTTTGTTTTAATAAGCCCTACGATAATTAATATAATTTATATTATAAGAACTAAAAATATAATTTAGAATAGTATTAGGAGTATTAAATTAATATATAGGATGCGTACTAGGATTAGAAGTATTAGAAATAGGAGTGTATTATAGCGGGCTTAAGTTTATAAATTGGGTAAATATATATAAATTATATATATAACGATAATAGATTTACGGCGGGCTTAAATTTATAAATTAGGCAAATATATATAAGTTATATATATAACGATAATAGATCTACGGCGGGCTTAAGCTTATAAGTTGGGTAGGTATATATAATAAATATATATAATAATATAAATATAATAGGCCTAAATTTACAGGGTAATTCTTTATAACGTTCTAATACAGATTCGTTCCCATTATTATCTAATAAGGCGTATATTCTTACGAATAGGTTTAGTTTTTATAAGGAAAAGGAGTTTAAAGCGTTATAATAAGGGAAGGAATAATAGAATTTCGGTTTTTATTTATAGTTATTGGGCGGTATCGATTGATTAATTAATAAATTATAAATATTTAAATAGTATAATTAAATAAAGCGTTTGAAGACGAACGGAATAATATATAGTATTTATAAAAAGGTAGTATATTAATTAAGATATTAGTTAAGATATAGATACTTTTAAGTATTTTACTGCTAGTATTATTGGGGTTGTCTTTCTTTATTCGTTTTAACGGCGGTACCTTATCTTTTAACTCCTTCTTTTATTTCTACTATATATAGTTATTATATAAATATAACCGTTTATACGGTTGAAAATAAAATGGCTATTAGAGAGAGGAAGGTACCTTTATTATACTATAGATTTATATAGAATTGGTAATATTAGGAAGAAACCTAGACCCGGGTTGGGAAATGTTTATACAAGTGATATTTATAAATTTTTTTTTAATATCGGTCCTAAAATCCTCCTAAGTATTGATTTTTTCTACGGCTATTAGTATTTTACTATATTAACCTGTTAATTATAATATATTATTACTATTGTTAATATTGTCTAAATATCCGGCCCTAGTACGTTTAAAAAATTTATCTAAGTTCCCGTCCGCTAATAAAAAGATTTATTTATTTCTTATATATTATATATATATGTAGTAGTTAAGCGTTATTACGCTTACGCTTCGAAGAGAGACGAAATACTTGAAGTTGTTAGTATTTATTAATTATAAGGAGAAAAGTATTTAAAATTTACTTTGGTTGAAGCTAATTTACGGAATTTAATTAAATCCGTTTCCTAATTCTAATATTAATTATATTATCGAAATAATTAAAATAAATAAGTCTCTTATTATAGGGGGTCGGGTTTTAGGTTTATCCTAAATAAATTATCGACCTTCGAGAATAGGGAATAGCGGGACCGTACTATCGCCTAGTAATTCTTCGGGTAAAGTTTAATATTGTTAATATATGTTTGGAATATAGGGGAGAAGAATATTATATATTTAGTAGAATTTGGTTCCTTAGGTATTTATAAACGCTAAGGATATATAATTAAAGTTAGAGTATATTAATTCTACTTTTATAGAAAATATTAAATATAGCGTAGTTTTATTTATATAATTTCCTTTAATTATTTTACGAAGAATTAGAATTGGGAATCGGTATTAATATAATTATATAATATTAATAATATTTTTATTATATATAAATTATATATATGAAATTTATAGTATTTATTTAGGTTCGTTTAAGAATTGGGCGTATTTCTAGCTACGGAATAAGACCTAGCGCTTTAATACTCTAGAGAGTTTTTAGTATTTGAATATTATAGTTAAATTTGGGAATTTACGCCTCTCTTATAATATATTCGAAAGAGGGGGAAAAGGGTTTAATACGAGTATAGTTAAGGATTATTATATATAAATATATATTAATTGATTGGAAAGGGGCGAATAAACTTATTTGTATTAGGATAATTATTGCGAAAATGTTTGCGAAGTTAAATAATTTATGTTATTATATATTTAATATATAATTACCCAAATAATAAATATATTTCGTACTGAGAAGAAGTAGTAAAATTATATATATAGGATATATCCTTGCTAATATAATAATTAAAATACTTTAGTTAATAAAAGTATATAATTATATATATAGGTATAGTAAAAATACTTATATAAAGTCGTTTACTATAGAGATTTGGACGGCTAGGTTAGGCGGATATGCGTTATCCGCTATAGTAATTATAGAAATTATAATTATTAGCTTTATAATCGAAATTTATTATGTATATATTATATATAATATATATTAGGTATTTACGGTTTTGGGTAGGGATACCGGCGTCCCTTTCCGCTTATTGTCTTTGAATTTTATTAATTACCTATTAATTAACGAATCCGAAATTTAACGAAACTTATTCGGAGGTAGCTATCTAATATTATTGTAGGGGATTGGGCCTATATATAAGTAAATATATATATAAATATTATATTGAATTATATATTGAATATATATATTATAGTAGTATCTTTAATCGCCCGGGTTCTCCTTATAAAGGACTATATCGTTAAGGCCGATAAATTCCTCGAAATTGCATAAATCCGGATCTAATTAAAGGAAATTTATATTATATAATTATTTATTATTATTAAGTAATATTAATTAAGAGGAATGAATGAATATTGATTTAAAATAAAATTTATATTTATAAAGTAAAATAGTATTAAAAGACGAATAAAGAAGAATTTCTAAGTGGAATATAGGTAGGGATATTAGTATTTTAAGATATTAAATAGCTAGACCGCTAAAAATTGAGATGAAAGATATAGTTTAATATCGATAAGACGATATATAACCGTTTGGAGGGGTCGATAAATAAATAATTTGAAAGTTCGGACGAGGTTAGTATTATAAATAGTTTAGAACGTATATTCCTTCTTATAAGAAACTTCCTTCTCTCCTCTTCTTTCTTCCTCTAATTAATTAAGGTATTAAGGTTCGGTAGGTTCGCTATATATATAATATATATAGTATATATCAGTTTCGCGTTTTATACTATAATTAATATTAATAAAAGATTTATACTTATTTTTTTTTTCTATTTTATATCTATTATATTTAGATATAAGAGTAGCTTTCGTATATTCCGTTAATTCCTTTTTATACCTTCTAGGTTTACTATATAATATTATAACGTTGGAGTGAGTTTAAATTTAATTATTATATAAAGACTTTTTAATATACTAAATATATACTGAATTTAAATAGGATAGTTAATATAAATTTAGAATTGGAGTAGGCAATTCGGCTGGACAAAGCCTAAATTTTAGTTAAAATAATCTTCGACGCGAAAAATCCGTATCCGGAATATAGGTATTTCTACGGCCCGATACCGTTTAAGCGTATAATTAAAGCGTTTAAATATAATATTAGAGTATAAATTATATTTCTTATTATATAAGTAAATACTTATATTAAATTAAACTACTAATTATAAGGTCGAAATTATAAGTGGTTGAAAATACGGTTATATCTTTATAATTTAAGTATTACGTAATAAATATCTTATAACGAAGTATTTTAATATCGATGCCGATTCTTTTGTAGGCAATCTAACCCGGAAAGAGAAAAACGCTGTAAGAAGGTAATTACCTAACTTTATATTTAATATATATATATAGAATTAATTTGATTGTATTAAGTACGTTCCTTAATTATATTCTATCCCGGCGGTAGTATTATACTTACTTTACAAATTTACTAAAAGATAAGGCGACGTTAATAAACGCTATTATTAATATTTGTAAGCGAATAGCGTAAGTACGTATACATTTCTATTAATTGGGCTTATTTAATTTAATAGTTTAGGATTGCCAATAATACTTTTACGGATATTTATAGCGACGACTTCTATTATTTGGTATATTTATTATATTGGTTCTATTTATATATATTATATATATTAATAATAGGTAGTCCGACGTACGATACCCCTATATCCTAAGCGAATAAGCTGTTACTCTAGCGGGAAATTGCTTACTAATATATTCCGAATTCGATTGGAATTTGAGGGTAATAGTAGGCCCGGGTAATATTCCTTAGCGACGCGATATAAGTAATTATATTATTTAATAAGGAATATGGATATATTATATATATTAATTATATATTTAGCCTAACCTCCCTACGATTTCTTCCGATATTATTAATACCTTTCGCAATTTTTAACTTAAGGTTTGGGGGGATATTTTAGTCTAGATTTAGAAGCGGGATAAGAGATTATTAGATGGAATTGAATACAACCTTTATATTATTAAAGGGTAGGATAGTACTATTATTAAATAATTTTGGGTCGAGGATTTTAATTTTAATAATATATTAGCGTATATAGAACCTACTATAAACGAATTAGAATTCGACTTATTACCTCCATATACTTCCGGAATAAATTAAATATATTTTATTATATATATATTAAATTTATATTAATTTAGTATAGGATAGTAGCTCCTGCTCCCGTATAGGCTCTTTTATTACGATTAATATTTTGAAAGGTTGTATTTAAGTAGCGTTTAGGAATATTACCCCCCCCGCCTAGTCTAACGATTTAGGACTTAATTTATCGCTTCCGCGTACCCCCGGAATAAATTAGATATATTTTATTATATATATATTAAATTTATATTAATTTAATATAGGATGGGCCTACTAGTATACAAAATGGAAGTAATAGTTTTAAATTATTGGATTTCGATAAAGATATTACGGAATTATTAAAACGAAAGTTTACTATATATAAATCGGACCCTGCTCCCCGTTAGATAGTAAGTTAAGTATATTTTATTATATATATACTAAATTTATATTAATTTGATATAGGATAGTAGCTCCTCTATTACCGGCCTCGCTATTAGATTAAAGCGAAATAGGATTCGGGTAGATTACTCTTCTTAATTTAGAAAGTTTAGAAAGCGGAAATAAGCGGAATATAAGGAATTCTTATTGTTATCTTTTACTGGTATATATAAGGAATATATGTTAAGTTCTAGGCTGTATAAAATGTATTAGAGACGGGTATAACGGATGGGTTAGTGCGTATATGTAATTTACTAAAATGACGGCTATTAATGGCCGTTCGCGGGCTTTATAAGCGGCCTGTGCGGAGAAGGTACCAAAAGCGATTTGGTACGTGACAGAACCTACAATTCCTAGTGCCCTTATTTACCGTGCCCTGATGTAGGTTCAGGTTCCTTTGCACCTCATCTGTTTAATGGATACTTAGCACTCTTTGTCCGGGCTACAAACGTTCAACCTTAGAACATGACTGCACATCCGTCAGAATATGGATGACTGAGGGCAATGACTACCATTTGGCGTCGGTACTGAGCCAATATAGGTAGAGACGATCCAGGGGTAGATAAGTAGCTTGAAGTTGGTGTAAATGTTACTTGGACATCGGGGTACCTAAGTTGTTGTTTACCCCTGAGCGCGCATCTGCCATCCGATATCAGATCTGCAAGTACGTATCTTCGATCTGATATTATATAACCTTGTGGCCCGTCTTACACAGTAGTGCTTCTTAGTCTGGCCTATACCTGACTTTGGTTTGTTGATTCGGGTTGCTGAAAAGGCCCTCCCCAGGTTGCAGAAACTTCAATTGGGGGTGCGATTGACAAGAGGGGCCAGCGAACTGGTAGAGGTGAAAAAGTGTGGTCCAGTCTGTCGAGGGGCCAAGTGAAGGTAAGATCCCTGAGCCTGCTAGCGCGGTACTTTGCTGCGGAGCAAGTGTCATGCACCGCCAGACGCAACACGCGCAACCAGGCGTGTTTTGGCCTTTTCGCTTAGATGGGTTTGCCATTTTTTAATTTTTTTTGGTCTGAGGTCATTGATATCGTGTAAATGAATAACTGGTAGCTGGAAGGGATTTATATATGAGAAAAAGGAGACGGTTTGGGCGCTGGTGCACATGGATCGACATGCGGGATCGGTTATGAATCCAACGTTCGGCCCACGATCAAAGTCGCGCTCTATCGCGGCACCTCTATCGCGGCCGCCCTGCCTGGAACCTGTCTGGTCCAAGTGGTGCATGCGGGACCCCTACCCTCGGAAAACAAATTTTGGAGGGTGCATCCGCCAACATATATAATTGAAGAATGGACCAAAATGAACGCTTCAACCGTCAGCAGATAGCCCTCGTCGCGGCGAGCACGGCGAGTACTTGAACGTTGGGGAGTTGTCGGGTGGGCGGCCGGTAGGGTCTGGGAAGTGGTCCTGGGGGTGCTCGGGGGGAAGGCCCAGTACGGTGCCAGTACGTTCGGGGACGAGGAGGAGGGCAAAGAGAGGGCCAGGGCTCCCACTAGGCAACGGGGGTAGGATGGCCGCACTGGCATCGGAGCTGGAGCCATCCCTCATCCCGTCCCTCCCTGGCGGGTCCAACGGGGTCCCGGACGCCAACACGGGCACAGGTTCTCAGGTACATTCACGGCCAGTCCTACGCTCCCATTTGCCGTCCATCCTCCTCGTTCCACCCGACCATCCCAGCGCCATGGGGCTTCCACTCCCGCCCTCCCACTTCCACTTCTTCTCCTCCCCCCGGGCCCTGGCTCAACTTTTTCCTCCTCACAACTTCTCCATCCGCCCACCACGACCACGACGGCCTTTCCACCATCACCACACCACTTTGTCTTGTCCGCGCGGCGCTTCCAAAGTCAAGATATCGGGATATTGAATGGAATTTTGATAAACACCATCCCCCGGCCGGCATCCGAAACCCAACCCACCGTGTTCCCGGCCTCCATTGGATTTGGCGCAAATTCAAACCACCACGCCAGGGACGAATTTCGAGGCTTTAAACGGAGGCAGCGCAGCATTGGATCCAAAAAGTCTTCAACCAGCCTTGCAGCAGCATTGAGAAGTGTAGGGCGGCTGTACGTATGTACCTCCCTTTGATATTACACCTTTCCACATACCACCTACATGGCACATACCTCATACCTCATACCTCCTCTCCTCTTATCCCCCCGAGTCCCCAACCACACCACGCACCCAGCAAACCCAGCACCAGCATCAGCACCCTACCCTCGAGGCACCCACACACCACACCCGTGACAACCCTGTTCAACCCAACTCCCCTCTCTCCACTCGACCGTCACGGATCGCGACATGAGCCACAACACCGCTCTTTTGGGCGCAACAACGCGTCTCAATTCTCTCAATCACACACTTACTCACCACCACTTTTGTTCTTTTAGGTCTGAAACATCTAGACTCATCATCTAGATACGTGCGAGGCTGCTCGGCCTTGCTCTCCTCTCAAACTACCCCCGTCATCTTTGGGGTCTACCTTTCCGGCTTTACGTCGGTTCCCTTCCTTCCTCCTCCTCACCCAAGGTCACCAACTCTGCTTCATCTGAAATCCCGAGGAGTGAGCTTTCATCATGGTACTTAATTCCCCAATGGCCCCATTATCATCTGGTTCAGGTTGCTCACCTATCTTCACCATACAGGTCCTCTTCAAACGGAAACCGGTGCAGTTTATAACTGTACCGAATATTGAAGACGACAACCAAGAGGTATGCATGCTCTCCTCCTTTTGCCCTCTTGTGTGTTCGTGCAGTCGCCAGCTCACACGCTGTCTTATAGGTCTGGCACATCCCCCAGACGGGAGAGATCTTCGTGACATATGAAGAGTACCTCAACCGGTATGTATAGAACATCAAATCAGGCATTGTTGAACTGAGAGACTAACATCGAGATAGAATGGACTTTTACAATCAGGTGAGCACACCTGTGCAAATACACAAGTCACCCCTGGATGATACGTACTCACATCTTTGGGACAGAAACGGTTCATCTGCACAATTACAGGTCACTCTGGTCTAACCTTCTTCGAAGCCCTATCAAGTGAGGTATGCGAAGCTCAAGAAAGCCTTCTGCGTTTCCATACAGGACTAACCCAACCCTTTCACCTGCAGACTGCTGGGGCAGCTGAGGTTGAGCAGGCGTTTCCTGAGGCCCTCAAGGGTCCTGTTCTGCGACGCGTTCAGTTCCAGACCGTGTCTCGCATTGACACTTTGGTCGACCAGATTTATGATGAGTTCAAGAACGATTACTACCCGGGTGAGACTGTTACCGTCAGTATCGATGGAGAGAAACTACACGGTGTAGTCCGGGACAAGACTCGATTCGGAGGCACGGTCCTACCAGATGGTTCCACTGCTCCCCCGTATTCCCGCTACTTTGTAAGCCTCAAAGAGCGCCAGGAGGAGGTGCCCGTCAACGATTCCCAGATCTTCCGCGATCGCAAGGTCTTCACCAAGTCGGTCCTTCGCTCTTTCATCAAGAAGACAGTAACGCGCGAGGCTTGGAACGGCGCTCCCTGGTTGGTTAAGACCGACATTGCCGAGCGATATCATATCGACACCCGAATTCCGCCACATCTGCGCTACGACAACAAGTTGCTCGAGAGAAAGCAAATTCAGGCGCAGAAGAGGATGTCGCAACCCGGCGGTATGGGTATCGAATTCAACAGCCACACCAGCCATAGCACCCCTGCCTCACCCGGACAATTCAGTCCTACTGGCCCTGTCCGCCTCCCTGAGCTGAAGCCGGCGCCCAAGAGTCACAAGTCAAAGGCTCAGCAAGCCGCTCAGGCCGCTGCTCAGGAGGCACGGCAAAATGGAGGCGTGGTTTCTCGGAAACAAAACCTCTTTAACGGTTCCGAGCCGGGCGGGTTCATGCACTTACCACTGCCAGGAAATCCCTTCCAGTTTCCGTTATCGTATCGCAGCCACACCCTACCACCGATATACAGCGCGCCTGAACCTCCCCCGCCGCCTCCGCCGCCCAAGTACCCCATCGAGGATCTGCAAGTCGAGTCTCGCGGCCTGGCGCGACCGCAACTCCAGTACCTGTGTGCCGATCCGCCTGTCGACCTGGAACCTAATTTCAAGGCGCCTTTCGATGGCAAGATACTCATGAAGTCGGTAGGACCCCTTCTCGAGACCTGGGACACCCTCAACGTTTACTGCGAGATCTTCAAGCTGGATTCGTTCACTTTCGACGACTTTGTGGAGGCCATGCAGCTTGCCTCGGAGGAAATGCCGGTACAGCTTTTCAACGAGATCCATTGCGCCGTTCTCAAGATCCTTGTCAGTTCCGAGGCCGAAGGTGGGAAGGTCCAAATTCAGCTACCCGAGCTTGAAGAGGAGGATGAAGAAGAGGAGGATGGAGAAGACAGCGCCGCCGCAACCCCTGAACCCGAGTCGTTACCTACCGCCCGCGCGACCCGCAGCAGCCTGGCTAAGCTCGAGGCTGAACGACTAGCTGCCGAGGCTGCCGCCGCCGAACGGGAAATGCAGGAGGCCGAAGATGCGCCCAAGCACCGTGCCGAGGATGTTCTTAAGGATTACGACTGGATCGAGCACCTGCGGAAGCGCGATTTCAAGGACGGCGGCTGGGAACTTATCATGGTCGGGTTGCTACACCAGCTGAGCAAGAACGAAAGGCTGAACGCGAGCTGTGAGGAGCTTCTGGAGCAGCTTGTGCCCGTTGAGGATGAGGAGCCGAATCGCCAGACGGTGCGCGCGCGGTATGCGAGCCTTGATGTGAATTATCGCGTCCAGGCTTTGCAGATCATCTGCATGCTCACTGCGGAGACCAAGGCCATCAGAGGCTATATGGAGGATTGCAGCGAGCAGATGACGGCGTACCGGAAGGAGAAGATTGAGTGGCAGAGGAAGAGGAAGCAAGCGTAAGTGGAAGTCCATGAGTTAGTGATGCAGAACGATAATGGCTAACGTGAATAATAGTGTCGAGGATCTTAAGAACTTGAACGACCAGCGCAAGATCCTGCTCCCGGACAACCTTCCCCCCAGTCCGCCCTTGGAGCCGAGTAAGGTCAACGGCGTCAACGGAGCGCACACTAACGGCGACGTGAAGATGACGGACGTTGACGAGATCTCCTTGACAGGGGGTGTTCATAACTCGGACGAGATCCCCGACTCCGATGCCGAGGATGCAGACGGCACGCCAGTCAACGGCCTCCGTAACTTGCGCCGTGGCAACGACCGTGCCGCCGAGCGCAAGCGCAAGGAGGAAGAGAAGAAGCAACGCGCCGAAGCGGCGGCCGCCGCTGCCAAGGTGCCCAAGCAATCGAAGCAGTTCCTGAAGGTGCTCAAGGACATCCAGAAGAAGGAGGACGAGATTGCGGAATGCGAAAAGGAGATCGCCATCATCGACAACGACCTTCGCGAAGCCGACTGCCCCCGCACGAGGGTGCTCGGCAAGGATCGGTTCTGGAATAGGTACTATTGGTTCGAGAGAAACGGAATGCCGTACGGCGGTCTGCCCGACAGCTCCACGGCGCATGCGGGATACGCGAACGGTTGTATCTGGGTGCAAGGGCCGGACGAGCTGGAGCGCGAGGGGTACATCGATATGAAGGAGGAGTGGCAGAACGAGTACGTGGCCAAGTTCGGAATCACCGTGCCGGAAAGGAAGAAGAGGGAGGAAGGCGGTACCAGCGTGTTCAAGGCTACCCAGTGGGGCTTCTACGAGCGGGCGGAGGACGTGGATAAGCTCCTCGAGTGGCTCGATCCGAGGGGTCAAAACGAGATCAAGCTGAGGAAGGAAATCGTCAACTACCGGGACCGAATCCAAAAGGGCATGGAAAACCGCAAGACATACGTGGGACTCGACAAGCCCGCAAAGGAAGAGAAGAAGGAAGAGAATGGGGCCACGGGAGGAGATGCTATGGAGGGCGTTGAAGCCACTACCACGGCTGCCGTCGTCGTCGAGGAGCCGCCCGTCCAGCCAACAACGAAAGGAAGGGGCAAGCGGAGCACAAGAGGGAACAACAACAGCCGTGCGGCCACGACAACCAGACAAGTCACTCCCGAACCACCAGCGTACAGATGTCTCGCATGGGTCAACACCACGGCTATCGAGGAGATCGGCCATCTCCACGGAGAGGAACCGCCCCCGGCCCGGAACAGAAAGCAGAGCAAGAAGAAGCAGGAGGCGGCTGCTGCTAAGGAAGAGGTGGAAGTGCAGGTTGCGCCGACGACAAGGAGCGGGAAGAAAAAGGGCGCGAGGTGATGAGGTGATACACTGACAGTAAAAAGATACTGTCCCGATTTTCGGTGTGTCCCGCTCTTAGAGAGGAACAGTATTTTTTTTGCTGGCAGTTTACATTATCATCATTGTTGGGAGGGGGCATAGGGCGTTTGCGGCGGTCTATACAACGTCTTGCGCGTCGCGTTTGCATTGTTCATACGTAGCATGTCAAGATATCTTTATACTACACACTACTGTATATATACATACATACGTGGGTGAAGGGGGCTAGGAAGGCAGGATAAGGAATGGAATGGATGGCATAAGAAAGGAAGGGATATAAAAAGCATTGGTTTTCGTTCTACATAACACATCTGGTAGTTTATACAGGCATTGATTCCAGGTACTTTGTACCGTGGCATTATACATATTTGGCACTTGAGTTCCCGTACCGCTCGATTGAGTTGTGATGTTTATGGTATTGTTCATTGTTTATTTGACAGGGGAGAGCAACGGATTCAGGGATTCCATAGTCGGGTTTTATACCGTGACATCCAGATCAATCTTGGGATAGATCGAAAAACTTCCCTGTTTTCGAACCCTGGGTTTCATATTGGGAGAACCAAAGAAATGCATGCTTAATGTAGAAAGGTCGAAGTTACGTTGGATGGTCGAGTGTTTACCTCTAATTGTCTCCGCCGCTCAAACACACTTTTTTTATGCCCTTTCCCATTTTCCGTTTCTTTTTCTATGATGCTCATGATCGTCGCACACAATGATCGCTATCCCGTTATTCATCTCACACATAACATGTCTGTTAGGCGCATTCGTCCCCAATGCATACGCTTGGCAACATGAGGCTTTTGATGCGACAACACTTGACGATATAGCGTCTTCGTCGCAGATCACTCCGATTCGTACTTTGGATGATTTGGAGAAGTTCGTCCGCTTGCCAAATGCGCAGTTATTGGAAAACGACGATACCACCTTTGACTCTACCTCCGACTTCGACAAAGAAGCTCTCTTCATATTATTCGACACCTCGTCTCTTTCCACCCATAGCTCCGCCCCTGATCCTTCCTCCAATGCCGAGAACGCTGTCACCCTCAAACGTACTTTCCAATCATTTGCTGATAGTCAGCGGAATGAGCCTTTACGGGTTGGTATTATCGAAATCGAAAACGTCAAATCTGCCGGTGTTTTCGAGGAGATGATCAAGTGAAATGGGGATTGATCCCGGACTTGGACTTGGTCTTGGAAGTTCGTCTCCAGGGCCAACAGTGGTGTGCTTGCGGTGTGGTGGGGTTGAGGGACGGGCTGAGACGTGGGTTATTCCTCAATATGAATCTGAGGCTGGGACTAAAGGAGTGACTGAGGGGGGAGAACAATTGGAGAAGTGGATGAAAGAAATGGCCAGACCCGTGATTGGCGAGTTGACGAAGTGGAATTATGGGAGGGTACGAGAGGTTCGTTATGCTTTTTCGCTCTGCCTACTCCATGATGCCTCACCGTTATCGGGGTCTGTGTTGGAACATCTTACTAACTCGTTAACCAGATGGAGGCCACCCTCCCAACCGTCTACGTCTTCGCACGCTCCCACCAGCAACGTATCAACCTCCGACATACACTCTCCGCGCTTGCTACCAAGTACCACTCCTCACTGCAAATCGTGGTCGTCGACCCAATTATGTTTCCCGATCTGATGAAGGAGTTGGGTCTCAGTCTCTCCGAAGACTCGGATGAATCTGGTGAAGGTGATGATGGCAATGGTAGTGGGGATGGTGTAACAGGGGCAGTTGTGTGGCCCCAGAAGAGCAACAATGGCAACGACGACAACAACAAAAAGATAGAAAAGCTGATCTATCACTACCCCAAAGACAAACCAATCACCGAAGCAAACGTCAAACAATGGGGTTTAGATCTGTATCTGGGGAGGGTCAAGCCTTGGTTTCCACCGTCGTCGTCCAACTCGGACGAGGGGAAGAAGGAACAAGATGGGAGTGGAAGTGGGAGTGGAAATGGGAATGTGAGAGACGAGGTCTTGAGGGATCTGAAGAACAGAGTGAGAGTGGTGAAGGGAGGGAAGAAAGCGACGAGAAAGGTGATGAAGAGAACGGGATCTGGATCTGGATCTGGATCGAGGTCTGGATCGATTCCGGGGGTGAAGATTCGAGTTGCGGGGAGGGATGAGTTGTGAGGTGTGAGGTTTGGCTGGTCACGATAAAAACTAGGGATGCTAGATGGTTCGTCGCGGAAAGAGCAAGGTGTCCTGATTGTATGTAGTACAATGAGCTTGTCCTTGGCAAGTTCGAGGCCTCTTCAAGTTCTCTTCAGTTTCGAGAAGTTGGCTAGAAGTCATCCCAAAGATTCTTGGCTCACCTTTTCGCGCGCAGCTGGAAGAAGCTACAATTGTAATAGAGGGGACTCCACTTCCGCTCTTGAGAATTCGATGTCTGGTGTGAAGTGGTTCATGACCAGCGAGGGAAATATGCAAGCCCGGCGTATCGAGATGGGAATGATGATGCTCGACGAAAGAAGGCATCATCAATTTACCCACGATGTCAAATTTAGCCCGCTGATGCAGGGGCTCACACAGCTTAGCCCTAGGCCAAGCTTCGAAGCGCACTGCAGACGCTAGCGAACCAATGCCGTTTCGCCATGCTTTGCGCCTTCTGATTGGTCCAAACATTCACGATCTCACTTTTAACCCCCCTGCCTTCCTCGCCAGTAAGCGCCGGCACATGTTCAACACCAATCCAACCGTCAACCGCTCATCACACAAGTTCGACGTCTAGCCAATCCCATGGTTAGAGGGCACTATTTCTGGTTCCCCATCTCCTTTTCCATTCCGATCAGGGAGGGATAATTGACCATCAAGAGAAACTTGACAAGCATCAGAGGCAATTGGGAGGGTGGCATCCTCAACCCCCCTACCTCACAGCACTGCATCGGCGACGCGCATCTCCGGCTATCCAAGTGGATGGCTCATCTATCTGAAGGCGAGATGAACCCTGAGATGACAGGCGTTTAGGTGCGCGGGTATTGTACACACCCTTTCTAGTGATGAGTTTGAAATCCGTCAGAGGTATTTGTATCAGAATAGTCCCGTTCTCCTGAGTCCTGAAGATCTTCCCTTCCAGAGACAGTCTTCCATCCGTCTCCATCGAACCGTTGAGCTGTTCGTTTCCTTTCTTCCTTTTCGTTTCTCTGGGTTCCTTTTGCGGGTCATATCTTTCCGTCAACTAGCTTCCCCCTTTATCCCTTCGTTCTGTTTTGATACGTCTAGTCGTCTTCTACGTCAAGCACAGAGCAGAGCTCTTCATACGAACATACACCAGTTGGACTATATCATCTTCGAGTCATACCTCATCATATCAGTCGGCTTCAGCTTCAGAAAAAGCCACCATGTCGTCCGAAAAAGCGCCTTCTACCTCCGAGCTCTTTGAGGTTGCCTCGCAAGATAAGCACCTGCAGAACAAGCTACGCATCGTCCGTATCATGGACAGCGTTCAAACAGCCATCACTCTCCTGGGCCTCCTAATGGGCCTGACCGTGCTCGGTGTCTCCGCCAACACACTCTCCGTTTACAACTACACCAAGCCTCTACCAGGATCTTTCCTCTCCCTCTGGCCTCAGGAGTTCAACATCCAACCAACCGTGGCCCTAGTCGCCGGCAGCGCTATCATCACTGTCCTCCACATCGTTGCCTTGGTCTTTGCCAAGGTGCAATTCGTATGTCTCTCAATTTCCCGTCCACTGTTTTGAAAAGAAAACCACTAATACTAACACACCATCAATAGCTCCGCACAACCTCAACCGTCCAAGTCTCCCTATCCTTTGCCCTCCCCTTCATCTCCCTCGTCGCCGCTCCCATCGCCGTCATCTTCTTCTACTCCGTCAACGCCTCCGACTCTGTCGACACCTTCCTGTCCTGGACCTGCCGGTGGCGTGCGGTTCCCATGTGGACGCAGCCTAACTGGGGTACCCTGTGCAAGCAGAGCAAGGCTGGCATTTATCTGTCCATCCTGCTTATTCCCGTGGAAGCGAGTGCGTTGGCGTTGAGCGGGTGGTTGCTCAAGGAGAGGAACTACGTGGAGAGATACGTTAATGCTAGGAAGAGCCCTGCTCTTTCTTAGGGGGTTGTGCTGAGCAACAGGAGGATGGAAGGTAAAAGGTTGACGATGTTGATGGACGGTATTGTAATATTATGTCACTAATATGATGGCCAAGGTATGGGCTGGGATGGTTTGGTTACGGAACGGTTACGGACCCAGGGTTTAATGAATAGGTTATGGGTTTCTTGGAAAGGGATGGCATTCGGAATCTGTAAAACAATACGAACATTCTCAACAATAATCATGACGGTTTGGAAAACTTGGAGTGTCAACTCTGAATCGTTGAAGATCGTTGGTGACTAAGATACTGCATGTGTAACGTACGGTAATGCATCAAGCTGTGGTGTAAGTAACGGAGACTTATCGCACTGTGTAAGTTTACCACTCACTGGGAAAACTACGATAGTGTTCGATCTCATGTCAAGCTTTAGAAAGTTTAACCTGCGATGCATCATCGATAGGATAGTAATCGTGATGATTAACTGCCAAGCTCAAGTTTCTATGGTGTAACGTTGAGTAATATAGCCTCCTGTCCAAGACCACACACAGTAAACTTATGATAGCCGAACACTGGACGCCTACAAGAAATCACTCGAATCCTTGACCACTCATACTTGCAGACTCACTCCCACCTTGGAACATTTCAATACACTACAGGTCCCCCCTCAACCACCACTCACCTACATCGTCCCTCACAGCGGCAATCCCGTTTTGTCTTCAGAATGGACCGGAACAGCGTCAACTATGCCGTCTACCTCGTAACGGACTCAACCCCCGCCATCCTCGGCGACCGAGATCTCTGCGAGGTCGTCGAGGCCTCGGTCAGGGGTGGCACCACTATCGTCCAGCTCCGCGATAAGACGAGCGATACGGGGGACATGATTGCCATGGGCAAGAAGCTGCACGCAATCACCAAGAAGTACAACGTCCCGCTGCTCATCAACGATCGCATCGACGTTGCTCTGGCGGTTGGGTGCGAGGGTGTTCATATTGGGCAGGATGATATGGGTTAGTTCAGTTATGCTCATCAGCTTCTTCTCACTCACTTGATGATGATCGAAGAGAGAGAAAATGAACAGAGGATTAACTTTCATTGCAACAGAACTATCCACCGCGAGATGGCTCCTCGGCCCAGATGCCATCATCGGAGTCACAGTCAGCACCATAGACGAAGCCATGGTAGCCTGCAAAGGCGGCGCAGATTACCTTGGCATTGGCACCGTATATGCCACTCCAACGTGAGTGAGAAAAGAAGCTTCCACATGACACCGTCGTCGCCTCATTATCATGTTGAGGCCGAGCTTACCGTCACGCTTTCGAGGCTAATCGCATACATACAGAAAAACCAACACCAAGAACATCATCGGCGCCGCCGGCGTCCGCGACATCCTCCAAGCCATGGCAGACGCCGGCTACGACCACGTCAAGACCGTCTGCATCGGCGGCATCAACGCCGAGAACCTCCAGCGGATCGTGTACCAGAGTAAGGCCCCGAGCAAGAAGCTTGATGGTGTCGCGGTGGTGAGCGCCCTTGTGGCCGCTCCGGACCCGGAAGCGGCGGCAAAGAACCTGGTCGGTTTGTTCAACACGCTGCCGCCGTTTGTCAGGGAACCTACGAGGCCGAGAGCCGAGACGGCGGATAGCATCCTTGAGCTTGTGCCGGAGGTGGTGCTGGAGGTTACTTGGAAGAAGCCGCTTTCACATAATATGACGAACTTGGTAGGGAAAATTCCGTGTGCCCTTGGAAACTATCATATGGCACTTTACTAATTGGGCGTTGTGTGTATAGGTTGTGCAAAACTTCGCGGCCAACGTCGCTCTAGCCATCGGGGCATCGCCCATCATGGCCAACTACGGCGAGGAAGCCTTCGACCTGTGCAAGCTTGGTGGCGCACTCGTCGTCAACATGGGTACCGTTGACCCAGACGGGCTACAGAACTATCTCGAGGCTTTGCGGGCGTACAACTCGGTAGGCCAACCAGTTGTCTACGATCCAGTCGGGTAAGCATTTATTTCCCTTCCGTCTTCGCCAAAAAGAAACTGAAGGACTATCTTGTCATTGACGCCTCTAAAACACTACTAACAAATCACTGCCAGAGCCGGCGCCACCACCCTCCGCCGCGCCGCCGTCAAGACCATCCTCACCCACGGCTACCTGGACATAATCAAAGGCAACGAAGGCGAGATCCGCACCGTCTACGGCATCGACGGGCACGACACCGTCCAACAACGGGGCGTCGACTCCACCAGCAATCTAGACGTCTCGCAAAAGGCGGAACTAGTCCGCAAGCTTGCCTTGCGCGAGAAGAACGTGGTGGTCATGACGGGCGAGACCGATTATTTGAGTGACGGGCAACACACGTTCCGCATCGACAACGGGCATGTGTATCTTGAGATGGTGACGGGAACGGGGTGCGTTTTGGGGACTACCATCTCGGCCTTCGTGGCGGCTTACCCGCAGGATAAGCTGGCGGCTACGGTGGCGGCGTTGTTGCACTTTGAGATTGCGGCGGAGAGGGCGGCTGAACGAAAGGATGTTCAGGGCCCGGGGACGTTTGTGCCGGCGTTTTTGGATGAGTTGTTCAATATTAGGAAGGAGACGGGGGAGGGGAAGTTGGGGTGGTTGAAGAGTGCTAAGCTTACTCGGTTGTCGTAGGCGTGCCTAGGTACTGTAGGTGATGTGGGAAGCAGAGAGGTGTTGGGAAGGTATAAGAGACTTCTCGGACGGAAATATGAACCATACAATTACCTACGTATGCTTAAGGGTGTCTGAAGATCACGAACATATGCCAAGTCTTGATCGATGCTGTCCGCTCGTTCGTTCGGTGACGCTACAGCGAGCTCGGGATGCGGGGTTACATCGGCATGTCCTCGGCTACCTACCCGCTACTTTAGAGCGACCTCCTCCCGCATATCATCCCCCGGAGCATCGGTACCCCTCGCCCGCCCCCGCCTCCTTGTAATCGAACATGAATGTGTCACTCGCCTCACGACCTTCCTTGTCATTCTTATATAGGAACATAAACCCCAAGTTGGTTTACAAAACGTCGACAATTACGGCATCTTCATCAGCAACTTCTCACACTCTATCTTTTTCACAAAGACGACATTCATCCATCATGACTGAACCAACTCCGCAGAGAGGCTTCGGTATGTTCCTATGTGGCAGCTCGTCCTAAAGGCTCTACAATGTCTCTTCACTCTTCACTTCTAAACTTCATCAATGGAAACTAACTACTCCTCCATCTAATCCAGAAAAGCCAGCTCTCTTGTACGTCAACATCCACTTCCCTTTCCGGGCAAATTCCAACTCTTCCGCTAACCAATCCTCTTCTCTTTTAGTGTGTGCGATATCCAAGAGAAATTCCGCACCGCCATCCACGAGTTCGACAAAGTGTAAGTCTCCCTTATATCATCCCATCTCACCCAACCTCCTTCCACTCCATCAACAGCCATCTCACCATCCACAGCGTCTCAACAACCACCAAACTCCTCCGCTTCGCCCACACCCTCCAGATCCCGATCTACATCACAACCCAGACCCGCGCCAAGCTCGGCGAGACCGTTTCCGAACTGCAACCGCTTCTCACAAAAGACGGCGGTCCCCACCCCCTCGTAGCCGCCGACCTCGACAAAACCCTCTTCGGGATGTACACCCCCTCCCTCGCCTCCTTATTCTCCTCCACCCCCTCTAGTATCCCCACACACATAGCACTGGTGGGGATCGAATCGCACATCTGCGTCACGCAGACTTGCCTGGCTTTGCTGAAGAAGCATCCCAACACCAAGGTTTATGTTATTGCGGATGGGGTGTCTAGTTGTAATAAGGAAGAAATTCCCGTGGCGCTGGCGAGGCTGAGGCAGGAAGGGGTGACGGTTACGACGAGCGAGGGGTGGATGTATGAGTGCATGGGGGATGCGGGGATTCCGGAGTTTAGGGAGGTGGTGAGGATCGTGAAGGAGACGGGGGAGGGCACGAGGGAGGCGTTGAGGGCTTTGGCGAAGATCTAGGGGTAGGGGGTAGTGGATGATGGGGAGGATTGGGGTTGGGGATGTTAAGTGTTGTCAGTAGTTTCCCTGCTAACCGACAGGGGATCGGTGTGGTACGAGAACGTTGGTGAAACATATGTAATGGCTTGTGAAATTAAACATACGGTCTTCAAACACAAAAAAGTCAAATACTCTGTCCCATTTTCCCATTCCCAAAGGTTAACGCCATACGGCCCCAATAGTCCGCCAAAGGAGGAAATAGAGAAAAGAAAGAAGACCCATCAGCGATGTCCTGATTGACGCAAACGAAAAAAAGGGGGCTAGGCTAACAAACCTTCAACCCACAAACTTCAACGCCCTTATTCTCCACGTACGCCCTCCGCCTAAAGTACCTATTTGTCAACTCGCTCACGAAATCCGCGTCACTCTTGCTCCACACATCCAGGCCCATGTGTGCCAGCGCTTCGCTATCGACTCTTACCCACCCCCGCAAACTGCCTTCATACTCGGCTTCTTCTTCTTCACCTTCGCCTTCACGATGACTTCCCTGAATTCCGGACTGCTCTTGACCATATAGCAATCCAGTCTGATCGTCGTCATCGTTATAATCATCCCTGTACTCTTCCTCACCAACCGCATTAGGGTCGATGTCGAGGTCGAGCAGATCATCATCATCCGCACTGTCGACGAGGTCTGCCAAAACAGAGAGCATAGATGTTGTGAGGCGATGGAAGTAGGCGATAATAGCCAGCTCAATACGGGCCTGCTCGTCATCGGATGTCTCCTGTGCTCCATCTCGCTGGGCGATAAGTGACGAGACTGATTCCATTATACCCCTCTCTCCGATGTTATTGCCGGTCGAAGAGGCAGTGCCGAAACTTGTCCTCCTAGGTGTGCGTCCGGTCATCTTTGGGGTATTTCCTGTAAGATCGGCAAGCAAAGCGCTGTCGTGCGCCAACTCGTCGACCTCGTCACTGTGGCCTTGCTCGCCTGCTGATGCCCACCATATGAACCCGGAGTAGGCTAGTGCCGCCCATGTAGTCGGCTCCACAACTCTCTCGGCGTCATCGTCTGAATTGGCTTGTGTCTGCGATGGTGTTTGAGATGTCGCAGTGCCCGGTCGAGAGATCTCGGTTGGTCTGGACAGGGAGATTGTCGGCGTTCTGTTGGCTGCAATGGGTGTTGATACTGCTCGTTGTCCTGTTCTGTCAGACAATGGGCTGCGAGGAATCTGGGGTGTCGTCATTGAGGTTGGGTCAATCCGAGCAAGGCTCATTTTCAGCCACTTGAACCTCCTCAGATCTCGCTGTGTAGCCTTCACTGGCACTCCCTTGGGACATTCGACAGTTGGCCACATGCGCTCCTTGGCGTTGCCTGAGTGTGGTGGCGGCAAGGTTATAAGCATATCCCATAGACTATCCTTGATCGTGAGGATGGTGTCCGTTGTACAAGCAACCCATCCAGATCCTGCCTCCTCCGCAGCAATACTAGACGCAAAATCATTGTCGGTTTCATGGTTGTCGTCTCTGAAATGACGTTTCATTGCCGCGTGGTGCTCTAGAAGGTACCCAATATCGTGAACACCAATGTTGAACAGCGGTCGCAGACGTTGGGTCGATGCCGCAGGATCCACCAAATCGGAGACTGACAGAGGGATGTTGGATAAGACAGAGAGATCATACACTAGCAAAGTATGTAAGCAAGGTTGTCCGGTAGATACTCAAGGTTCCACATAACGTACCGAAATTACAGGCTTCATGTACGGGAGCATGAGTAGAAATTAGTATACGTTTGCGTAGTAGAGCAGCACGGTGAATGGGAAAGATAAGGGGCCCGAAGGTATCAAGAAGCGAAGTTAAACTCCAAGCAGGGTGGTAAGGTGAGAGTCTGTGAGGTGAGGACATCAAGACGGTGCCGTCCGATGCGGATCTGTTCCTTGAATGGCCTTTTCCGGGACCAGGACGGCCCCCCTTGTAGCTCAGGGCAGGCGAGTCCAGCGCGGCTTCCGGCAGTGGCGGCGGGTGAGCGCCATCCCGTATCCCATTCTGGGCCCAGTAGTCCTCCAGCAGATGTGTCTGTTTGCGGTCGACAACAAGCTTACTATATGTCGGGATCCAGAGTTAGCGCCTGATGTTGAAAGCCGAAGCACACAGCACCATCGTTTACCTAGCAATATCCTTGAGCCGGTCGGCATGACGCCATGATCTTCCCAGCCGTCCATATGCTAATGGAACCAAGACACCGACAGCAATCATGCGGGCATGGCGATTTTCCTCCTCGTCGGTCCTGGCGTTGACGAAGGCGCTCAAGCCAGCATGCCCCCCCTCGTGGACAAAGTAAACCAAGTCGTCGGTGACGGTGTGAAGGCCGGAGGGAAGACTCTTGTATTCAACAACCCCATCGAGTTCCAGCCCGGGCACTGACTGTTTCCATACAATGGTATATCCAGCCTTGACATCGAAGTCGATCAGAAACAGGGCCGATATGGGAGGCAGGTCGGGAAGGACAGCCGAGGCCGAAGACTGGGGCAATCGCACGGAGAGGGACGGTTGTCCCCGTCGGTAGGCGGCCATGGCGGCTGTCTGGCAATTGGAGGTAGGGCTGTGTCGGCGGTCTGTTCGAAGACGGATGTTTGGTTATCGCAGTCGCATGTGCTGGACTGAGACCATGATATCATGTGGACCCCCCACCAAGTGACCAGATGGTTAGTCCTGGTTAGGTTGCAGTGGTTGTAGTGGTCAATCGCAATCGCAGTGATTCGACACGTGAGGTTATCAACACAGTGGTTCCTCCGGTGGTGGTGCGTGTAATATGCTGTATGACAAAGGTGTTACTGGACAAAATCCCGCCGGTGAAAATGGATACAAGCGGCGACGGGAGTGATATGCGGTCGGCGGCGGTGTTGGAGTCGGGGGTTGAAACGCCGGGGCGGTCGCTGTTTGTTAGTAGGTAGTTGGTTGTCTAGAGGTAGCAGTGACAGACCGTGAGACCGCGAACCGTGACGGCAAAGGGGAACAGTGGAGGACTGGCGGGCCGCAGGAAATGATCTGATGCGGGCATGGCGGAAAGAACACCGGCCAGGAGAGCGAGGGGAGCACCTGTATTAAACTTACAATACACCGCTCCTACGCTCGTAATTCCCGTATCAGTGTAACGCCTTGCCTGCCAAAACGGTACGTATCGTGCTAACCCAATTGATCAGATTGGGCGCGGTCGAGCACCTGAAGAAGGATTGGCCTGGCCAAATCTGGGGCACCACTGGCACGGTGGCACCTGCCTGGCATCATGTCATCAGATCCCCAAAGATTTGTTGAACGCCCAACTCCGCTTGTAGTGACACTAACACACGCAAACGCTAACATGTGAAGACAACCTCATCCTCAGTCTTGTAGGTTGTATGGAGGGTCGGCCCTGTGGCAGCTGATCGAGCGCAATAGAATGGGTGTTGATAGAGTGTTCGTTCAGCCGTTGTAAGGAATAAAGTCTTCGATGTAAATCGTTGGGTCCGGCCACTGATACGGCTGGTCCAAAGAGATTCCAAGGGGTTCTGAAGAGAAAAATTTAGCCTCAACAGACACGGTCTCGACAGGCACCGCAACCTCGGAAGCTGTGATGACAGTGCACAAGAACTGAAATTCTGTGGGGATTCTAGCATGAGGAACCAATCAAACAGCATTGAACGGCAGTCATCCCGTCCCACGGTTCATTCGGGAACCCCACACTCTTGGAATCCCCAACCTGTATGAATTGCATGCGACAGAACTGCAGCATCCCATCGGCTACGTCGTTCATTTGTTGCGACCTGCTTCTGCTTGTGCTTCTGCCTCTGCCTCTGCGTCTTGTTGCTTGTGCCGTGTGTCCAGCCTCTCCCGTGCCGTTGTCTTGTATCTCTTTTGTCGGTGAAGGCGAATACAACTTCTCTCTACTTCCACATCACAATCACTCACAAGACATATCCCAACTGAAACCACCTCTTACACCAGATCCTGTGTCACGCCAGCCTTTTCCTCTCCTCTCCCACCAGCAACAAAGTCCTTGATACTTTTCTCCCAACAACATCTCGCTTCCAACGCTGCAAGGCTAGGACTTCTGCACACTTTGCGCCGCTGTAAGTCTGCTCACTAGCTGTCATTACTTCTGCTTGTGCCTTCCCGTCGTGCTTTGGAAGCAGACCATAGTCTTGTCTTTCTCCAAAACTAACCACCTAACCATATTGACCCAGACTTGATCCGACGAAAACGCATATTCCAATACTACTACCGCCGAACTTGCCCAGCGCCCCCGTCTTGCCTGCGTCATACTTCCAACCATACGCGAGGTACCGATATTCCGCAGGGCAGACCCCGTTTGAGCGGCATCCCAAACCCCTTCCGAGTCCCACTTGCGGAATAAAAACATACCTCTAGGACCATTGGGTGTCTAGTCACTCGCTGTCATGGCCAGTCTTCTCTACTACCCGGTCTACTTCCTTGAAGGCTGCGTCGCCCTCACCATCGGCTTCTACATGCTGTCCCTCGTCCTCCCCAAGGCGGCCTTCGTGGCCCGCTCGCTCGCCAGCTACCTCTCGCTGCTCTTCTGCGCCGGTCTCGGCGTCTTCACCTCCATCGCCCTCTCCCTGCTCGGCCACGGCCAGAGCGCGCAATGGGCCGTCGGCCGCTCCTTCAAGTACGTCATGGCGCTGACCACGGGCGTGCGGTTCAAGATCGAGGATCCCAAGAACATCCTCGGCAAGACCCGCCCCGCCGTCTTCATCGGCAACCACCAGACCGAGCTGGACGTGCTCATGCTGGGCTGCATGTTCCCCAAGTACTGCTCCGTCACCGCCAAGAGCTCGCTGCGCAAGACCCCCTTCCTCGGCTGGTTCATGTCCCTGTCCGGGTCCATCTTCATCGATCGCGCTAGCAAGACCGACGCGCGCGCCGCTATGGCCGGCGCCGCCAACCAGATCCAGAAGAAGCAGCAGAGCGTCTACATGTTCCCCGAGGGAACCAGGAGCTATTCCAAGGAGCCTGAGTTGTTGCCCTTCAAGAAGGGCGCTTTCCACTTGGCTGTTCAGGCTCAGGTTCCTATTGTGCCGGTTGTCGTTGCCAACTATAGCCACATCCTCAACACGAAGGACCTGGTCTTCAACGCCGGAGTTATTCCTGTCAAGGGTAAGCATTGGCCCTAACCACTCTTCCTTTTTTTGCTCCCATAGGTTATCCAGACACTAACCACCCAATCTCTCTCATAGTCCTCGACCCCATCGACACCACCGGCCTCACCACCGCCGACGTCGACGAGCTCTGCAAGAACACGCGCGACCTCATGCTCAAGGAGCTCATTGCCCTTACCGCCAAGGCCCGCGGCCAGTCCGTCTCCGAAGTCCCCGTGGCCAAAAACCACCCGAGCGTGGCCAAGACGTCCGGCACCGACATGAAGGTTGCTGCCTAAAACTGAACAAATTTATATATTATCTTTCGGTTGGCATGGTTGGAAACAGCAGCAGCAGCAAGGCCGATTCCTAGAAGGGGATACGGGCCAGGTGAAATCTCCCCGACAAGCTTGCTTGCGAAGAAGCCGTTTCGCTGCGCAGAAGAGCCCAGGACAGTGTTAAAAGGCTGTCGGTCAGTCAGTCGGTCAGTCAACCAGCAAGGCTGAACTGAACTGAACTGAACTGGGATTAGTACCTATACCCAAAAGAGCGTGGGAAGAGGAAGAAGAAGGAGAAGAGGAAGAAGTAGAGCCGAGCAATGATTATTTTTAGCGGATCATGGATCGTGGCTCGGAACTACCCTTTGGATTTGCGCGGAGCCGGGTTAAGAGGAAATGAAGAAGATAAGCAGGACGAGGAGGAGGGTGCTGAGAGAGGGGAAGTCAAAGCCTTAATCAGACAAAGACAGAGCTACTAGAACTAGACTAGCGTATCTTTTTAATATACGTAGGATGGGATACACAGTTACTACGTCACAGACTCTTTTTAGCCCTGGCTTGTGGTTGGATTGGTGGACAACCTGAAAAGAAGGAGGAGGTTGAGGATGGGAAAGGAAGAAAACCAACAGGACTTCGAAAGAGGAATAGAGATTATGATACCCCATGTGTTGGTTGCGTTACGCCACACAGCATTCATCAATGTAAGAGCCCGGGCTTGGCTTTCCACCGCTTCGATAATACTCAAACGCGACAAGATACTTATGTACACAAAAACTTGTAAAAAGCCTAAACAGCCCAGCAGCTGTGACAACCAGGCTGCCCCAACTAGTGATAAAATTTTATCTTTCGCTATGTAAGCCATCTCATCACTTTTTAAGAGGCTACAGCTACACACCCCCTATCCTTACCAACCAGCCAACCGACCCATAAACACCCATTCTTAAGAATAGAAAAAAGAAAGGTTACAAAACATGAAGAAGAACGACAAGCGAGGAGAGACCAAAAAGCTAAACTTAGTTTTCAGGCTCCGTATCCGTGTTAGTGTCGCTCGTGTCATCGTCCTCATCATCATCCGTCCCACTTTCCTCATCCGAGTCCTCTTCGTCCTTGACGACCCTCTGCTTTGTCGGCGCACCCTTTGCTGCGTTCATGATGCCGGCGATAGAATCTGCAGTAGTTGTGGTCAGCTTTCTGTTGCGTGTAAAATGTGGGAATAACAAAAACTCACCCTCCTCAGGCTCACTAATCTCCTCCTCAACCTTCATCTCCGCCGCCCGGCTCGCGTCCTCCACCACGAGCGTCACCTCCATCTTGGTGTCGAACCCAACATAGCTGTCGCACACCACGTGCATGACGAAAGTGTAATGGCCGGCCTGTGGCGGCGCCTGGAACTGCGCTTTCAGGGTTTGCATGGCGAACGTTGGCGTCTTGCCGTCCGACTCGTAAATGGGCCTGTCGAAGCTGACGAAAGTGAAAGGCGGCACGGCCACGCGGCCCTGCTTGGAATCCGTGAGGAAGACGTGCCACCTGGGGCTGTGGTCGCGGGCAAAGTAAGGGGACGAAGCAAGCGGCGGGTAAACGTCCTCGCTTTCGGTGTTGGTCTCCTCGTAGATGGGCTTTCCCTTTTCATCCTTGCCAACGAGCTTCTTGGTCTTCTTGCGGCCGAGGATGGCGTCGAGATCGTCTTCGGCGGGGTCAATGTCCTCGAGATCAATGGGGGTGACGTCGGGCACCTTCTCGCTACCGGGAGGAACGAAGCGGCCCTTGACAACGAGGGTGACGAGGGAAGAGGGGATGATGAACTTCTCGCCGGTGACCTTGAAGAAAGCCTTGGCGACGCGGAGATAGGGGAGCTGCTTGGCATAGGCGATACTTTCCTTGTACTGAGCATCGGTCAAGAGGCCCTTTCCAACCACAAGGCTGCGGCGCTTAGCGTCAGGCTGGTCCATGAAGGCCTGGACAGTGGTGTGGACACGGGAGTCGCCCTCAACAGCTTGCACAACGGCCGAGTTGAAGTGTGGGAGCTGGTACAGAGGAGAAGCCTTGGGCGGGATGGCCTGAATGAGGCGCTGGCTGGCAAAGTACGAGGCGAGGAGGGGAGCGGTGTTCATGTAGGCGAGGGCAATTGCGTTGAAGGACTTGTTCAGAGCATGGGCAATGGGCGCGACCTGGAACTTGGCCTTCTCGAGAGTAGCATCACCGAGCTCAATGCGCCCGAGGTAAGCCCAGAGAAGGGCAAGAGCCTTTCTCCGGGGGCCGCTCTCAACGTCTTCGAGCTTCTTCTTCTCCTTGGGCGGAAGTTCGTCGGAAGCCATAACCTTGGACTCGATATTGGAGAGGCCGGCGTCTGCCTTGTCACCCTTGAACAGGTCTTCGAATTCCTGGCCGCTGCTGAGAGCCGCCACCACACCACCCTCGTCAATGTTGTCCTGGTATTCCTTGAACAAACGGTTGGCGCTTTCCATAAGAACGCCCTCCTTGGAGCGTCGAAGCGTGCCGTACCACCAAGAGCCGACCAGATAAGGGAGGAGGACACCGAACAGGGCGAAGTAGATCAGGACAATGTACTTGCCATTGCCATCGGAGACAATGGCCTTGGGAAGCGCGATGTTGATGCTGAAGCCTTGCTTGCCGTCGGGGTTGCCGAACTGGATAAAGTTGTTGCGCACTTCCTCGTCCGTCAGAGCCTGGTATGCCTTGGAGATCTCGACGTAGCGGCGGTTGAGGTCATCAATGGTCTCGTTCTTGGAGGCGTCGGGGCGGGCCTTGTCGGGGTGGAACTTGAGGGAGAGCATCTTGTACGTCTTCTTGATCTGCTTCTCGGTGGCGCTCTCGGCGATGCCGAGAATATCATACGGGTTCCAGAGGTTTTGTACCGGGGCGTCGGTGATCTTGATGAGGTAGAGCATGTAACCCATGACGGCCCATCCGGCGATGACGAGGGCGATCAGCCATGGCTTGCTACCGTCCTTGCGCTTCTCCGACTTGCGTAGCGTGTCGACTACCGACGACTGTTCGTGCTTGTAGTCTGTATGGATGCGCTTAAGAGCAGCGGCTGGGTCGTTCCGCGACGATTTTATTAGCGAGTACGTGATGGGCACGGTGACGATGGACGTGAGGGTGAACACGAAGAAGGGCCAGAGGTGACCCTCCTCGTCGTAGGCGTAATCAGTACTCATGGTGAGTACCTATCGTGGCGAGAGGCTGCTGCTCTCTGTGGTGGTGGACGATCAGGCTGCAATTCCCAAGAAAAGATGTCGAGGACAAGTTGCAGCTAGGAAGAGGCCGAGCAAGGCGCTTTTGTTGGAGCTGCCGCGGGGATCCTCTGTCTAGGCCAGCGTAGTAGTGGACCGTGGGAGAAAGGAGTGGAAGTTGTTCCCAGTTTGTTGCTGGAGATGGTTGGGAACAAAGGTGGTGCGACTGTAGCAATTGAAGTGTGGCGGCTTCCACAGGGTTCGTTGGTTCTTTGGACAGATGGATACTTGTCGGATTGGTGATGGGGGGATGTTGTCAAGTTGTCTTTCTGCGGATGGCGGATTGGCAACTGCGGATCGGGGACTCTGGCACCGAATGTGAATCGTGGCCTCCAAATTTCGGGCAGGGGGCCCAAGCTCCCCGCTAGCCGCTACGTACCTCCCTCCGTACCTGCCCCTTCGGCTCGACTGCCACGGTTCCTTGTCCTCCATTCTGACCCAGAACGGGCACGCGAGATCTTGTTAGTGGCTTTGTGAACCAATCACGGCATTGGGCTGGCCTCCTGTTGTGGTGATCTTATGTCGCCTTTGATCTGAACAGATCTCTGTCTGTTTCCCTTTTTTTCTCCCTGGATGCACCTCGCCTTTAGATTTTATCAGAGGCCTTTTCAAGAAACGGCCAGTAGCCATCCGCTCTTATCACGGAGTGGACATTGATGACCAAGAACAACTTGAACAGATGCATGTTAGAAAGATGAATCTGAAGAAATGGTCATCTTGAAGCAACATCATAATATAGGTAAGAATGGCATTCTGTATTCAGAGTCTATTCAGAAGCTCATGGTAATGTTTATACCCCTTCTTTAATATTCAGAGGCGCCACACCAAACGTTATCATAGCAGACTTTGATATTAAACAGGTGTCACAGTGTGAGCCATTGTTTCCCTCGGCCAGCTGCCAGCAACGTTCGGGTTCTTCCGAACGGCTGGGGATTGCTAAAACAATGATGATATGGTAGGATATGAGCCGCATGTATTGTATATGACGACCTTAAATGCTTTAAAGTCCGGCGGTGGCCAGGATGCTAAACATGGTGTCGAAATCTGTTGTAAAGAGCAATGATACGGGTGGGTATATCAGATACTGCAAACTACATAGCGAAAGCGCAAGATAACTTCATATGCCATATGTATTCGCTGCTATTCAAAAGGCTGTATCCTAAATATACCAAGCTTCTTCTGCTTCTTCTGGCAGACCCAGGGAATCAAGACCCAATACGGGCGCTATACATCAGGCTTCTATCTGGAGTTGTAAGCAGCGCTGGTTGTAAGTCTATGTGCAATCAGTTGTACCATGTGTAAAACCGCTGTATCCACAACCCGAAAACCCAGACACATACAACGCCGCTCCCTTTTATTTCTTCTCACCTCAGAATGCCGGACAATGGTCGGCATGTGGGTATGTGCATAAGCGTGGTGACTGACACCCCGAATGGTCATGAAAGATGGTCGAGACGATAACAAGACAATGACGGATGACGAAGGGTAAGCGTGGCGCAACTCTCGGGGAAAAGGTATGTGAGGTTATGGACCAATGAAAAAAAGTCTATGCCTTGCCCAATATGTAAAAGAAACCATCCGAGTCTTTTTTTTTTCTGCTCCTTCGCTTCTTACACGCTCAGGCATCCTTCCTGAAACCTTGCCCGAGTCAAGGGGTCACATACTCCAGACACGCCCAGTCACTCTTTGACCGAGACGCCGGCATTATGCTAGGTGCGTCTGACGGCAGCCATGAGCTTTCGGAACAGCCCTAGGCATATGTACCAGACAACGAGCAGAACCAAGAGATGGGGAGGCAAAAGCACAACGGCAGCGACCAGCCAGATACCCCATGATCTAAGCCATGCCACTCGGCTGTCCATCTCGTTGCGTGCTTTCCCGTTTCCCCAAGCTCTGTGGGTCCGTTTTTGCTCGTCGTCATGCTCGGCAGCATCGTCTTCGGAAAGATACCCCTCATTATCATCGTCAGAGTCGTCCGCGTACCCATTACCATCTTCTTGGGGTTGTCATTGGTAGTGGAAGCCGCCGCCGCCGAAACCTCCCCTGCCGCGGGAGCGACCGCCCCCAGGGAAGCCGCCGCCGCCGCCGAAACCTCCAAAGCCACCACCGCCAAAGCCATGGCCACCCTGACCACCCATCATCTGGATAATGATCTCGGGGTCAATACCACCCATGCCACCGCCCATGCCACCGCCAAACATATCAGACGGGTCCACTAGGTCGTCACCACTATCGTACCTAGCGCGCTTCCTGTTCGGGGCGTTAGCAAAATCATCAAAGATGAGCCAATAACGTGGGGGGGAAGCTTACTGAGGGTCACTAAGCGTCTCATAAGCTTCACTAATATCCTTGAATCTGGCTTCGGCGGAAGCATCGCCGGGGTTCTTGTCGGGATGGTGGACGATGGCGAGCTTTCGGTACGCCTTCTTGATCTGGGTCTCATCCGCGTTCTTGTCGATCCCAAGGATCTTGTAGTAGTCTTTCCTCTGCGACTTCTTGAGCTCAAGCTCGGCCCGCTTGACTTCCTGAGCAATGGTCCTGTCCTCAGGCTCGAGCTCCTGAAGTGCCTTCCACTCCTTAACACAGTCCTCCCACCTCTCGGCCAAGCCAAGCGCGTTGGCCTTGGTCTTGCGGGCCTTGAGGTAAGAAGGGTCGAGGCTGATAGCTCTTTCGCAGTCGGCGATAGCCTCGTCGAACTGCTTCAGCTTGGTGTAGCACAAGGCGCGGTTCTGGAGAATCTTGGAGTTGGTGCCCTTGTTTGCCGGGTCAATCTCCAACGCCGCAGTGTACTTTTCCAGGGCGTTTTGCCAACGGCCAGCCTTGTACTCGTCGTTACCCTCTCCCTTCATACGGTCCAACCGCTGGACGGTACGCAACCACTTGATAGCATCCTTGAAGTCGGGATCGCAGCTGAGAGCCTTACGGAAGTGTTGAATCGCCTTGTCGTTCTCACCCGAAGCATAAAGCGCACGGCCACGAATCACGAGGGCCTCGGGGTCCTGGCTGTTGTTTCTGAGAAGGGACATGGCAATGTTCTGAGCCTCGCCGAGAGAGTTGATATCACCCAATCTAAGAAGGGCCTCGCCACGCATCAAAACCCACTTTCTGGGCCTGGTAGCACCGATACCCAGGAGCCTTTCGGCCCTGTCGAGGGGGTGCAGAACCATGGAAGCGGCGGTGCCCTCCTGGAGAGCCTTCTGGGCGGCCTCGATGTAGTGCAACATTTCCCTAGCGGGAGCCATGTCCTTTGCCGAAGGGGGCGGTTGGATGCGGCCGAAAGTGGCGATGGCCTCTTCGGGCCTGCCGAGGCTGGTGTAGATACGGGCCAGACGCAACAGAATCTTGGGGTTGTTCGGGTCAAGCTCCGCTGCGCGAGTGCAGTCCTCGAGAGCATCCTTGTACTTGCCGGCGGACATGTAGGCTGCCGCACGGTTTCCTAGATATGTCGAGGATTCGGGCTGCAAGACGATGGCTGTAGTTTTTATGCCCAAGTTAGTTTCTGCCTCAATATCTTTTTTTCTTCGAACCTGGCCTCATTCTCACCCTTGGTATAGTACGCAATCGCTTGGGCATAATCCTTTGCCTTGAAGAACTTGTTGCCCTCATTCTTGAAGCCCTCTGCCTGCTCGGCAGGGCTCTGCACGGGGGTGGTAGGCTGCGAGCGATGGGGAGGAGGGGTAGGAACTTCGCCGTCATTGTTCTGAGCAGCATCGGCACCGTTGGACACAGGGACGGTAAACGTGCTTCCGTGAGCGGGCGGTGTGGGCTTGCGCTGCGCTTGCTGGTCCTGCGGTTGCTGCTTGTGCGGCGGGGGCGGGGGCGAGGCTGCGGAAGCCGCGCCGTTCTCCTTGTTGTCGAACTCCATTGAATCTCGAACACTAAAGCCGGAGAGTTCAGAAAAGCGTTTGCGCTGTTCGGGGGGCAGGTTCAACGGGTGGATGTCTGTGTCGACCTTTTTTCGACGGAAGGAAGTTGACCTGGAACGGCTGTCAGACGCAGCGGCGGGATCGACTTGTGGGTGGCGGCCGAAACTGCTGCGGGAACTGGTCGAGGAGCGCGGCTGATGCGACGATGACGACGAGTGTTTTGTGGGATCGCGCGCACTCGCAGATCTAGAAGTTGAACCCGACGGTGGTGTTGAGGGAAGATTGTGGTGCGGAGGTGGTGTCGGAGGAGAATGGTCCCGGCGTGGTTGACTCTCCGACCTGTGAGTTTTTTTGGCGGACGGCGAGCGGGTGCCCGAGGTGAACGAAAACACGGGTTTGGTGGGGGACAATCGGTGTTGCTGCGTCTGCGTCTGCTGCGTGTGCTGCGTGTGCTGCGTCTGCGCGGGCGGCTTTGGAGACTTTGGAGGCGGCGGCGGCGGCGACTGTGAGTGAGGCGAGTGCGAGTAGGGACTTCCTGGACCTGAAGCGCCAGAAGGCTGCGTCGACTCGTAACGTTCGGCGCGCGTGTCTGCGTCCACTCTGTCCGTGGAGATGGAGCTTTTGGACGATTTTTTGCCGAAAAACCTCATTGAGACTGCCGGACAACGTTGTCCCCAATTTCCGGACCGCAAACCGTTGCAAAAGGGCGTTTTCCTGACACCGGGATGCCGATGGTTTGTTAAGGTCGCCGGCGGGTTATGGCAGTGCGGATGGCAATAGTTCCCAGTGTGCGTGCCGAGCGAGCGGTGACTTCCAACCAGAGCCGGATCTTGTATCGCGGCATCCGCATCCAGGCAAAAATAGGTGGGGGCTTCCTGTGCTGGTACCCTGCGACTATCTGTGCCAAGTACTTGTGCGTATCCGAGTCAGAAGTGGGAACTCTGACCTTGATATTCACGGTCTTCCGTCTACTAGTAGGGGGTCGACTGTGAACTGTGGGGAGATCACAGGCACTCTAGAAGTTCAGCGCCTATAAAACCTTCCACTTCTTTTCACTATGGAACAGGAGATCCCGAGTATAACCTAGGCCACGTCAAATTAGGTCAGGGTGATGGAAACCGCGTGCGGGAAGCAAGCAAATAGTCATCACCCGGGATCCTGGCCGTGAACTTCTGGTGTCTTTTATGTGCGGCAAAGGCAGGGTAGCGTTCGTTATGTCGAATTGGAACGGAGAAGCGTGCAGAAATCCGCGGTTTCGGGGAGGTTGGGATGGAGATGAAAGCGGGACGACATGGGACGATTGATGCAAATGTCACAAAGCACACTGGATAAACAGCTTCAACAAGACGAGACAGGCGTCAGTTTCGACACAAGAGAGGGAAAAGAGAAGCCAACGAAAGGCAGCAACAGAAGCTAGGCATGGTCGATCCATCCCATCACATCCGACGCTATAAAAGAATGGATGGATACGTCTTGGTACATTGGAAGGGTTTAGGACGATTTTCTCGGCTTCTGCAGACAAATCATTGCGATTCGGAGGAATATCAGTTGGCTGGGGGTCCCGCTTACACCCTTCCTCACATGGACCAACACCTCAGTTCGACCAAAGAGAAAGCCGAATGTCATCCGTTACGAGCAATTCGGCGCACGAAAGAAAGGAAGGAATTAAACCCCAGACACCTCAGGAGAAAGACACCAACTGGATGGCAGTGTATAAATTCACGAAGGTAGCATTGGTCGGTAGTCATAGGTACAAGCGACCCAAGCAATATCAACGCCACGCCGCAGGTTGCTTCGACCTTGTTGGGAAAGGTTGGGAACGGGATTGGAGCGTTGGAAGGGCCTCCAACGTCCACCCGGGCTTTGTTCATCCGGGGACCATATTCAACGTCATCTTCATCTGCTCTTGACCTTGTTCAAGATGCTCACTGACACTTCACCAAGATTGTCGAACATCACCGACAGCAGATGGTTAAAGAGGAAAGCTCGACAAAGCCTTTAGACCCGAACAAATCGGTTCGCCATGTCACCATGTCAACCACGAGAGCAACCATGCCAGACATCACATATCATCCCCGGCCCCCGCATCACGGCCCGGCTGTTGGGAACTGAACCAGCACTAAAAAGAGGGCTGTGAATGATGGCTTGACAGCCATTGTTGCCCAATCAATGGTTTTGACAGCGTTGGTTTGTTTGGGTACGACTAATCCTGCATCCAGCCGGCCTTTGTCTTCATTGGGGCTTTCCACTCGGGGATGTCAACTTGTCGCTCCGGCCCCCTAATTTTTCTCTTCAAAAACCTTCAACCACCCCCCATCATCTTGCCAAGCAAGACGACACTCTGGAGATATATCTTCCAACCAACACTTCGGTCTTGTCCTGAAGACATGGGGTCGAATCAAAATAGGGAATCGCAACAGCAAGGGCCGAGACGTTGGAGGGTTGCAGACATTCGGATATCGAATCTGCGAATATGAGCTTCAGATTGCCCTGCCCTACCCTGCCTTGCCCGGTGTTCAAAAACGGGAACGGATAACACAGCCCACGGGTGCATCCGTTGTCTATGTATCAGTGGCTTTGCCCGACGTGCCCGTTCACTCGCTGTGCAAGTTGTCCACACACCATGTCCAATATGATCTCTCAGAAAGATGCTTGAAAAGGGCTGAAAAGGGCTGAGCTACCTGACCACATGGAGTGGCTACGGAGTACCCCCTAGCTCCCAGCTCGCCCTGTCACTGTCACTGTCACACCTCGTTTAATGAATGATGAATTCCAAGAGAGAAACCTATGTGTTAAACAGGGACTCAGGGCAGACTAAGAAACATCACATTGGGAAGTTCTTCTCGAAGGTTCTATGGGTCACCTAACAACCAACACATTGTTTGACTCCTACAAAAAATGACATGCCAATGTAGGGTTACAAGGCTGATAACCGAATGCTTTGCTCGAGCCTCATCAAATTGTCTGTCCCATTCCCATTGATTCCCATTCTTCCCCATCTTTTAAAATGACCCAACCAACCAACTTCTTCTGTGCCAAGCATCCTACCTTCGTTGGACTCTCTCCACGTTGCTCACACTAATAACATCGGCAGACCATCCCGAAGACAGCGGCATCGAGATCAAGTTCTGCAAGCCGAGGTCAATCAACCACACGCGGTATGGTTGCAACGCAGCTCTTTTGGGTCCTTTCCCATTTTACAATCCAAGGTTCAAAGTGATATCCATTCATTACCCGACTCGACAACGCCGATGCAACCTGCCTGCCTGCCTGTCCTAATTCTAAACTACAATATTATCAAACCCACTATTGCAAGCCTGCCCGCAATAATAAACCAGACTTATTAGCCCATCGTCGTCATCGTCATCATGATCACCCATCACCAGGTGTAATTACAGTTTCCCGGTTCGGTTTCCCTTTTTGATATCCCATCGCGCTAGCCTTCCATCCATCATCCCATTATCACGGGGGTCTTGCTTGACACCACGCACGCTCTCCTGATTATTCAACCACGTCCCGAGTCTTCGGACCCTTGCTCACCACCATTCCCCGTCCCCTGAATCAACTTGACAAACTCCTGGTATCTGAACACCTCCCCACGCTTGTTCGCGCCTCCGCCTCCTACTCCTCCCAACCCAGTCGTTCTCTGGCTGTTCTGAGCAAATGCCCTGCGGCCCGTGAACCCGGCCATGACCTTGTCGACTTCGAGCGACGTCAACGGCCTCTCGCCTGGTTCAGGCGCCGTGTTGAGCAGGGCGTCTCGCAGCTCGACCACGTCGATCTGGCCGCTGTCGTCGTCGTCGAAGGCCGAGAAGGCGGAAAGAAGCTCGCCACTGGGGGAGAGACTAGAGAGGGCGGTGGCGATGGAGTTGAGGAAGACGGCCATGGTCATGGACTGGGGGCCGTTGGGAGGGAAGAATTGGGAGACGTCGGAGGCGTTGTTGGGTAGACCTAGATGTCAGATATCCGGTGTTAGTTGAGATATCGAACAAGGTAAGAGTAGATAGACATGAGGTAGTCTAGGAACCTAACGTACCCAGTTGGTTCAGCATGTCGATGACATCCTCCCTGACCACCACACCGTCGCTGTCGCGGTCCAGAATCTGGAAGCCCTCCCGCAGGGTGCGCACCTGCGAGGGCTGCAGCTGGGACATGGCATTGCCTCCGGTTCCCATGCTCATGGTAGAGGCAGAGGTAGTCGTTCGTGGTATCGAGGGCGAAGGCAAGGGGGAAATGCGATGCTGGGGAGGCCGCGGCGGCGGCGCGTCGCCGTTAAGAAACATTGGGTTAGGCGGCGGCGGGTTGACTACGGTCGGTGCCGATGCCGAAGCTCTAGGTGTCCAGCTGGCCTGGGACTGGGTCTGGCTGGTCGGTGTAGCCGTCGTAGGCGCAGGAGCTCCAAGTCCAGGTCCAGCTCCTCCAAGTCCAGCTCCGGGCGTGGTCGGAGGGCCGCTGTTGGCAATGTTATTGGCGAACCGGGACGTCAACTCGCTTACACTGGCGGATTGTTGCTGTTGCTTGACAGGCGGTGTCGCCAATGGAGATGTCGCTGCTTGTCGGAGTGGGGACGGGGACACTGGGGACACAGCTCTGCGTTGGAATGGGGAATTCCTGGTGGCAGTTGGGGCACCAAGGGAGCCCGATCCCATTGGGGAGGCGTACGATCCCAGTGGAGATGGTTTGTACGGCCCTGCTGTTGGCGTTGCCTGTTACGATAACACGCGAGACGGGACGGGGTTAGCGATTGGACTCTGGAAATCGTGCATTGGACTCTTTTGACGGGGAATCGCGCACCATGGTTCTGGTTCCCACTTATATAAAGTGACGTAGGTCGTAATCGACAGCACCTGGGAATGTCTTGCTGGCTGGCGGCGGATGATGGCCGGGACGAATGCGCCCTGTACTATACGATCCCCCGGATTTCTTGTTGGTGATCGCTGCTTGCCAAATAGACCCTGAGCGTGCCAGGTAGATGAATGTTTGCTTCTGTCCAGCTATGCGAGTACTAGGAGAGCTTCTGGTGTTTACCAAGTGAAGCAATGGGCTGGTTCGCGATGTCAATCACTGTTCGGTTTACAACCGGCGACGATGGAAGAAGAGTGGAGTTGAAAGTAAACAAAAGCGACCAGACAACGGTTTCGACTTCAGGGAAAGCGGCAGCACTTGGATCTTAAAATGGCTGGTGCGCCCTCGCCCTGTGCTACAGCGCGGTTGCTCGGGTCGCTGTGAGGTTGCGCAGTAGCTGAGCCTTGGCGGGTCCATGATTCGAAGCTCTGATTGGCTCCGGCGTGTATTTAAGCCTTCAACTTTATTTGATGCAGGCGGTAGAAAGCAGCAACAGGAGCAGTGAACAGCAACTGCAACAGGGGCCAGGCCATAAAACCCCTCCCCCAGTGACCTCCACCCTCAGCGGTTGCAGAGATGCGGCCCCCTGTCAGGAGTTCTCGTCCGGGCTTCCTTTAATTCTGAGAATGTTGTTGTCGAGGGATGAAAGTGTCATGTTGTGGTTGGTATGTGGTTATAGTTCAAGTTATCGTGTCGTACACAAACAGTATCTGCCCAGAGGGTTAAAGACATAAAATGATGGACGGTACGAATCACGATACAAGAGCGGTCCAGCTCCCGCCCGCACTCCACCAAAAATGTCGATGCTGGGGTCGTTTGAATGCAGGTCCCTGAATCTCCCAAGCAGGGGACGGAGTCCACCATCCGTTGGGCTGCACACCTTCCTGGCCTCCATCTTCATCTAATTACTAGTTCCTTTGGAGAACTCAGCTTCGAGCTAAGACCATTGGGCTCTTATGCCCCTTCGTCTTGCCATTACACCGCGATCCTTCGGCCATCGAGTACCTTTACTTACCGCCAGCTGCCACAACCACGAAGGCGCATCTTTCCCCGCGCTGGGAACCATCATCCCGAAACAGCGACCGGCGCAATCGACTACATCTATCTACCTCGGATCACGGGTGGCCCAACGACGGACAGGTATCGGATATCTGGTAGCACAGCGTATAGGACCTCGTTTCACATAAGCTACCATCTGCCGCAAAGCAGACGGACAAAGTAAAGCATGGCATCTCCTCAGCCGGCGCGGCCTTCGTTTTCACGAAACAACAGTTCGCAACACGTCAACGGAGCGACTGGAACAGCTCACGATCGAAAACCGTCTCTGTCTTCCTTTCCGCCCCAGTCGCGATCCGTATCTCAAATGTCGCATCATGGCCCAGCTCATCGCCCGCGCTCCCCGCAGCCGCCTCACGCCGGCGAACCTGATCGAACCTCCAACCTGAGCTCCAAAGGCAAGACTGCCTCCACTGGTACCGGCTTCTCCTCGCAACACAGTTCCCTCTCTGCCGCCGGCGTCACTCGTCAGTACAACAATGCCATTGGCCGTCCTCGCCGCAAGTTGCGCTCGCAGTACCCCCGTGGGAGCACCGAAAACCATGTCGAGTACATCTTGGTCGCTTCCTTCGATATCGATCGTGGTCCGGTCATGGAGCATCAATATCCAGTCGCTATTACCGGGGATGAGCACATGTTAGCTGAGCTCATGCTTCCAGACCAGGCCCACGCACGAAATCAAGATTGGACCATATTCTTTCTGCACAAGGATTCTAGCCGCGAGGAAGACGAGGCAGAACGTCAGGCAAAGGAGGAGAGGCGTCGACGGAGGAAACGCAGACTGGATCGCGAACAGGGTATCATACATGAGTCGGATGATGAAGATGACGACCTGGACGACGACGATTGGGATGACGATGAGTCCACCGACGACGACGACGAGCCTGAAGGTGGCGAGGGACCTCCGTTAGTATACGTTCTCAACCTTGTCAACACAAAACACGACAAAACGGTCAAGAGAGGTGCAGTGGTAAAGGCCATGGCCATCTGCACCCGGCATCCTTTTCTTCATATATACAAGGTAATTAATTCCACCCCAAAACGCAGCTCTCGCTCGGCTACGCGCTAACCTGTGATTTAGCCCCTTTTATTATTGGCTTTGGAAGAATACTTCAAGTCTCCTGTTCCAGAGACACTCTCCATGCTGTTTGATGCGGTCAACGAGATGGACTTGTCGCTCATGCCCAAGCTAAGCCTCCTGGAGAGGCATTTGCTACAAATGAGCAATAACAAGGACCTTTTCGTTGAAAAGTTTGAACAGATGATCCAAATGCGGATTTCAGAGGATCGAGATGGCCTTACTGACCAGCCGTTTGATGCCAGCAGGAGTCCGCCTAGAAGGCCTGGCATCTTCCGACATGGGACGAAAGCGCACCTCGAGGGACAGTCAACATACGCAGTACCTCGCGACACTCACGAATTCGAGAGTAGGGTTATGTATAAGGGCATCCCTATCCCGATCAAGGTGCCAACGGCAATTATGCCGGAGACTGTTGGGGATTTTTCCCTGATCAAACTTATACAAAACTTCTCGGAACCACATGCGAAATCACCACATCCCTTTCCTCTGCATGCCCACCTGACCACGAACGGCCCCAACACACACCCCATAATAGTGTTGGTCAACGGTCTGCTTACCCAAAAGCGAGTCATCTTCCTAGGCCACAACATGCCTTCCGGCGAGGTTGCCGAAGCGGTCCTCGCCGCCTGCGCGCTCGCATCTGGCGGTATTCTTAGAGGGTTTACCCGCCACGCCTTTCCCTATACGGATTTGACAAAGGTCGACGACCTTTTACGAGTTCCTGGCTTCATTGCTGGTGTCACCAACCCGACATTCGAACATCATCCTGAATGGTGGGATATCTTGTGTGATCTGCCCAGTGGGAGAATCAAGATCAGTAGCAGAATCGAGCAGCCTGCAATTACGGAGGGCCTCGTCTACTTCCAGCAGCAGAATCCATCCTGTGCTTCACTCGTACACCAGAGTCACTCAAGCAGTGCAGCGGACTTGACAGGCGACCAGGCCTTCATGGCTGACATGTTAAAAAGCATAGCCACGAGAGCTGGGGAGCGCGTGATTCGCGCCAAGTGGCGGGATTGGGTTCTCAAGTTCACACGCATTGCCGCTGCCTTCGAGGAAAGCGTTTACGGCGCCAGCGCTCTCTACATCGGCAGTGATGAGCACGACAACTACCCGCACACGACCAACTCTACCGGGCACGGCTACGTGTGGGCCGACGACGAGAAAAAGAGCAAGGAGCTAGCGGGGAACGTCACGAGGATAGAAGGCTGGAGGAATACTAGGAGTTACTACAGCTTTATCCAGGTTCGCGGTCACCTTTTCTCGCCCCTTTCATTCCTATTTCAGTTCAGGGTTGAGTTTGCCTAAGTTTCCTAGTTTGTGTCATCACATTCTCCGGAGTCTCATTCATTGCATTGCAAGGCGAGGGGGAATTGATGGTAACGGACATCCAAGCATGCTAACTGTTTTCACAAGGACGTCGCTCAGCTATACACGATCCGTCCGCTCAAAGGCCTGGATCTCCACCACATGCACGATCGACTGCGCACGCAACGCTTGACGGCTATGCAGAGCCGCGATATTTACCTGACGTTCGCCAAGTACGTCCGCAGCTACGACGAAATCTGCTTGCTCCTCAGTGTCGCCCCCGAGGCACACGCCGGCTTGTTCTACATCGCCCTTGGACTTTTCCATAAGGATAGAGAAGTCAGGGTGAAGATGGCGGACTTGCTGGAGAGGATCTCGCAGCACGAGGCAGGCCAACATTGGTGGAGAGGTCTCAGTCGGTTTGAGAAGCTGGCATACGATAGGATTAAGAAGGAGGTCCAGATGGCTGAGGCTCAAGTTGGGATGCAGGGGTTGACGATAATGCCAGGGTCGAGTGAAGACCCTATGAGAAGGATTAGTCGAGAGGGATAAAGGCCCTCATGTATGCGATACCTATTTGATGTTAAGTCGGGGTAGGAGGTTGAGTAATTGTACATGGACGGCGAGCAGGAGCAATCCGTGCTGCCGGGAAGTCTCTCTTGATCATTACTCCAATGTTTGCTGGCATTTCCGTGGCATATATAGCAGGCATCTAATTCTCAGACGAGGCGGTTCTATCGTAGAACTCCGTTAAACCGTTTTTTGTTCAGAGAAGTCCCAGGTACTTGGCCGCATGGTCAACATGGTCATCGCTGAAAGACGCCATGAAGTAGTACGAATGGTCGTAGTCCTGTGTGTGCAATCACTTGTGTGTCAGCCATTTCCATTCTGCACCAGATTTTGTGGTTATGGAAGAAACCACTACAGAACTCATCAGAAAAGAAAAACTCACCTCCTGATACCTAACCGTCACCCCCTCCACGCCCGCCTCCTTAACCGCCTTCTCAAAGTTCTCCGGCAACAACTGCCCCTGCTTATAAAAATTATCGCCCGTGCCGACATCAACCAGCACCCTCGCATCCTTGTGCCCCCTCCACTTCTCCCCCTTAATCAACTCCGTAGCATCATGCTTCTTCCACTCCTCCTTGTTATCCTCACCAAGATACCCCCCAAACGCCTTCTTCCCCCACGCACACTCACAGGGGTTCGCAATCGGCGCAAAAGCGCTGACGCTCTTGTACATGCCGGGGTTCTTGAGGTACAAACTCAACGCTCCGTGGCCGCCCATGCTATGGCCCGTGATACTGACCCTCTCGGCATCCAAGTACTTCCCGAACTCTGAGTCTTCTCCAAACAAAACAGAGGGAAGCTCGCGGGTGATGTACGTATCCATCTTATACCCCTTTGCCCACGGTTCCTGCGTAGCATCGACGTAGAACCCGGCTCCCTCGCCGAAATCCCAGCTGTCTTTTTCGCCGGGGAGGTTGAGACCTCGGGGCGAGGTGTCCGGGTAAACGATCGCCAAACCGCGCTTAGAGGCGCCGTGCTGGAAAAACCCCTTTTCGGAACAGTTCTCGGGGGTGCAGGTTAGGCCGGAGAGGTAGATCAGGACCGGGACCTTGGTTTGAGACTTGAGGGCCTGGGGAGGGAGGTACAGGTTGACGGCCATGTCGGTGCCGGTGGAGGTGGAGGGGTGGGAGAGCTTGAAGAGCTTGCCGCCGAAGGAGGCGATGGTTGCTTTGACTGTGAGACCCATTTTGGCTGCGGTGGTTGCTGTTGTTGTTGATCTCAGTCTGGTTGTGGTGATGTTGTGTGTTGTTGTTGATGTTGCTGTTGTTGAATGGTAGCAGCGAGGAAATGTGATGACGAAGGGAGGACTCGACGACTCGACGCTGAGTTGGCGGCGAGCTTGACGGTTGAGGAGTGGAAAGAGCAAAGATGACAAGTTCCTCTTTGAACAGTTATGAAGGAAACTTCCGGCTGTTATCATTATAAAACTAAAAACTTATCAGGTCACACCCCGCTTGGATTAAAGCCTATCTTGACACTATATCGGCTTGTTCCCCTCATCAATTCGAAGTCAATTGAAGCTGTAAATGGTCAAGCTGTCAAGGTACCTTACCCCACCTAAAGCTCACTGCCGATGCCGCCGCGCTGTCTCAAGTGCGGATGTAGGCGGGGTAAAACACCGCAAAAAAGATGCAATGCCGTCATCTGTGCATGGAATTGTGGCCAAGAGACAAGGGGCGCATGAAGGGATGATTAGGTAAATCGGGGCATGTCTCCGAATTGCCGACCCTAACCCGAGGATATATTATAAAGGGTTGTCAACTTGTCAGTTGTCGTAGTTTCGACGATATCCTCTACAACAATACCGTCTCTTTCGATTTTTCAACATTTGCTATGTCCTGTGTGGTATTCTATATGTGAACCAGCAACGAACAGCTCTCCATGGGAGCGGTGGTTGATAGGCCGAGAGGATGGCGGAACAACTGTACGTCTACAAAGCACCAAGACCTGTTAAGGGTATCTTATACTTTCGCGAATACCACACCTCTTCACCATTGCTCAACTATCAAGGGAGCTCAACCATCATTGGAGCCTTTCCGTCTCTTACGTTTCGGTTATGATTCCCTTTCGCCCAAATCCAGGCCCTACCCCTGGTGTAGTCATGTCATTATCATGACAGCTACGGTACAGACGGAGCAACGCCCAAGTGACACTCAAACGAAGAGATATAATGATCCCATCCCACCGCGCTGAGGTTGAACTTGTGCTCGTACTGGGACGACACCCCGCCGAGAGTACAGCCTTCGGGTGAAGTGCAGATTTCTCCGCAAGACATGCTATCGACCGATCGGGTTGAAACTCGAGGTTAGTATATATGCAGGTCGTATATGTGATGCTGTATTACGAGGGAGTGTTCGGCAGTGAAGAGGTATGGATGGTATGGGAGGCAAGGAAATGGGCTAAGGTATGTCGTGTACCATTCTATACTGGGAAGAAGTTGACTAGTTCAGATACGATGATGGGCGGGTAATTAAACAGGATAATGTGATATCAGGTCGTATGAAATTAGGAAAACACAGCGAGGAGAATCAGCAATGTGAATGCTAATCTCTATTACACTTCTCACTGCTCAAGACCAACCACACCACAAACTCCACAATAAACATTATATCCAAAACACCAACACAAAAGCCAAAACAAAACCAACAACTTAACCAAAAGAGAAAGCATCACTCACATATAGGGATAACAATACCACCCCCCTTCATCCAGCGCAAACGTATTCGCATTCCGAAAGAACTGCTCCGGCAGGTTGTAACAAGTTTCCATTTGGTAGATGTTGTAGGCACACGTTTGCGAGGCGTTGGGGCCGTTGCAGATCAGGATCTGTTTTCAAAGTCAGATATATCAATCGAGATGTTGGGAATAGAATGGATTCACTAACACCGCCGATGGCCCTTGCTTGTAGACTTGGGGTATTGCTGGTCTTGTCGGTGTGGGAATGCGTAGAGGTAGGTATAGCGGAGGCGGGAGAAGGCCAGAAAGCTATGATGGGGAAGGCTGAAAGGCCTAGGAGGACTGCGAGGGTCATGAGGATGAGGGGCCAGTTCATTTTGTTGTTAAGTGTATGTTGTTCGACTTGTTGTTGAATCACGGTATAGGTGAAGATATACGGATGTGACGTCGGGGGGATTTTGAGGGACAATAACATGCAATAAGATTTCGGTTGATGATATTTTTTTCCTTGTGTGATAGAGCAGCATTGCGACGAGGCGGAAGAAAGGGAAGGAGGCAAAATACTCCAACTTCACTTACAACCATCGCTCCTTCCGCTCCTTCCTCGTTGAACTCAACAAGCAGAAATTTCAATCCAAAGACCAATATCATGAATGGTTTGCACGGAGGAAGGCACGGCCAGGTACAGTAGGTACCGGTAATTAACTCCCCGGATGGGATGACGTCCGAGTTTGGATGGAAAAGTGGTGAGGAGGAATTTGCGGTTTGGTGTTTTTATCCTTGACCTTCAATTCCAAACCGCCATCACAAACTTCTCCAGGACGCCAGGCCAAAATCAACTTCTAATTGGTGTCTTCTATACACATACAAACAAGAACTTTTGTCAATCACCGAGTTAAAAGGCGTACTATGTAGAAGTGAACGACCGGCCCATCTCCAAGCCGGGCGCCAAACATCTCCCGAGCGTCTGCATACCAGGATATGTTTGGTATCCAACGGCCGTGCTCATAGCCCCTTGCGTTCTGTACCTGATTTCACCTTTTCTTTTCATGTCAAGTTTAGCTCATCAGTGGAGCTAAACACCGGTGAAGCAAGAACAATGGACTGGACGAACGACAGACAGACAAGAAAGTGGTGTGCAAGGTACCCAAACACCCGGACGATCGCCGTGCTAGTTTAGGTTGTTTAAATGTCTCACTTTTGCCGAATGTGCGAACGTCTTGTTGGGATTGAAGTTGAGTTGAGTCGAGTCGAATTGGCGTAGATGGTTCGGATGCCCAAGTAACGGGAGGAGATATGGTAGTTTGGAATCCTTCAATTACAAACTCCAAAATAAACCCCGAGAGGGATTCTGATCTATATGTACAATTGAATGGTATGGTATCTTCATTATATCCTTTTCCCAGCCAGCCAACCCTCTTTCAGTTCTCCATCTTTCAGGAGAGACCGATTCGATAGTGACCTGGCCGTGAATTCATCATGTAAACATTTCCTCGTCCCAACTCCTCCATCCATAGCTCCTCGCATATCATCAAAAGCCCAGAGCTGTCCTCCCGCCATTCCCCCTTTTCCCAAAAAACGTGTTTTTGAAATGCTGAAAAATGCAGGATGCAAAAATCGTATCCCCGTGCATTATATGAATAGAAGGGTATCGTAAAGGAGCGTCGTTAGTATCATTAACCGTTTTCCATCTTCCCAGACTATTTTCGTCTAGAGAAGAGCGATAGCGCCGAAAAGGCCAGCAATGAGGGCCACGACAGGGCTCTTCTGCATGACGACGTTGGCGGCGCCCACAACAGGGGCGGCAGCACTGGTCTCGCTGATAGGCGAAGATCCCGCGGTCGAGGTGGTGGGAAGGATGACGGTGGTTGGGGGAGGGGCGATGGGAGTGTAGATGGTATTGTTCGCAGAGACGACGACGGTCGAGTACTTGGTCTCAACGACACCTTCGCTCTTGGTGACGGGGATGGTGACATCGACAGCCTTGGTAATGGTCTGGGGGATCACGGTGGTGTAGGTGTGCACCTCGGTGACGGCAGTGGTGATAGTGTTAGTCTTAGTAATATAGACGGTCTCGCCCTTAGAGACGGTAGTAATGGTAGTCTCGGGGCAAACGACAGTCTCATAGACATTAGTGTGTTCGTACTCGGTTGCGACTGAGGTGGTGTAGACGGTCTCGGTGTGAGGGACCTTGGTGTAGAGGGTGGAGGTGGACGTCCAGACAACCTCAACAGTAGAGCCGCCGACTACCTTGGTCTCAGTGACGGGGCATAGCTCAGTGATAGTGGTGTAGATGACTATTTTCTTGGTTAGCAAGTCATATCAAACTGGGACGGTCAAGTCAGACACATACCGGCTTCATCTGTCTTAGTTACTGGGGGAGCAACATCGGTAACGGTGATGACGGTAGGAACCTTGGTCTCCACGGTGCTGGTGGTAGTGTATGTCTTGGTGATAGTCTCACCACCCTTGGTGATTGTGGTGGTTTCCGGGCAGACCTTTCATATGTGTTAGCATCGAGGACTCTTGAGATAGAGAAAAGAACAGGAGAGCCACATACAGTCGTGTAAGTAACAATCACCTCAGTAGTATAGCTAACGTGATCACCACCATGGCCATAACCTCTAGGGATGTTGGCTCCAAGGGCCGAGGAGGCCAAGGCAACGAGGGACAGAGCGGCCTTCATCTTGTTGATTAAGGGTTGTTGATGTGTAAAGTGTGTAACGAAGGTCTGATATGTTCAGATATCGCGAGGATGGGTTGAGGAAGCGAGAGGCTTAAGTAACCTTAGCGAAGGGGTCACTTGAGAAGGTTGGCTGGGAGATGCTTGACCGAGAGGCTGGGGAAAAGAAAGAAGGACAAGAGACCTGCAGTAGGAACGGGATGGTGGCTTGTTATACATGTGCAAGGCGGGAGCAGAGGGGCAGGAAAACCACCAGGGCCATGTAGTCTGGTAGAGGTAGGCAGAGAACCCAACAGAAGAGGTGGATATGTTTGCAATGACATCGTTGGCTGCCATCTTACTTGGACTGCAGGGTACCCAAAAACCGAGAGGGATGGGCCCTTAGGGTTTGACGGCGTTGCAACAACGGGAAGCGAAGGATGGGTCCGCAGGAAATCCAGAGAAGGGCCGCGAGGTTGGGCAACTACCAAGCCGTGAGTGCCGTGTAAGCTAGGTACCAGGGAGAGCTCCATCAAGGAGTTTGTGTGGGACTGCTGTAGACGGAGACAGTTGCTGGATCCGGCTGATTTTGGTTGGCCATACAATATGTGCGGTCTGTAGCTATGTTGTGTTGCAGTGTATCTTTACTTCCGGACGATGGAGTCTTGTTGTGAGAGGCCTTCACATCCGGGGTGACAACCTCCCTGGTACGCACAGTCAGATAGCGCCGATCCAAAGTCAGGACTATCGTTGTTGGTGTTGAACTTCCTCGCAAGTGTGCCTGTGGATGTTTACACCCCTGACCATAGCCTTATCCCTCGAGGTAGCCTCACCATCCAAATTCGGTAGGGGAGAGCTTGTTGGTCATATCCCTTCTGGTTGCTTTGTTCCAACAGCATTTATCGGTCCATGGACACGGGGCGCTAGATATCACACAACACAAAACCGCCCGTTTTCGTGTGGCGTTCCCTAGCATTGTGAGGAGAATGTCGAACACGATATCTGGGCTTGCAGAGACACTCGAAAGTCAACTGTACATGGTAGTCGAAGGGTATCACCGGGCTTGAGAACCGGGAGTGGCATAAGCCATATCGTAGGTTGGACTAATCAGCGAGCCAAGAACTTCCATTTCTCGTGTTCCCCCGCGGTTTGAAAGTCGTAGGGTGGGATTGACCCTCCCTGGGCCCCTGGCTCAGAGCGATCAGAACCCCTGCCAATGATGTCGTTGCGGCTGTGAGATGACGTTAAAAACATGGCAGACCTTTGGGTTTCTCTGTCTGTTCATGGCTTCTCCAGCATTGGATGCTCTGCTATAGCTGCTATAATTCTCGAAAAATAAGCCCGTTGTTGACTGTCAAGATGTTTCTCGTGAAGGACAGAGACCTGCAGCTGGCTGGTGGTTTAGACAACAGAGGTTTCCCTTGCTTCCGTATGTACTCCTGCTGATCGCATGGCAGACGCTTGCTTTTTCGACTGCGTCAAGCTGCAAATCCATGCGCGGCGACTGTCAAGAGCACATCACAGCTCTCACTAGTGGAGATACGGTAGAGGCTAGTGAGTTGGAGTCCGGATTTGGCGATGCAATCGGGAGTTTTCTGTTCTGAAGAGCCCCCGGGCGTGTGGCTGGCCCTGGCGAGGAACTACTGCAAAATCTGACCACCCGCCAGATCCAGGTCGCCCTGCAATGACCGCCCTGACTGGTTCGTGGTTGGCTGGGTTGGGTGTTCGGACGGTTGTGGTGCGGATGATCTTGTCGCAACACGAAGGTTCGTGCAGGACCCAAAGAAATTCGCCAGAGATTCTCGTGCCCAGGGGAGCTTTGGCTGCAGCCAACGCGATCTGCAGGTCTCACAACCTGGCCATAGGAAGCAAAACCTGTTGGGTTAGCCGAATATCCAGACAGGAACAAAGAGAAGAATCCCGTTGACCCCTCTTCAGTAGGTATTCCGGTACTTGTCTCCCGAGCACCCTTTGCACATTAGATGGCCGCTATAATAGCCGTAGACCGTGCCGAGCTGTTGCCGGACTATCCAGAGGGTTCTTTGAAGCCTATACACGGCGTTGTTAAGACCTGTCCCAGCTGAGTTCCGAATAGTAACATGGCGTCATCTCAACCGTTGATTTCCGGCCAGAGGATGATCAACGGCCAAGTGGGACCGGTCCTGGTACCTAGACCTACATCGTGGGCAACGATGAATGGGTTGACCGAAATGTCGGAGCGAGGGAGGTGTAAATACCGAGTGAGCTGAACAGCATCTGCCCGTCTAGTATAGCGCTTCTTGTTGGCACCACTCAATGGGCGAGCCAAGCGAAAAAGGGACGAGGTATCGCAACAGGTGCTGAGACAAGTTGTCGCTAGCTCAAAGGTGATGAGGTGCTGGCAGCTTGGCTTCCACTATGGGCCATGGTGTTCTGGCCAGCGTCGAGTGACTGTTGGTGTGTCTGACAAGTCTCGGGTACATGATATCTTGCTGATATGCGAGGTGACCTGAGGAGCTGTGATTATTGGTGAGCAGGTGCAGGGCATTGGATGTTCGCCATTGGGCTCTGAGGCGACTCGACTCTCTGATACCAGACGAGATGCTCTTTTGGCCCATGTCTTTTACAGGTTCCGTCTCAACTCTCGTGACTATTCCTGTCGACAATGCTGCTCGCTTCGGCGTACCCACTACTCAATTGCTGCTTATTTGACGGTGCCTGACCATCGACACCCATGATGAGCTGGTGTTGAGCGAGCCGTGGTGTCCGATACGCAGCAAGAAGAGGCAGTCACGGTAGCATCGTTGAGAGCACTTCATCTAGTTTCCTGCGCATAGTCGCGAATGGGATGACTTGTCATCCGGTTGGTTTGGATCCCGGACTCCAGACGAAAGGCTGACTGGCTGGCTGTTGATGAAAGGCTGCAACGGAATTTGATGATCAGTCGAAAAAGAGTGGAAAATGGACGGGAGAACGGGAAGCACCAGCCATTTTTCTTGGCAGACACTGCGGCTCGCCCCACCTTTACTTCCCGTTACAAGGCGGGGCCGTTGCCCAGAGGTTGGACTCAAAGATCAGGCACTATCAAACAAGAGTCGTCGAGCAGCGTCCCTTTGGTAGTCGATCAGATGGCGCATATGAACTTGTATATGCCTGACCAGCTTCAACCGTTTCTCGATATATTTCTGACGAGGGTGGTAGATCGCGTGCGAGAGGCAGTGGTGGCGTGGTTGACATTGATGTGAACGTTACATTTCCGTCTGTTGTAATTGCTAGAGCGATAGCTTGGATGCAGCGAAATCACACCGGAACACGAGATAACTGACTAACAGTCAAGCCAAGAGTTCCGACCTCTAACACCCGCCCGGTACCTGTCCATCAACCCTATTGCGCTTTGCTTTTTCCTCTCAGGTTTGCAACTCATGATTTTTGCGGTTGGTCCACCACGACGGAACGGAATCGACATGAAGGACGCCCACTGATATTCGCTCCGTTGAACCGTACCTTGCGCAAGTGACTTGATCTACACACACGTCTTGCAACGGTGTGGAACGGCTTTGAGATTTTCCTCTCGCCTTCCCTCAACTGATGTTGGAAGCGAATGCAACCTTGGTCGATTGGCAGGTGAGGCAGGCTGCTCGGGCCCGACATGAAGTCATTGTCAAGCTGGCAGATGAGCTCCCGTATACCGACATCCTCTCCAGTCCTGTTTTTGTGGCTTATGTCCTGTTCAGGAAGTCCCAGCCTTATTGCATCGAGATCTCTCACAGACGTTCAGCATGAAGTCCTCCAAGTCCGTTGGATGTCCAACTGTCTCCAGTGGTCACCTCTTCTGTCGATCGCGGCTCTCGGGTTCTGTTATACTGAGAGCTGAAAGAAGCTGGATGGCGGATGCCAGCGACCAGATTCTTGTTTTGCCAACCTCCGACTCCATCTCAGGCAAATCTCCCCGTATCGTGAACCACGCGACACCTGAGTAGGTACCTGATCAATTGCCCTGCGCCAACTTCGCGGCTGGTATGGGCACTTAGCAAGTGGGCGCCCGTCGCCTTCTTCCCTCATCGAGGTTGCCTCGCTGTCGGCAGGACGCATTGGACGACAAAGCTGTGTTACGCTTGAGGTTTCTTCTTTTCAACTTGTTCCAACAGAATAAGCTCCTTTTGTCTCACGCAGTCAGCCACGCTTCTCGAACCCGAAAGCCCGGACCCGAAGGTTTCACGATGCTCTGGATTCTTTATGCGTAAGATGCTGGGATCCGAGCTGGTATGTTCAGCAATGTCGGACTCGACATATGCGGTTTGCAAACTGGGCATTCTATAGCAAAGGGAGTGGGTGAAACGCACTCATCGTCGACCACACGCGAAGTACGCTCCCACGGAACTTGCCAGAGGAAAATATATCTCTAACTGGGACCCGGTCAGAATGCCTTGGACATCATGAGAGCTGGTCACTGAGGTTTTCCTTACCTGAGGTCCGAGTCCTGAACACGAGAACCAGAGGTCAGTAAAGAGTCATCTCAAAGCTCTGCAAACATCCAAGACATGGTCTTCGTGGCCTGGTGTCATCGTGATAGGTAACACAGGCTGGGGTTACCATGCGACGGTATCATATGGCACCACCCCAGGTCTCCGCTTGTTGATATACTACCCCATCACCCCAGCTACGAGCTTGTGAACCTCTTTGGCCAATATGCTATGGCATGGAGAAGCAGCACGAATGTGTTGTCCCCGAAAGCCTTCCTTTTTGCCCCCCAAAAACCACTCGGCGGGATATCGGAAACTGGCGCGGAATACCAGTCATCTGCTCTCGGAGACGGTTAGCAGGTTCTCCAGGTGGGACAGCTTGCTTGGCTTACTGCGACCCGTCGGGCAAGTTCAAAGGCAGCTCAATGTTCCATAGGATCCAATGCTGATAAAACGCATCCATCACCGTGTTCTCGACAGTCGGTGTTCAATGCCAGAACCGCATGTCAACAAGAGAAAATTTGAAAGATGGGAGATAGCGTCCTAACATCGCATGCAACTGACAGCCTCTGTTGGACTGCGGTCCGATGCTCAGCAGCCGCTAAGCTCTTATCAGCTAGCGACCAGCCGAGCCAGCGTGAAACAGCAAGGGCGATTTCCTATTTCGGAGCGATCTGGCAATGACTCCCAAAGTGACTCGGGATTGGCCAATTCGTGTGACTCTTCAGTCGCTTAACCAGTCAGCGCGACCTCGCACTCGTGCGATTGCGGGGGAGGGGCTCCGAGGGGTAAATTGAAATTTTTTGTCGCCAACCATCCGTCTCCCTTTTTCCTCCTGTGCTGATGGAAATGGAGGTCAAGAGGATTTGGTGTCGCCGAATTCTCATCGACCCAGACCCCTAACAACAACACAAATCACAATGTCGTCACTACGCATTCTCCTCATCGGCAGCGGCGGCCGCGAGCACGCCCTGGCTTGGAAGCTCAGCCAGTCGCCCAGCGTCGAGTCAATCATTGCGGTCCCCGGCAACGGTGGTACTGCCGGCCTCCCCAAGGTCACCAACAACAATACCGTCTCCGAGAACGACTTTGCTGCCCTCGTCGACCTCGCCAAGAAGGAGCGCATCAACCTCGTCGTCCCTGGCCCCGAGCAGCCCCTTGTCGATGGCGTCGAGAACGTCTTCCGCGAGGTCGGTATCCCCGTCTTTGGCCCTTCCAAGGATGCCGCGCGCATGGAGGGCAGCAAGACCTTCTCCAAGGACTTCATGAAGAAGCACAACATTCCCACCGCCGCCTACGAGAACTTCTCCGACTACGAAAAGGCCAGCGAGTACCTCAAGAAGATGGGCCACAATGTCGTCATCAAGGCCACCGGTTTGGCTGCTGGCAAGGGTGTCATCATCCCCGAGTCCCAGGAGGAAGCCCAGCAGGCTCTCAAGGAGATTATGCTGGACAAGCAGTTCGGCAATGCCGGCGACGAGGTCGTTATCGAGGAGTTCCTGACGGGCGACGAGCTCAGCATCCTCTCCTTCTGCGACGGTACTACCATCAAGTCTCTGCCTGCCGCCCAGGATCACAAGCGCATTGGTGAAGGCGATACTGGCTTGAACACGGGTGGTATGGGATGCTATGCGCCCACCAAGATTGCTACCCCTGCTCTGCTTGCTCAGGTCGAGCGCGAGATCCTCCAGCCGACCGTCGATGGCATGCGCAAGGACGGCTTCCCCTTCAAGGGCTGCCTCTTCACCGGCTTGATGATTACCCCCAACGGCCCCAAGGTCCTCGAGTACAACGTCCGCTTCGGTGACCCCGAGACTCAAACCGTCCTTCCCCTGCTCAAGTCCGACCTCGCCGAGATCATGGTGGCCTGCTCTGGCCCCATTCCCCTCCTGAAGTACGTGCCCGTCGAGGTCGAGCAGAAGTTCAGCGCCACTGTGGTCGTTGCTGCCCCCGGGTACCCCAACTCCTATCCCAAGAACATTCCCATGCAGGTATCTACACCTCCTGCTGGTACCAACATTTTCCACGCGGGAACCAAGCTTTCCGGCGATTCCCTCGTCTCTTCCGGTGGTCGTGTTATTGCTGCTGAGGCCGTTGGTGAGACTCTGCGCGCCGCTGTCGACAAGGCTTACGAGGGCGTTAAGCTCATCCAGTTCGACGGCATGTACTATCGCAAGGATATTGCTCACCGTGCTTTCCGCGACGACAAGTCTTCGTCTGACAAGCTTACCTATGCCCAATCTGGTGTCAGCATTGACGCTGGTAACGAGCTTGTTGACCGCATCAAGGCTGCTGTTGCTACTACTCGCCGCCCCGGCGCTGATGCCATCATTGGTGGATTCGGAGGCGAGGTCGACCTTTCTCAAGCCGGATACCCTTCGGCTCCCATCATTGTTGGCGCTATCGATGGCGTTGGCACCAAGCTCATTATCGCCCAGAAGATGAACAAGCACGACACCGTTGGTATTGACCTGGTCGCCATGAACGTCAATGACTTGGTTGTTCAGGGCGCTGAGCCTTTCATGTTCCTCGACTACTACGGCTGCAGCAGGCTCGACGTCTCGGTTGCCGCCGCTTTCGTCGAAGGTGTCGCCCAGGGATGCAAGGATGCCGGCTGCGCGCTGGTCGGTGGAGAGACGGCTGAGATGCCCGATCTCTACACCGGCGATGACTATGATGCTGCTGGTGCTGCCATTGGTGTCATGAAGGCCGCTCAGCGTCTTCCCAGGAAGGAGGCCATGGCTGAGGGCGATGTGCTCATCGCTCTTGCCTCTTCTGGTGTCCACTCGAACGGCTTCTCCCTTGTCCGCAAGGTTGTCGACAAGCGCGGCTTGTCCTACACTGACAAGGCACCCTGGGACAACTCTGCCTCCGTTGGCGAGAGCCTTCTCACCCCCACTCGCATCTACGTCAAGCCTCTGCTCAAGGTCCTCGCTCAAACCGGTGAGGCGGTCAAGGGTATGGCGCACATCACCGGTGGTGGTCTGACTGAGAACGTTCCTCGTATGCTGCCCAAGCACCTCGCCGCCGAGATCGATGTCGCTACCTGGGAGCACCCTCCTGTGTTCAAGTGGCTCAGAGAGTCCGTGGTCCCTACTGAGATGGCGAGAACGTTCAACAACGGTATCGGCATGGTCTTGGCTGTCGCTCCCGAGGTTGCGGATGCCGTGGTCAAGGGCCTGGAGGCTGAGGGTGAGAAGGTCTACACCATTGGCAAGCTGGTCAACAGGGAAGATGGTGAAAAGGGCGAGTGGTGTGTTCTGAGGAACTTGGAGAGCTGGGCTGCTTAAAATCGGAAAAGGCGTAGATACCTGGTCACATAATGGATAGGAAAAATGGGTTTACAAAAGGATTCAGGTTTGAGGTGTTGCGGACTAGAACGGGTTACATGAACCGGATTAAGGATATCTAGATGAGAGGATTCAACTCTCTGAATACAGGGTAGCATGTCAATGCCAATGGTTTTGTTTGATTTGATATTGGGTATCCGTGGGGCGCAAAATGTGATATGTTGTGAGAAGAAGGTGAGTGGACCTTCATGGTTATGATTCCGTAGCATCCTCCATCTCCAACCATGCGGTATCTACAACCATATCCTCCTCACATCTCCTTCTCAAAAGCATCATTCAAATACCCAACAAAGCTCTCCCTCAACCTCCCCGCCGCCAACGTCCCCACCGCCTCCAACCCAATCCCACCTCTATTCAGCGCCACAAACGCCCTCCTATACCTCTGCAACTGCGGCAACCCAACCTTTTTCCCGGGCAACTCCACCTCCAACATGTCCTCCCCCTCTTCTTTAGTTCCACTCCTCGACAACCTCACCGTCCCACCTTCCCCCACCTCAGCTTGCTGCTCCAAAATCCTCTTGACAATATCCTGCGTCTCCTTCTCTAACACATACAAGTAATCACCCCCGGGATCCTTATCCCGCTGCACCGTCGACTTATTCGCCCGGATCAGCTTTTGCGGCTTGTTGACGATTACTTCGTCCCAGATCTGGTCGAATACTTTGCGGGTGTCGGTGGGGGTGTCGTCCCAGGTGAGGATGAAGAGCGGGGAGTCCCAGCGGGACATGGGGTTGGGTTCTTCGTAGCGGAAGACGAGGTTTTCCCAGTTGGAGCGGGGAGTGTATGGTTCTTGAGAATCGGTGGGGGAGAGGGTGACTTCTTCGAAATCTGGGCCGGTGGAGTCGTCTTCGAATTGTTTTTGTTGCCAGTTTTGGTGGGATTGTTGGTAGGTTTCTGGGTGGAGGTCGCCGGATTTTGGTGCTGCTCCTGCTCCTGCTGCTGTTGATGTTGTTGTTGTTGTCGTTGTTGTTGACTCGTCTTTTGTGCTGGTAGTGTTATTGCCTGCTGCGTTTTGTTCTTGCTCTTGCTCTTGCTCCTGCCTCCGTATCCTAGCCTCATTAACCCCCCTCGCCCTCGCCACAGGACAACCAACTTGCACCAGACCAAACGGCGTCTGCACGTTCTTGGCCTCGCAGTAGAGCTGGTACCGCCACCCCTTGATGTAGTTCAGCGTGTCGAGAATGACAATGTCCCTGGGAGACAACACGCGCTTGACGGCGCCGTAGAGCGCGGCGCGCGCGTCCTTTTCGGAGGCATTGGCGGAGCGGACGTGCGCTGGCGTGTGCGCTGGGTCGAGGTCGTAGGCGGAGCGCGAGATGGAAAGGCTTTGGTCGGAGATCAGGTGCAGGCGGAACTTGGGTGTTGCAGAAGCGGAGGACTCGGCGGCGATGCGCTCGGTGAGGTAGTCGTAGAGTTGCGCGGCGCGCGTGGATTTGCCTGAGGTGGGTAGGCCGGTTATGAGGATGAGCTGGAGGACGGGGGGAAGGGATGGTTAGCGATGCGACGAGGAAGAGAAGAGGGATGAGCTGGTCGTGGACTTACCGGCATGTTGTTGGTAGATTCTTCATGGGGGTTTTGGGCAATTGGATGGTCACTAGGAACCCTCGGTACGACGTGGAAGAGATGGCAACCGTCTATGTGCTTGTAGTTTGTAATGGTGTTCAAAAGATGTTCGGAGATGGATCCGTCATCGCGGGGTATGGATTTGCGATTTCTCGATAGTAACTTTCGAAGATGCCCCACCAAGCTGCTATCAGAGTGCCATGTCTTGGCATTTTTAGACTGCCAGAATCACTACAGCGGCTTCTGCCTTGTGGTCTTTCCTACATTTATGGCTGTTCAGTATCCCTTAAACCCCAAAATATCATGTCCAGAGAGACTGTCTTGTCTTCTGATCTCTTTTAAAGGCAGGTAGAGACAAGTTGCGATATCATACTTGAGCGGTAGCTGTGGAGTGTCTAAGCTACTGTCAAATATGTTACTCTCACCCTATCTGGCACTAAGATTGCATAACAATATCCGATGCTCAATGAAACAGCAATCTTGAGACAAGTCCGATCCTGGTAAGCCGTTCAAAACCGACCAGCCGGTGCGCCGGGCCTCTCATTCGTGTCCGGACCGGATTCCGGGCCGGATTCTGGACGGGACGCGGAGATGTGGGGCCGATTTTGTGGAGAACGCCGGGCATCAATGTCAACTCGGTATGAGGGGATCTCTAGCATTCAAATTTGATGATTAAATAGCATTCAATTTGGCAATTACGTAGAAGAACGGGTAGCGTATCCATGATTCGAGATTATTTACGGACATGGATGGCAAGAAGACATCACATGGAGAGATCTGAGAAGCCGCTGCACCGCCCCAACCGATGCGGCGATGCCCCGTCGCTTAGTTACATTTCGAACGAACTGAGCTATACCGCGGCTGATCCGTTCGGCTATCTTGCCGGTCACGTCATCTATTCTATACTGTCAGAAGTGAAGTTCGTCGAGTGACATCTTGATAATGATAACTAGTCCACTGTATATTGGTGTGGACTCGGATGCTCAATGGTTTGGAACTTGAAAACACAACTTTCCAAAAAATTGAATCGCAGACATGTCATGATATGGTCACAAGATAAAGCTGATGAAGCAAAGCCTCGGTGAACCTTTAAGATCACCGATATCAACCAAGCAGGTTGAAGGACCATCGTAGTCCTTATCGGTTACCGAGACCAACCATGTTTGGCGTCATACTGTGTTATCGAAACCTCCGTGCCAGGGTAGATTTCGAAGGCGAGTTGAACTACATATGCGAATCGTGCAAATCGTTAAGACGGACACTATTTTGACACTATCAATCCTCTCCGGTTGGCATTTATGACGGACCGCAGAAAACAGAAGATAGAGTTACAGCCACAGACTCACACCTTCACACCATCTCCACTGAATCTTTGGTGCCCATCCAAGGGTAACACTGGGGTGGATGGGTGTGCAATCTCGAAAGTTGGCTGCAGGCCAAGCCTGCCGAATGGGCGCTCCCGGAGGTTTTGTATGACCATAAGAACCTTCAACCTACAGGTAAGGCTTTCTAGCTCACCAGAAACAATGATTGGTTAGCATAAGCGAAGATTTGTTCTTGAAGGGCAACGAAAGCCTTATGTATGCTCAGTAGCTGCATCTGTGTCGCCTTGTGGGTATGGCTTATGGAAGCACATAGGACCCTTGTGGCCTCAGTCCCTTTGGTGAACCACAAATTCGGCGATATGGGAATGTGTATCTCCTTTCATGATGGTGGTCGATTTCTCGGTTAGACTCTGTGCTGCTTGAAGCTTGAGCACCCCGCCGCAGCCATGCTTCATGGCATCGTAAAATGTTGCGGAATGGACACATTCTGAAGGCTTTTCCTAAAGCTTACTATCGAGATGTTATCCATGTCAAGTCGTCCGTTGATACAAGAGAGATAGCAACTGGTCCATCTTGCCCATCCACAATACGTAGGGTAGTATCTTGCCAATGATGGAGGTCAAGAGAGTGGCCAAAGTCTTGATGGACAACGATAACAGTTTCCTGCCGGAACAAGCAGGGTCCAGCCCACACCACGCCGAAGTTGTGTTGTGTAACAACTGGCGTTCCGGCAAGGGCCTGGGTTCATTCGTGAATAGCTCGATTTTAGGGAGTTCGTTTTTGGGTCAATGAGAGGAGAGAGCTCCAACATCTTCCGTGGACTCGTGGCGCACACAATTGATGCCATAGCGGGCTGGAGATGGGCTCAGGGACGGGTAGTTAAGGCATATTCAACCTGAACTGGTCGACGATATGCAATGACGGGACGGTTCCAGGTAAATTTAGCTCGATCTTGCAGATGACGGAGATTTTGGAGTGTTGGTGAAACCATTCCAGAAAGCTTCCGCACATGAGTAACATCACCCACCACTTCAAAGTCGACAGGAGGCGGTGCTCAATCTCCATTTCAACATGCAATGTCATCATTGTGAAGGGAAGAGGTTTGTGGAGAGATCCGACTTTCCGTTGCGGGGGATCAATTAAGCTTTTGATGCCCCTGATCCCGTGGGGTACTGCGCTGGAAAGGGTCACTGGCCGAACTCATTTATGCCAAGAATATCAAGTGGGTCTTTGTGGCTTGAGTGGGTCAATATTGCTCTCGCACAGGTAGCCCAAATAGGAAAGGGCAGTCGAGAGTCGAGACAAACCAATGGGGTGACTCCGACCTCAACATCTTGACTGCAGCTTCAACTTCTCTCCCCAACTTCACCAACTTCACACCCGCCCAATCGACAACCATGCTCTCTTCTCTCGCCACGACTCTCATGGCGGATTGGTTTAACCTTGCCCGAAGATATCGGCGTAAAATGATACCGTACCAGTCCAGCATGTCATGAGCCGAGTGCGGAACTCACTCATCGTCCACGGGGGCGCTCGCGGATGAGGCTTGTGGCCATGTCTCGCTCTCTTTTTGACTTTATGAACCCGCCATCATCCTGACCTTCCATGTCCCTGCCAAGTCTTCGGTGAGGCTGTGCGTACTGCTACCGAGCAGGTGAGGCAAATCAGCCCAGTGGTTCTTTCTTCACGTCCTCCACACGCCTGGAGCACCACTCACAGACTGCCGTCACTCTCTCGCCTGGCACCTCCCATCTGCGCATCGCCATAGCCATAGCCCTATGCACAACCGATCGGACGGACAGGCTTAGGCTCGGCATGGCTCATCATACTGGCACCATCACCAAATCTATGTAAAAGGCTGCCAGTCTCGAGACGAGACTTCTCATTATACATATCCTTCTTCGAGGCCTCCTTCGAAACCCACCTTGACCTATCTCATCAAGTTAAGTAAGGCCTGCCCGTTGACCGGATCCCTTCTTGCATCGGCAGGTCCGTCTTGTCCCACCTTATTCGACAGCCAGCGAACCAGGACGAGTTGCTCGACATATCGACCTTCCTCTTTGATACAGACCACATTCAATCTTCAATTCGCCTACTTGAACGCCTTACTACTAGTCGGGGGTGTGCTCCGGTCTACCTTCGAGCAACTGTACAGGCCATAGTACCTTACCAGATCCGGACACAACCGTGGCGTTGAGCTGCCTCTGGCTATTGCTACCATTTACGCCCTACGCAAGCTGAACACCAAGGCCCCGGTCCATTCGTCACTTGATTGATCAAACCCACTGAACTTGGTGCGGCCCTTCGGAAGTCGTGAACATGGTATTCTGCGGGAAGCCAAGCAAAGGGTGCTCTGTGTGCCGGAAACGTAAGATTCGCGTAAGTCACCACTTTTGGCAGCTCCTTCACACCTTGTCTGTTATCCATATTCCCGGGTCATATCATATATACCCAAGAGATGACCACCGCCCCCACTCCTTCCAGCGGATGAGCAGCCAGATATTTGACGGCGGCGCCCTAAGAATTGCCTCCCCCACAACTCCCCCATCCCATACCTATCATTCGTCACGCCCTCCGGCTTGCTCTAGTCTCATGTAATGCACATGTACAGAACATATTGGCTAACATGCAGCTAGTGTGATCAGAGAGCACCGGGCTGTGGCCAGTGTGAAAAGAGAAAAGAGGAGTGTCCTGGTTACCGGAATATTGTCGATCTTATGTTTCGAGATGAGAGCGACCATGTCCGGAACAAAGCCGAGGAAAAAGCTCGAAGACGTCGTCGTCTCACCGTCAGGACGCCCAGTTCTCCCAGTTCTACGAGGTGCTCAACAACACCAGAGCCTCGGCAAACATCACTCTCGCTACTCGTTCCAAGCCCCAGGAGGCCCACAAGCTCGACACCCGAAGCTGCTTGGTCGGACGATGACGACAGTGTACCGATGTCTCCCGATTCGGGAAGCTGGCCAGTTACCCCGGCGGTTGCCCTATTGTATGACCTTTCACCAAGTTGTCAGCAGCAAGGCATCGCCTATTTCTTTTCACGATATGTCTCTGTCGAGGAGACGACATGTCACCACAACTTCAGCTTTGTCTTTGACGTATGGAAGCCCACCTCAGTGGCGCAGGACCGGCATGTTGACAGCGTCCTTGCCAGTATGACAGCCGTGGGGCTGGTTGGTCTCGCAGGCGTCACTCGATCACAAGATATGATGGAAGCCGCTTGGAAGTCCTATGGGACCGCTCTTCGCTTGACTAACCACGCTCTGGAGACGCCTATCGAAGCCGTCAAAGACACTACGATGCTCTCGGTACTAATCCTCGGCCTTTTTGAGCTGATAGCTGAGCATCCATCTCGCATGCGGACTGTCGAAGCTTTTCAAGAACATATTAACGGCGCAGTAGCTCTCGCAAAACTGCGAGGGACTGCACAGTTTGAGACAAAAGCAGGGGTCAAAATGTTCTCGATGCTTTGCCAACGGGTTATGTTGAGCTGCCTGCAGTCCAGAGAGCCCATGCCAATGCCGCAACCGCTGATCGACTTATGGCATGCAATGCCTCAACCAATTCAACTTAAGGGGTTCGGAGGCCTTACACTTTCTGCGTTACCACTCATGCACAACTTCTTGCAAGTGCGTGCCGACATCCTGAGCGGGACCTTGGTTGACTCAGACAACATTCTGGCGCACCTTTTCAGAATCGATGAGGGATTCGAACAACTGTCGGCCCAATTCTCTCCAGATCTACCGTACAAAACCTTCCGACTGACGAGACACCATCCAGCGGTACTGAACGGAGTCTGCAATGTGTATTCCACACTTTGGGATACCACATTGTGGAATAGTATCCGTATGCTCAGGATGCTCCTGTCAGAGACAATCATCTGCGAGATCCAACGGCTTTCACAGGGGATCTGCCTGAAGCCAACATCGGGCCCATACGCAGACCAGTTCACAAGCGCAAAGCGGAAGTTGAAGGAAATCCTGGAGGCAATATGCGGCAGTGTGCCCCAATTGCTTGGGCTCGTGGATCCCACAGACGGCAGTGTCGACAATTCATGCGCAACGCCAATATCGAGTGTCGAAGTCCGCGAGACCCCTAGTCCACCAACGTCCCCATCAGCCCGGTCATCGGATTCCGGCGGTAGCAGCCAAAGCCCCATGGACCCCGCTAGGATTCAATGCGCCAACCTCACCATCCTTCACCCGGTAACACCCGCTTCAACGGACGCAGAAGAGGAGGCTAACCGCTTTGTACTATTGGTATCAGCGACGAGCCCGGTGGTTTGGCCATTGTACATGGTCGGCATGTCATCAGTATGCACGGGGCAGATAAAGAGTTATGTCGTGGGCAGACTACGGACACTGTATATGGAGACGGGGGTAAAGCAAGCAGATGCGGTGGCCAACCTGCTTGAGGAACATGACACAGCCAATGAGGATGAGAACGCACATGGAAACGGGCCTGAAGAACAGACACTATGGTTGCCAGGACTGGGCATTGGATTGGACTGGATGAATACGGGTGAAATGGAGGATATGCCGCTTCACCTGAGGGTGGTGCAGCAACAACATGAGCTATTCCATGAGCGACTTCGACAAGAACAGTGGTATCATGATGGGCCGGTAATGATGGAGGACGGGAAAGGAATGATTGATCCCCAGCTGATCTGACATACGAGGACTTGAGGATTCGGGTGCAAATGTACAACCCGAAACGGAGAAGTCAGGTGTATGACACGCACTGGGTCATAGTTGATAGGCCGAAGTATCTAAGGACCATACCGCACCGTCGCTACGGGTTGAGACCACCAAGGAAAGCAACATAAATATACCAAAAAACTAAACAAATGTACAAAGTTAACAACAAGATACCAAAGACATGGGAGAACATAGAAGGACTATTGATGACCTGATGGGGGGGTATCTGTTTTCTGGTGCGCAATTTTCCCTGTACTTAATGCAATATTTTTCTCTCTATCAACCCCTGATGTAAACAAACAAGCAAATTATGCCATGAACCTTTTTATCACCAGTACCAGTACCAACCGGGACCCGACCAAACTCCAAAGCTACTACAATACAGTGTGCGCAAACAAATAATGTATACCCAAGCCGCCTTAAAATCACCATCCATCAAAATTCCCAAACCCTCCCATCTTGGCCTTTTTCCTCACCGGTTCTTCCCACGTATCAACCTCTTCTCCCTCTGCTGCTGCTGCTTTCGTCGTCGCCGTCGTATTCGACTTCTTCGCAGCCCCCACATCCAAATACTTACCCACCTTTGGCCCTCCTCCCCCCTCCCCCATCCCTTGCCCCTCCACCGTCCCATCAGCCCGTATCCTCTTCCCCGTCCACGTCGTCCGATCATCCTCCGTGCCTCCCTGTCTCGCCACCTCCCTCTTCCTTTCCTCCTCCCCCTCTTTTTCCTTTTTCTCCTTCATCCACTCCGCAAACGGATCGATTAGTACAACAACATCCTTAATAACAATTTTGTTCAGTGGTCGATCCGATCCATCAGTAGCCACATTCTCCATTGCCGTCAGCGTCGTGTCCAGCCCTTCAATAACCTTGGCGAAAATGGTGTGTTTCCTGTCCAGGTGGGAGGCGGGGCGGTAGGTGATGAAGAACTGGCTCGAATTGGTGTTTTTTCCTTTATTCGCCATGCTCACGATTCCGCGGGTGGAATGCGTGTTGGGCCCCTCAAATTCATCCTCAAAGTTCTTGCCCCATATCGATTGCCCGCCCCTACCGGTGCCGGACGGGTCGCCGCCTTGGATCATGAAGTTCCTGATGGAGCGGTGGAAGGCCACGTCGCGGTAGTACCCCTTTTCGGAGAGGCGGAGGAAGTTCCAGACCGCTTTTGGGGCGAATTCGGGGAGGAGTTCGAGGGTTAGGGCACCGAGGTTGGTTTCCATCCGTACGTAGCCCTTTGTTTTGATGCGGTGAGAGGGTTTGAGGAGGTATTGCTCGTCGGATAAGAGGGCGAGGGAGCCGGAGGTTGAGGGGGTGAGACCGGTCGAGGTGAAGGAGGCGGCGGTTAGGCCGGTTGTGTAGGTCGCTGCGTTGGCGGGGCGTTTGCGTTCTTGGATTAGGGATTGGCGGGGGGCATTCGGTTTGTTATTGATTCCGATGGCGGAGTTGGAAGTGGTGGTGAGGGCTTGGGTGAGACGGTTGACGTCGGCGCCGCCGGCTTGTCGGGCTGCGCGAGCGCGCTCGACGGCTTCCTTGGCGCGGAGAACCTTCTCGCCTACGCGGCCGAGGGCTTCGATGTTGACGGTGCCGCCCTTGCGCTCTTCTTCTTGTTCCTTGGTGAGAATGGCTTCTTGGTCGTCTTGGAGGTACTTGAACTGGCTGAGGTCGCGGCTGGCGGAGACGTTCTGGGGGTCTTGGAGGGTGATGATGTCTTTGCGGCCGAATTCCTCGTCGTCAACTAGGTCGCGCCACATCTTGGCCTTGATGTTCATGCGCTCGACCGTTTCCCAGGCGAAGACGTTGGCGTAGGAGCCATGGCGGATGGCGACGATGTGGGTGTTGTCGGTGAAGACTTTGAAGGTGACGGGATCGATCAGGTCGCCCTTGTTCTCGTCCGAGTCGGTGGTGTCGCCGTTGCGCGCAAAGTTGAGCTTGATCAGGTCCTTAGCCGAGAGCGGTTCGCCGTTGACGGGGTTCGTCTTGTGCTTTTCGAGCCATGAGCCGATGACTTCGACGTCGAAGATGGTGCCGTCGGGGGTGCAGACTGGGTTCTTGAAGGGTTGGAGACTGGCGGCGCAGAAGTTGAAGGGAAGTTTCTTGAAGTTGGCACCGCGCCGCTGGGCACGCGCGCCGGCATTGGCACCGGTACTGGCGCCGTACGCGTCCGAGGACGACCACTCGGAGTGGGTGATGTATAGTTTATCTGTTCCTTTGCCCATCTCGTCGAGCCGTCAGGTTGAAGATGGTGTAGGTTGGTGTTTGCGACAAAGTCTAGAACTTGGGAACAAGTCCAGATCCCGGTCCCTTAGCTTTCAAACGGCCAGGTCCCACAGGTCTTATCTTATCCGCCTGCATGACATGACATGAGCTTCGTCAGCCGCCCCACAACCCGCACTGTACCAAGAAGCTGGAACAGCCCTGACGTCGGCCGTCGAGGTGCCCGTCTTGGGCCAGTTTTAGAAGCAGCAGGGGACTCAGCCAGTGTGAGCGTCACTGTGCTCATATTAATTGCAAGGCTGTGCTGGTGCGGAACGAACAAGTGCCCGGGAGTTCCTGACAGAGTGCCTGCACAAGTACACTACACTTGGAGGGACACAGCAGCCAAACAGCTTGTACAGTGGATTGATCGACTCCCAAGCTCCACGACAACTGTTTCAACTCAACTTTGTCATCTTCCCGTCCGCCTCCTCGACTCTCCCTCACTTCCTTTCCTACACCTTTCGAGTTTCGACCATCGACGCCTAATCCGTCCCACGAGCTATCGAAGCCGCAGCCAAGGGATCCCGCATACGTAATCGAGAATAGCGAACCCCATGTTTCGCGACCGAGCCCCGTCCTCCCCTTGATCCATCTCTTCCGGAGACACCAGGACAGCAGCAACCCCGGGGGCACTGCTGAACGAACGAACGATTTATACAAACCGCCTCGATATACCCTACCACATACGACGGCTGAGAACCGGCATCCTCTTGTGCAGCTGCAATGGGGAGCTGGGCGTATGCCTTCTTCCTCCTGGTGCTGTCTGCATGGACGGCACAGGCCCTGGAGGTCAAGCTAGTAAGTAACAGGCTACACACACATCATTAGTCCTACGATAGACAACACGGAAGTGCTGACAAGTCATCATCAATGGCAGGACGAAACCGAAGAGAACCGGCAACGATGCGCAGGCATGTACAGTAAAGAGACATGGAGTGGCCCAGTCAATCCCTTCATCAGTGTCAAGTTTACAGACTTCGGCTCCGACGCTGGCGATGATCCTATCGTCAGTCTTCTTATCTTTGAGTGGCAGGACTCGGATCTCGTCGGTGTCCTTCCCGAGGGCGCCGACCGTAGGATTGGCATCTGCGAGCCCAAGTATGTCGACGCCGGATACTGCAACACCACCGAGGTGGGAAAGTACATCCTTGCACCCAACGCCACTGCGCTATCTAAGAATATTATCTTCACCGACGCCATCCATCTCAAGAAATCAGCTCCGGTCAAGTACCAGATCAAGAACACTGGTTACTACTGCGTACTCACGGACAAGTATACGGCCGATAGGTACGAGGCCCTTGTCGAGTTCCGGAACGCCTATGGAGAGCTCCCTGCTACACAGATCCCGAAGCTGCCATTCTATGGCGGCATCACCATCTTGTACGCCCTGGTGTTGGCGTTCTGGGGTTTCCTCTACTTCCAGCACCGTTCGGATATCTTGGCTGTGCAGAATTACATTACAGCTATCCTCATCTTCCTTGTTGTCGAAATGCTCATGACATGGGGTTTCTATGGTACGTTTTGTTAGCAGTATGACCCTTCTCCCTAAATAATCACTGACCACCCTCGACCTCCAGACTTCCTCAACCGCCACGGCTCGAACCTCGGCTCCCGCGTACTACTCATCGTGGTAGCCGTCCTCAACGCCGCGCGCAACTCCTTCTCCTTCTTCCTCCTCCTAATTGTGTGCATGGGCTACGGCGTCGTTAAACACACACTCGGCCGCACCATGATCTACGTCCGTTGGCTTGCCATTGCACACTTCGTCTTCGGTATCGTCTACGCCATGACCGGTCTTCTTGTCAACCCAGACAGCGCCGGCCCCTTTGTTCTACTCATCATTCTCCCTCTGGCGGGTACCCTGACGGCCTTTTATGTGTGGACGCTCAACTCGCTTAGCTGGACGCTCAAGGACCTCAAGGAGCGCAAGCAGCACGTCAAGGAGGGTATGTACAAGAAGCTGTGGTGGTGCATTCTCATCTCCATCATGGTCATCTTTGGCTTCTTCTTCTGGAACAGCTTCTCGTTTGCTCAGGCCAGCGACCCTGGTTACGTCCCCTTCCACTGGAAGAGCAGATGGTTCATTCTCGACGGCTGGCCGAACCTTGTCTACTTTGCCGATGTCGCTTTCATTGCGTACGTATGGCGGCCGACAGCGAACAACAAGCGGTTTGCCATGAGTGACGAGATTGCTCAGGATGACGACGGCACTATAGAATTTTCCAACTTGGATATCGGTGCGCCGGATGATAGTGATGACGAGGAGGCGCAGGTTGGCATGAAGGGAAAGAAGAACCAGAATGAAAATGTGGGCTCGGGTTCGGGTGCCGGCGCCAGTCTGCAGCAACAGTCACGAAATCTTGCAGGCCCAAGCAGCTCATCCCAGCAGCAACAGCAACAGCAGAGGAGACCTAGCCCTCACCGGGACTCCATGGACGGGGAGACTATCTTTGCGGTCGGCGAGGATGGCGATAAGTTCTCGTCTGACGAGGATAGCGACGAGGAGGGTAATCTGGTGAGAGCCAAGAAGTAAAGGGCTATTTAATCACAAGGTGTTCAGGTGGGAATTAGAATATCTATAACGAGTCTAATCGTGTTGACGAGAAACATCCTTAGTGTAATGTCGGTTTGTGGCCGAGGCAACATGGCCGTGTATCATATGTTTTATTTTTTCTCGGTTTCTACACATGTTCTTGATGGCGTTTCTTGGATGCCTGCATTTTCTTCCACTATTTTACTCCTTTTCTTAGAATTCACTCTGTCGTTTAGATCAAGATCGGTACAATCAAGCTAGGCTGGGCGAAGCCAAGTGGGCAAAAAAATTATAGCATATTCCGTTTCCTTGCGTATAACAGACATGAAATTCTCGCTACTATGGTACAAGTTGACCTGGCTGGGTTCGGGACACAACTGAGCATATCCTCGCTGAAGACCGATATCTCGCGTCAGGCAAGTTGGAACCAGAAAGCAAGCTGTTACTGTCAGAAACACCAAGCCCTTTACTGTACCTACGTGACAAATCAGACGGCCAGTTAACGTGTATTCATCATTGACTCTCGAACATGGTCTACAAGCGGGTAGCTATCTTCATCCTCATTCTCATCCATATCCTCCTCCTTATGCTCTCTCTCATCATCCCCTATATCATCATCGCCATCACCCAAGAACCTCAAAATATCCTCATCATCACTAAGCATCTTCAACTCATCAGCCAGTGACGGCCTATATTTCTCCTCCTCCTCATCATCTTCCTCATATACAGAAGAATCAAACTCAGCCAGTTGCTGACGAGTCAGCCACCTCGGGATATTTTTTGCAGTGGTAGTCACATCCTCACCATCTTGATTTTCTTCTCTCTTCCAAAGCGAGGAGTCGTTCTCCGAAGAGACTGCCCACCTCGACTTATACCCCTTCCTTCTTTCATCACCCCTCCACTTGCGGAAGGTGTTTTGCCTAATGGCTTTGGCGAAGGCAAAGTCGGTGGGTTGGGCTTCTTTGGTCCAGAAGTTGTGAAGGCGGGTGAGCCGGCGGGAGAAGTACTCGGCGGGTGTGGAGGGGGGTTCTTCGGGGTCTTGGTCTGGGGCTGGAATTGGGTTTGGATCTGGGGGTGGGATGGGTGATGGCGATGGTATTGGGGATGTGGATGAAGATGTAGATGGAATTGGGGGGTTGAGGGTGGTGGTGGTGGTGATGTCGGATTCCTGGGAGGATTGGACTTGATCTTTCGGTTCGTCTTCCTTCTCCTTCTCTTCTTGCTCCTCCCCCTTCTCCTCTTCCTGTTCCCCCTCCTCCTTTTTACCTCCCGCACCACCCCCCTCCTCCCTCTCCCAAGTCATCTCCCCACCCCCCCTCCTCCCCACTTCCTCCCTCGCCCTCTGCCCCTCCATCTCCCACTCCTTCATCTTTTTCTCTTCCATTCTTCTCTCCTCCATTTTTCTCTCCCTCTTCATCTTCTCCTCCTTCTTCTTCCTCCTCCGCATCTCCACCATACCCTCCCCCAAAAACTCCAACCCCTTTCTCCGCCAACTAGGCAACGCAAACTGCCTCTGCAGATCCTCCTGGGTCAGGAACCCAAGCCGGCTTTCAAGCGGTAGGTACCCCTCCACTGATGTCAGTGCCTCTTTCTTCCGTTTTTCCGTCTGCTCGTAACTCAACATGACATCTAGGATTTGGGATCGGACGATCTGAAGCAGGTCTTCTTCGCGACCTCCTAGGCCGGGAGAACGGACGTAGGCGATGAATGGGATTTCGGAGTCGAAAAACCTCTTCAGCCCCGTACCCGGTATTGTTACTGTCCCCATCCCCATCCCCTTCTTTCCAGTCATCTCATTCCCAATCTCCATTTGCCGCTTCTTCTCAGGGGATATCAAATCAGTGACGAAATCCCACTTCCGCACCTCTACTGCTGTTACGGCCGCAAAAAGGGGGTGACCCATCCACTCTTCCCTCTTGAATTTCTTTCTTCTCTTCATCTTTTCCTTCCCCAGGGCCTCCTCCCACCCCTTTGGCTTCCATATCCATGATATCTCTTCTTTCAGCACGTAGTCTGATGATATTTGTTCTGGTGGTGGGGGTGGTGGGGGAGGTGACTCTGGGTGTTTGACTGGGGGCGAGGAGGAGGGTGTGAGGAATGGGGAGGTGGTGGAGTTGGTGGACTTGGTGGACCTTTTGGAGAAGGAGGTTTTGGAAGAGACGTTGGATTTGGTATCAGAGTCGAGATCGGAATCGGGGTCGGAGTTGAGGTCTGTGTTGGTGTTGTTGTCGCTGTCACCGTCACCTTCGGCGTCGGCGTCGTAGTCAGCTAAGCCGGGCGAGGTCGAGTTTCTTTGCGGTAGTAGTAGACTGGTCTTGGAGGGTTTAGTGGACTTCTCATACTTCTTAGACTTGACAAGTTTCCCCGAGGCAGAAGTCGTTCCTGTCGACCCATCCACATTTTCATCCTCAAAATCATCCAGATTCCCAACCCTCACACTCCGTCGTGCCCTTCTCATCACTGGACCCAAAGATCTATCCTGCTTCTTCCCACCGCTGTCTTCTCCATCAACCTCAGTCTCCCTCATAACACCCCCAGCACCCCCAGCACCACCATCAGCTCGTGCCCCCTCCTCCTTCGCGGCAGCCCCGTCCCTCTTCCCCCTCCTCCTCAACGCCCCAGCTCCAAGTGGTATCCCGAGCGGTCCTTCACCCCCTACCCCATCCCCCTCCCCGACCACCCCCCTAATCACTTCCCCATCTCTATCCATCTCCCCCATCTCCCTCAAAACGCACCACTCAATCCCATCCCTCACGCACCTTGAGCATCTCGCCGGTAGTCCCGGGATGGGAACATCAGATTTGGTGTAGATGTACATGTACCACCAAAGCCTGTTCCTGTCGGGCGGCGGCGGCGGGGTGATGTTGGCGCGGTGGTTGAGCAAGTTGAGGAAAGAGCACCGCGGAGAGGAGACGAGGCGGCAGTGTAAGCAGGGGACGGAGGGGGGGTAGATGGTTAGGTCTATGGGGGAGGGCCCGGGGAGGCGGGGGGGATAGAGAGGATGGGTTGGACGGGGACGGGTTGGACGTGGATGGGGAGGACGGGGGTTGCGGGTTGGGAGGGTTGGGATGGACATGCTGGGTGTGGGGGACGGGACGGGATGGGATGGGGATAGTTTGCTTTTGGTGTTGAGAGAAACATCGGCTTGTCAAGAAACATGGGTTTGTAACTGGCGGGAAGATTTGGAAGGTTAGAAGGTTTGCTCTGTGAAGGGTTAGTATATATGTATGAACTTCTCCCTTCTTCGTGATGAAGAGTCCAGATGTTGTCTCGCTACTGCTTTGTCGACGAAACAACAAACAAAAGCATTGTGGTACGGGCGGTGTCAGGGTCCGGAAATCCAAAGTATCCTTTGAGCGTTAAGAATGTCCCGGTATGAATATGATTGGGACAAAGAACAAGGGTTAGTATCCCTCCCAGGTCTTCTCTAGCAATCCATATCAGTTCTGTCACATTCGAATTCTGAGCCGTTTGAACCATGAACATAATAATCGCAGTTTCATACCAAACCGAAACAAGCTTCATTTTTTTTTCTGACCTTGAACCACCGTCAACTTTTTACCTGACAGACTTTGCAGCCTTAACAAACTCCCTGATCTTCTCCAAGCTTTGCTTACCTCCCTCCTCAACACCACTGCTAACATCGACACCAATCACTCTCTCGGCCAGAGCCCCCAGAGACTTTACCGTCTCAGCGACATTGCTAGGCTCCAGTCCACCAGCAAGCAGAACAGTAACCTGCTCATCCTTCTCCAACTCCTTCTTGACAGAGTCCAAGTCCAACAACGTGCCGGACCCGGCGCCCGAATCCAGCAGCGGCACAGCATGGTACCCGCGAGTCGCAAGACCGACCTGGCCGGGCCTGAACTTGCGGATAACGGGGACTGGGATAAGGTTGGCCCACTCGAGCGGCTCGTCACCGTGGAGCTGGACGATATCGAGGTCACAGAGACGCTGCTTCTCGAGGACCTCCTCAAGGGGCTGGTTCATGAAGACACCGACCAACAGAGGCACCCTCTTGCGGATAACCTCGGCGTTGATGTTGAAAAAGTCCCTTGCGGAATTGGAGGCTTGCGAGCAGGCATCGGTGGATCCGGTCTTCTTGCTCATGTGTACGGCTTGCGAGATGGAAAGAGCAGTCTCATGGTCGACGCAGCGCTTGGTGCCCGGCACGAGGATCATGCCGACGAGATCGGCACCGGCCTTGATGGCTTCCGTGGCGGCCTCAGCGGAACGGGTGCCGCAGATCTTGACAAGGAGCGGCTCGGCGGCGGACTTGGGCGCGGGGCCGGTCAGGCCGGCGCAGAGCTCACGGATGAACTGGGTGGCGTCAGGGGCACGCATGATGGCCTCGCCGACAAGAATGCCGTTGACGCCGTCACGCTTGCAGTCGAGAACGTCCTGGTGGGTGTTAATGCCGCTGAGAGCGCAGAGGAAGGTGTCGCTGGGGACCATGCTACGGAGACGGCCGGTGGTGCCGAGGTCGACCTCGAAGCTCTCGAGGTTGCGGTTGTTGACGCCGATGACCTTGGCGCCGAGCTTGATGGCAGTGGCCATCTCCTCGGTGTTCTGGACCTCGACTAGGGGCTCCATGCCGAGAGAGAGGGAGTACTTGTATAGGCGCTCGAGGAGCTCATACTCGAGCATCTTGACGATAAGAAGGACGGTGTCGGCACCGGCGAGTCTGGCTTCGAGAATCTGGTACTCGTCGAAGATGAACTCCTTGCGGAGGACAGCGGGCCGGTTGGGCATGCCGTTGAGGACCTGGCGCACAGCACGGAGGTCATCGATGCTGCCCTTGAACCACTCTGGCTCGGTCAGGACCGAGATGACACTAGCGCCGGCAAGCGCATACTTGCGAGCCTGCGAAGGGGCGTCGATATCAAGCGCGAACACACCCTTGGAGGGAGATGCCCTCTTGATCTCGGCGCAAAGAGCGACATCAAAGGGGGAGTTGCGAAGACGGTCGACAAGAGAGATCTGGGGAGGGGCAATGCTCAGGTTGTAAGCGGCCTGCAGGTCAGAAAATCTCTGGGAAGGAATCTGCTTCTGGGCGTCCACAGCAGCCTTGCGGTGAGCATAGATCTTTTGGAGGATGTTGCTCTTCTTGGGCGTGGAAGTGCCGGACTTTGTGCGGGCGGCATTTGCCTGGGCCTCCTTTTGCAGTCTCTCGTTCTCCGCCCAAGTGCCTCCCTGCATGTGAAGGAAGTTCCGGAACATGCCACGACCCTCGGCGGACAGAATACTCTCCGGGTGGAACTGAACACCCTCGATGGTGTACTCCTTGTGGCGGACGCCCATAATAACGCCCTTGGAACCATCCTCCTTCGCAATCCAAGAGGTGACCTCCAAGCACTCGGGAAGGGTGACATGAGTACCAGCAAGAGAGTGGTATCTCGTCACTGGCAGATCCTGGGACAGACCGGCATATGCGCCCTTGGCGTCGTGGCAAAGAGGAGAGGTCTTTCCGTGCAGAATCTCACCGGCAAAGCTCACATCACCGCCATAGACGTCAAAGATGCACTGCTGGCCCATGCACACGCCAAAGATGGGGATCTTGCCGGCAAAGTGCCTGATGGCATCGCGCGAGATACCGGAGTCGGTGGCGGGATGACCGGGACCGGGGCTGATGACGAGCTGGGTGGGATTCTTTGCGATGAGCTCGTCGATGGTGATCTGGTCGTTGCGGAACACGGTCACCTTGGCGCCCTCGAGGACGAGATACTGGTAGACGTTCCAGGTGAACGAATCATAGTTGTCAATGAGGATGAGGTTGGAGGCGGTTGGCACCAGGGGCGAAGGATCGGAATCGTGGGGGGAGTGGTCGATGACTGAGGGGGACGACATTGTGATTGGATTTGATATGCGATCCTGACCTGGGAGTGCCGTATTGAGGTGTTCCTGAAGGAGCTGAGGTGCAGCTGTGGTGTAAATGCTTGAGTGTAATTACCCGTTAGGGCCCGACTTCGGATGCAGCAAGTACTAGTTGTTGGTAGGTATTGTAAGTATCAATCCTCAATGAATACGCGGGATCTTTGTAAAGACTCAAAATGACTAGAGTCTACATTGCGTACCTGGTTATCTGAGCCTGAAGCGATTCACAAGTGCTTGTGCAAGGTGTCTTTTGTGAGTGAGTCACTTGCACTTTGTTCAATGTTTAGGCGATGAAGGGGTCCTTTCAGTTGAGTTACTTTGAATTGTGTATTATACGATATATGTAAAATATGTCAATATGACATGTAACCAGTGGCGCTAGAACGACAGTTTACAAATCAGCTTCTCAAAGCCGGATGCGACTCCCGATATTATGGACAGTGCAATGGCTATCAATGACTTCCCAAAACCGCCATGAATAAGAAGGTGGGTTTCGTTTTCGAGCTTTGAGAGCTTGGTTCCCTTGCCTCCAGCTCCCGTTTCGCGAACTGTATCAAGAACAAAAAAAGAAAGAGGGCCCAAGCGTCGTCCCGTTCGAACCGGCGTCGTTCTGAATGTTTTGAAACATTGAAATTCCTTATCGCTTATCGGAGAGGCCCCACCAAAAGCGGAAATGCTTGGCACACTCGCTGCCAGGTGCCCTGTCGCAAAAAAACACAGTGGGAATTGGTCCCGCGCGTGGTTCTGGCCGCCCGATTCTTTGGCGGGAAAAGCGTTGAAGCTCGCTGCTGCTGCTCACTGCACACTGCACACATCATTGCCAGCCGCGTCAGGGAAGAAGGGAAGCGCGTCAAGCAAATACAGCAGTGCAGCCAAGCAACCAACCAACGGAATCTCGAATCCGCCAAAATATTTACATCGCAACCCTCCTGTCAACATCTCCTCCAACCACCCAGCTATCGGCATATGACAGAGAATCGGGTCTGAATCAAGCTCTACAGTAGCTCTCCCGTCGTCACATACATCATCGCCCTGCCCATCTTCATCGACCGTCGACCAGAAATACCCGACGACCACACGACAACGACGACGACGACGACCCCGACGACAGCATCGCTTCTCGAGGGAACCTTTTCCCACCAATACCCATTCTCCCAAAGTTGGCCCCGGCCGCTGATGGAGACCATCATCACCAATGGCCTCCTTGACCGATAAGACATATTTCCCTCCGCTGGAGGAGTGTTTGACCGGCAAGAACATAATACTGTCCTGGAAACTTGTCGCTTCTGCCCTTGCCGACCAACATGGCGATCGCATTACCAGCAAGGCCGTCTCTTCCTTCCTAAGAGACGCCTACGTCCAACAGCTGCTCAAGAACCCCTCCAAGACCTTCGAACCTCCAACCTCCCAGACGAAAGCCGACTTCGAGACCAAGACCGCCGCCATCAACGTGTCCCAGACGCCCAACGAGCGATTCAATATCAAGACCATCAAGGACGACGCCATATGGCTCAGCACCAATGTCAACATTAGCGAAGTTGCCGCCCTACGCATCGTCGTAGTCGAGTTCCAGTCGCGCGCGCATGCCCACCTTGTCGGCCCTCTCACTACCCAGGATGTCGACAATATCCAGGAAGCTGCCGGAGTCAGTGATGCGCAAACTTCCAACATCCTCGCCCTCCTCAACCTCTCCACCGTTGCCGATGCCGAAACCACATGGGCCGAGTTCGAGAAGGATGCCACCCGCCGTCAGCGACTTCTGGCCCACTACCTCTCCGAACGCCGGTCCTTCATGAGCTCCGCCGAGTCACTCGTAACCTTCATGCTGCACTCGAGCGCTGCCATCTTGAACCAGGAGACGCACAACCTTCGACGGGAGATTGTGAAGGAGGCATTCGAATATGACGAGTTCGACGACCACTCCGAAATCAACATCAGCTTGTTCGAGGCCCTTATACCACGATACTTCACCCTCCTCGAGGATGCCATCAAGCGCGCGCAAACCGGTCCTGCAAACGTCGAAGAGCGCCTTCTCACCGAGCAGATCAACATTGACTGGACCAGGACGGCGCTCACCGAGGCTATCCATGCAATGACCGTCTCTTTCCAGATTCTCGACCTCTCGGGCCCCATGTTTACTACCCCTGAGATAATAACTCAGTGGTACCAGATCATGAACACCTACGAGTTCCTGGACAGCATCAGCAGCGGCTATGATCTTGTTTCCGAGCTCATCATGCCCCTGAAGAGCTTGGTATGCGTCATCTCGCTCAGACTCATCAACCTCAACCGATCACTCATGTACTTGAGCCAAGACATCGACCTCCTGGACTTCGAAGAGCCCTATCTAGCATCATCCGAGCTTCTAACAATAATTCATACCGCCGTTACCAACGCCGCAAACGCTGGTTCGCCAACTGCGAGCCCCGTCATCTTGGCCTGGTCCTTGATTCTGCAGGAGATGTTTATTGGCTACCAGGAACGCGCCGAACGCCGGGATGTTGCTCAAAATGCACGCGCTCAAGCCAGTTTCGAATTGGAGATTCAACCGAACCCCAGCGGACGTAGGAACTCGGCGGGAAGCATTGTGTCTATCGAAAGGTCGCCGTATGATCTGTTCCTGACCTCGCAGGCCCTTGAGCGGGATAACCAATTGGTCGAGGCGCTCGCCTTTACGGCTACCGCTCGTGGTCAGGTATACGAGGTCATGTCGGAGATGGCAGCCTGCCTTGGCCACAGCCAGCTCGCTGCCTTTTCTTCTTTGTTAGGAGCGCGCGTTCGGGCCGTTTTCCTCGAAGTACTCAAGAAGAGCTTCCCTATCGTGGGGTACCAAAACGACACCGTCTCCTGCCTACTTACCGTACTGTCCGGAGGGAGACAGTACTGGGATATTTCTCCCAAGAACGCACTGTCCCCAAGCCAGGAAGTTAATTCAGTAATGCTTCGGGATGATGAGCTCAAGGAGAACTATCTCTTGCAGGCTCGCAACCGTTACCCTTACGAATTCTTGCCGTTCGTCTCATTCACTCGGGCTCTGTTGACGGGCCTCCTCGCAGATAGCGAAAACTCCGAGTGGGTGATCGGTCTGCTCCTCAAGTCTCCTACCTTGACCCTGGAATGGAGGTCTGAGTGGGTCAATTACGAACTCATTTACGAGGACGAGAACATCAACTCCTTCCAGTTGATTGGCGACCTTGATCTCTTCGATACCTCCAAGGTTACCAGGAGACGCCCCGAAAACGACGAAAAGTTCACCATTCCTGCCGGTACTGTTGGACGTTTCGTCTCGGACAGCGAGAGGATAGCCATACTGGAATACGAGCACTCGGCCCTGGCCCTCCTGGGCAAGCGTCTTGAGGTGTCCTTGAAGGCTGACGCATACAGCAGTGCTCTCCCAGGACTTACTGCTGACGAGGTGGCGGAATCGGTACTACTATTGGCAACCGTTGTCCGAGTCGAGACTCTCAGGACTGCTGTGACCGTTTCGAGGGCTGGCTCCGAGGCCGGCATGGCAGTCTTGAAAGAGGCAAGCAGAGCGCTACCACACACCAAAGACATCTTGACAGTGGTTTGCGACCTCATGGACACCATCATTCAAGACGATCTTGTCAACGTCGATGGACCCAGGACGGCGGTCTTGGCAGCCTGTCTGCAGTTCCTCGATGCCGCTCTGCCTGTGTGCCCAGGCAGGGTTTGGGCTTATATGTCTAGGACTGCCCTCATCAATGGCGAGACAAGAGCTGGACGGCTGTCGAGGATTACCGGCAACCTTGACATGCTGTCTGAGCGTTTCGACTTCCTTTCTTCCGCTATGAAGTTCTTCTCCAACCTGATTGAGATCGCCATGCTCGGTGCTGTTCAGCGTAAGGTCGTAAGGGAGACGAGCGCTCGTTCCAACGTCGGCGCCAACGCATGGCTAGGAACAAGCGAGAAGGTGATCTCTCGGGTCTCTCTTGCCATCGCCCAGACCGCTGTCGATATTATCGAGAACTCGGCCACTTGGAGGTTCCCATCCGAGCTGGATCGCAGTGTCGTGGTTCGTGATGTGGTGGGTATCATGCAGAAGCTCCTTTCATACACCTATAACCTCGGTGCAACTGGACCTTCGAATACCTTGACTGGCTATCTTGAACCTGCCGCTAGATATGTCCTTGAGAGCTTTGTCACCGCTTCGTCAAACTCGCTCCGATTCCAACCCCTTCTAGCGACGCTTCTGGTTGCCTTCCAAATCCCCGACTCTACTCTTTACCCCCGCCGGGCTGCCGTTGTCTCGGAGAGGCTCCTAGTTGTCCTGGACTTTGCGACTATTCTCCTTCGGGTCTCCAACTACCTTGATCTGCCTGTCATCAACCTCCAAACGCAACTGTTCAAATCTGCGTCTCTGGTCGCCCGTCTTCCTGCTATCAGGCTGTCTTTCAAGGCGCCGGCGATAGCTCTGCTGAGTGCGCTAGTAGAAAGCGCCGGGAAGGGCAACGCCGAACCTCCATCGCTGCTGGGATACCTCGGCCCGCAAATCTCTCGGTCATTCATCCAGATCGCTTCGCAGCTGGATAAGCCGTTTGACAGGGTACCAGAGTCGGTTAGTATATGGAAGTTCTTTTCGACAATAATGCGGAATCGCCAACAGTGGATGGCAAACTGCCTCCTTACTGGCAAGACTCCCCGCGAGGCCTTGAAGGGCGATGGCAAGATTGCAGCACTTTCTCCCGACTCGGTTCTTTCCACGGCCATGGAGAAGCTTCGCTCTATCAAGAAGTTGCCAAGTCGGGAGGCCATTGCGATTCTGGACTTTTTCACCTCGGCCCAGAACTACTGGCCTTGGACGATCTTCGCCATGCAAACGGATACGTCCTTCTTGACTGATCTCCGAGCATACGTCCGCGATCTCAAGTCTCCCTCAATGGTTTCAAGGACCGACCCTAGGGAGGCAGCTTACCAGGCGAGGATAGCAGCTTACATCGCCGAGGCATTTGCTATGCAGCTATACCACCTGCGTCAAATGCGGCAATCACAAAAATTTGCGAACGACGTTGTGAACGATCTTGATTACTTCCTGCGCAACGGAGTTCAGGTTTCGGGGTACAATGCCTCGTTGCACTCTAACTTTGCAAAGAACTTTAGCCAACGATACCCGGGGATCTCGGTAGAGGATTTCAAGAGGACAGTTCTTGTTCCTCGTGATCTGGGTTCCCAATTTTACTATGCTTTGGACTTTGCCGATTCGATGCTCAGCTATGATGTCGCATGGGATGGGTCGCGGAAGAACGGCTTCAGGCATGAGATGGAGATGGCTAATCTGAACTTGTCTCTGGTGGAGGCTGAGATTGTAAGTTTGTCTGTGTTTCCTCTCTGATTATAGCATGTGCTAACACGATTCAAGACCCTCTTCCATGCTTGGGAGTATCTGCTTCTGGAGCTTAGCATCTCGCTTCTCCCTAAGAACGAAACCGTTGCCAAGCAGATGTCGCAGGTCGCCGAGCAATGTCTGGATGCCAACCAACGGGCTCAACCGCCAGACAACATTTTCGTCCGACTGGCTCACGCTCGGGCAAACCTGGCTTTGACGCTTCTTCAACGCCTCGCTGATGCTTCCCACCTGCCTAAGGACATCACCAAGCTGCTCACCAGCATCACAAGGGCCATCAATAATATTGAGGTTCCCTTCGATAAGGACCAGATCTCCTACTTCCGCACCCTTCTCAAGATCCTCTTTGTCGCTCTCCGTGGAACCAGACACTCCGCCAATGCCCCTGCGCCCGGCGCCTCCACCATGTCGCAGTCCGGTGGTGAGAGCAGCTCCGTTGCCGTCACCCAACTGATCCTCACCATCCTGGACCGCGTCGTCGCCCAATCCTTCCGGTCCCTCGTCGCGCTGGTGCACGAGCCCACCTCTCCCACCACACCCGAGGACCTCGCCCTCCTCACCGCGATCCTGCAAGCCTGCCTCAGCGTACCCGGCATCGACCAATGCCAGGTGCAAATCCTCAACATCATGGCCGGCCACGACGTCTTCCAAGTCGCCACCTCCCTCTTCTCCTGGGCCGACAAGCTGACCGACAAGTCAGGCGACCCCATCTACGGCGAGCTCTCCTTACTCTTCCTGCTTGAGCTCTCCGCCATGCCCACCATCGCCGAGCAGCTCGCCTGCGACGGCCTGCTAGACCACCTCACGTCCGCCAACCTCGCCGGCTTCATGCGCCGCGCCAACGTCGGCCCCCTAGCCGACAACGCCGGCGCCGCTCGCTGCTACTCCATCTGGGCCAAGGGCATCCTGCCTTTACTACTAAACATGCTCGGCGCTTTGGGCGCCACCATCGCCCCTGAGATCGCTCACGTGCTCAATCAATTCCCTAACCTCCTCCGCGCGGCTGTAGATCGGTTCGAAGCTCCAGGCACCAGCCGCTTCTCCCCTTCCGTATCTACCTCCGGTCCCAATAACAAAGACACCTCCGGCTTCATAACCCTAACCTCCATCTCCGAAATCCACTCCCTCGCCCTCCTCACCCGCGTTTTGTCCGTAATCAGACTGACCAACGCCGGAGGACATTCGGCAAGAGACATCCCGCAGATCGGTGGGGGGTGGGAAGACGAGGCCAGACAGAATTTGTTGGAGAATGTGGAGTTTTGGTTGGGGAGTAGGAAGGTGTTGAGGGAACGGTTGTTGCCGTTGGGGCAGAGGGAGATAGAGTGGAGGAGCCAGAAAGCTGGGGAGGGGTCGGCGTGTGAGAATAAGTTGGAGGAGAAGGCGGTGGAGATGTTGAGTGGTGTGGCGGAGGTTTTGGGGTTGGGTGCGGGGGAGGAGGGTGCGTAGAAAAGAGTGTTGTGGGTGGTTGTTGATGAGGAAGGGGGTTTGGAATGGGGATGAGATTAAGTTGAGGGTGTGATAATGGGGATGGTTAGAGGTGGTAAGGTGGTCTGTTGTGGGATGTTGCGGTATGATGGATGAATGTAAAAGTAAGGAAGGGGGTTGAATGACTGTTTACCTTTTTTAGGCAGTGTAGCAGGAGACTGAGTTATGTGTTTTGTTTACTTCAAGCCTTGAGCGGGATTGTTTGTGGTATCATGCTGCTCAACTGATGTTTGGGCATGTTTACTCTGATGTGTTTTAGGGTTCACATAGCACTCGAAAGTTTTGAAGTTCTCTTGGCTGTTGTTATGCGCTTACTTTGTGGTCTGGAAGTTCATCTGAATGTGACTCGCCCGTCCTCTTCTAAGGAGAAGGTTCATTGCCAATGCAACCCACGATTCACGATGTAACCACGCAGAAAGATTTGTAGTATCAATCACACAGCCGGATTTGGATATCTTGACTTTTGTGAATCCATTATGCCAACCTTCTCGCTTGATTCTCTTGCCATATCCTGTACCAGATCCCTTCCCGTAGGTATCACGCTTCACGACTACCAGCGGTACAAACTGCTACCTCCGTCGTCCCCAAGGTTGTGATATCCGTATGTCGAAAAGTACTTTCAACTTCCTAGCCAAAGCTGGCAAAACTGGACTCGTCTCGACACCCCACCATCCCAGGTATTCACCATCCCCTCTCGTCTTCTCTCGTATCCATCCAAAACAACCGGTCGGTATTCTTGTCACCACATTTGCAACCCAGCACCTTTCACAGTCTTTCACGGTACGTACGGTGGTACGTAAGAGCGTTCGGTATGTATACGCACCTCGACTCGTCGTCGTCGTCGTCGTCCTCAACCAGCCATTTTATTTCGACCTATTTGTACATTTTCATCTCCTCCTCCTCCTCCTCTCTCTTGTGTAGTGTACAATTTACCGCCTCTGCATCTCAGCAGTCATGGCAGCATTGAGCTCGCCAAAGCGCTCGCCCAGGCGGGTTTGGGTCGACATGGACTTGAGCACGCAGCGGCTGATGCAGCCGGACTCGCGGCCGGAAAGGGCCTTGGAGGTGAAGTCGTCGACGCAGGCGGTGAAGCAGTTGTCTACGAGGTTGCCGAAGACCTGTTGTAGTAAAAGGTGGGGGATGTTAGTTATGATTCTGGAGGTTGGGTCTGACTTGGACTTGGATTTGGGGGGGAGGTTGAATGTATGGGAGGTAGTGGTTTGTTGTTGTTGTTGTTGTTATATCTGACGTTTCCTTCCGCCTCCCGAAGGGTATGGGACGTGGGGAGGTAGGGTTGGAAGGAGGAGGGGGATGTAGAGGGTGGGAGTAGGTGGGCAGGTTGGAGGTGATGGAAGACGGGGATAAGATTGGTGATGGGTTGTATGTATTGCCGAAAGGTATCTGTCGGCGCAGAGGCGTAAAGAGGTAAAAGAAGAAAGAAAAGGCGTATGCGGACGTACACTCATAAACTCCTTAACCTGGCGCTTCTGGAGGCGCTGGTCGAGCTCGCGGCTCTCGGCGGCTGTAAGTCTGTTTTTGTTGGAAGTTTGACGATGACGTTAGTTTTTGGTTTCCGGTCTTGTTCTCTGTGTGTTCAAAAAGACAAGACAGAACCACAAGGGGACTGTTGTTTCCTTGCTCTCTTGCTTACCCATCCATTGTTGTCGACTTGGTGTTGTGGTTCGGTGATGATACCGAACTTTTGGGAATTTAGAGTTGTAAGGTCCTGGTCGGTTGGCAGAGGTGGAATCGATAACGGATGGATGGATGTCGATGTCGTACTCGTCAGGGCTAGAAGCGCCCCAGTTTGACCCCGTGCTGGCACGGGGTCAGGTTCATTGATTCGCGAAAGTGCATTGATTCGCGAAAAAATTGTGGTACATGGCCAACCCTGCAATTTGGTTGGCAAATCAATGTACATCCGTTTTTTTGCATACCCACCATAAGCAATCTGACTTATACGACTATATGAATCCATTATGAACCGCCAAAACCTCTAATTTATCGATCTGAGAGCGTTAAGGGTATTCTGGCGTTTGATGTAAATGATGCAAATGATGTGGTGGAAGACTCTATAGTTCAAACACCATGCTAGAAAGTAGCGATGTTGAAATTATCGAAATTCCCGATGAGAATATCGACCCTGCTTTGTTGAATTGCTAGTCTAATACAGGGATGTTTACTGGGTTGATGGATATTACATGCATGAATGCAGCATTTTTCAGAAAAACGGTGTGACATGGTTACAGCGCTAATTTATATGGGGGGGGAAGTACCGAAAATTTCGCGAATCAATGCACTTTCGCGAATCAATGAACCAGACCCCAAGCAAAGCTTGGGGTCCCAGAGGGCGTTTCTAGCCCAGACGAGTAGGCCCGCGCGCGCGACGGGCAGAACGAGTGCGATGGATTGAAGCAGCTTCTAAAAATTCACCGCCCGGCAGAGTCGTTGCTTGGCGCTTGGCGGCAAGGCTTGGCAAGGCCGGGGGATGCCAGGTGACGGGCGCGCGCTAGACGGCGGCAGGTGGGTTGAAAGCCGGACGGAAAAGAGGGTCTGTGCGCTAACGTTCGCTTTCAACATTGAACCACTGCACAAACTCCACTGAATGCTGACTGCAGCTGAACCAACGAACTGTACTGCAACCATAGCCGACGACAATGGTGAGGAATGACATCACACCATCTCGGAAACGACGCCAACTGAAGTGAACATTGGAAAACGGGCGGAGATTTAGAGAAAAGTGGAAGTCTCACTGCCGCTTAGGTCGTTAGAATTCGCATTTGTCTTGTTCGTGGACAGAGACAGAAGATCCCCATTATCCGGCAATCCGTCCCTGCATCACCAAAGGGCAGGGCGGGGAAGTAAGTGAATCCTCTCACTGGTTGTGCGCAAGTAGGTACAACGGCGGCATGTCCGCTGGCTCGTGGGGATTGATGTCCATTGGGCTGTTTTATCTCTCCGTGTTTTGTATGTCTTGTGTCTTGTGTCTGTGTTACCGAAAGTCTTCCTCACTTTTTACTATGAGTTTCGGATGCATGGTAGTGAAAAAAGGACACCACAAGTGGTGGAAGGGATGTGACCGATGCTTTCTGGTGAACGGTTATTTGCGGCCGGCAAAAAGTGGTGAAGACGTCGGTTTTCTTGATTACTGCAGTATCCATCACGCCTTCTGGTGTTTACAAGCTCACTTGAGATCGAATGTGTGTCCGGAAAATTAAAACACCAACAGTAGTATCGTGGGCTTACATACAGCCTCAGCCAGAGTCAGCCTATGACGTCCACCCGTAAGGGATCTCGTGTTCAGGGAGAATTATGTCTTGCCCGCATATGTGAGGCTGAAAGATGAAACAAGACCCGCAGTTGATGGGTGCAACGTGCTTTTTACTTTTTCAACCGTTGTGGCATTTTGAGTCGTTGAGCCTTTTGTCTCCTCAGTCGTTGTGGTTTTGATATATCCACCATCCCATAAAGCATTTGGGTTGGAGGCTCTAGGTGGAGTTATCGGTCGCGGCAAAAGATCGGTCGGTCGGGTAGGGGGAACGCAATAGGCGGCTGAGGCTCGGGATGACTTCCTTCATCAAGCGGTGAGAATATGAGCCGAGCACGAATCGATGTCTAGTCTAGTTATCTACAGCTCTACGCTACGAAGTTGAGAGTCGGGTTGGGGATGAAGAGTTGCTGAAGCTTCGAACTTCTTTTCGCACGGTGGACGCGACTGCGAAACCTGGCGGCGAAGCGAAGCTATTTTCTGATGCATTATTTTCCACCTCTTGTCAGTGTGGCGCATGACATGTTTACAACCGCCATTCTTGGTCTTTGGCGAAGTGAGGGGAAACCTACTCTGACCACATGAGCATATTTCGCTTGTCTCACCATCTCTGCCGACCAAAAGTCATATTGTCGCGAAGCTGCAATGGGACGTAGTGTGGACTATGTAGTTCCCCTCGTTCCCCTCCCAAAACTCTAGAGAGCACACTAGTGTATGTAGGGTTTCCAGGAATGATGTGCGTTGAAGCCTTCGGAACCACGCGACTGTACGGGGGAAAACGTTGCCTGTTAAGGTATAGTGGCAGTCCAATAGAGTCTGGACATTGAGCACCGGCTGCGGTCCCAGCTGGGCGATCAAAGACGATCGCGGCTTCAGAAAGCTTTCCCTGATCAAGTTATGGACAGATGGGGTGTTGTATCGTGTGCATCTCTAGGCACCTCCTTGGACCCTTTCAAGGCCCTTTGACCTGTCAGGTGAGCAGCCACCAACTAAAGCGTTGGGCATCTTTCCTTTCTTGGAGAGGCGAGAGTGACGACGACGCAGGCTGGTTCCGTTGCTGCTTTGCTATTCGTGTCATTTCTGAGAGCTTAGTTGGTGTTCATTGTGGTTGTCGTGTAGTGGCCAGAGTTCACTATCTGTCTTTTTTGCTGTGAAGTTATTGGAGATGGAGTTGGTGTGAAAATAACGGAGCCATTGCCTGGGGAAAAAAGCGTCGTACGTGCACTGTGTGCTATATTTGGAAATGGATTGGCATCGTGAAATCCAGTGGGATTTTTCCAGCACCTGACAATTCAAAGTGGATTTTTGTGGGCAATATGGTGGCTGGGCTGCTGTTGAACAGAGAGGTTGGAAAGCAAAAAAAGTGAAGACAACATCCATGATATTGGACAATGGAGAGAAAGCATCCCCTCCACACCAGCTGAGGTGTAATGGAAATATTTCGAACTCAAAACGTTGTCTAGTACAAAAGGACGAACGACACCTGTACGCCGGTCACACCTGCTGCGTGCTGCGCACTGCACCGAGTCGCCGTTTATTGCCCGCTGCAGGAGAAACACTGCACTTGGTGGTACCTTCACGGTGACCTACGTCATTTTCCTGTTGTCAAACACAGTCCCAATTGTGTGTCGAACTTTCGACGAATTTCCAATTGCTACCGTGAAGGATAGTTTTGTTTCAACGGGATTGAGGTCAATACTCCATAGACAAAAGAAGTGGAATTGGAAGTCTTGCAAGAGTGTCAAGTGGAACTCTGGATAAAGTCAAGAACTGCTATAGTGGATCTGACATTGGGAGAAAGGTGGATGTACCCGGACTTTAGGAGAAAACACCAGCCATCTTTTGGTGATTGCCGATGCCTAACACAGATTAAGCAGTCGAATATCTAAGACAACAGTCTAAGTTCTCTACGGTCATGCCGGTACTCAAAAGCCGGGGACCGAATGCCGAGAAGGTTGGAGATGTTGAATTGTATAATGGCAAGATCTAGACCTTTGCCAAACGTATAGAGTACAGTGTCTACCAGAGTGGTGGTTGAGAGGTGCGGAACTCCAAGGTATTGAAGGGTACTCAGCTCTTATAGCAACTTCTCAATGTCCAGGGACAGTCCGAATGGTATATCAGAGGCGAGCACAAACCGTTGCCAGGAGATAGCTGCTTTTACAGCCAGAGACGTTGCAGACTCAGGTTGGAACACTGGCTATCCTGGATAACTATAGCATCATGTGTCGGTGTGAAACCCTCAACCGTAACAGATAGAGGTCAAGAGACTTGAACGGTTTTTTGTGAACTCCCAGACTGAACTGTACGCACGATATTTCAAATAGGTAGATGCTGCAGGAAAAGGGACTGCAGCGGCACTGCCATACAGTGTGACAGAAAAGCACCCACACAGTCGGCGAAACCCCCGGAAGCCATTGATCCCCTGTTGCTCTTTCCCAAAATCGCTTTCTCAGTTTTGAGAGAAGTGGAAGCAAAAGCCACAGCTTGTCAAGGGCCCGGCCATCTTTTTTTTCTCCTTTTGTTGTTCCATTTTTGTATCGGATGCATTGAAACGACATACAACGTCGAGTTACCTGCGCACTCTCCCTGCCCGCCAGATCGGCCACCCACCTCCGTCAGCAGTGTTACCAGCACCATTCCGTCACTGTACAGGGAGACGGGTACCCTAAACAGGACGAAACAGACCCAGACGAGACGAAAGCAAAGACTCCTCCCGGTCGCCCCGGCGACGAGCTAGATCCCCCGAGATCCCCTCCCCCCTTTCTCCCGGCGCCCTATACCGTCTATACGGCCATCTCCTGAGAAAGAGCCCCAGAAAAAACAGCTTTGCGACCAGGTTGAAGCCTCTCGACAACCCGGGTTTCCCTTCTCCTTTTCAGCCATTGCGACGATCCACGCCCTACCAGAAAGGCTTTCAGCTCGCCAGCCCCCCGGCTTCCAGTGCGCGGGTCCTCCACTTCGATCAGCCTGGCCAAGGAAGTGGGCGAGCAGGAACAGGAACAGGAACAGGATAGGATAGCACCTAGAACCAAGACCAGCCAGACAGGCAGGACAGCCGACAGGGTCCCATTGCCGCCAGCCGCCCCGTCAAAACCGTGCGGTGCATTTCAGTTGCATGGGTCCAATATCCACTGCCACCACTATCCGCAAGTCGTCAGCGTCCACTACAGCACTCCAAGCTGCATCGCGTCGCAGACAACCTCCCTTCTTCCAACATTGACCTCGACCTTGACATAGTCGGGACAGGACAGGACAGGACAGGACAACAAGGTACTACATACTGCTGCTGCTACATAGCACCGTCTGCAACTGCTGCCGACGCTGCTTGTGCTGCTGTTACTGCTGCACAGACTTTTAGCTTGACAGTTCGAACCCGCCCTCCAAGCCTGCATCCTCCCATCTCGTCCTCGCCTCGGCTGCCCCACGCGCATCCCCCCGGTTGCTCAACATCCTCCTTCCGCCGTCATCGTCTCCCGGTCCTGCGAGTTCGAGTCCACAACGTCCGTCCGGTTTTGCCATCTTTTTCTGCCACGCGCGGGTGACTGTCGACCGCCTCCTCAGCGTTTGCCTCTCCGGCACCCGACTGATTCGGCACCGTCCCGTCCCGTCGCCACGCCCGCCATCCCTCCTCCTCCGTCACACGGTCACACGGTCACCGTCATTACCGTCGCCCGCCATGACGTCCGCCGCCGCCGCCGCGCCCGTCGCGCCCGCCCACGTTCCTCCACCACCGCCTCCAACCTCCTCGCAGCTGCAGTCGCAGTCGCAGACGCAGACGCAGACGCAAGCGCAAGCGCAGGTCCAGGCACAGGCACAGGCGCAAGTCCAGGCACAGGCACAGGCACAGGCCCAGGCGCATTCGCACTCGCACTCGCATACCCAGTCGCTGTCGCAGCCGCAGCATCGAGCATACAATCCCTACAACGCCTTTGCGCACCAGCCGCAACCTCCACCCCCCACAAAGCGAGACCTCAAGTCGTGGTGGAAAGGCTTCAAGCTACCCTCGAAGCACCAGGAAGCACACGGTATAGCCACCCCGTTCACTAGATCTAAACCCTACCGATCAACATCCTTATTTGCGGAGGACATGGAAGGCTGCCTCAGCGACCTTCCGGAGGCTGTGGCCCTCTTGAAGGAGATAGTTGCGCAGGAGGTCCTCATCGCAGCCCGAGCGAATGCCCGATCTCAGCAAACAAGTGTGAGCTTGAATCGGATGTCCACTGGCGCACTTTTCTATGAGAAGCCTCTTCAACTAGACACTCTTGCTCGCTTCCTTAACTGGCGTCTTAGTAGAAGATGTACTGGCGAAGATGGACCCTGGCCGGTGCAAGACCCCGCTAAAACAAAATCAGTAGTAGCAGAACCGCCCAAAGGCATCTTTGGCGTCCCCCTTCGCGATAGCATCAAGTACGCCAATGTTGCGATATCCCTTGTCGACGAAAATGGGAAAAGCTACATATACGGCTACGTCCCGATCGTGGTTGCCAAGTGTGGTGTTTTCTTGAAGGAAAAGGGTTCGTATAACATCACCCTCCCCCCTTCCATCCTGTGGCATACTTTTGGAGAGTCCTAACTTTTCATCCAAGCAACCGACGTGGAGGGCATCTTTCGTCTCAGTGGTTCAGAGAAAAGGATAAAGGAACTCAAAAACATCTTCGACTCGCCAGACCGGTACGGCAAAGGGCTGGTGTGGGATGGGTACACAGTCCACGATGCCGCCAATGTCCTCCGTCGCTACCTCAACGACCTCCCGGAGCCGGTAGTCCCTCTCGAATTGTATGAGGAATTTCGAAAACCGTTGAAAGGAGCCACTAGGCAGGCCGCTGGCGACACCGATGGCCCCCAATTTGTCGAAAATTTTGATATGGACGCCGCCATCATCAGATATCAGCAGCTGATTACCGAGCTGCCGCCACTCAATCGCCAGCTGATGCTTTATATCCTGGATTTGCTCGCCGTCTTCGCCGCCAAGTCCGACATTAACCGCATGAACTCGCAGAACCTGGCCGCTATTTTCCAGCCAGGCATGCTCTCCCATCCGGCCCACGCCATGGCACCCGAGGAGTATCGGCTCAACCAATGCGTCATTATCTTTCTCATTGAAAACCAGGATCATTTCCTCATTGGCATGCAAGGCACAGCGGCCGATGAGAGGACGGTTCAGGAAGTCCAGAAGGGGACGCCTACCATCAACGCCCCGGGGACACCTAAGAACTATCAGTCTGGAGTGAACCGGACAGCATCGAATGCCAGCGCTGGAGCCGAAAGTGTTTCCAAGCAAGGCATGATTAGGAGGAATAAGTCGACGTCTTCAAGGCGTTCCCTTGCTTCCAATGGTGCGCCGAGCCCGGGAAGCCCTGCATTGACTTCCACGCCTACGGGAGGCTTGGGCCGGAGCAACACCTTACCATCGAAACGATCGCCTCGCGTGCCGCCCGGAAGGTTCGCGCATCGGCATGATGCTTCTAATTCTCCAGTCGGTCCCTTGACACCGGTTCATCCACCGTCAGTTCCTGGAGTTACGCCTCCTACGCCGACAGTCCTGCCACCAGCGCCAGCGGTTGTTTACGAGGTCGCTACACCTCCGGAAGAATCTTCGGTGCCATCCATAGCCACGTCCACGACTCCTTCGAGTTTGCTACCCAATCATTCTGTCCCAGCTACCAGGAGTCAGGAAAAGCTGTTGGATCCCAACGCCGAGGCCGCAACGCCCTCCAAGGAACGCCGCATACCCAACATACCAAACATCTTCCAGAGAGCGCCCACTGGGGAAAACGAACTTCGACAGCCTAACAAGCTGAGGAAGAAGATGCCTGGTGCTGGTGGTCATTATAGCGCTCATAGTTCGACGATGTCGCTCCCTCGCTCAGCAGCGGCGTCGCCCAGTGTCGAAGCTGCGAATCCCATGGAAACGGTCCCACCCTTGCCCGGCAACCTTGATGCGGTAGTGTCTAGCGGACAACCAGCGCCTTCCCCTTCCGACTCTACGCCGAGGGCATCCCAAGCGCCTTCAGCGCCCTCAACCACATTGCATCCCAACAACGTCCCTGATACACAACTCAAACCACGAGAATCTCCGCCCACTTCGGTCACGTCATACAACGACATGTCCGACCCCGATCAAGTTGAGACGCAGACTACTGCTAGTTTTGCTAGCCCAGAGGTGGCATCCCCGGATAGGGATAAGAGAAGGCTGTGGCGCTTGTCGAGGAAGAAGGAGGACAGCATATCCTTGAATTCTCCTCCAAACATCAGCCAGCCTCTCATCTCCCCGCGCATGCTGGGTTCGAATTCGCAGGCCGAGGGGAGCAACAGCTCTGTAGGCAGTTCTGGTTATTTCCATCACAGACCCCCGGCAAGCATGAGCGGGGATGTTTCTGACGCGGGCATGATGAGTAGCCTCGATGACCGTTCGATGATGAGCGACGGAACCAGAGAAGGCAGAGACCGCGACCGAGACAGGGACTGGGACAAGAGCAGTGAATACCGAAAGTCAAACATTGCCGACTGGCTGAAAAACAAGTACCGCGAGCATAGGGAGACCGCGGAACAGAGGCGGAACAAGTCGCCACCTGCACATGATGGTAGATCGGCATCCATTGGGGAGAGAATTCGCAAGAGTCTGGATATGAAGCGGGAGATGAACAACGGGAGCGAGAAGGGGTATAGCGATGAGCATATTCCGATGCCGCCGCCGCCCATGCGGGAAGCAGGACCGGGACATTCACAGACATCCATCCAATCTGCTCCTCAATCTGTCCAGCAAGCTCAACCACAGCCGGTGCAGGCTCAGCAACCCCCAGCACTTTACCAAACCGAGCAGTCGGTCGAGGTGCAACCTGTTGCGCAGAACCTTCCAGCACAGGTTCAGCCCAATGTCCAGCCAGAGCAGCCTCCGTTGCGCGATCCCCAACCCCAACAGGCTTCGGTACATCAATCGCAGCCCCAACTGCAGCAAGAGCCCCTGCCGCAAATACCAGAGCAGCCGACTGAAGCGCCCGTGCCCACTCCTTCAAGGCACATGGATCTAGATGAGTAAAACAACCGATGCAAGCCTGATGAACAGGGCACAATATTCTACCAGTGTTCAAGTCAACCATACCCGTCTTGTGGCCGACCACACAACCTATCACTCCGTTTTAATGTCTAAGTTAGTTTGTCTCGGATGTTCTGTTTTCTGCTGCTTTTTTCAGCGCAAGAGAGCGGCCAGGTCGAGGACTTGTTGCGCGGATACCCCATCCAGAGATACCCGAAGAAGATTTTGTTTGTCTCTGCTACAACTTGCGGTACCAAGGACAACAGAGTCTAAACGTCTTTTACTGGTTCGAATCGTTGTTTTTAGACTCGGGGATATTGTTCTGCTTGTTATATGTTGGAAACCATTCAACAACACAGAGATGTATTAGAACTTCATGTTTGTGTCTTGGGGCATAATCAGTCATGCATTATCAGCGACAACTCAACAATCACCTACAACCAACCACCTAGCGCTCACATCTGTCAACCCCCACCTTGGAATTCTACAACAAACCATGCATGGCCCAAAGCTTTTGATTCCCCTTTTTTTTCCCGCATTTGTCGTCTGCAGTACGGAAGAATCGAAGAGATAATGCCGGGCCACACACCAACAAAACATATACAAACATGTCGATGGACCTTGGGAAGGTTAAGGGGAACACCATATGATACACAAAAATAACGAATTCACGAAATTGGATGACGATTTCCTTTCTTGTTTTCATGTTTGTCTACCAAAAACCTAGTGTGGGGATCACTTCTTTTTCTTCTTCGACGCCCTTTACCATTATCCATCTGGGATTGAACATACAAAGTGTAAATCGAATAAATGTACCTACCTGTCTACACGTGTGTTTAGTGCCAGTTGTGTTGGATCCACATCATGGATATATGCCTACGTGCCTGTGAAGCATTTGTATCATAAACAACCGAGTCCAGATGCACGTCAGTTACTATCCTAAACACATCCGAACATGTCCGGGGAAGATCTTCGCGTTTCATCGCCCATACGCCAGAGAATGGCACGGACGCACGCGAGCGATAAGTTCCCGTGCAGATGAGATCAGACCATATCAGATCAGATTTTCATGATGATCTGCGAAGACGAGCCAGCTATGTACACTACATACATCACCAAGATGAGATACACACAAACACGCACAGTAGAACCACTTCACCGGGTTGGCATTGTCAGGTACAGACGATCACCACCCAGAGAGAAGCGAGCCGAGTCCGCTTGATTCTGGCTGAGTCTAGACTCCAGTCTAACGAGTTACATGTGTAATGTAGACTGTAGTGTGCATAAGCCGTTTAAGTACCGGATGGAGTTGCGGGGCCGTGGACTCTGTTTTAGTTCGGCTTGTGAAGGTTATTTTAGACTTTAGTTAGTACCGAGTCCGAGTTCCGAGGGGACTAGCACACTGTTTCATACTTGGGGAGTTGAAAGGGAAACAATAGATAATCGATAGTGGGAGAATAGTTTCGTTTGTATAGGCACGCCTGGTTGAAGCGAGCCCGGTTAGGCCAGTTATCATGGAGCTCCAGGTCGTTGACATTGACACTTCTATGTACCGGAATCAACGAAGGAGGTTCATCGACAAGTGCAGCTTGGCGTTCTTGGGGCATCTGTAAACATTTGAGAACTTGAGGCTCTCAGCCGTTGTCGTAGCGCGGCACCATTCCGAGCTGAACCGCCCAACGGCCCAAGTTTGTCTTGAAAGCGGAATTTAGTCCAAGTGGCGTGCATGACCTCCCAGCCGTCACTGTCCCGTCTCCAACCGTTCTTCCCGTTGCTTAATTCCGCCTCCCGTCGTCCTTTTACGGCAAGAGAAAGAATCAAGCAAAGCCAAGTCGTTAGCGAAAGTTGGGGAACAGCTTGGGAGTTCGGGAGGTGATGATTTCGGTAATGGATATCCGAGGACAGCAGACGTTGAGTTTTGCTTTTGCGGCTACGGTTGCCACAGTTCCCAAGACGTATCTGTCGTGTGTTCGTGTTACATCCCGTTTTCGATATTCGATGGTATTTCGATATTCGATATGATCCTGCTGCAGAGGGCAACATTAATCGAGACTACCTTACCGAAGATGGAGTTTTGCACATGGTCGTTAGCAGGTGGTGAAGCGTCAGAAGTAGGTACTTAATCGGCACCAATGTAGAGTACGGTCTCATCGCCGATCTGACAGAGACTGCAGAGTGAAACTGAAAGCCGAGAGTCATGGGGCCTCTAACGCCGAAGTCTCTGTCCTGTCATCAAAACATTTCTCTTTCTCTCAAAGATCCACCATTATGACTCTTTTTCCCACACGATATTTTCACAAAAAAAATTTAAAAAATCCGCAGATCATCAATCATTCACAAAATCAAAAAAGGGGCAGCAACAACACAGGAGGTTGGCTTAAAGACCCCTTGACTCCATTGCCCGACTCCGTATTTCGGAGCCCAACACCGTGACCGTCAAACACGATGTTGAAAAACCTGCGCTAGAACAAACCGGGAAAGGCTAGCGTCAATCTTTTACCCCATCTTTCCCCGCAAAATCACACAAACCCAGGTGTGCCAGGGTTGTAGCGCCAACCTCGGGCTTGGCGCGGGGTGGGGGGGTGACCGCCGCCCAGGAACCTGAAGTGGCACTCTGCCACGCTGCCTGCACCGTTGGTCGTCTTCATGGCTTCGCTTTCGATCGTGGTAGTTTCTTGGCTTTCGTTTGGGAGGTGTGGTGGGTGATGACAACCGGGAGATGGTGTTTTGCCTCTCGCTGTTTTTTGGTGATCGGAATTGCTGGAGGAAAGCAAAATGAAGAGATTTTTTCAAGAGAGGTGCGATGAACGGTCTGAACAGTCTTTATGACTCCAACAGCGTAGCATTCATTCACCGATATCCGGCGACCATCCCAGCCCAGCTCACCCAGGTGAGCCAGGTCGAGACCGAGATCGCTCTCAGCTCCATGTCCCGGTGAAACCTCGTGGAACTCCGATGCCAATCAACAATGGGCATTTAGAGAAATGTGACTCGAAGTCCACCATCTCCACCGCAGAAGTTCCGGCCCCGTCCCCGGTCGTCTCCATCCCGCCGTCGTCGGGCCCGTCTCTTCTCCACCGCCTCCGCTGCCAAACCTAAACACGACAAACACTTAAATTGCGGCTCCGTTGCCATGACACAAACAATGGAAAATGTCAATTGCTTCTGTCGAAAATTCCATTACATGACACTACAAAAGCGGCAGGGCCGAGATGTTAAGGGATCTGCCTACCTAACACAGTTTAGTAGGAAATGTAAGCCAAGACGCATGGAACGAGTCAGCTTAGTGTAGGTAAAAGCGAGATCGCTTGCATCCCCGGCTCGGCGCGGCGGCGTCATTGTAACTTGGGAATCGGCCCCGACGACGAGACATGAAGGGACAAAGAAAGAGTGTGAGTACAAAACGGGATTTTACTTGCGAAACTTGTATAACAGAACAGGCGACAGTAAAAACGGGAGTGGCGTGACGCCTACCGTTCGTTTCGTGTGTGTCTTGGTTTCACAAGAGTTGAGTTTGCCAAGGGCCAAGGAAGATAAGAAGAAAAAGGAAGTGTAGAACGAAGGAAGGAAAAGAAGAAACATGGAACCGACGAAAGCTGTGTTCTGGTTCTGTGTCCTTGTTCCCTGTGGTGTTCGTTCCCGTGGAAGCAAGCTGATGAAATGGAAGGATGGAATGGAATTGGAATGGTTGCGTGCGTCTTCCTTCCTGTACGTTTTTACTCTGTACTACATGCGTACGCGTGCATAGGAGTAACAAGGGATTCGACAGGCAGAAGAAAGTGAGAAGAGGGAGAAGTAAGAGGCACGTCTACCGGACAGAAGCGTGATGGCAATGGGGGCGAATGGCGATATCATCTGAGAGGTGAGTTCAGTCACAATGGATGGAAGGCCATTAATCTGAACATTCAGCTGAAAGAAAAGATCGACCGCGGCTCTTCTAACACTTCATCTTCTCCTGTTGTCCGGATCGTTTCTAGTGGCTTTTTTGCATCAACTCGATTGGGCTGAACATACAAAAGTTGCAGAGAGGCTGGAATTGGTGATGGTGTGTGGTGGTTTACAAGCTACAACTACTAGCTCCAGGGGTGACAACCTCAAGTGACAAGGTGACAAGGTGACAAGGCGACAAAAGTTACGGTAAACCATCAGTCACCCCGCCTTTTCCTTTCCCTTGTCTCCAACCCCGTCCTCCGGGAACGCTCTACCGAACACCGAGCTTGCCTCAGTCTGGAAAGTCGTCCGTCGGAGGCCGGGACCCCTGGATTGGGCCCAAAGTCTAACAAGTGGATGGGCTGTGGATGCAACAATGACAACGGATTGGGAAAGACTCGAGTTCCAAATGGTGGAGGCGACACCGACGATCCAGGTCACCACCGGCCATCCACTCCCAAGTGTCCCAAGCGTCCCAAAGGCACCGTTCGTTGGTCACACTCATCCAATTATACGTGAGCTTTCGAGAGATCTAGTGAAATCGAACACTTCGAAAGAAGGGATTGCCTAGCATCCTCACTCAGTCATGTACAATCATGTACCATACCAGATGCAACCGTATGCAGTCCGTCCTGCACTGATGCATTGCACCGACCCCGACCGACCGGCCTCCGCCGTGTCCGCCCGCAGTGCGTCTTTGATACATGTTGACACCGCGTCCGACCCCTACCCAAGTATTTAAACCTCGAATCCCCGTTGCATGGCCGATCGTCGCGGATTTTCCTCCCCCTTCTCCAGCTTCTTATAAACAACACTTCTTCCCCTTCCCCCCTTTCCCTCCCTCACCTTTACCGTTCTTCTAGGTGGATGCTGCTCGGGAACCAGAAGCTGTAAGACAAGAATCATGTCCGACACCAAGGACCGTAAGTTCAATCCTCACCCCGCCTCATCTCATCCTCTCTCACCTTACACGTCGCCTTACGCACATCATCATATTCTAACACAATCTCACAGTCTCCCTCGGGGAGAAGACCCATCATGACCCATCTGGGTTCAGCAGCTCCGACAAGGGCGCCGAGGCCGGCCGCATCTCCTACGACGTTGGTCCGCACTCCCCCACGACCGTAACTCCTCTCTCGCCGCCCGAGGGCACCACCGAGTCGGCCATCGTGCGCAAGATCGACCGACACATCATCCCCTTCATCATCTTCCTATACCTACTCGCCTTTTTGGACCGAGTCAACATCGGCAACGCCCGCTCCTTCGGACTCGAGACGGACCTTGGGCTGGAGAAAGTCGAATACAACACCGCCTTGACCATCTTCTTCGTCCCTTACATCATCCTCGAGATCCCCGGCAACATCCTGTTGAAGAAGTTCTCGCCCCGCGTCTGGCTGTCCGTCTGCTGCGTCGGCTTCGGTCTCGTCTCCATCTTCCAGGGTCTGGTGAAGAACTACAGCGGCCTGCTCGCCACCCGTTTCTTCTTGGGAGTGTTCGAGTGCTCCATGTTCCCGGGTTGCTTCTTCCTGCTCGCATCCTGGTACAAGCGCGCCGACGCGCAAAAGCGGTACTCGCTCTTCTTCTCCTCCACCTCGCTCGCCGGCGCCTTCGGCGGCCTTTTGGCCTCCGCCATCGGCAAGATGGATCGCCTCCAAGGCTACCGCGGCTGGCGCTGGATCTTCATCGTCGAGGGCTGCGTCACCGTCCTCGCGGGAGTCCTCTTCTTCTTCACCTTCCCCGCCTTCCCCGAGCAGGCCCGCTTCCTCAAGCCCGCCGAGCGCGAGTACGTGCAAGCGATGCTGCAAGCCGACCACGGCCACTCGGCGGCCGAGCGCAAGATCACTTTGCGGGACGTTGGCAAGGCCCTCACCGACCACCGCATCTGGCTCGGCGGCGTCATGTATTTGGGACTGATCGTCCCCGCTTATTCTTACGCTTACTTCTCCCCGACCATCATCGGCACCTACAACTACTCGGCCGTCCAAACGCAACTGCACTCCGTCCCGCCCTGGGCCGCCGCCTTCGGCTTCGCCATGCTCACCGCCGTCGCCTCGGACTATCTCCGCCACCGCTTCATGTTCGCCATCTTGGGCATCGTCGTCGCCATCGTCGGTTTCGCCGTGCTCATGACCGTGCACGACCCAGCACACGTCAACGTACAATACGGTGCCCTCTTCCTCGTCGCCATGGGCGCATATAGCGCGATGCCCATCATCGTGTGCTGGTTCAACATGAACCTGGGCGGACACCACCGCAAGGCCATCGGCACGGCGTGGCAGATTGCGTTTGGCAATATTGGTGGTATTATTGCGACTTACTCGTTTGTGGCGAGCGATGCCAAGAATCATTATCGCAATGGGTACGCGATTTGTGTGAGTTTCACTTGTTTGAGCGCGCTGGCGTGTCTGCTGTATGCGATTAGCGTGACGATGGAGAATAAGAGGAGAGCTAAGATGCAGGGGGATGGAGGGTTGACGGAGGAGGAGAAGGCGGATTTGGGGGATTTGAATCCGGAGTTTAGGTATATGCTCTGATTTCAAGAATAGTTTGGGATGATTATGATCATGAGGGATGGGAAGGGTTTTGATGATACCATGAGATAACTAGGAAGAAAGAATACTTCCTGGTTATGATGACTTGTTTTGTTGAAGTATATACCAAGGCTCATACATACAGGCACTGAGGATCTACTATACTCCCTTGATGTCTGTGGCCTACTAAATGATGAATTTTAATGATATACCCATTTACCCTCCCTCCAACATTTCACTACTTGTCCCAACTACACCTAGTTTCCATTGCTACTATACCGTGACCCCTCGGGTTAAACAGCTATCGATCCTGTACAAGACAAACCAAAAAGATGCCACCAAAAACAGACAAATCTATCTACCTGTCCCGGCGAATTATTATCCCCCGAAGGACACACCCCGTGATATCATCGTCCCACCTCCCACCCATTTTGTCCGATATCCGATGTCCGATGTCTGTATTATGTTCCACTTGTACAGTCCTCTGTGTTCGAAGCGTGACGAGGACAAGAACCAAAGAGCAACTCGATGGACAGGACGGAGGTGCCCGCTGGTGACGGATGTGACACGTTCACTGCACTGACTGACAGGCCCGACGTTCCGAACTCCTTTTCACTTGTGAAAGGTTATGCAACGACCTTCACGATGTTCCAGAAGAATTCCTAAAAGCCCGATCAATGGTGAGACGGTCGCCGAGTCTCCGAGGTAGCATATCCACGAGGTTCTGTGCCCCTGTACACGGTATAACATGGGGAGGCGAGGTAAGGTGTACACACTCGGTATTGATTCCGTTCCTGTCTATTTCTTTCTAGGAATGAGGTAATGTTATATGGTACATATAGACCATGCCTTCCAATGGGTGAGCTAATGTTATATGGTACAGGTGTATATAGATAGACTTTTCCCACATTCCGATGACGTCGAATGGCTAGGATTATAAAAACATTCCCAACATTTCATCAAATCAGTGAATCGGTCTGATATCCGCAAGTCCCTGGGTATTCGAACAATGAAGAGAGAAAACCAGTTGCGCCCGGGTACAAGAACAAAAGCAGTGTATGCTGAGTGGAAATGCAACATGCCGCCCTCATGCTCAAAACATTCTTTAGTGTCCCTCGGACTTCTTGACTGTTGGGAGTTCCTGCAGGGCCTCTCCGATAGTCTTGATAGCGCCCCGTAGCTCCTCCTCGGTGATGACTAGTGGAGGAGCGAAGCGGATGATGTTGCCGTGTGTGGGTTTCGCCTAGATTTTATAGTTAGCACCATCATCAGCAATGGGAGGAATGGACATTACTCACGAGAACACCCTTCTCCTTCAAGAGAATACACAAATCCCAAGCTGTCCGCCCAGAAGCCGCAGACTCATCAATAACCACAGCATTCAACAGTCCCTTTCCGCGAACAAGCTGAACGATAGGGGACTTGAACGCCTCCACTCCTTCCCGGAAGATCTGACCCAGCTTCTCTGCCTTCTCTACCAGACCCTCTTCTTCTACAAGCTCCAGCGCACGGAGCGATACCGCACATCCCAGTGGGTTACCGCCATATGTGGAGCCGTGAGTACCAGGTTCGACAACGAGCATGATCTCCTTGTCGGCCAGAACAGCGCTCACGGGGTACATGCCGCCCGAGATGGCCTTGCCCAGGGTGATGATGTCAGGCTTGATGTTGGCCCAGTCGGAGCAGAGCATGCGACCCGTGCGGGCAATGCCGGTTTGGATCTCGTCGCAGATAAAGAGGACGTTGTGCTTCTTGCAAAGCGCGGAAACTTTCTGGAGGTAGTCCCCGTCGGGAACAACAACGCCAGCCTCGCCCTGGATGGGTTCCACGATGAAGGCAGCGGTCTCCTTTCCATGCGCCTCCAGCACTTCTTCTAAATCGGCAATGTTGTTGTAGCGGATGGTCTTGCCAGTCGAAGGGGAAACGGCGCCGATCTGGGGTACGTAGGGGCCGTAATTATCACGCGACTCGGGATCGACGGAGAGGGAGATGGCTGTCATCTGTAGGAGTTATAGTTAGAATACTGATGTGAAGGTCATGGCGCTGGACACATGACTTACCGTCCGTCCGTGGAAGTTGTCAGCAGCGCTGAACACCAGGGCCTTGTCATGTGGCACGCCCTTGACCTTGTACGCCCACTTTCTCGCAATCTTGATGGCTGTCTCGACCGCCTCGGCGCCAGTGTTCATGGGCAACACCATGTCGTAACCGAAAACGGAGCGGACCTTTGCGGCCCAGACGGGGAAGACATCGTTATGGAAGGCGCGGGAGCTCAGGGTTAGGCGCGAAGCCTGCTCTGTGAGGGCCTTGACTAGCTCTGGATGGCAATGGCCCTGGTTTACGGCGCTGTAGGCGGAAAGGAAGTCAAGGTAGTGCTTGCCCTCGGGATCCCACACATGAACGCCCTGAGCCTTTGCAAAGACAACGGGGAGCGGGTGGTAGTTGTGGGCGGCATACTCGTTCTCGGCGGCGATGGCAACGTTGGTCGCGGCAACGTGGTACTTGTCCGAGCCGGTGATGAGATGGTCGAGCGAGAGGGTAGAACCGCCGTTCGAAGGAGTATCAGCGTGTGGCGCCATGATGGTTGTGGTTTTGGTGTCTGTAGAGGTAAAGGTAACGGTGGGCAGTCTGGCTGAAGAAAGGTGAGATGAAGGAGGATTCCAAGTTGAAGCAATTGAAGTGTCTGAACTTGATAGATGGACCCAATTGGAACTGGGAAGATGGAAATAGAAGAGGAAGACTCGGGAACTGAAAAACTTGGAAGAATTTAAGAGGTAGAAGACTTCAACTCGAAACAAGGAGAGGCAGACAAGAGTCAGTTTTGAGGCAACGAGGATCCAAGTAAGAACCTTGCTTGTGGTAGTACTTGTCTTGTAATGCAAACGCGGACAATGGGTAACAGTAACACTTGTCGGATGGTTTACCACCATTCATTGCGCTCCATTGCACTCCGAGACATTGGAGGCATGATCGCTTAAGAGGTGGGCGTGGGTAAGATGCGGCATGCACTAGACCTCTAAGTGATAAACGTCCTGCACTAGACCCCTAAGTGATAAACGTCCATAGGATGCGCCATGTACTAGACCCCTAAGTGATAAACGTCCATAGGATGGGGCATGTACTAGACCCCTAAGTGATAAACGTCCGCATCACCGCTTTGCCGTCAGATCAAAGACAAGGAAAGGTGCAGAACATGACATCCGCCAACCCTCCACGTGGACAGCCGCCGCCGCTGGATGCGAGCCGAAGGAAGCCGCCCTCACCACAGGATGATGATGGATATGCCTGAGCTTCACATTTCTGCTGACATGAGTTCCTCGAATGTTTTCTCTTCAATAGGAGGATTTCTCATATATAGAGTATGAATAAAATAAAGACAGTAACTGCCGTTTCCACTGAATTTACTTGGGAGACGGACCCTCGGTGTCGGAAGAGCGGCTCCAGTCCGCAAGGTTGCCCCCGCCATATCGGTGCTGTCACGGAGGGGCTCCGATACATGACGCTAGCCAATCATGGCTCCGCTGATTACCGTGCTCCGTGATAGGGCTGGTAGCTCTTTGACATCTGTCAGCTGACAGGTGCCTGGGTTGACAACTGCCAAGATGAGGACCTCTACGGCCCCCTGGAACATGCCTTAACAATTACCGTAGGTGACAGAAGTACCTTTTGTTGACCTCAACATCACCCAAGGGCATCAAGCCCAACACTTACAAGGAAAAAACATGTCTGATGAACCGGCAATCTCCAAGCCCACGGAGGCTGGGAGAGGTAATTCCGGACATGTAAAGACACAAAAAGCACCACCCATTGCGGTGTCTCCAGTCACCAAACCTCACCGGCACGTTGTCTCTGCACAGGTTTACGATGTCCTCACCTTGCTCCTCGTTTTTCGCTTTATCAATGCCATTGTTCTGCGAACATTCTTCCAGCCAGACGAGTACTTTCAGGCTCTTGAGCCGGCATGGAACATAGCCTTTGGAGACCAGAGCGGCGCTTGGTTGACCTGGGAATGGCAACATCAGCTCCGCTCCTCTCTTCATCCTGCCATCTTTGGTCTGGCATACAAGGCTGCCCATTGGTTCCTGTCCACGTTCTTTCCTCCCGCTTTCGAGACGTTTGTTCTCGAAGCCTTGCCCAAGGTTATCCAGTCAGTCTTTGCCGCCTTGGGTGACTTTTATACTTGGCAACTGGCAACCTCCATCTTTGGTGATGAGAGCAATATCCCATGGACTGCTGTAAGTCACAAGCCCATCTATTATACGTCCCGGACAACCCATTGACTTTTGTCTCTAGCTCTGGATGACCGTTCTCAACCCATGGCAGTGGTATTGCTCCACGAGGACTTTCTCAAACTCCTTGGAGACAACCTTGACCATTGCTGCCCTCTATTACTGGCCTTGGGATCTTCTCCAGGATGCCAAATCCGACAAACAGGAGCCTCTGCAGGTCAAGGGAAACTTGGGCAGTCTCCGGGCCTCACTCATTCTTGCTGCGGTTGCCGTCTTGCTACGCCCAACCAACTTGCTCATCTGGTTGGGAGTCCTCACCCTCACCGTCACACGGTTGACACTTGATGGAGAGTCTCCTATCAAGAGATCGACATTGCTTGTCCTAGCCAAAGAGATCATCGTCTGTGGTAGTGCAGTTCTCGCCGTATCACTCATCTCGGACCGCCTCTACTTTGGCTTCTGGACCTTTCCGCCCTACAAATGGCTGTATTTCAACATCTCTCAGTCCCTCGCCGTCTTCTACGGCCACATGCCATGGCACTACTACCTCTCTCAGGGAATCCCTCTACTCACCACCACCTTCCTCCCCTTTGCGATCGTTGGGTTGTACAAGTCAACTTCGTCTTCCAAGACCCTTACGATACTCCAGTCCAACATCCTCAAGACGCTTTCCTTCGCCGTCTTGTCCATGGTCGGCACCCTATCCATCATCTCCCACAAAGAAGTCCGCTTCATCTACCCTCTTCTCCCCATTCTTCACATCCTAGCTGCTCCCTACGTCTTCAAGTTCTTCACCGTCCCATCCACAGCAGCAGCAGCAGCAACCACAACCACAACCACAACCCCAGCTGAAGGCAACGCCGCCGCTCCCGCCCCCGCCTCCGCCCCTACCACCTCAACAACAACAGGCCCCGTAACCCTCCGCCACAAAATATCCCTCGCCAACCTCCTCTCCATCAACCTCCTCCTAGCCACCTACCTCTCCATCTTCCACCAACCCGCCCCTCTCTCCGTCATGACCTTTCTCCGCACCGAATTCGAGCGCATCCACCCGGAGTCACTTTCTCTCGATTCTTTGAACGGCGAACCGATCCCCAGGCAGGAACTCTTCGCCCTCTTCCTCGCCCCCTGCCACTCTACCCCCTGGCGCTCGCACCTCGCCTACCCGGCCCTGCGCGCCAGGGCTTTGACTTGTGAGCCGCCGCTGCATACGCAGCCCGGGAGCAAGGAGAGGGGGGAGTATTTGGATGAGGCTGATCGGTTTTATAAGGCTAGTTCCGAGGAAGATGGACTCTATGGTGTGGATTTTTTGAGGGAGGAGATGTGGGGTGGTGATGGTCATCTTACCAGTGGCAGCGGTGGGCAGGAGGAGATCCCGAGGTTTATTGTTGGGTTTGAAGGGATTGAGGAGGTGTTGAAGGCGTTTTTTGAGAAGGACAAGAAGGGGAGGGAGATGGGGGTTGAACTGAAAAAGGTGTGGGAGGGGTGGAATGGGGCTTTTAATGAGGATTGGAGGAGGAGGGGGAAGTTGGTTGTTTGGGATACGGGGGTTTATGATGAGGTTGTTGCAGAACAGAAGAGGAGTGTGTTTTAGTAGGTCTGAGGGGCTAGGTTTGTAGAGAGCAAGGTGGATGAGTTGGTGAGTTGGGTGGTTTATAAAAGTGCTCTAATTAGGAGAAAAAAAAAACTATGATACGCGTCGAGGATAGGCCCGGCGCAAAAGTATAAGAAACGTAATGTAACAACGAAAAGAAAACAGCAAAAATCCGAAGAAATATGTACAGCGAACTTGAGGAACAGCCGAGGATATCTGGGTTCGCAAATAACCAGCTCAAGACCTCTCTCCTCTCTCAACCTCCGATCCTCTCACAATGGGGTATCTCCTCCACTCCACTCTTCTTCCTCCCTTTTCCTTTCCTTGCTTCCCTTTCCTTTCCTTCCTTCCACCCTCCTCCCACCATTACACCTCTTTTCCTTCGTAACCTTCCCTCCCTCTCCCTTAGATCCTCATTCTCATTCTGCTTAGTTCTCCTCTATCTCCTGTATCCCACCCATAGGTTATCCCATGTATCTTACCTTCCGCATATCCCTATACCTTCCGCAGATCCCACCCATCTCACCACCCACCCCACCTCACGTCAAAACAGGATTATCATCGTAGTTCCCAAATTTCGTCTTCACCGGGCAACACGACGCAATCAGCGAGCACGGTCCCCCAGGGTACCTGTCCCAGGGCGGGTCGCACCCGTGCTTACCCGCCTTCAGGTTGTCCCGGTTGAGCGCGTAGTATCTGTCGTCTTTGCACCGGCAGATGCCCGGGACGCAGTTGCGGGGGTCGGCGCTGTGAGAGGAGAGGAGTTAGCGAGGGTGGGGGTGGTTGAGGTAGGCAGGTAGAGGAGATTAGGTGAGGAAGGAAGGGGAAGGCGAAGGAGAGGGGGAAGGGGACGAGAGGGCATTGAGGGATGGTTGGTGGTGCTGAAGCGTGGAGTGTAGAGGGAAGAGGAAAGGTAGATCAAAACGGGGAATTCAAAAATGAAAACACATACAAGTAACCACATTTACTCTCCGTATCAACCCTCCCCTCCAGGATGTGGCTCGCCACTATGCTCTGGACGAGCTTATCGTCGGAAGGGTGGGCTGATACTCTTCCTGTTCCTGTGATGCTGATGACGATGCTAGCGGCCACAAGAAGTAGGGCGTTGTTGTTGACTGTGAACCTCATCGTCGAGGCCGAGTTCTCATTCGACGCTTATTCAATATCTCGATGCTGAATAGGTTGCTTTGTCCTCGTTGTTGTCTTCCACTTCTTCCCTTCAAATCTTTGCTTGTTGTCTGCGATGTGTATGTCGAGAGTGTTTCGAGTAGACAGTAGACAGTATGCAAGAGTCAAGTCGGAGAAGTTCTGGTTTGGTGACAGTTGGGTCTAAAGGAGTGTACAGAGTTGATCGGAGAAACTTCCAAGAGTAACAGAAACAGGGGTAGGGGAAAGGGGTGGGAAGGAAGTGCCAAAGTGTCTTTATATTCCCAAAAGCCGTCCCTAAGAAGTGATGAATAACCAATCCCGAGCAAAGCCCCGTGTGGCTGAATAGCCCGGTCGGGTGGTCTACTTTGACTACTTCTTGAAGGGAGGAAAAAGGGCGTAGTTTGGTGTTATAACAAGATGTTGCCGGTTACAAGGTAGGTAGCGCCGAAGTTCCCTTCGTGATACGGTGCGAAATCATCTTTGAATGGTGGACAAGCGAATAGACATAGACATACTACATGTTTGTGGTCGAGGGAGTCAGGTAGACAAGGGGGAAGTTCAAAGACAAAGAAGACACACCAGGCACGGCTTTGATCAAACCCACCCCTGACTGACCACGGGACCGGGGAGTTCAAGTTTCTTTGTGACCTATCGTGGCACAACAATGAACTTCTCGTCCCCTGATCACCACCGGCCGCGTTTTGGGAAGACTATACGCTAAATATACTCTTGGCGAAGTACAGGGCGGAGGAACATATAAAGGCAGAGGACAATCCTAAGTTGGGACCTATCTGTTGACCGGTCTTGATATTGTGTCCTCTTCCCATGGGTTCATCCGGTCGGTCAGAGGACCACCGGGGACAAGGTCGTCTCTTGGGAGTTGGAACTGTCGAGCTTCAGTTAACTGCGATGAGTGAAGAATGGTTGCTTGACGGTCTTCGATATGGCCAGAGTTATAAGGAAGAAGGAGATCATCCAAGCCGCGGATATTTGGTTCGTTCTGTGTCCGTGTTTTCATCGCAATATGAGCGCACGCATTAGAATCAGGACTGCCTAAGACCCGAATCGGCGTCAAAGGTATTCCAGGCGAGGCAGGGACGACCGAGCAGTTCGACTGTTCGCTCTTTCCTACTTGCTCTCCATCGCTCCTTCTTGTATCCCCTCCAACCACCACTCTGGAGAAGGAACGACCCGACGGTCTGAGTCGCGACTTCGATGTTCGAATCCAAATCGCATATGCCCTAGTGGAGACATCATCATGAGCGAATCGCAACTGTCAGACCTGACTGCGAACCACAACACCAAGGGGCATCAGACAGCAATCAGGCGGTACCTCACAAGCCAAGCAAAAGCCGAGATACCCGAGTCTTTATATGTTGATGTTCACCATCCAGCGTAATAGTCGTCGATACTGGATCGACCATAAGGCTCAGTGCCGTGAAGCTATCTCCACGAGTGTCCCTTGCAGTTTGTCTGCTCAAAGCGGCTTGTCTTTGTCAAGTGTCCACAGAGCATGACGACCCTTGTCCATTGTGTTACCGTCTTTGTTTGTTGCCCTTGTTCGTTTGAGGAAGGAATTGTAATTGCCGATTGAAGCTCCTTTTCATCGTACCTGTTTTCTTTGTTGGATTGTGTGCTTCTTATCTGGACTTTCAAGTTGAGGAAGTCTATGGTTATTTTGATGTTGATGGCGTCCACTCGTCACCCTCCGACCGCGGAGCTTCTTGCAAGCAGACCTGAAAAGGGCTTGGCCCAATGGTTGTGTGTGATGTCAGGTCCGAGTGTGATCCGTAGTACACATGGTGTTATCCTGTTCAACTCGCTTGAGTCGAGGTCCCTGACGGAGCACGACTAACTAATTCGTCCTCGAATGGTAGAGATGATAGTTGATGACGCCTTGATAGGACCCTGGAGCCCTTGAGTAAGCTCATGTCGTCGCCTCCCTGACAAATGGTGATAATAGTTGCACCACTTGGCTGTAGTCACGTTAAGGGTGTAGATCTGTAATGGACCGCACCTTAAGACCGCCTCATCCGACCTACCGACCTACCGACCTACCGAACGTGATGAGTAACTCACAAGTAGTGTACATTTGTAGATAAATGACCCACATGTACCTCCCCGTTACGGAGATCTCTAGGTATTGCGCCATCACTTGCGGCATCCATCCCAGAGATCTCGTAGTGTGTAGATCGGCAAGATTAATGCCAGGCAAGGTCAGGCAAGGTCAGGTCAGGTGGTGACCGATCACATAACCCAACTTTTCGGACTCCCGAGGACAAGGACGAGGATTATGAGAAGAACGAATTGCATAATTGACCAAGCATAAAACATAGGTACAGTGCCGTCATGCACCAACACATGTACCTGCTGAGGTACACACACGATGCATGACACCACACGAACGGCCCGAACAGGTTCACTCACTCACTCACTCACTCACTTCACGTCCACGCCTTGAAAGTCTCACCTTTCTTTCCGTGATTCCGTCCCGCACGGCCGTTTGGCGTTTGGATGTTAAGTTCCCTCACCGCTTTCCCTTGTTCCGGCGAGTGGCTGGGCTGAAGGGGTGTGTGCGGCGGCGCCGCGGGTAGTGGCTTTTCTAGAACTCCCATCCGAGAAGCTGGAGCCATAGCGGCGCCTCCATTAAAGTTCAAGTGTGTTGTGTTTGGAACGCATTATCGTGGGACAGCCAGTCTCGCGGTTCACGAATCGGGCTGTTGTTGCGAGGTTCCGGGGTTTGTGTTTGGGCTTTGACATCTAAACCATAAAACCGTATGTAGAAACGAGCAAGATTAAAGACTCGTGAGATTGAAGAAATGTTATTGGAAGAGGCGATGGATTTGTTTCCGTACACACTTGTGTTTGGATGTTTCTTAGTGGTCATGTTTGTTGGTGATGATGACGGACGGTGACGGGACTCACACAACCATCCGACAACAACGAACACAGAAAGGGGACGACAGGAAGGAAAGAGTGAATCTGCCTGTCCCGTCACAATAAAGATGGCGGGTTGCTTGTGCTGGAACACAACACAAAACTGTGGGGGAGTGGACATGAGGACGAGGTGGGTTGCCTATTGCCAAACAGAGTGGGTGGTTACACCAACTCCATGTAGGGTCCCTACTTTTACACTTCAGAACCCAAACTTTCCCCTTTCCTTCCCCTCATCTCATCATTATTTGTTGTCCTATCAAAATTCGTCCAGTTCGTCAACAACCGTGTAGCCCAATGATCCCGACCCGAATCAGCATCAAAAGGTCCGAACAAAAAGAGAGTTGGGAGGCTGCCTATTGTTGCGCTTGATGGCGTGAAGTTGGGTTCGAACCGAGTGGGCCAGGATGTACATGAAGACGCTTGATGCTGCAGGCCACTAGGCCACTGCCTGCAGCATGGCGGCAGGGCAGCCTGGAGATCGCAAGGCAGAACAGGAACCGCGCGTTTGCGTTGAAGGAGATGATATCGAAAAGAAAGAAAGAAGAGTCCAAAAACAGAGGCTGCGCATGTTATGGGCAAGAAGACCTTGCTGATCATTGGTGGTGGATGTTGACTTTTGGAGAGTGGCGGCCGGGGACAGTCTACAACATCATATAGGGTTTAGCGCGTGGGGGGAGGGAGATCTGCTTGGGGAAAACCGCTTGTCAATGGGCCCGTTTGGTTCAGTCAGCAAAATAAAAGTTTGTATGGGGAATTGACCCCTATAAGTTAGTAAATTGCAAATATCAGCCAATATCCGACGTCGGACCCCCTTTACCCCTTATAACCCCCCTATAACCCCCCTATAAGCTAAATGCAGCAGGCTTTTAGCCGTACCTCCCCTGTACGTGGCTTGCATGTGCTTGCATAAAGCCTTATCGATTTCCTAATCGGGTATAGCGATACTTTATTCTACTATTTTATATTTTAATGGATTACTTTATAAAGATAAATGCATTTTATTAGTTAATAGGGGTAGATTGGGCTAGGCTGGGGTATTAGGCTGGGCTGAAATTATACCCTACGGGCTCCCCTTTCGAATTTCGTCTTTTGCTATAAATATTTAATAAAACGAAATACTTTAATTATTTCGATATAAATCCTATTCGATAGCGTATTTTTATATTCTTAGTAGCCGTCCTTCTTACCGTTATTACTATTATTTAAATTGCCCGCCGTTGAGGGAGCGATGAAGTAGTCTATAGATCGGTCTATATTAATAAAGACGAAGGCGAGGCGGTTATTTATAATATTTTTTATTATAATTATAAAGATAAATTATTTAATTTGTACTATATACGGTATTATCCTTTTATTTAATTAATTATTTAAATATCCGAATATACTATTATATACGGTATAAGATAGATATCCCTTAAGTAGAAGTTTATAACCTTCTTATATATTTATACCTTTAATAAAACCTAGCGGGAAGCGGCTTATTAATTTAATTATAGTACCGAAACTATTAGCCGTAATTTTTATAAGGTATTTAGAATTATAGTTCGTTTATATTACTATATCGTTAAACTCCCTACCTTAAATATAATTTATAATTTAGGAGACGCGGTATTAGTACTATATTTTAAAGATTATTTAGGCGCGGTCGACAGTATTCTTATTTATATACGGGTATTTAAAGTATAGGTAGAAACGTAGCGGAGTCGAAAGGGTTATATATATTAGAACGTTATAGTCGCCATTAATTTAAATAGTCTTTTTACATACGTTCTACCGGGGGTAGAAGGATTAATATATAATTTTAGAGTTATACGGTTAATATTTAATACAGGTAGCTTCGAAGTCCTAAAGGGTAAATTTTACTTTGCTAACGCAGGGTATTATATACGACGTAGTATTCTTATCCTATATTTAGCAATTTAATATTATTTTAATAAATAGGAATAGGGTACTAGCCGGTTAAAGATTCGAAAGGAATTATATAATATAAAGTATTTAAAGTATTATATAAAGGTTAAGATTACGATCGGTATATTAAAGAGGAGGTAGAAGGTAATAAGGTCGACGGCGCCCGAATACAATATTAGGACTTAAGTGGATATTATATTCGCCGTTACCGTACTTTATAATTAGATTACGTATACTAATTCTAATAGTTTAAAAGTTAAAACCGACGATAAAAATAAAGTTGGCGGTAAGAATAGTCGTACGCGTACTAATAATAATAATAACGATAATAATAAGGTTATAATTAATATAAATATTAAATAAGACGAAAGGATAGTAGGGTTTAGGAATATATTCGCTTAAAGGATATAGGAAAGTTATTATTGCTAGCGGCGGGTAGAGAGGGTCTATCGGGTAGAGGCTAAGTAAGCGAAGTAAATACGGTAGCGATAATTTATTTATACTATAATTACTTTTTATACTTTTATTTAAATAATAATACGATAGTATTATTTTATTCGTTAGACTAAACTAAATCGATTAATACCGGTTATATTAATTTTAGAATTAAATTGAAAGAGTTATTAATATTATAATATCGACCTGCAAGGGCACAGTATGGTTAAGTCGAAGGCAAAGCTAAGATTCCATCTATGACAGAAGATTTTAGGTAAGGAGAAGAAAAGGAAGAGAATTAAATATATACGTTGCGAACCCGAATAAATACCCTAGTATGTAAGCGACAGCGGGACCTACATACGGGTCGCTGATAGCCAATCCCTTTACTCGTATTGCCCTTTACTTATATAATAAATAAGAGTAAATACTTTTAATAGGCTTAGCGGCCGTTTGGGCTAGCCTTAGCGCGAACCTTTTATATCATTCGTTCCTCCAACCTTCGTAGTACCTTATAGTATTTTATAATACTAATCCTCCCCTAGGGGTATAGCGGGTATAGCGGTATAGCCGGACCGGCGCCGTTATATTACCCCCCCCTATATAAAAGACTCGTCTACAAATCTTATTAGATTAGACCGGAGGCTTTATAATAAACGTAATAATCCTCTAATAATTTTATTTACGTAAAATCCTTCGTAAACGCCTTAGTCCTAATAATTTTAATAGTTCGTTATCTTCGTATTCTTCTTAATCCTCGTTTAATTAATTTATTAAACGTTTAGGCGGGCCCGGGGCCTCCGGGTTAGCCTCGTGGAATTCTTAAAGAAATTTCGGAACGTATTTAAAATTAGAGGCCGGCTAATACTTTAAGTCGGGGTCTTAGCCTTTTTAATCCGTATTATAAAAGAGTTTGCCGTTAAATATTTTAGACGTATTAATTTTCTCGACTTCCTATTCGGGATCCTCGTCGTTATTAATAATAGAATTAGGGTATTTAGCCGATTAACCGGGTAATAGATTATTATTATACTTATATAATCGGTTAATATAGAAGAGGTCTGAGCTTTTCTAATTATCGGGGAACTTTAGCCGGTAGGAGTAACCTACTTTTTCGATAATTTTATAATAATTACGGGTATTAAGGAAATTGAGTTTATTATTAGGACGAATTATTATTAATTATAATTATTTAATAATAATAATTTAGTCGCTGACGTCGAAGTCTAGATCCCTTCGTTTCTTATTGGCCTAATGAACCTACTCCTCCTATACTTTTATAATTATTTTTCTAGCGAACTCTGTATATTTATAAATACGTTGAATATATTCTTAAATTTATTCCCGGGTTAATTATTCGGTCCGGAGGATAGAAGGGTTTTAAATTCGGGCCTCCTAATTAAAAGGTATCCGTATTAAGTAACCGAATATAATTTCGTAAAGGGAGAGGCCGGTACTATTTTAGGGAAGACTATTTTATACGGCGTTTAATACTAGGATCGTTTTTAATTAATCGTCCTAATAGTAGTTAACGAAAGGGCGAAATCGTTAATCGAAGTAAACGTTTATAATTTCCGCTTACCTTATTATTTAATTATAGCCTACGGTAGTTAATTTCTATTTTATACCGGTTAATTTAGATATTTTATTAGTAAAGGTTAATATAAATTAAGGGCCGTAGTTAGAAATAACCTCCTCTAATATACTATAGACCCTATAAAGTCCTTCGTAATATATCCGGGCGGCGTCCTAAGTAGTAACTTTCTCTATATAGGGTATAACCTATAATAATTTTATTAGGCGGTCTACTATAATTAAAATATTATTAAACCCGTATTTATCCTTAAGTATTTTTTTAAAATCGATTATAATCGAAGTCTATTTCCTAGCGGGTAGCGGAATAGGGTATAGCTTGCCGGGAATTTTATTTCTAAATACTTTACTAGCCTTATAGATTATATAGTTCTTAACGAAGCGATTAATATTTCCCGCTATACCTAGTTATTAATATCGTTCGATTAAGATCGCTCGAATCTTATTTCGGCCGGGGTAAGCTATTATTAGAATCGAATAAATTTCGTCGATAATATGGGTTCGAAAGTTATTTTTATTAGGGATAGCGAGGCGGCTCTAATATATTAGCAGGCCGTTAGTTATTATTATAAATTTAAGGTCGGAGCCGTAGGCGTATATATAGTATTCTTCTAAGGACTCCTCCTTATAATTAGTTTTTATAATCGTATTAATTAATTTATAACCTTTAAATTCGATTAGGTACAATTTTAGATTATTAATATTTAGTATAAAGATTAGTACCGACTCCTTTAAAAAACTATTCGATATAGTAATAGAGGTTAAAATAATAACTTTAATTCCGTTATCGGCTATTAAGGGTTTAAATATTTAGAAGGTACGGTACGCCTCTTTCTTTTCTTTTTAAATCTTAAAGTCCTCTAATTTACGTAATAGCGTATTAGTAGCCGCGTTCTTAATATTAAGGCGATAAGTAATCTCGAAATAGTATTAAAATAAGAATTCTACCTATCCCACTTAACGAAAGTTAAGTAATCGCTTCGTACCGAAATATTTTAAGGCTTAATAGTCTATAATAATTATAAAGGGCTTTAATTATTTTAATCCAATTAATTCGGGGTATTAGGTTTAGAGGGCTCTAATAATAGCGAGCAACTTCTTATCGTAAATTGGGTAATTGTATTCGGCTTGCTATATCGTTTCTAAAAAGTAAATAATAGGGTATTACTCCTTTATATCCTCCTAATATTGAAAAAGGACCCCAACGAAAACTCTATCGCTAGTATTTATCTCGACTTATATTTCTATATTATACCGGAAATACCTTAATAAGGGGGCGTTTACTAATAATTACTTTAAATTATCGAATACCACTTAATACTTATTAATCTATACGAATACTTCGCTTTTCTTAATTAAATTGGTAAGGGGGCGAACTATTCGACTATAATCCTTAATAAACTTTTAATAAAAATTATAAAATCTTAAGAAAGATTGTACTCCTTGTAGGTTAGAAGGTACAACTTATTCTTTAATAACCTCTACTTTCTCTAGGTCGATAGAGATACCGTCGCATCCTATAATAAACCCTAAGAACTTTATTTTCGTAACTACGAATTCGTATTTTTTAAAATCGGCCTATAACTTTATATCCTTTAATTTAGTTAGAACCTTATAGATATAGTCCTTATACTCTTTGAAAGTATTGGAATAAATAAAAATATCGTCGATATACGTAGTATAGAAGTCCCCTAGGTATAGCCTTAGAAGGGAGTTAATAAAAGCTTAGAAATTGGCTAGACTGTTAATTAGACTAAATAGTAATATTTTATACTTAAAGGCTCCTATACTAATATAGAAAGTAGTAAACTCTTTATCTTCTAGCCTTATACAAATATAATAGAAGGCCTATCTAATATTAATCTTAATAAACTATTAGGCCTTAATAACCTTAATTAATATCTCTTCGATTAATAATAGTAAGTATTAGTCTTTCCTCGTAATAACGTTGAACTTTCGGTAATTTATATAAAATTGTAGACTACTATTAGTTTTTTTAATAAATAGGACAGGCGCCGCCTAAGGGGACGAATTTGCCTCGATAAATCCCTTGGAGAGGTTTTTTATAATATACTTCTTTACTACCTCTAATTCGTCGAATAATATTTTATAGAAAGGGCTATAACCGAATTCCTCTAGTCGATAGCTTTCTTTAAGCTTAATTTTATAATCGTATGGCCAATAATTGGGTAGAACGTTCGAATCGAATTTATTAAAAATATCGATATAATTATAATAATATTCGGGTATTGTCTTTAATACTTCTTCGCGTAACTCTTTCTCGTTGTAGGGTAGAGGTTCCTAAGTAGGGTCCTCCGTTATACGCTTTTATTAGATAAACCAATCGATTTCGAAGATATTTATCGAATATATTATATAGTCGGTTTTAGTAATAGATTTTATAAATAGATTGCCTTCAAAGACGTATATTTATACCGGTCGTTCTTTATACTAACTAATCGAATTTCTTTTAAATTTATATATATTTTAGTTATTAGAGCCCTATTTACTATCCCGGGGTTCGGTCGGTTTAATTCGAACTCGCTATACGGATTCTAAAAATAATATTATAAAGTGGGTAAAATTAGTTAAGTTCCTCTCTATTTTATTTAATAGGTTAATCTATTTAAGAATTAAATTGGAGTTTTAAAATAGAATATAGGGATAGGCGTAATCTAACTCGCTAATATTTTAATTTCGGGTATATTTAAAATCCGCTAATATAATAGAGACTATCTTCTTAGGTTGCAATTAAAGAACTTCGAGTTTATAAATACGTTTTTCGATTTATTGTTAGTATTATTGTACTTTTCGTCGATATTAATCGTCGGCTTTTTAATCGAATTCTTTTTTATAATAATTAGGGAAAGGCTAATCTATTAAAATAAGTACTAGAGTAATTATATAACTGTTTATAAATTTAGGTATTGTATAACTACTATTCTTACCGTCGGCTTATTATTTATCCTCTTAATTTATAAATGCGTTGCAATAGGCTATATCCTTCTAGTAATTTAGATTTACAATACTAGGATCGCCCGGACGGACTTCAAAATTAAAATTCCTTATCTAATCGGGGTCGGGTTTCTAATCGGGGGGGAAGATTAATCAATAGTTCTTATAATCTACTTAAATATTATAAAGGTCGAACTATTTACGGCCGATAATAATATTATAATTTATATTAACGATTATAAAATAGTCGGGGGGTATTATTCGGTTTCGGACCTTTAAAGCGGCCTTAATAACCTCTTTAATACTCTAACTAATCTTTTTTTAATAATTATTAATATTTCGAACGGGAAAGTCGCTCGTTACTTCTATTAGTAGACGTTCTTTTAGCTTTTTAGTAAATATTGTATTAATAAATAGGTGGCCGTTCGCTCCTATATCGATTAGGGTATTAGACGTAGATAAAGATATTCTATTATTAATTATAGTATATTAAATAAATATAGGATCCCCTCCTAAGTAGGGTATTAAATTAAATTTATCTTTTCCTTATCTTTATCTATCCTTTATTTATTTTATAACCGATACCTCTCTTAGGAAGGAGTTTAATTTACCTAAGGTATTTAATTTCCTTAATTATTAGTAGCGGGGGCAATAGCGGCTAGAGTAATTACCGAGGCCGCGGGTTGGGTACTGCTATTTTCGTTAGCTAAATAACGCTTTATAATAGTAGTAACGCAGTCGTAGCGTTCTCGATTGTACTAATCTTTCTAAGGATAATTACGCTTAATATAATTATACTCCTTATAGAGGAAGTAGCGGCCCTTATTAAATAAACGAATAGTTTCTTTAGTACGCTCGGTAGTAGAGCGGTTATTATTACCTCCTCTAATGTTAGTAGGCTTCGAAGCCGAGGAATTAGAACTATTAGAGCTATTAGATTTACTAAATCCCTTATTACTATTATTACCTTTATTATAAAAAGAAGAAGAAAAAGTAATTTTAATTTTATTAGTAATAGTTTTAAATATTTGGCCAAAATTGGAATAGTTAATATAATAAGTTTCGAAAGAAATAGAAGAATCGTAATATTTAGTACCTATCTATTTCTTATATTCCGTAGGAAGGCACTAGAATAGTTCACGCTTCTATTCGGACTTAGGGCGTTAGTACTTACTAACTATATAGACGAATTTATTTTTAAAATAATCGAAATTGTTAGTATCCTTTATCTTAAATTTCGTAAAATTAATAAAAACCTTTTCGTTTTAATTAAGGTCGCTATATTCGTACTATAAATAAATTATTAAATTAAAATAGATTATAAATTAGTCGGGGTAAATTTTATAAAGATATAGTATTAGATCTTTAAAAATAAATTTAATTAAATAACTTTTAATGTAAAGGAACTTATTACGGTCGGTTAAGTAATAATCCGTATTAATTTCGAATTTATTTTAAATTAAATCGTACTACGTTTTAAAGGGTACGTCGTCCTCCTTATCCTAATTATAAAATTTCGGAGGATTAGCCTGCTTAGTTGAGAGGCGAAGGCGACGAAAGGGGGCGGTCGTCTTATTATTATTATTATTAATAAGCGGAATCGTAATGAAATAGGTGGTCGATCGACGAAGGGGAGCCGCGGTAGGATCCCTCTCGATATTAGGAAGGACCGTCTCTTTAATTATATCCTTTATTTTATTAATTAATTTATAAATACTTTTAAGGATGTTTAAGTCGGTAATAGTATCTTTTAGGGTTTGAATCTTATTTTCTTTATTAGTGAAATAGTCTTTGAAAGATTAAATTATCTTAGGGTCGATGGCGGAAATCGATTTAGGGTCGTCGAATAGGGTATCCGTTAGTTTGGGTATTTAGTTGTAGACGGTATGAAGCTTAGTATTTAAAAATGAAGTGATTTATCGCAATTTAGATACTTATTCTCTCAAAGCTATAGTTATTATAATTTAGAGTTTAAATTTATAGAATATATTGGCTAGGCGGTTAGTATATAATTTAATAAATTTGACTTTATTTAAATAATTATTAAACGGGAACTCTAAAATAAATAATAGAGTGCGATAAGGAACGTAGGGGACGGCGTTATAAATAAAGAATTTAATAAACTCCTCTATTTTATCCCTCAAATCCTTAATAAAGTCCTTTAAATTGAAAGTAGTATTATATTTATTAATTTCGCTACTAATATATTAATCGAATAAATCGAACGATAGTTCGGGTTCCTTATCGTCCTTATTCTTAATTAACGTATTAGTTAATATTTTAAAGGAGGATTTAAGTTGGTTATATAGGTAAAGTAAAGTCTTTTTATAAAGGAGGGTAGATTTACTACGAAATTTCTCTTTAAAAGGGTAGAAACCGTTGAAATATTCCTTATTAAAGCGTATGAAGGCTTTCGCGTTCTCCTTAATAATAGGGTCGACGCGTTTTAAGGTAACCTTCTTCTTATTTTTAGCGACCTTCTTATCGACGCTAGGCTTAATAGTAGCCTTATCCTTCTCTTTTAATAATTTAAAATTATTTTCGTCGCTAGCGTTTTTTTCGTTAAAAGTTTTATCGCTTTTATTATTATTAGATCTAAAGTTCGAATTCTTATTATTATTACTTCCCTCCTCGAAGAGGTTGGTAGTACGATCGTTTTTATAATGGTTATTGCTTAGGCCTTTAATTTTAGCGCTAGTACTATTACGAATTAAATGTAGGGGTACTATAATTTCTATTAATATTGTAAATCTCGGTTCCTTAGATAGCGACGGTCTATTTAATTGTTTATATCGGTTTCTATTTGTTTAGGATTTAACTTTCCTAAATATTATTATTGGGGCGACCTAAAATAATATAAGGGTACAATATAGTTGAGTCGAAGGTAAAGTTAAGATTCTATTTATAATAGAAGATTTTAAGTGAGGAGAAGAAAAGGAAGAGAATTAGATATATACGTTGCGAACCCGAATAAATACTTTAGTGCGTAAGCGATAGCGGGACCTATATACGGGTTGCTAATAGCTAATCCCTTTATTCGTATTGCCCTTTACTTGTATGATAAATAAGAGTAAATACCTTTAATAGGCTTAGCGGCCGTCTGGGCCAGCCTTGGCGCGAACCTTCTATATTATTCGTTCCTCCAACCTTCGTGGCACCTTATGGTACTTTACGATATTAGTCCTCCCCTGGGGGTATGGCGGGTATGGCGGTATGGCCGGACCGGCGCCGTCATACGACCCTTTATATAAGGTTAAAGTCTATATTTTACGGTCGTAGGACTATATCACTATATTTGCCCTATATTTATAATTTTATTGCCCGCTAGAACCTTGATTTTATTAGATTTACTAGCCGCCCGCTAGAGCCCTAATTTTATTAGATTTATTGCCCGCTAGAGCCTTAATTTTATTAGATTTACTAACCGCCCGCTAGAGCCTAGAATTTAATTTAGAGAAATTTCGAACTTTTACAATATTTCGTATTTAATATAGTTAAACCCCTATATTTCCTAATAATAATAATACTATATTATAATAATATAATTATATTTTATAATATAATTTTCTAATTATAATACATACAAATATAGAAATATAAATAATAGAATCGGATTAACAAAAATTATTAAATAATATAGAAAGATTACGACTTTTCCTAATAAAGTAAAAATTAAAATTAATTTTGAGAAGTAAGTATAAACGCATCTTCGAAGTTAAGTACTATTTTAAATAATTATTCTACTAATAATATCTTTACCTTAAATATATTAGCGAATACTATTATATATATTAGGTCCTTCCTTAATTTACTAATTAATTACTGCTTTTTATTACTATATATCCTCTTTAATAAAAATATTATTAGGGTAAGTAACGAACGAAAGAAATTAAAAGAGGTAGGATTAGAGGGAGGCTATAATTATAATAACCCGGCGGCCGTTAATTAGGTAAGTAAGGATTCGAATCCTTAGGAGAGGACTTTAAATCTAATACTAATAGAAGAAGCGAGCCGATTTATATTAGTAGTATAGGTTATTTTCTTTTTAATTAGCCGGCGGACTTCGATTTTATCTTCTTCGTTACTTAAATCCTCCTCGACCTTATTATTACTATTAAAGGGCATATTATCGACCGTTAGGTACCGGCTACGCCTCTTTTACTTACTACTATAGAAGTCGTTTTATAAAGCTTTTCGCTTAGCTATAATTAAGGGATTCTTAATCCTTATATACGTAGTAAGGCGGCTATAAATATTGATAATATAATTACTAATTGCCTAATTAATTATAAAGAGTAGTACCATCTCTTTATAATTTTCTAACGGGGTCGTCTTTAATTAGTTCGCCTTTAATTTATTAATTAAAAACGATGCTTATATATCCTTATAAGTATTAAAAAGACTAGTCGATTTATTAAAACGCCCATTCCTTCGCCAAAGCTTCGTCGTCGGGCCCACTTCCTAGGTGCTACAATTGGATCTACACTAGAGGTCGTAGTCCGTAGGCCCACTACGAAGCGATGGAAGGAGCGGCGGTTCTATCTATAAGGGGCTAGAATACAATTAATTGCGGAGCCAGGGTCCCCACTCCATGCCCAAAAAGGAAATTCTAGTGCCAAGCAAAATATAGTCTCGATAGTAATACAAATAGTACTACCTTTTTGGGGCCTTCAAATTGATATAGCTCAACAACAACAGCGTGCATCTATATGTAAAAACCATTGTCGTGTACAGCGTAATTATCTCATTAAGAATCCCGTTTTGCACATTAATATACGTTAAAATACAGTTTTAGTAGTATTGTAAAGCTCGATTTCTATACGACCGGTCGCGCAGCCGTCTACAGATTATTTACGACCGTGGCTCACGTGCCCGGCGGCTATCTAAGTCTCTAGCACTCCCGTCAAATCTAGTACTCCCGTCAAGTCTAGCACTCCCGTTAAGTCTGGCACTCCCGGCAACTCTGGCACTCCCGGCAACTCTGGCACTCCCGGCAACTTTGGCACTCCCAGCAAGTCTGGCACTCCCGGCAAGTCGGCGCACCGGCCACACTACCTTTCACGTCATCGCTTTCAACCCCACCACTTTCAACCAACAACACTACTTTCAACCAATAACACTACCTCTTTCATCGCTATAACTATCGTACAACACCAAGAATCATCTAGAATCTTTAATATTAAGCCTTCAAACGACTACGACGACCGTTTGCACGACTTTTAGTAAAATACATTCAATCGTATATTACTTTATAGTCCGACCAACCGAGGCGGGGCATCCTAAGGAAGGTATAAATACTACTTCCCCTATTACCACCCACCACTTTCCATCTCAATACTACATCGCCACCTACTTTACCGCTAAATAAAATAATTGCGATTACAATAAACGTACAATAGGCAACAGCTCGCCCATTAATACGGCTAGCAGCGAAATTTCTAGCACCTATCGGCTCCCTCCTAGAAGGGTATAAGAATTTAGCTCCCCTTACCTTTCCTCAACCTTCGAACTCTCTCCTCTTTAATATATACAATCTTATATTTAAAATCAACCTTAATACTTAATTTCGGACATCTTTCAACTTTAATACTATCTTCCTCCCCTAGCGATAACAATTATCGTAAAAGCGTATCGGAATCTTTTATAGCGCCGAAGCAGAACGTATTGGTTATTTAGCCGGCGTAAGTCCCCTCCCTTCCCTATACCCTATCTATTTTGAATATTCGGTTTTACTAATATTTTTTTTACTTGCCTAGGTCTACGTTCTCGATTTCGTTAATACGGTATCTATATCCAACATTTATACTATTCTTAATTTCTTAGATTCTTAAATAATATTTCTACCTATATCGATTACAATTAGTACTAAAATAAAGAGGTCAACGATTTCTATTAAAACAACGGCTCTCAATTATAGTAACAATAGTAACTAAAGTAATTATTATTTAGCCTAGTTAATTCCCCTCCCTACTCCTTACTATTTACCTATTCCTCTACTAACGTTTTTACTTTTATTTAGAGACTTCAATTCCCTTTATAGAACGTACGTTAACGAAAGCGACTAATAACTTAATATTTCTCTCTCCTTTCCTAATAATTTATTCTAACTTTAACCCGGCGGTATAGGGTACCTAATCTATAATACGTAGACTAGCTAGACGAAGCTAGAAGGGTAAAATAATTATCGGCTCTAATATTATTATTACTAATTTATAGAATTAAATTATCGTTAGCTTTTTAACTTTTTGGCTTTTATTCTTTCTATTTATTAGCTAGTACGATTCGGTCTTATATTTAATTAGATAGTTAAATAGTTAATCAAAATAAATTCCAATTAAGAATAGTTGCCGCTTAGTAACTAAAAATAGTACAATTAAATTCGGAAATATCGCGGTTATAGTAAGGATAAACTAATATTAGTATTTATCGCTAAAAATAATCTAACCCTTACTATTATTATTTATAACGTTTATTATAATAAGTATACTCTAGTAGGTTATATCTCTCCTTACTTATTATCTAGTCTATTATTTCCCTTCCTATTAGCCGGCTAATTAATTAATATTATCTATTTAATAGTAAATCTTTTAAAATGCGTAAATCTTATTATAAACCTAGTATACCGCATCGTTCTACTACCTACGGGTGAATAATACCTTCGAGGGTTAAGATCCGAACCGCGGGGGGTTGCGGGTACGATTCAGATAGTACTAGCTAGCTAGCTATTTGGTTTAATAGGCTATATTTTAAATAACTAACCTTTTTTTATTTTAGAATCGATTTTAATAACGTCGAGTATAATCTAGCTTATAATCCGCCGCCGCCAATACTAGTAATAAATCTACCGTTAATCCTGCCGCTAGTAATAAAAGAGATCCTAATACTATTATACTATCTTCCCTAGAGGATACCCGAACCCGAGTCAACCGACGATTAACCCTTCCCTAATTATTTTTCGATACCCTTGTTAACCCTCAACCCCTACAACTTCTTGTATATAACGCTCCGGTCCCGGCCCGGCTCTTATAGCTCTTTTAGCCTCTAGTTCCCGTGTTCTAACTTCAAGTTCCGGCATTCCAACGTCTGAATCCCCGTTATTAACGTCTCGATAGCGAGGAAGTTAGTATTTCTACCCAAGAGTTATTGGAGGCTCAATAGGGATAATATTAATAAGAAATATTTGGAACTCAATAACGACCCCAACCCCGAGAATTTTACTAAGTAGTTCAACTCTAGCTGGCTTAGAGAGTTAGTCTAGGTTTATAACGGCCTATTAACCGTTCGGTTTAATTATTGTAGCCGTAACAAATTAATACTTAATCGACTACCGCCAATACGTATCGCTTTAAATCTTATACTCTATAATTCTAAGTAATCCAATACAAAGCTAATCGTACTAAATATAACACCCAGTACAAACTCGGTAGCTAATATTTATAAATATATTTTCATATTTAATACTTTAATAACTTTAACACTTCAATAGCTAAATTAATACTAATATTTAATAAGATAACGAAGAGACTGCTAAAGCCCGTCGAGAAAGAGCTCAAATTTAATGTAAGTATCGACATTGCTATTGTAAATAGGAACCAGATATTATACCCACCCCATCATTAGCAATATTAATTGCCTGGCAATATCCTAATTTAGAAGAATCGATTCCCAACCAGCCGGATAATCGATTTATATACTACTATTACTATATTATCTACCCTATTACCGACCGTAACCTAACTATAGGTGCCTATTAGTTCTATAATAATAATAATTAATTTATATACCCAAATTATTATATTATACGACCCCTCGCAGACCGCAGCGATAATAGCAACTATATCTTTTATATTATTAATAATCGGTTTATCTATCCTAATTGTCGTTGCTCCCGATATATCTGCGACTGCAATCCCCGTACCGGCAACTATATACTTTATTTATCGGACTTACAATATAAAATCAATATCTTTTCGTAGCGTAAAGTCTATATCTATTGTAATAATATTACGCTATAAGTCGATTTTATTACTAGCGACTACTTCGAAAGGAACTATTATATCCTATGTCTGGGCGAGGCTAGATTTGGGAAAAGTCCAGCTAATTCCCTTAATATTCTAATACAATTTACTGATAATAACGACGCTAATACTTAACCTAACGAAGCGTTATATTTCATTTATCTAGCATATTATTAAGTACGCCGTCCTATTAACTATAATAATATTATTCAATTCTACGTCGTTTATATATACGCTTCTCCTAATTATAATATTTGTAACGAGAACAAAGTCTATCTTAATTATTATTGAGACTTTTCCCGTACCAATTTCTTCAATAGACATAGTATTAAACGGAATTATTACAAATTATACTAGGACGAAGCCGATAATAATAATAACAGTAACGACAATAAGCAATATATTTACAATTTCGCTAATAATAATAATAATTTCTTCGACGACTTTAATATTAGAAATCCCGCCTATATACCCCTAATAAGGAACCCCCTTAATAATTAAAATCCAGATAGTATATTCGATATCGACGATTACGTATAGGATTATAGCTCCCTTAATATACTATCACAACCCTAATTACTAAGAAGAAGCCGACTACCGGGCCCAAGACCCTTACAACCACCCCGACCCCCTAGTCCTCGATTTCTAAATTTAAATAGCATTAACTTTAAACGGAATCTAATATTTGACGGAGATATAAATACCAGAACTATTCCAGAAACAAACCTCCTATACTATTTCAACTTCTATCGAACAATTAATACCGAAACAATAGAAAATTACATACGTTATAAAGAGAAATAGTTCAATTTAAAAGTTATAAGGGTTAGCGAATATAATATTATTTATAAATAATATCGTCGTATTAATACCGATTTACAACCGGGCAATCCCTTCAAATATAGCGCCTAGAATAAAATAGATTTTAACACCTATAGAATAAATAATACAGTCTTTTAACTACTACCCCTTAATCCTATAGAGGAAATACTTATTTCACGAATTTACATCTTTATTAATAAGTTTTATCCTTTACTTTAACACTATTATTACATTACTAACACAGCTACCAGATGTTTACACCTTTAGCGGACAATAACGAAAGTATAAAAGTCACTACATTAACTTTCTTCGGGACATTTCCTATATCTATCGGTAACTTCCTAAATTACCTTAAGAAATCGATATTATCTTATTTAAGCTACGGAACGTTCGCAATCAAATATATATCGTCAACCGGGTTCGAAAAAACTTTAAGGTCAACTATTATAAAATTAATATATAACTTCGGTTCTTAAAAGCAAACCACCCTAGATATTACGATATCGAAATTATAGAAGACCGTTTTAACGTATTATTAAAAGACGGTAATATCCTAAATACCGTAACTATTATACCGGTTAATAATATCGATATTAAAGAATTCAATAAAGAAAATTAAAAACGGCTATAAAAAATCCTTAAAGATACTAATAAACTTAAGGTTACTATAGCCCCTAATTTAATAGGAGGTTTAATAAACGATATTAACTAATTGAGGGCACAACTACAAAATGATCCAATAGCGGATCCCAACTTCGTACCGGTATAGGTTATAAATCTACTAGATAATTAACAAGCCGGTTAACCTCTAAATACCGGTTAACCTCTAGATCCCGGTCAACCTCCAGCACACCCGGCACAACCGGCACAACCTAATAATACCGGTATCTATATCAGGCCGGGTCCCCTTCGAAGCCAACCTATTAACGAATTCCGTCGTAATCAACCCATTCTATTATAGGCATTTCCAACTCTTTTTCCCTATAGTACGGCTAAATTCCTTATACTTCGTATGAAGAACGTTAAATTCGACGAATATATTCAATATACTATAAGGTAGGAGGATAGCCGATTTATTCGATATAAAAAGTTTTATTACATTGTATTTAACTCTTTAATACGTGGCCAAATTAATAATAAGAGCTCATACTATATATAGTATGCTAATTTCGATTTAGAAATGTTCGCCAATTTATAGTAGTTTGAAGAATACTTTAAAGCTCGCAATAAAGAATCTCGAAAACTATTCGATTCTATTATTCGATTTTCAAATATAATTCGAAGGATACAGTTATACTAAATCTAGAAATTTCGGGAATTAGTATTATATATTAATTTTTTAAGTATATTAGCGATATTTATTACGTTTAATATAGTTGATTATTATTAGGATAATTTGGTAAAATATATACTTAATTATAATTAATAATTAATATTTAATAACGACGACTACTATATAATTTCTCGAAGAAATATCCTTAATAACCCCTATATCGCTACCTATTATTTCTATAAGAGGTTTAAACTCTTTAAAGAATATACTTTAATTCTAAAATTTAAATTTAATGATTATTAGTAGAGGTTAGAATTCTAAACTCGAAGGATTAGTTATACCTATAGAGTTTATTAGGTTAACAATATCAATACCCCTAATTTAATTAACCTAGAAGAACAATAACAATTTATAGAAATATAGGGTTACTATATTATAGTATATAACCCTATACTTTATTATATTAAATAGTTAGAAGAAGTATATTTTAGCCTAAACGAGAATCCTAAAGGTCTATATCCTTATACTCGAAATGCCGGAGGTTAAAATCCCGATGCTCCGAATCCCGATAATACTTAAGCCGAAAATACACTATTTTAGGCTAATAATATTCAAGCTTAAGTCGAAAATTCCCAGGTCTAGGTCGAAAATACTTAGGCTCAGGCCGAAAATTCCCAGGTCTAGGTCGAAAATACTTAGGCTCCGGCTCCGGGTTAAACTCCGGCTCCGGCTCTGGCTCAGAACCTAATCCCTATTTCGAATTTACTAGAGTACCTAAACCGTATTAATATCTTAAATCGTCAATTGAATTAGATTAAACCTATATTTTAAAAATTTACAGCTATAATTAATCGAATATAAAGATATACTTATAGCGATGCCTACTATTTTCGAGCTCGTCGTTAAATTCGAACTCTTCTTAGCGCTAAATAAATCCCGGACTTTAAATTTCCGGAACCCGAACAAAAAGTCTATCGTTTTTACTTTCTCCATAAATTATACAAATACCCCCTTTTTACAATATATATTAACCTTAGCTTTTAACTATTCGATAGAAAATAAAATAATACTATTTTTAATTAATATAATCCACTTATTATATTAAATTAGATAGTTAATACTAATATTCAGTTATATACTAGTATTAATACTATTATAAATTATATTATTAAATATATTTTTAAAATTGAGAAAAGGATAAAGAGCTATAACGAAATTGCTAGGGAGTTGATACTTTAAATTACGGCCAAAAATCTAGTTAAATAATTTGTAATAAAGTTTATAAATAAATTTATTACTAAACGTAACTAGTCTACTTAGGAAATATATTATATATTCCTTAAATTTCCTTTGTAGGAAAGTATACGTGTAGTAGTTATAATAGATTGTTGTTATTGTAATAACTGAGGTATTATTATCCCTAATTCTAATATAGATCTTTGGGCTACTAACCGGAGAGTTACCGAGGCTAATAATAATAATGATACCGTTAGTAGTATCTATATTAATATAGCCGGCGAGGCTCGACAAACCCGTTCAGCCTACTAGAAGTATATAGCCCGGGAAGAACAGTATACTAATATTTCCTATTTCGAATTTCTTATTAAATTCGATTGTATTGCATTACATCTTAGACCTCTAACGGATCGTACTAAACTAAGGGTTCTCAACTACTTTCCTATTTACAAACCCGAAGACAATTGGGACAATTTCCTTCGTATTAAATTTATACTGTATTATCTTTATTAAAGGCCTAATAACCTCTATACTATTGATGGTATTCGATATAAATTATATGATAATACCTTCTTAGTATATAAAAAAGGCTATAACTATTTAGCCGACTATTACGGCAAACTTCTAAATTCCGAACTAGAAGAAGAGTTTGAACTTCCTAATTAAGAAGAGGAATTAGATGAGCCTAGTTGGGAAGATATTGCTAGGTAAGCTCTTTAATTCTATATTTTTAATTCTATACCTTTAATTCTATATTAATTAATATATTACTAGGGAGATGCCTAATTATATTATTAATAATAATCTTAGTAATATCTATTACGGGCAAAGGGTAGATAGTAGATGTAAATATACGTAATTGTACGAAGGAGAGAAGGAGAGAGAGTATAAACGAGTGCTTAGAAGATTGGCCTTATAAGGGCAATCTAGTTGTAGGCCCAATGTGGGTCTACGGTTAGAGGCCGTTACGGCGGCTAGTTAATTAATAGCGATAGTAGTTTTAGAAGCTGCTGTGCGCTGGTATAAGGTACGTGAGTAATTACGTGCGATATAGGCTAACCCTGTGATACTTCCTTTAATTAAAAGAAGCTATATAGTTGATTATAGTTATATGAAATAATAGAAATCCTTATTAAACGAATAGTCCGCTCTCGAAATACTTCTATAGCCGTTACTATTATAAGTTGCAGTAACTTTTATTATAGGGTTAGAGCTTCCTATTCCGTCCCCGATCCTCTGTATTCTTTGTATTCTTTAACCGGGGTTTCCATCTTTGTGGCCGGCCTTCCTTTTTTTAGTAATTGTTTCCGCCTCTTTTCCGCCGCCGCCTAATTTAGGGGGTACAATTCGTTTAAGTATATTTTATAAAACCTTTGTATTTTATTAGGGGCTATAATTATATTAGTACGTAATTATTATAAGGGTTGGTGAGGGGGTCCCTAAATAATATAATATTTTTAATAGCCTTTTTTATTCTTTTAGTAGCTATTGAATTTTTCGAAATTATATTCGACCGAATCTTCCCTATTATTAGTCCTCTTTATAATTTATTTATAATTAGTATAAATATTCTATTTTTTTATAGGCGCTTGCTTCGGAATGCTAACTTCGTCCTATAGTTTTACTTTATTAATATAGAAGGTTGGGCTATACTTTATATTAATTAGGAGTTTAAATATAATTTTATAATTGTCCGCCTTAAGGATTTTGAAGGGACTTTTAAATAGGGGTGTAAATTTAGTGTACGGGCGATTAATTTCGAAATTCTCCGTATTGAGTAAAACTTTATCTTCCGCCTTATATTTCGAAGCGTCCGATTATCGAATATTAATATTGTCTTTATATTATTATTAAATTTATTTAATTTAATTTATAATATAGTTTAAAACTTTTTTAAAGTAGTTAGCGATTTCGTTAGCTTTGAAGTATTCTATTTATTATTATACTAATATATTTGGAGGATAGGGTTTCGCTAGTTTAATACCTATACGAGGGTGGAAATTATAGTTGGCGAAGAAGGGGGATACTTTTGTAGATTCGGAAATTAGGTTATTATTAGCGAATTCTGCGATTAGTAGTTAATTTATTTAATTGTTTTATATTTAATTAATATAGAGGCGAAGGTATTTTTCTATTTCTACGTTGATATATTCGGTTTAATTATTAATAATTAGGTAGAATGCGGAGGAGGGTTTGAGAGTTACTTTTAGGCGGGATAATAGGGCTTTCTAGAACCGGGAAACGAATTAGGAGCTGCGGTTAGAGATAATAGAATCCGGTAATTTATAAATATTGTAAACCTTTTTAATAAAACGATCTATTAATTCTTCGGCTGTAAGATTAACGGTGGGGATGAAATATTGTATTTTAGTTAATTGGTCGATTATTATAGCGACGTATTTAAATTCTTGGTTTCGATAGACGTAGAGTATTAGCGGCGTAATATAGTTGATTGAAATATCCTTTTATAGTACGAATAGTATTACTAGCAACTTTAAAAAGCTATAGGGGGTATATTGTAATAGTTTAGATTTAGTGTATATTAGATAGGCTTTATAATAGGTTTTAACAGTGGCGTATATCCTTAATTAGAAGAAAGATTGTGAGAGTAATGAGTAGGTTTTTTTACGATCCGGGTATTTAGTTGAAGGCGAGTTGTAAATATAATAAAGGAGTTATAATTAAAGCCCGGTATTTACAGGGTTAATAAGAATAGTACTACGATAGTACGCCCGTCCTTAGATTGCTTTATATTCGGCGAAGGATATTTTTTTTATTTAGTTTTTAATTTCTTTAGATTATACTTTACGGTTAGGGTTTAATAGGTAGGCTATAATATTTTATAGGAAGGTTAATTTCTTATAGCTCTTTGTAATTAAATTATTAGTAGACTCCCTGTTTATAATTTCTAGTTCGTAGATATATTTGGTACCGACGTCGATTTTAATCCCTTCTTCTCTATCCTTTAAAATGAAGGCTCTATTAATAAAAATGTTGTAATTGAGTAAGACTTTATTCTTAATTAATAATTATTTATTAATTACGTCTTTGGGTAGGTCCTTTAACTTTTTGCTTAGGGCGTTAGGGTGTATTTATAGCGAGTTTAGTCGGTATTTAATTATAAAATTGAATTGGGATAGGAATTAGGACTATTATATATAATAGGGGGTAAATTACTTATTAATAGTAAAAGTCTTTAAATTTTTGTAATTTGTAAGGATTTTGAAAGGTTTTTATACGCTTTCTAGTTCGGGATGCTACTCCTTTAAGGCTTTAATAATAGCGAGCAATTCCTTATTATAAATATTGTAATTATATTTGGCTAAAGAATATTATTAATTAAAATAAGTAATAGGGCGGAGGATACCCTCCTTATTGTATTGTAATAAGGTACTGCCGTAGGTTTAGTTGGAGGCGTCTGTTTCGACGATAGGTTATTTAAATTAATTATAAATATAAAGTATAAGTCTATTATTAAAAACCTTTTTAAGGGCTTCGAAAGACTTTTAGTACTATTCTATTTAGTATTAATCTACGACTATTTTTTTAATTAATTTATATAGTAGGCCGGTAATAATTGAAAAATGTTTAATAAAGCGACGATAGAAGTTAGCGAAGTTTAAGAAGCGTTGTAGCGCCCTCTTAGAATTTGGGGCTTTTTAAGTCGTAATTATAAAGACTTTTTCGGGATTTATTTCGAGACTTCCCGGGGTAATAATAAGATTTAGATATTTTGTATAAATAATATAGAATTTGTATTTATCGATATCGATCTGGAGACTTGCTTTAATTATCCGTTATAAGTGTGACGGCGCCGGTCCGGCCATGCCGCTATGCCCGCTATACCCTATAAGAGGACTGGTATTACGAAGTATTATAAGGTGCTATAAAGGTTGGAGGAATAAGTGATATAGAAGGTTCGTACTAAAACTAATTAGGCGGGCGCTAAGCCTATTAAAGGTATTTACTCTTGTTTATTATATAAGTAAAGGGGGATATAAGTGAAGGGATTGGCTATTAGCAACCTGTATATAGGTCCCGTTGGCGCTTACGTACTAGGGTATTTATTCGGATTCGTACGTATATATCTAATTCTCTTCCTTTTCTTCTCCTTACCTTAAATCTTTTATTATAAATAGTATTTTAGTTTTGCCTTCGACTTATTTATATTAGCGCCCTTATATTATTTAAAGTTAATCTAATAATATTTAGGAAGGTTAAATCCTAACGATTACGAAATTAATAACCGATAAATAAAATTAATTTATCATATTTCGAAGTACTAAAATTATCGATAAATTAATTAATATTATAATACCCCTACACTTAATTTATAATAGTACTAGCGCTAAAGCCGAGGGCTCTAGCGATTATAATAATAATTACTACGAGAATAATAATTATAATAGAATAAACCTCTTCGGCGAAGAGGGTAACGAAAGCTTTAAACCCGAAGATTAAAGTAATTAAACCTTTAATAAGGGAGACGTTAATAATAAAAATAATTCCAAATTGTTGAAAGAGAAGGATAAGACTATTATTAAACTTAATATTAATAAGAAAAAGGATAAAAAAAAACCCTAGTACGTCAATTCTATTATTAGGGAGAATATAAAAGCTTTTATACGCTTTAACGAAAAATATTTTAATAGATTCTACCCCTTCGAGGAGAGGTCCCGCAGCAAATCTACCCTTTTCTATAAAAAGATATTGCTTTACCTATATAATTAATTAAAGTCTCTATTTAAAGTACTAGCCGATACGTTAGCTAAAAGCGACGACGACGACGAATTTAAACTATTGTTCAATTTATTCGATAAATATATTAATAGCGAAATTAACCGATTTAGTACTACTTTTAACCTAAAAGACTTTACTAAGGATTTAAAGGATAAAATAAAGGAATTCGTCGAACTCTTTATTCGTAACGCTATCCCTTACGTCCCTTATTGCGTTCTATTACCTAATTTAGAGTTGCCTTTTTCTAAATATTTAAACGAGGTTAAATTTAGCGAATTATATACCCTCCGCTTAACCGATATATTTTACGAATTTAAACTTTAAATTACAATAAATATAGTTTTAAAAGAGTAAGTATTAGAGATACGCTAAATTATTTTATTTTTAAATATTAAATTTTATACCGTTTATAATTAAGTCCCTAAATTAGAAGAAGTTTATTCCAATACGCCTATTTCTATAGCTAACCCTAAAATAGTTTAATCCCTTAAAGATTATTTAGTTAATAAAGAAGAGGAGATTTAGACCCTAAAAGAAATTATTATTAATTTAAGCGTCCTTAAAGGTATTTATAAATTTAAAGATAAAGTAGTAATAATAATTAAGGAGACGATCCTCCTTAGTATTAAAAAGGATCCTAACGCGGCTCCCCTTCGTTGTTCAACTACCTACTTCGCTACTACTCCCCTCAATAATAACGTCGACGACAATAAGACTACGACCGCCCCCCTTCGTCGTACCCGCCTCTCTATTAAATAGGCCAATTTACTTAAATTCTATAATTAGGATAAGGAAGACAATATACCTTTTGAGGCCTAATACAACTTAATTTAAAATAAGTTTAAAATTAATACTAATTACTACCCTACTAATTATAATAAATTTCTTTATATTAAAAGTCGTTTAGCCGGATTTATTTTTAAAGATTTAATACTTTACTTTTACGAAATTTACCCCGATTAATTTATAACCTATTTTAATTTAATAACTTATTTATAGCGCGAATATAGCGATTCTAACTAAGACGAAAAGGCTTTCATTAATTTTATAAAATTTAAAATAAAGGATACCGATAATTTCGACTTTTTTAAAAATAAATTCGTTTATATAGTTAGCGAATATTAATACCCTAAGACTAAGTAGAAATATAAATTATTTTAACGCCTTCTTACAGAGTATAAAAAATAAATAGGCGTTAAGTATCGTAACTCTTCTATTTCTTTCGAATTTTATTGCATCGATTATTCCGGTTTTAATTAAATATTTAAAACTATTACTAAAGAAACTAAGGCTACTTCTTCTTCCTCTTCTCGCAATAAAGGGAATAATAGTAATAAGGGAATTAATAGCTTTAGCGGCTCTAATTCTTCGGTTACAAAACCCGCTAGCGGCGGAAGAAGTAATAACCGCTCTACCGCCGACTATATTAAGGAAATTACCCATTTATTTAATAAAGGTCGCTACTTCCTCTATAAAGAATACAATTATATTAAATACAATTATCCCTAAAAGGATTAATACGACCGGGAGCGCCGCAACTATATCGCTACTATTATAGAACGTTATTTAGCTTACGAGAACGGCGGTATTAGAAATACTTAGCCCGCAGCCCTAACTATTACTTTAACCGTTAATAACGCCTCCGCTACTAATAATTAAAGAAATTAAATACCTTAAATAAATTAGACTCCTTCCTAAGGGAAGTATCGGTTATAGAATAGATAAAGGATAAGAAATAAGGAAAGGATAAATTTAATTTAATACCCTATTTAGGAGGGGATTTTATAATTATTTAATATATTATAATTAATAATAGAATGTTTTTATCTATATTTAACGCCCTAATCAATATAGGAGTAAATAGTTACTTATTTATTAATATAATATTTGTTAATAAATTAAAAGAATAATTATTAATAGAAATAACGAGCGACTTTCCTACCTAAAGTATTAATAATTATTAAGGAAAAATTAATTAAAGTATTAAAAAGGTTATTAAAACCGCTTTAAAGATTCGAAACCGAATAATACTCCCCGATATCTTTATCGTCGTTAATATAAATTATAATCTTATAATCGGCTATAAATAGTTCGATATTTATAACGCTTAAGTAAATTATAAGAATCGTCGCTTTATCTTCCCCCCTAAATAGAAATTAGACCCCGAATAAATAAGGAATTTAAATTTTAAAGTTTGCCCTAGAGGCTTTAGTACCGTAAACTCCAAATACTAGAAAGATACGGCCTATCGTAATATATTTATAAATCGAAAAGATAAATGTCGAACCGATAATAGGAATAGTAGCTGCGAAGCGCTTAAGTTTACTAGTGGTTATATTACGGTACCCGAACCTATTTTAACTGGACAACCCTTTCCCGATTATTGTAAGAAAGAATTAGATTAAAAAATTAAAAATTAATACAATTATAAAATATATTAATATTAGAAAGTAATTAAAAAGTGTATATTTGAGTTTTAAGTAAAATCGGCGGCTTTCGAACTTAAGAAAACAATCCCTATTATATTAGTAGATTTTAAATATATTCGAAATAAAGATATTAGCGAGTTAGGTTATACCTATCCTTATATTTTACTTTAGAACCCTAATTCGATTTTTAAACAGATTAATCTATTAAATAAAATAGAGAGGAACCTAGCTAATCTTACTTACTTTATAATATTATTTTTAGAACCCGCCCCGTATATTTAAATTAAACCGACCGAACTATTCGATAATAAATAGGGCTCGGATAATTAAAATATATATAAATTAAAAAGGGATTTAATAAGCTAGTATAAAGAGCGATTAATATAGATGTACGTTCTCGATAACAATTTGTTTATACGGTTTACCGCAAAGGATAATTGTACGGTATATTCGATAAATATCTTCGAAATCGATTAGTTTATCTAAGAGAAACGCGTAATAAAGGACCCTACTTAAGAATTATTACCCTACGACGAGAAGGAACTTCGGAAGGAAGCTTTAAAAACGGTATTAGAATATTATTATAATTATATTAACGTTTTTAATAAGTTCGATTCGAACGTTTTGCCCGACTACCGGCCGTACGATTATAAAATCGAATTCGAAGAAGGCTATTACCCTAAAGAGTTCGGCTATAACCCTTTTTATAAAATATTATTAAACGAATTAGAAGTAGTAAGGAAATATATTTTAGAAAACTTTTCTAAGGGATTTATTAAAGTAAATTTATCCTTGTAGGCGGTATTTATCCTATTCGTTAAAAAAATTGACGGTAGCCTACAGTTTTATATAAATTATTAGAAGCTTAATATAATTATAAGGAAAAATCGATATTTACTATTATTAATTGAAGAAACGCTAGCCAAAGTTATTAAGGCCTAATAATTTACTAAAATCGATATCCGATAGGCTTTCTATTATATTCGTATAAGGCTAGAGGACGAGGAGTTTACTACTTTTTATACCGGTATAGGAACTTTTAAGTATAAAGTATTGCCGTTTAGTCTAATTAACGGCCTAGCCAATTTTTAAACCTTTATTAATTCGATTTTAGGGCTATACTTAGGAGATTTCTATATTGCGTACATCGACGATATCTTTATTTATTTTAATACCTTCGAGGAATATAAAGACTATATTTGGAAAGTATTGGCGAAGTTAAAGGACGTTAGACTATAAATTAATTTAAAGAAGTATAAATTCTAAGTTATAAAGATAAAGTTCTTAGGTTTTATTATAGGCCGGGACGGTATTTCCGTCGACCCCGAGAAAGTGGAGGTTATTAAAGAATAGGTTGTACCTTTTAATTTTTGTAGAGTATAGTCTTTCTTAAGGTTTTATAACTTCTATAGAAAGTTTATTAAAGACTATAGTCGAATCATTCGCCCCCTTACTAATTTAATTAAAAAAAGTAAAGTTTTTATATAGACTAATAAGTACTAGGCGGCGTTCGACGGTTTAAAGTAATTATTAATAAACGCCCCCTTATTAAAATACTTTAATTACGACGCCGAAATACGAATTGAAATGGATATTAGTAATAGAGTCTTTATAGGGGTCCTATTCTAATATTAAGAGGATACGAAAGAATAGTACCCTATTGCCTATTTTTTAGAAACTATATAATAAGCTAAATATAATTACCCGATTTATAATAAGGAGTTATTCGCTATTATTAGAGCCTTCTAAATTTAGCGTCCTAAATTAATCGGTTTAAAGTAGTCGAAGCCTTTTATAATTATTATTAATTATTAAGTATTAGAATACTTCGGTATAAAGCGATTATTTAATTTATAATAAGTTGGGTAAGCGGAGTTTTTATTTTAATATTATTTCGAAATTACTTACCGCCCTAATATTAAGAACGTAGCTACTAATACCCTATTAAGGAAGTTAGAAGACTTTAAAATTTAGAAGGAGAAGAAGGAGGTATACTATACCCTCTAAATATTTAAATTATTAGTAAACGAGAACGACGGAGCTAAAATTATTGTTCTAGCCTCTATTACTATATCGAATAGCTTTTTAGAAGAATTAGTACCAATCTTTATATTAAATATTAATAAATTAGAATTATACCTAATCGAACCTAAAGGGTATAAATTAATCGATATAATTATAAAGGCTAATTATAAGGAGGAATTTTTAAAAAAATACTATGTACGCGCCTACGGCTCGGATTCTAAATTTATAATAATAGTTAATAATTTCCTAATTTATAAAAGTCGCTTCGCTGTTCCTAATAAAAATAACCTACGTACCCGTATTATTAATAAAATTTATTCGATTTTAATAATAGTATACCCCGGCTGTAATAAGATTCAAACGATCTTAAATTAGTATTATTAGTAGTTAAATATAGCCGGCGATATCGAACGTTTTATTAAGAATTATATAATTTATAAAGCGAGTAAAGTATTTAGAAATAAAATTCCCGGCAAATTGTACCCTATCTTACCGCCTGCTAGGAAATGGACTTCAATTGTAATCGATTATAAGAAAATACTTAAAGATAAATATAGTTTCAATAATACTCTAGTTATAGTAGACTATTTAATAAAGTCGTTATAGGTTATACTTTGTATAAAAAAGTTAATCGCTTAAAATACTGCCCGGATATATTATAAAAGCCCTTACTATATTTACGGTATATTTAAGGAAGTAATATCGGATTACGGACCCTAATTTATATTAATATTTACTAACAAAATATTTAAATTGACGGGAACGAAGTAAAAGCTTATTATAGCGGGATATAATTAGACGGCTAGCTAGGTTAAAATTAGAGAAACGCTATCTGCACCGCCATCAATCTCTTCAGACACCGCCGCCCCACCCTTCCCGCTTTCTCAACCAATCAAAATCGGTGCATCCTTTAGCTCCCGCTTTTGACTCCACCGCGCAACAAACCTTCTAAGTACTTCAGTATCTTATTCCCGACAGCGCATTCGCTCCTCCCGATAGGGCATTCTCTCTCTATAATAGCGCATTCGCTCCCTCCGACAGCACATTCATTCCCAGAACTATACTTTTTCTAACGAACAGCGATTGAGACAGCGATTGAGACAGCAATTGAATACGATCCAATTGAATGCGATGCAATTGAATGCGACGAAAAAGACTACGATTCAATTGACTACGATACAAATGGCTATCGGGGGAGCGAATACGCTATCGGGGGAGCGAATACGCTGTTGGAAATGACAATATGCTGCGAATGCGCTATTTTGGGTTGCGAATGCCCTATCGGCAACGAAAGGTACATAGGTGGGTGGACCGCGGTGGATGCACCGATTTTTATTGGCTAAGAAAGCGGGAAGGGTGGGGCGGCGGTGTCTGAAGAGATTAATGGCGGTGCAAATAGCGTTTCTCTAAAATTATAAACGCTTACTTTAATTAATAACTTCGTCCCTTTATTAATTATTACTAAGATAATTAGTCCGAGGCTATACCCGCTTTTAATATAATATAGAATAGCCTTCCCTAAGATAGTACTAGCCTCTCCCCTTATAAGGTTATATTTAATTGTTTAATATATATACTTTTCGATTAGGAAGCCCGGACTTAAAACTTTTCTATCCTCCGGACCGAATAATTAATTAGGGAATAAATTTAAGAGTACGCTTAATATATTTATAGGTATATAAAGTTTGTTAGGGAGATAATTATAAAGGTATAAGAAGAATAGGTTTATTAAGCCAATAAGAAACGAAGAGACTTAAATTTCGACGTCGGCGACCGAATTATTATTATTAAACGGCTATAATTAATAACGATTTATCCTAGCGATAAGTTCGATTTCCCTAATATTTGTAACTACTATAAGATTATTAAGAAAGTAGGGTACTCCTACTAATTAGAATTCCTAGATAATTAGAAAGGTTTAGACCTCTTCTATATTAATTATTTGAGGAAATATAATAATAATTCCTTACTTAGTTAGTCGGCTAAATGCTCCGGCCTAATTACTAGAGATAATAAGGACTTTAAATAGGAGGTTGAAAAAATTAATACCTTTAAAGTAGTTAATAGTAAATTCTTTTATAATACGGATTGGAGAAGTTGGGACCCTAACCTAAAGTATTAGCCGGCCTCTAATTTTAAATATACCTTAAAGCTTCTTTAAAAATTCTACGAAGTTAACCTAGAAGCCTCAAGCCCGCCCAAACGGTTAATAAATTAGTTAAATAAGGATTGGGAAGAGTACGAAGATAACGAATTATTAGAGTTATTAGGATTGAAGCGTTTACGAAGGATTTTACGTAAATAAAGTTATTAAAGGATTATTATATTTATTATAGAACTTCTAGTTTAATAAGATTTGCGGACGAGTCTTTTATATAGGGGGGGGTAATATAACGGCGTTAGTCCGGCTATACTACTATACCCGCTATACCCTATAAGAAGATTAGTATTACGAAGTATTATAAAGTACTACAAAGGTTAGAAGAATAAATAATATAGAAGGTTCGTATTAAGATTGGTTAAGCGGGCGTTAAATTTATTAAAGGTATTTACTCTTATTTATTATATAGGTAAAGGGGGATGCAAGTAAAAGGATTAGCTATTAGCGACCCGTATATAGGTCTTACTAGCGCTTACGTACTAGGGTATTTATTCGGGTTCGTATATATATATTTAATTCTCTTCCTTTTCTTCTCCTCACCTTAAATCTTCTATTATAAATAGTATCTTAGCTTTGCCTTCGACTTATCCATACTAGCGCCCTTGCAATAAGATTTCTTTAATGTGCTTTTCGTACTCTTTTTTATTGTCCGAATAAATTAGGACGTTATCGAAGTATATAGTAGTATAAATATTAAGGATATTATATAATACGTTATTAATATAATTTTAGAAAGTTCCCGGTATACCCTATAAACCGAACAGGTATATAATAGATTTATAGAAGCTAAAGCAGGTAATAAAAGTTATTAATTATTCGTAGCCCTCTTTAATACGTATTCTATTAAATATTATAATAATATCGAATTTAATAAAGATTTTAGCCTTATAAATAGTATTGAGGGTCTCTTTAATTAATAGTAATAGGTACCGAGTTTTTATTATTACGTTATTAATACCGCAGTAATTTATATAAATATAAATACTACTACCCGGCTTCTTAATTAGTAGGATAAGCGAAATGGTTATAAATTATAATAAGTAAATAAAGTTCTTCCTTAAATTATCGTCGATCTACTTTTTAATTACAATAGTTTTAATAGGTAATATTCGTTACAATCGTACGTTAGGGGGCGTTTCGCCCGGTTTAAATTTAATTTTATAATTGTACGAACGGTGTAGAGGAATTTTATTTACTAAAGAAGGGAGGAAAACTATTACTTCGTCGACGTAGCGGCGGCCTTCTAACTTCTTTAAAATTGTAAGAATTTCGTTTTTAGTTTTTAAAGGGTAATTGACTTTATTGAGAAATTTCTTTATATCCTCTTCGGAAATTTTGGCTAAATATATTCGTCGGATTATTTTTTCGTAGAGTAGCGCGTTTTCGTCGAGGTTTTTAATAAGGTAAATAGCTTTAGCGAAAATTGTAGCCTTACGAAATTTTTTTAATATATAAATATTAACTATTTCGTCGATAAAATTATAAAGAATAGAGGGAAAACTTTCTTTATATTATTAATTATTACCCTCTATAATATTATTAACTATTTCTTCCATTAAATCTATATCTTAGATTTCCGCTACAACTATTAACTTTTCAATTTAAATATAATTTATAATATATAATTATAATTATTATAATTTATAAACGAAATTAAAAATAGCTACGTTAAACTCCTAAATATTATTAGGGTTAAAGTTATAATTAGAATTACAGTAATAGCGGGCGTAAAAGTACTTTATATTTACGGAGACGCGTCGATTATTAAAGCAGACGTAAAATTCGTAGAACGTAAGGCTTTTAATTTTAATAAAGAGGGTTACTATACCGGTAATACCGATTTTTAATTCGGCTCTTTTAATTATTAATATTTTAATAGGGGTAGGGATAATTTAGTAACTAGTTTTAAAGTCGATTTTAATTATAGTTAGAAATAATTCCGCGACCGAAAATTCTAGAGCAGGCTCGGTAACGGCGGGCTTTAGAACGGATTCGGTTTTAGGGACGGGAGAGGGTTTTAAAGTAGGCTCGGTAATAGTAGATTCTAAAATAAATTTAATTTTAGGGACAAGAGAAGGCTTTAGAGTAAGCGCCGGTTAGGGGGTAGCCTTTTTTCGAATAGAAGTTGTAGAAACTTTATTAATAAGAGTTTTAAAGGTTACAATCTATTTTCTAGAGAAATTTAAAAATAAATAATAGCTACAATAAATAGGGTTACTAAAATATATTCTATAATATTCGTAATCGATTTCGGGCTTATAGTATTATATTTATAAGAAGTTTAAAATAATTAGATAATTCTTAAAAATATTATAAATTAGGAAAGTAAGGGTTTCGTTATAATAACCAATACAAAGTTTAATTATTACTTTTTTAGAAATAATACTTTTAATTATTCTATTAGCGAAAACCAATTTCTTTAATCGAAGGAAGCGAAAGCGAGGGAGGTTGTATTTAATAATAAACGAGCAATTAATAAAGGCGAAAATAAAATAACCGGTATTAATAAAAGAAATATAATAATTTTTACGCGAGCTAATTATAATATAAGAAAATAAGAGTATTAAATTTAGCGAAATAAAATTATTTAAAGATTAAATCCTAATTTCTTTTAAAACCTTTAATTTAAAAGAGTTTAAAATTCGTTTTTAAAATAAAGATAATTAATAAAGCCTTTGTACGCGATTAGGTATAGAGGTTATTTATTTTTTGGATCGTTATAGTATTCGCTACTAATAATAGGCTCTATAAGAGTGGTTGGAGTAGTAAGGGCGGCGTCAGCGGTACGGATTTCTTCCTAATTATTATAATTACGACAATTCTTACCTTTACCTTTATTTTTATTCTTTTTACCCTTTTTATATTAAAAGCCTTAAGAACCGTAATTAATAGAAGCGGTATATTTACGGGCAATATAATTAGGTTTAGTATAATAACGGTAGAAATTATTATAAGAATATTAATTAAGAATATTTTTATAAATAAAAATAATAAAGTCAATAACATTAAAATCTATTTTATTACCGCCTTAATTAATAAGGAGATTATTAGTATTACAAAAGCTAGAGCCGCTACTATTACCGTTAGAGCTAAAACCGGAACCGGAATTAGGGGCTCTAGTATTTAGAATATAAATATTTATTTTATAATAGTAATTAATATCCTTAAAATTACTAATAATAATACGATAAATTATAAGCTACTTCTTAAAGTCGTTAGCCTTAAGGAGATTATAGTAAGCTAGTACGTTATAAAGACGTTTATTAATTTTATTTTATAAGTAATAGACTTTTATAAAATTATTAAAACTATATAAATTTATAAAGTTAGTAAATTCGAATTCGAATTTAGTAAAAGATATATTCTTTATAAAGAATTCCTTTAGATAGCGGCCGGCATTTATTTTTAAATTAATATTCTAAAAGCGAATAACGAAATATTTTATAAATTCAGTACCCGTCTTCTAATATTAAGTATCCTTATTACTATTATTTTAAATAATATCGAAATCGTTTTAAATATTAGAGAGGATTTTTAGGCTTAATAATATAGCGGTATAAATAATTTTAACGTTTTCATCGATATAGAGTAAAAGGTCGTATTTCTATTAGGATTAGATACAGAAGCGTTAAACCTTAAAGATTTTATACTTACAAACGGTATTAATATTCTTTTTATTTATAAAGATAGGCAAGTTCTTTACCGTTTATTTAAAGGATAATATCTTACTTTTATTTACTTTAACGAAATTATTATAAAGAGTTTAAACGTTAGTATTATAAAATTTGAAGGCGATATAATCTACGAAAAGGTCGCCGTACTATTTTTAGAAATTAGTATATACGGCCGAAAAATTAATATAGTCGAGGTTTTTTTAATCGAAATTATCCTAAATTTCGTTAATAATAGTATAGGCAGTCTTTAATTCTTCCTTATTACATTCGAAGTTGCTAATAATATTATTATAGAAGGTAAAATTAATATAGTAAAGACGGCCGAACGGGGTAATAATTGAACGGAAAGCAAGATTATTAATAAAGATAATAGTAAACGTAAAGTAATTACAGAGAATAGTTTTCTTCTCTTCGTTATCTTCGATATTAGCGATAAAGTTACTAATAACCGGGGAGGGTAAAAATTCGAAAAGCGCGGCGTAATAAACAGTCGTATTATAAATATTAATAAATTTATTAAATATTTTATAAACGTTATTTAAATTGAAGGATATAATTAGGGGAGTATTAAGAATAGGGAAATCGCCGCCGGTATTACTAGCGGGCGAAAAGGTAACAAGGTCGTTATTCTTATTATAAAATATAAAAGTAAAGGAGTAATCGCGTAAGGCGAAGCCTTTATCCTTTAAATAAAGAGTATTTACCCTTATTTATTAAATGAAAAAGAGTGTGACCGATTGGGGATTATTACAATTTACAATTATTGAAGCTTAAGGGTGCTAGATTTAGCGATTCGACGGGCGAAGCGATTCCTATACGCGCGCAATTAATAAATTAATTATAAGAGGGGTTTATACTATAAATATAATAGTTAAAAGGTGTAATTAATTATTACGGGTAAAGGGTAGATAGTAGATATGAATATATATAATTGTACAAAGGAGAGAAGGAGAGAGAGTATAGACAAATATTTAGAAGATTAGCCTTATAAGGGTAATTTAATTATAGGCTTAATATAAGTCTACGGTTAGAGGCCGTTACAGCGGCTAATTAACTAATAGCGATAGTAGTCTTAGAAGCTACTATACGCTAGCACAAGGCACGTGAGTAATTACGTGCGACACAGGCTAACCCTATGATAATATCTTAGGTAATCATCCTATCGATATTAATTACGATTGGTATTAGAATTATACTACCTTCTATTAGGAATATCTTCCTTTAGTTAAAGATTATTAGAAATCCCGCCGTAATAATTTTAACCTTCTAAATCTAGAGTCTATTATATAGCGTATATATAATACGTTTAATGCCGAACAACGTATAATTTTTAATCTCTTTACAAATTATTACTAGGCTATTCTTAACGGTAAAATACCTAAATAATTACTTCTTTAAGTTAACGGTAAAGGTAGTACCAGGAAATCCCACCTTATTCGACTACTTTCTCACAAATTTATTAAAATAGCTACCCTATATAACAACCTTCTTAAACCTATTATTCGTACTACTCCTACCGGTATAGCCGCTAATAATATCGATAATTATACCATCTATTCTCTTCTTAAACTTCCCTTTAGTATTAGTATTTTAACTAATTTTGAAGGTACTAGGCTTACGAACCTACAAAACGCTCTTCGGTAATATAAATATTTTATTATTAATAAAAAATCGATATTAGGAATAAGAAACTTATATTTTATTAATAAGCGTTTACAATAAATATTCCTTAAAAACTAAGGCAAACGGTTTGGTAGCGCTAATATCCTTCTTCTTAGGGATTTCTTCCAATTGCCTCCTATCGGTTAAAAGGCCCTATATTATTAAGAACCCCTTTAATTTACTAATAATCCCGATACCCCCTTTAAAGCCGCTAGAGACGATAATAACAATAAACTTCTTCCTAATAAAATAGAGGAACAACGGCGTAAAAAAAAGGCTGGCAAGCTGGACTTTATACAATGTAGTAGCCGGAATTATTATTTTAATTTCGATTGGAGTATCGAATTCAAGCAAATTGTTCGTTAATAAAGTAATAATTAAACTGGATTTCGTCTAGCCTTAGACGGATTACGAAATAATACCCCTACTATTAATAATTGGAAGTTATTATCAATTCGTATTAAGTAGATACTACTAGTACTTAAATAGTAGGAATTCGATAAAGCTTTACGTATTTACCTAACTAATATTATAATTAACGAATATAACTTTACTTATTTAGAAGTATTAAATAGCCTAGCCAAGACTATTTAGGCTACTAATACCCCCCTTAGCGCTAAAGCCGCCAATTATATTGATACTAGTAATTTATATAATAAATTTACACTAGTTATCGGTAGTAAAGTTATGCTTATAGAGAATCTCTAGATTGAAGGAGGCTTAATCAATAGCTCGATTAGTATAATTATCGATATTGCATAGGATAGTGATCCGCTATATAATATCCATCCTAAAGTTAGTAATCCACCCTTTATTATATTAATATACTTTCCCAACTATAGAGGACCAATATACTTCGAGGACTACCTAAATCTCGATATTTATATTATTCCCATCTTTCAATCTATTCGAAAATTTATAAGGGGAGCTTATAATTATAAAAAGGTACAATTCCCGTTGACTATTATATATACTATTATAATATATAAGTTATAGGGTTAAACGCTAAATAAGGTTGTATACGATATATCGAAAAAGGATTTTACAATTAGCCTTTCTTATATAATTGTATCTCGTGTACGCACCTTCTAAGGCCTTATATTTAACGAAGCCTTCGATATTGATTTATTACGTATTAGAACCGACAAGATATATTGTTATAGAACTTTAAATATTATTAGAAGAAGATTATAGCAATTAGTACTAGGACAATTATTGCTACTATATTATATACGTAGCAATTTAGGCAGTCCTCTAATATTTAACCGGTTTTGGGAGCTACTATAGGGACCGGGTAATATTACTGACGATAATAATAATAGTAATATTAGTAATAGCCGGCCGGCCCGGGGAAGAGGAGTACGGGGTAGACCCCGTAGTAAACTTCGTAGTAATAGAGTTAGTAGTCGACTACGCGGTAGACCGCCTAGTAATAGAGCTGGTAATATTCTAAGTAGAATAAGTAGTATAGTTAGTAGTAGAGTAGGGAGTACGGGAAGGCCTTGTAGAAGACTTCGTAAGAGTATTAATATTAATAGACCGCCGTAATTGAGAGGTGGATAAATTAATATAGAAATGAAGTAATTGAGAGGGTATTTATAAAGATAAATGTAATAATAGAATCTATATTAATAAGTATTTGAATTAGTACTTGAATAACTACTTCCGTAATTGTGAATTAAATAATAAATAAGAACTTAGTAAAAGAATTTAATAAAAAAAAGAGTTCAAGACTTACAAAGCACGCCCCACCCGAAGTCTCTAAAGAATAAGTCTCCTAAGCCTATTCCGAGGGATAGCCTATTTTAATTATGCCTTAATCTCTTTGCCTTATACTAATATCACAGGACTTTTATGAGCAGTTTTTCCCCAATTTAGTTACCCTAAACGGATAAGTTGAGAGAGATCTGAGAAATATTAGTAGTAAAGGGGACTACGCGTTTACAATAGTTATATTATAGAGAAAGAGGGAAAGAAAGAGTTACAAATAGGATTCGAATATATAGTCTCTCTATTTATACTAGTAGTAGCACTTTGATCGTCATTGTACGCCGCTATACTATAGGGCCCTCATGGCACCCCCTTTCGGGGGCTAGCGATAGTAAGGTTGGGAGATATAAGTTATAAAGAGCGTTGTTTAGGATTATTTGGAATAATAATAGAAATCTGAGCGGGAGAGTGAGTTTGGGATATCTGGTAATGTTTTAGCTAGTGTTTTGGATCTGGTAATGTTTTTCTTGGTGTTTTAGAAGATGTAGATCCGTGGGCGTTTCACTGTCTCCCCTGGGATTTAAGGCTCCGCCTAGGGGAAGACTATTTTTAAACAATACCTCCGTTTTATATATAAAGTTCAATTATAATTAATAATTAATCTTTAATATATTCTAGCGGTTATATAACTATTTACAAGTCTAATTCTAGCTAGGGTATTTAATATATAGCTTTTTAATTACTTTATTAAGGGCCGTAGTCAACTTTTTACTTTTAAAACCCTTAACTATATTCCCCTCCTTTTATATACCTATTAAGAAGGTAACGAATACTTTAGTTTGGCCGGTAGACTACCGCGGGGCCCTAAACTCTTTAAAAGGTAGGAATTTATCGTTAAACGAGGCGGGTTTAATATTATTATTATTTTTAGAAGTAACGGTAATAGAGGGGATAGTAGTAGAAGTAATAGTAGTAGAGGTAATAGCGGTAGAGGAGGAGGGATTAATTAGAATAAGGTAGTTAATAGGGGTAAATCGAAGTTGAAGGATTATAACCTCCTCTTAGGGTATTAGTGTTAGAATTATAAAATAATCTATACCCGGCTACTTAGGTAGCCAGCTTAAACGAATAGGTAATACCCGGTTAATTCTAATATTAATTCGCTACGGAGCAATTAGAGCTAATTAGGACCGATAGGTACGCGCCGGCGTTCGAAGCGCTAATTAATTGGCTAGAAGGGTAGGTTAGGGAGGTTGGGCAAAAGGAGGAGGAAGGTATAGAGGAGGCGTTTACTATACGGCCGTAATATTATATTCTTAAGTATTATAGTAGCTAGGTAATATAGAACTAAATTCTATCGATTTAGGATAGATCTTATAATAACGGCGGCCGTTATAAATAAGCTCGTCTAAGCTAAATACTTCGTTATTAACATCGTTAACGAGGTTGGCGATTTGTAAGCGAATAGTAGGTATAATAAGTAAGATAGTAAATAATAGAAGGAGGAGACGAAAGTATTAATAATAGAGGATTCTAATTAATAAGATTATAGAATTAATATTTATATTTATATTTAACCGATTCAATTCTATTCAATTCGATTAGGTACTCAATTAAGCATTCAATTAATTAGAAATCCTTGATTTATATCGATTCGCTATTATTATTAGTAATAATAGCTTTTATACGTTAAAAAGTACGCTTTTTACAATTTATTCGAATTTAATTATTATTATAGTAGATTATTATTTATATCCCCCTTTTTACCCCTTAAACGTTTATAGTTAATAACCGCTACTACTTAATATAGGAATTATATAAATATTATATAATTTTATAGAACGGCTTCCTAGCTATTAGAAGGATATTTCTATTTGTAAATACTTTTAAAATTGAATTCGTTATAGTAATTATGGTCTTATAGTATGAAAGACGAAGCATATTGTGAAGGATCTCGATGACGATTTATACCCCTACGTATGGCTTCGCTTATTAGTGCTACTATATATATATAGGCGCTACTATGTAATAAAAGATAAAAAGAAAAGAAAGATAAATAGTATAATATCCCTGTTGGTTATTGCAGATAGCGCTTTGTACCCTCATCTACCCCTGTAAGAAGTATATTGAGATTCTGCTGACTGAACTAAACGGGCCCAATGTCGTGTCGTTTAAACATTGTGCTTGTTTGGGCGCCATTGTGTTTAGCACCATTCATTCTCCATGCCAATCTGTCTAGGGTCAGTCAGACTTTTAAACATGACAAGTCCAGTCTGGGGTAATGTTTCTTATCAAGACTTTTAAGTTACAACCGACGTGCCCGCTAAACTCCTGTGTAGCGCCGTAGACGCAATACAAGAGACGCTCGCCCGTTGCTCGATGTATCGACGACGTGCTGGGCCTTCTTAGGTTCAATTTGAGAGAGAACCCGGAACCACAAAGCGATATCGCAAAGATCAATACCTCTAGCCAGCCAGTAACCATCCTCCTTCAACCCTTTCTTTTGCACCTTACATGTTGATTGGGCGGCGCTATCAAATCCCCAGATAAGGGGTGCTGGATGCGTTGCCTTGCATATGTGTAGGGTGGTGGTGTTGAAGTGGTGGGTGGGCGTCTTCACGTCAAGAGCGAAAGAGCAACACCGTTTCGAGCTTGGGGATTGGCCAGCATCACGACAGCCTCACTCGCACTCGCACACAGGTCGAATACGTCCACCTACATACAGGTGCCCGGGGTTCTTCCTGTGCTTGTGTTTCCAGGTCGGTGCCGTAGGATGTGCGCCCCATTGTGTGCAGCCAAGCCAACAGGCACAGGGTCGACAGGGTCGACACGGCCGCCGAAAACGGTACGCCGTGGAAGACTGTGTACTCCTGCAGGAGTTTGTGTGATGAATCTCGATCGCCATGACCGGGCAAGAAGAGTGAAGACTCCCCAAACAGTGCCCATTCAGTCCCTGGTAAGATAGGCGAACCTCGCTGCTGATGCTTACTGCGCAGAGGTGTATGCCTTGGTAGTTGGGAGTTTTATCTTTGGTTGTAACTGGCGATCAGGACCGCCGAGGATGAGCAGATCAACCTCATGCGCCAACAGAGAATGACACACCTATTTTCGGTAATCGCGTGCTCTGCTAGCTGTAAAGCCAGCATGGTTGTTATCGCGCGCAGAATCCTGATTTTGCGTTTGAGATTACCATGAGCTCCAAAGCTTGTTGTTTGGGGTACTGCTTGGGTGCTTCTGGTGCAACCTGGAGACTTGCCACGTCTGGGGACAAACTCTCGCGGAAACAAGAGGCCCAGGTTGATTGATAAGCTTGTCCGTCAGTGTTAATGGACACTGTCTTGACCATCTCGAAAAGTGATGAGAGAAGTCAAATATTGATTGTTTCGTGAATGTCTTGACCTCGTAAGGCAATGTTCCATGGCTGTGATGGGAGAAGCTCAATGGCTGGGATCGCTTCATGCAAGTCGTTCACGCCCGCATTCTGATGCAGGCTGTGGATCAACCAGGCAGGACTCGCTACCTGAGATTCTTGGTTCCGGTTGGCTGGTCATTATAACTCTTGATACCTATACAACGCGCACAGTGGCTATGAATGAATGTGTGGTTGATTGTTTTTGAAGTGCCTGTGAAGTGAAAGTTGAGATCAGAGTCTCTGGTGTTATTGCAGGGGGATATACTTGTCTTTGTTTGGAACAATGAAAGGCAATTCCAAGTCCCGTCTAGAAGCAACCGGAGTCTTGAATTGAGGGTCCTTGCCGACGCGGGCGACTCTTGGGAACACTACCGGGGAGCCGGGCTATCACCGTCAACTTGAAACGGAAACAAGATAGAAAGACAATATGGATAATAGCGACGGGTTGATGCTTGAGGTAAAACATGTCCATCAATTGCGACTTTGCGCCAGTACGCTACGTGATTTTGGTACAATGCCTCGTTGAACGCCCGGCCCCTCAATATCCACTGCTATCCGGGGAGTTTGGTCCAAAGACGCAAGACAAGCGGTAAATGACTGGGACAACAACACAACCCGGTTCAACATCGAGACTGACCCGTTAAGAAATCCCATAGCCGACATCCCACCCAGCTTTATAACATAATTACGAGCTTCCTTCCAACGTGCTCGGACAACAGGTCCAAATCATTTTCAAGGTTTCCAGGCTGTCTATCCGTGGAGAAGCAAAGGCGGAAGCAGGTGTCAGTGTCACCTCCAAGCGGTGATGTTATCAAGCTGCCTTATCACCACAGAAGGAGAAGACCGTTTTAGCGTCGGGAGTTCCACTTGGGGCCAATGGCCGGCCGGCAACGGGTGTCTCCACTCGCTACGTAACAGGGACCTCGTACCGTATGCGTACCCCGGGCCCACATGATCCCTTCTGGAAAGGCGGAAGAGCTGGGGAGAAGGCCCTGGGTGGAACCGCAGGGTACCCACGAGCTACATCGACTGGTGCGGACCATGTCGAGGCATGACTCCAGTGCACCTGCACGGACCAGCCCCCTTGCACATCACGAGCCCAGGTGTCACTCGCAAGTCGCTTGGGACGCTGCCCCCTCTGCTGTCACCACTGCTGCCACCTGGATCTGGCTGGTGCTGGCTGCTGCTGGCCTGCCCATCGAGGTTCCCTCTTTGCCGTCTCCCCTCGCTCGCAATCTGTCTGTCACTCACTGCCATCCTCTCAACTTCCTCCCGTCTTTTTAAATCGAGGCTGAAGATAACGTCTTCCGTCTTGGAAAACACGCATATCGCGACTCACAATCTACCGCGCTTCATTGTCCAAACCGAAGAATTGCCTGAGCAACGGCTCTTTCCCGCGCTCCGCCCCGGGCACAAATCGACGACTCTACAGCCCGCCCGGCCCCCAGTCTTGTATCTGTTACGTCGATACCGCCTGGGTACCTGATACGGTACCTCTACACTATCACTTATCGCTGTCCATCCACAGTCCACTCCTTCCTGCGTCCCTCGACCGCATCACCCATCACCGCGACTGTCGACCACGGCCAACCGACCACCCAGACACTCCCACGACAGGACCACACCCATTCCCCCCGTTGCGTCAGGTCCCCATCCACTCATCGTCCACAACAACTCCTAGCACCGCCCTTGGTCCTTTCAGGATCGCCTCCCCCGGCCGACTCTACCGAACCACCTTCGCGTCTCTCTCTCTCCCCATATCGCCCATATCGCCCATCCATCTCTCCCATCCTCCGAGTCGCTGTCCGTCAAGGTTACAGCTTCGGTCTTCCTCTCCGCTGTCTCCGGTCGCGCACCCCCCGGGTTCCGATCGCCATCAACGGGATCCATCGCATATTCAACATCTATCGCCATATACCATACCCATACACCCGACACCACCCAACTGTCGCCGCTTCCGCATCAACCGCATCAACTGCCTTATGCCGGTCCGGCCATCGCATCATCCTACTGCTCTCGACACCCGTTTCCCATAGACGCTACCTAGTACAAATCCGCCCTCCTATACATATCCATTACACAACTAGATATAACCCGGCCGCAACTCTCGCCGCTGTCAAGAGATCAGACGGGCCTAGTACCGAACGATCGAATCAACTGATACGGACGAGGCCAGCCTGCGGCCGATCGGGTCTGAGTCATTGAGTTGACACAGGACGTCAGTCTGCCGCGGTGGAGGAAAAGCAGCTGTCGATAACCACACTTCCGTACTGATAGTAGACGTCCAGGTACAACAGTGTCGGTGTCGGAGCTTGGGCCCTATTCTACTGTGCCTTGAGCTTTCATCCGTCCGTCGTTTCCTCCATCGACCTGCTCGGCTGCCTTATCCTTCTGCCGTTTCTCCGCTCTTTTTCGCATCGACGTTCCCATCGGCCACCCGTTCGGGCACACCTAGGCCTCCGTCTCCTCCGCTTGTCCTCCGACTCCTCCAGACCCTGAAACGATCGTACTGAGCTCGACCCCTTTCGCAACTCCTCTTCCATCCCATACCACCGTATAGTCTCTCTTCGTCCAACCCAGCCTCGTCGTTGCCTGGCTGTCCATCTGCCATCCCATTCGAGCCTGGCGCATAACATATTCGAGGAACCATCAAGGTACCTCGTACCCTGAACCTCCTCCCTCGACCACGCATTCGCCGTTTCATCTTTGGCTTCGACACATCATCGACCTATCATCTCCACCTGCATCATTGCATAACCGAACGCCTCCGCTTGCCAATACATCGGCCTTATTAATACAAACTTCTCCGCTTCTGCCTTGGGCTCGTCTTCATCATCCCAACCACCTGAACCCTTGATCGGTAGCACCAGACCACTTGGCGTATACATGCCTGCCAGACTTGAGGTTGACGTCTTCCGAATAGTTTAGTCCCTTGGGCTACCTACCTTTTACACTGACTTCCCGTCATCAACACATACACCAGGAAGCCATGTCGGACCGAACATCTGCTTCCTCGTCTTCGAGGAGGACGAGGCAGAGTTACGATGCCATTGGATCCTTCGTCATTGACCAAGAGATAGGAAAGGGAAGCTTTGCGAAGGTTTACTTGGGCCGGCATAAGGTCAGTGAGCTCGACAGCATCCTCTCTTTGATGTCTTAGCGTCCCCATATGGCCTTGACCTCACATCCGTACCGTGATTTGGGCTGCTTGCTGACGTATCATGCCTTATAGGTCACTGGCGCATTGGTTGCCGTCAAATCCGTCGAGCTCGCCCGCCTGAATAAGAAGCTAAAGGAAAACCTGTACGGGGAAATTCAAATCCTCAAGACCCTTCGACACCCTCACATCGTCGCGCTCCATGACTGTGTTGAGTCCTCTACCCACATCAATCTGATAATGGAGTATTGCGAACTTGGTGACTTGTCGCTGTTCATCAAGAAGCGAGACAAGTTGATCACAAATCCCTACACTCACGACCTTGCGCGGAAATACCCCGTCTATCCAAATGCCGGCTTGAACGAGGTCGTGACTCGTCACTTTCTAAAACAGCTGGCGAGCGCATTGCAGTTTTTGCGCGCTGGGGATTTCGTTCATCGGGATGTCAAGCCCCAGAACCTTCTTCTGCTTCCGTCTCCTCAGATGATGGCCAACAACAAGACGGCGAAACACATTATGAGCGGCAGCTATGACTCTTTTACGCCTGCTGCCGGTCTAGCCTCGGCCCCGATGCTGAAGCTTGCCGATTTTGGTTTCGCCCGTGTGCTTCCGTCAACATCCCTCGCCGAGACACTGTGCGGCTCTCCTCTTTACATGGCACCAGAAATTCTACGGTATGAAAAGTACGATGCGAAGGCGGATTTGTGGTCCGTGGGCACAGTATTGTACGAAATGGTAACCGGAAGGCCGCCTTTCAAAGCCAGCAATCATGTGGAACTTCTGAGGAAAATCGAATCATCGGGCGATGTGATCAAGTTCACAAGGGAGAGTGTTGTGAGCCAAGAGATGAAAGGCCTGATCCGTGCTCTCTTGAAGAAGAACCCGGTGGAACGAATAAGTTTTGAAGATCTATTTAACCATCCTGTTGTCACAGAACCTATTCCGGGACTTGTGGAAGATGACATCCCCAAACCACCACGTCGGCCGTCCGTGAAGGAGGAGAGGCCTGTCAGTAGGGCAGAAGAATCGCTCGTACCCTCACGAAAGCAGTCCCCCCGGAAAAACCTCGCAGATCGTGAGGGCGTTCCTCAGATGGCTGGTCCCTCTTCACCAAAACCTCGCCGATCGTCTCCTCTAGCGACCCCTGACGAGCCCGTCGATTTCAGTAAACCGAACTACTTCCAGATGCAACCTAGAGAAGATCGTCTTAGCTATTCTCCTCGACAGGAAGCTGCTGAAGGGCTAGGGATTAAGCGCCCGCAAGTTCAACCGTCAACGTCTGCTCCAACCCGTCCATCTTCGTATGTAGACCGCCGACATCGCCCATCGAACGCCTCGCTCAGGGCTCCTGCCCGAGAAGCAAATGCCTCTTCAAATGATATCGTCAGGGCGAAGTCTACCAGAGGCTTGGCCACAAAACCCATGTCAGAGGAGGAGAGGGCAGCTCAGGATATTGCGTTTGAACGCGACTATGTGTTGGTGGACAAGAAGCATCTTGAAGTCAACGCACTTGCGGACCAAATATCGATGTACCCCCAACAGCCACAATCCCCAAAGTCGGCACAAATCGTCAGACGCGCAACTCAACAAGGCACACCCACCTCGACGAGTGGCGCAGTTCCGAGCCCACCTTCCAGAGCACTTCAGCTGGCTCAGGGTCATAGCCGTCAAGGTTCATACGATAAGGCACTTGGGACGAGTCCCAGCAAGGCAACTTCAGTGATCTCCAAGGCTATTCAAGATGCGAGCTTGCGGTTATTCGGATTCAAATACGCCCCTCACCTTCTCGGCAAAGGCCCATCTCCTGTGCCGCTGTACAACCCATTCCCGACTTATCCAGCCCCTAGTGCCCCCACCGGCTTGATTTCAGATGGGAAGCAAGGCACCCCCGTGGATGAAGACTCCCGTGTGGCCCAGTGCATAGAGGATCACGCAACACGGAGTGATGTAGTGTACGGATTTGCCGAAGTCAAGTACAAGCAACTTGTCCCGCTCGCTCCCTCGATGGACCATGGTCTTGGCGGTGCGCCCATTGAGAAGTCGGCGGAGGAGGATGGGCTCACAGCCGAAGCCATTGTCTCTTTGTCCGAGGAGGCGCTGGTTCTATACGTCAAGGCGCTCACCCTTCTGGCCAAGTCGATGGATATCGCCAGCCTGTGGTGGTCACGGAAGAACAAGGTTGAGTCGAGCAACAGTATCACTTCTGCGGCACGGGATTCAGCAAACTCGGAAGCCTTGGCTCTCAGGATCAACGGTGCTGTCCAATGGATCCGTTCACGGTTCAACGAAGTCTTGGAGAAAGCTGAGATTGTTCGACTTAAGCTGGCTGAAGCACAGAATCGACTACCTGAAGATCATCCCAGTCATCCAAACAACCATGCGAACGACTCAGCGGCTTTGAACAGTCTCAGCACTGTCGGCGTATTCTTGAGCGAGGGTATCAGTGCCGAGAGGCTGATGTACGATCGCGCTATCGAGATGAGCCGTGCTGCTGCGATCAATGAGATTGCCAACGAGGATCTTCCTGGCTGTGAGATTTCTTACGTCACAGCAATTCGTATGTTGGAGGCTGTTCTGGATCAGGATGACGACCATCTTCCGAAACGAAAGGTTTCTGGCGCATCAAAGGAGGAGAAGGCTGGCGCCAACGAACTATCAGACGAGATGAACAGCGAGGACAAGCAAGTCGTCCAAAATGGTGAGCCAACTTTCGTTCTCGTAACTAACAAAAATGTTCTTTGCTAACATGGATCATCATAGTGATCAATATGGTCAACAACCGACTTACGATCCTTAGGAAGAAGATGCGTTTGATTGAATCAGCTTCGAAAGCACAGCAACAACAAGAGCAGAAGCAACAGAATCTGATGCGTCGGCGCAGTGGAGAAATGACATCCCGCAGCGTCCCTGCTTAGCAAAACTATGCGTTTCCTTACGAATGAACGACACAGATCCAAAAGCGAAGATACCAGCATTACAAAGCTCATATGCCCCACGGCTGCTACCATACTTCGATCGCGCCTTCGTGGCCTCTCTCCACTTCACTCTCATCTTTGCTGTTTTCATCTATCTATTTTTTTCATCCTGTTACATATCATACCACGGAGTTAGTGTTTGCGTTTATCTGTTTGTTCATGTTGTCTACCATGACTAGCCCTCAGGAGATGGTCTGGTTTGACATTACACATTGCGCTGGCGCCAGAGGCTCGGGCTTATCTCTTCATTGTCGAAGGCAGTACCAAGCTGGGGCACTTGGCAGAGCTTCAGTGGAAGAACTTGAAATTACCTTCGGACGGTTTCACTTATCAGAGGCGTTTGAGGAAGGAACATGCTATCGAACACATTTTCAAGGGGGGATCCTCACTACCAGATTGTTGATAAGACGGGGTTTACGGAGTGTCATGTTAGCGGCTTCTTCTGACTATTTTTGCTTTTCAGTGTGTTTTAATATCTTTTTTTAGGATCCTTTGAGGTCAGGTTTCGGTTGTTACTCGCAAGTTCATGCAGTTCGTGGTTACTGGCAGATATCAGGTTTATTGCCTGTCATTTGGATCAAACAATAAACATACATTTTATATATCCGTGCCTCCCAGTTCCCACATGTTGATCAGGTCATGGTCTTTCAACCTGCCCATGTTATATACTGTCAATCCGTCCGCGCCTAGCCACGGAAAACATGTCCGATCACGTTCGTTGCCTAGTTCGTGATCTTATGATTGTATTATTCTGCCAGAGGACTTTGGGTATATCATTAGACTATTCTGAAGTCGCTCCTTTCTCCATACCTCTCCTCGCCAGCGCGTATACAAACCTCAACTTAAACCCCCTTCGAAAACGTCTGTCCGCCCATCTTCTTATCGAACTCCACGCACTCACTCAACCCACAAAGCTCAAAGAGCTCCCTAATCCCACCCGGCACCTGCTCCCCATTCTCCCCCTCGCCCTTTTGCTTTTCCGTAAACCCAGCCGTCACCGCCCCCGTCTCCATCAACTCCCTCGCCGCCTTCTGGTATGCCAAATACGCATGCGTCATCGCAAAGGCAGGCCAAATCGCAATCCTGTACCCCAACTCCTTCGCCTCCTTTGCATTAACCAACGGCGTCAGTCCGCCGGGTACCAAATTGACCAAACACGGCGTGGGACTCATTGCCTTCGTGAACTTCTCCATCTCCTCACGATCCTTGACACCTTCCAAGAACGCCACGTCCGCGCCCGCCTCCACCGCCGCTTTCAACCGGCTAACCGCCTCCTCAAAACCCATACTCTGCAAAGCATCCGTCCTGGCAATAATAACCAGATCAGATTGAAGCCTCTCCCTCGCTTCGCGAGCCGCTCGGATGCGCGAGACGAAGGTTCCCACGTCCACCATCTCTTTTCCGCCCAGGTGACCGCACCGTTTGGTGGTTACTTGGTCTTCCAAGTGCAACCCGGCGACGCCGCCCAATATGTAGCGCTCGACGGTCCGGGAGACCATCACGGGCCCGCCGAAGCCGGTGTCGATGTCGGCGATTAGGGGCACGGAGCGGTCGAGGGAGGAGAGCATGGACGCTTGGCGGACCATGTCGTCGGCGGTGGTTAGGCCGAGGTCGGGCATGCCTAGGAGGGAGATGGCGGTGCCGGCGCCGGTCTGGGGGTTTTGTTAGTCAGGGTTAGGGATACCAGTGTGGTTATTGCAGACTGCGCACTGCGAACTGCAAGCGGACTTGTCAAACTTACCATGTACAAATTCTTGAAACCCTGCTGAAGACAAACTCTAGCGGAGAGACCATCTTGCACGCCCGGGCAAACGATGAGCTCGTCGGAGTCGAAGAGTTGAGCGCGGAGCTTGGCTGCTGCTTGGTTTATTACTGCCATTTTGTCGATTATGAATATATTGCAAAGGTTGAATGAGGTGAGTAAACTTCAATGGGTGAATCAGGACGAGAACAGAGAGGAAGTGTATGCTTTTATTTGAACTCGGAAATAAGAAGAAGCAACCGAACTGTATACGTGTTTACTAATCCGACATCGCGAACATTCACCGACCGCTCTCCGGGAGTGGCGGAGCGTTTTCTTTTCAAATCAGAGACCGCCCCCGGAGTTAATGGCGAAGGCGCGGGTTCTGAATCGTTGTTGACATCATGATCCATTGATCTCCGCTCCGCTTTCGGAGCTGGCTTGTCAAGCAGGTCCCGACCATCCCGGTTTGTTGGCGGGATCTCCAACTCTAAAATCATAAGCCGACATGAAGCGGAAAGAGCGGCAAATGTAGCGTGCGTGGTGGAGAGTGGGATGGATGGATCGTGGGGAGAGCGGGGCGGGGGTTCTTGACCAAAATGGCCTTTGTGGTCATCAAGGTGCGCATTTTCTCTGTTTGTTTGTTTTCTTCGGTTCAGGGGTTTATTTGCCAAGATATCTGGTTTTCTTGTCGAGAAAAAACACCATGGCGCTCACGAAAGCATTGGCGATGAACCCGACTTTCCTTTGCAAAACACCAACATTATGCAACCCCCATTTTACGATAAATGCCCATATTGTCCCCCACGCCCGTCTTCTCGTGGGGGAAGACATGAGGTGAGGTCAGAATGAGTTGCCGAAAGTGAGACATTCCTCCGTTTGGCTGCTTACTCCTCAATGTTGCCAAAGTTGAGCCTCAACGTTCCATCGCGGCAATTTCGTGGGGTAGAGACGAACGTCGTCCGATCTTTCGGTTTCATCCGTGAGCTTCAACTCTCTGACGGTGCCAATTCCTCGAGTTGATCTGTTATTCATTTGCTAACACTCTTGAGCTGTGTCATTACGGTCGATTGATACCTCGTGAATCACCTTGAAGACTTGGGATACGTCGCGATACTTGACGCCCTTATATAGTCAATTCCCCCCAGTCTCATTATTCCTTCCTAACAGCCAGACTCGACCTAATCCCCCAAACCACAACAATGGCAACCTTCCCCCCCTCCTGGACCCTCACCCCCTCCGCTCGCCTCGACATCTTCACCACCCAAATCCTCCCCGCAGAACTGCAACCCTACCTCCCCGTCGTCTTCCCTTCCCCATCCCCATCCACGTCCACAACGGAAGACACCACCACCACCACCAACCGCCGCCGTCCCCTCGCCATCCTAATAGTCGGCCAAACCGGCGCCGGCAAGACCCGTCTCGCGCCTCTCCTCCTCCGCGCCATGACCGTCTCCCACCCCTCCCACCGTCCCCCGGCCCACTTCATAGCCGACACCTACAAGACCTACCACCCTCACTACGCCTCTTGCCTGTCCCAGTTCCCCCCGGCCCAAGCCTCCGTGCTCGCCGGGCTCGACGCCCGTCTCTGGCTGCAGATGGCATGCCAGCACGCCGCTGAGGCCGGGATTGATGTGTTGGTTGAATCAGCATGTCGACACCCTGATGATTTTTGCAAGCTTGCTGAGATTTTTTCTCAGGGGGGGTATATGGTGAAAGTGGCGATATTGGCGGTGCCGGAGGGGGTGAGTAGATTGGGATGTTTGGTTAGGTATTGGAGGAGATTGCCGGAGGCGGGGAGCAGGGGACTACCGGTGAGACTGACGCCGAGGAGGGTGCATGATGAGAGTTATCAGGGGTTGGTGGAGGCGGCGAGGTTTGTGGATGAGGGTGGGATGGTGGATGGGGTGGTGGTTGTTAGGAGGGGGGAGATGGTTGGGTATTGGAATGAGAGAGTAGAAGAAGGGGAAGAAGGGGGAGGAAAAAGAAGGTGGGTGAGGGAGCCTGCCGGGGGAGCGTTGAGGGCTTTGGAGATTGAGCGGGCTAGGAAGCTGTCGGAGGAGGAGAGGAGGATTGTGGAGGAGGATGTTGAGGTTTTGAGGAAGTTGGGGGATCCGAAGGTGGATCAAGAGATTGAGGCTATTCAGACGTTGGTGGATGGGATTGGGGTTGGGTTTGCTGGGACGTTTCCGCCTTTGGAGCCTTTGGATGCGGATGAGTTTGTTAGGACTTGGGAGTGCTTTGGGGTGACGGCGATGTGTACGGAAGAGGGAAATCATCATCCACCGGTGAGTATTACTTCCATATCGCGTTGCTTCTACCACAACTGCACGTTGTGAATGCTTTCCTCAGCACCAGTTGTTAATTTTACCTCTAGACAAGCAGTTGACGTGACGCTCGGAGGTAAACTGTGTGGTTGTCATTCCCAGTCATCGCACTTCCGTAGACTTCTTTCTCAAGTATGTCACTCTATTGGGAATCTGGAGATCTCATCGCCCAAGTTTGAGTCGTCTGAACTATACGATGGCCGTGGTAGCAAGTATTTCATCCAAACTTCGATAATGGGGTTGTATCCCCTCTCCTCGTCTCTCAAGATCTCACGTATAAGACTCTCGTCGAGCAAGATAAACCTCCGGCTTTCCATTCTTCCCCCAGATATATGCCAATTGACTCAGTTTCATTCACGGTATCTTTCTTCTACCTTTGGCAGGTCTACTTGATCATTAAGCGTTGCCATATCCTCATACTCAGTCCCCAATTCATCATCGCCAGGCATCGAATCCCTCACTGCCTCACCTCACCTCCACGCATCACAATCACTGCTAGCATCTCCATTCTTGATATCGTTACATCTTTCCACACCTTACCTCACCCAAAGCTCAAATATCCGTGGTATATCAGCCTTCAACCCTTCGCCCGCTTATCCAGAATGCCCAGAGGAAAAGCAGGCACCGGACGCCCCAGGCCGATCTTCAGAGGGCTCAACATAGCTCTCTCCGGCACCTTTCACGACCAGTGGACGGACACCAACATCTCAAGATGGGTGAATCTCCGAGCCGCCACGTTCAGCTGGCGGATGAGTGAAGACGTGACCCATCTCGTCTGCACGAAGGAGGAATTCGACAAGACGGGGCCGAAAGGTGAGTTTTTGGTTATCCCGCATCGACCATGCCATGTTGAACATGTTAAAACCAACACATATGCTTGGCTGGAAATATCACTGGTATGGCGGCGTGGAACAAGAAAAATGATACTGATACATGCGGCCAACTTAGTCAAAGAAGCACTCGCACGCGCGTACAAAAAGGACAAAAAATGTCATATCGTCTCCCTGGACTGGCTTGAGGATTCGCTCTTCGAAAACAAACGGCTGCCCGAGGATAAGTTCTCGCATGTGGCGTCACTCAAGGCCTTGAAGGATAAGGCGAGACTGGAGAAGAAGATTGCGAAGGGAGTGGAGGAGGAGGAGAGGGCTGTGAATGAGAGTAAGTTTTTTGGCCTTTGACGACCTACCATCCACAGAAGCGTTGGGAATGGTTAAGGTACCTCTATGCATGAACGTTATGAACTGACCAAAATTTTCGAATCAATCAGACTTTTACCATGTCTACTGGGATCCCAGCGACCTCTTCAAGTACGACATCACCCTCTCTCGAGATGATGAGGAGATGGGTGTCATTGGCGAGAGATACGTGGTTAAGGTGAGCGGTTATCCTGGGGTTGTCTTCCATTTGACAACATTCACCGACGTCTACCTAACACACAACCGACTTCGTCCCTTCAAGTTTTGAATCACAACTAACACCAAGCAGCTGTACGAATCCAACGCCCTCCCCCATCTCTACCACGTGGGCGTGAGATACTACAAAAGCAAGAAGGACACCATTCCGAAGCTCCACCGACTTACCGAAACCCCGGGTCACTTTCTGCGGGAATACGACTCATTCAAACGCTTTTTTGAGATCAAAGTGGGATACCCGTGGGACCAGAGACTGGTCAGGGGCGTGGGAAGTTTGGGGGCAAAGTTCTTTTCGTATCAGCCACCGGTGAGTTCATACATGTTTCTTCTCCCCAAGCAATACCGACTGCCCGTCAAACTAGCGGGGGAAAGTAGTACTAATGAGACCTTGAATTGTCATAGACGGGTGGTAAGCCAGTTGGCTGGGTCCCACAAGAATACATCCCCAAGGAGCCAACTCCGCCTCGCGAGGCGGAAGTCAACACCAGCTCGGAGTCTATGCCGAACGGTCAACTTACTTTGGTACCCAACCCTGAGGCAGAAATCAACCCCGGCTCCGAGTCTATGACGAGCGCTCAACCTAATCTGGCCCGCAACCCCGAAGCTACTCACGGAGAAGTACCTACCGCTCCGTCGCAGGAAGGAAGTCAAGATCAAACGCACCAGAACAATCAAAGTCAGCATCATGACGAAGCCCAAGTCACTATTTCTCCTCATACGCCCCAGCATGATACACAGGAGACTTTCTCTACGAAGACAGCAACAGAACATATGCCGCCCACACAAACTGCAGACCCCACTGGAGAAAACGCAACAGTTACCGCGATGCCAGTGGTGGATGGTGAGACACGAGGTGATTAACCAAATTCATTGCGACAAGAAAGGTCAGGGATGGGAAGACCATACACTTTCGAGAGGAGACCTCAGCTCAAAAAGGTCGATATATCAGACAACCCAAGCCAGCATTGTTTTTAAAAATGGGATGTGAAGGGATGTCTTGCGCAGGAGAGAAATGATTTGAGATCTATCCAGTGAAGCAAAAACCGAAGTACCGATGGAGAAGCAAAACACAGACGGATGGTCCCAAGGGGCGTTATGGGAGGTGCGTGTTGTCGGAGTTCGGCTTTTGCTTGCTCAAAGTCTTTCATGGAACAATACCCATCAGCAAAGGGGCAGTAAGGGAGACATCGGCGATAATATCCTGACATCGGGTGTATTATACCCTAGCGAGTTTAGTCCATTAAATATAGCGATGAATTACTATTCCCCCAACACCAACCTGCTCGTCCTCTCCTGTGACCCATCCCCTCCCCCCTGTCACAACAGCCCTCTCCTCCTTCCCCCCTCTCAAAACCTCAACTTAGGCAACACAAAAACCACCAACAACAACACCACCATCAACCCATAAACATACGCATAAAGCATCATCCTCCCCCACCAGCCCTCTCCTTCCGTCATCCTCTGTAACGTGCTCATCCTTCCTGTCACTTTAGTCATGCCCTGTTCCGTCTTATTCATGCCCTCTCCCGCCCTCTCCAGCGTCTCCTTATCTTCATCTAAGTATGACGAAAACGCCTGCGAGGAAGCCTTCAGCTCGGTGGCGAGCTTGAGGATGGACTCGGAGAGCGCGTCTTGCTCGGCCCGTTGGGTGTCGAGGATGGCTTCGGCGGTGGCGGAGATCGTTCCTGGTTGTGATGAAGAAGTTGTTGTTGTTGAGGGCGGGAGGAGGGAGGAGGATGTTGTTTGTGCTGTGGGCTTTTCGTTGGTTGTGTCGTCGTCGTTGTTGTTGGGCTGTCGGCGGGGGCGGATTGTTTGTGTGGTGGTTGTTTCGGGGTATGGTTGCTTTTCTGAGAGGGGTTCGGGTTGGTGGTTCCTTGTCTCTTCTGTTGATTCCTCCGCTCCTGTCTTTTCATTCCACTCCTGGTCGTGTGGCTGTTGTCCCTTTTCCTCTGTGTTCGGTGGCTCCTCTGCCAGCGGTTCCTGGTCATCGCCCCAACCATGCTCTTCCTCTTCCTCTTCGAGTACAGGCGCACCAGGTGACTTGTTGGAATCGAGGCTTTCGCTGGGTGTCGCTATTATGTCGGCAAGAATATCTTCACTGTCGGACGTATCATCCCCATTATCCCCATCATGCCTGCTGATCTCGGCCAAGTCGCTCAGGCGCTCCGTAAGCTGTTCGATAATCTCTCGCTTTCTTATTAAATCGGCTTGAATTTCGTTCTTCCGGACATGGATCTTGACCCCTAATGCCTCCTGCTCTAGCTTGGTGAGGAGTGATCGGGCATAGTTGATATTCTGCGATTGTTCTGTTAGCATGTGGAGCAAGAACCATGGGGTCACGGGTGACTTCGTACTGCTTGTGCTTTCTCTCTTTCATACTCGCTTGCCCGTAGTCTGGCTTCGCGCTCGGCGTCGGCGCGCAAGATAGTTTGTTGGAGGCGGTTGAGAAGTCGGGTCAGATCCGTCAGGGGATCTGCTGGGCGCGCAACCGGCGTGACACCCGTTGTTGTTAGTCCTGGGATATATCGAACCATTGTGTTTGTCTTGATGATATGGAAAATGCTTCTTTGTGTTGCGATCCTCGTGGGTTTCCCGAATGCGATCCAAAGGGTGGTTGATGACGATGTTTCAGGCGCAAGTTGGAGGACATTGATGGACAAATGTCCTGTTGGACTTGGGGACCGGCCGCACAGGGGCCTTCCGCGTGGCTTGAGATCTGACATCAGTGCAACGCTGAAGCTGCAGAGCCAAGAGCTCGACCAGCTAGTAAACCCTAACCCTGTCTTTGGACAGCAACTTCCGAAAATGTGAAATGTGACCTCGTCCCGTTCACGACATGAATTGTGCAACCAGACGGCAACGAAGATCAACCGGTATGGGATCAGATCGACAGACTTTGGAATCCCGATCATGCCATATTTTACTTCTGGGACACGTAGAGCAATCATGTAACACAGAAAACATCCGCGGTCGATGGAAAACGTACGGGGGATCCACGGACTTACACAAAGAGGGTTAGGGTCCGTCTCTTATCGATTGGGATCGAATCCCCAAGAGCTTCTAAACCTACCTTAAGAAGGGTGGTGGTGTATCACAAACCGAGGCTGAGGAAAGGGGATGAAAGCACCCGCTAAACCGAGAGCTTAAATATTTTAGCCTTCCTCCTCCTCCTTCTTTGTTCATAGGCAAACAGTCGAGCTCAATTGCTGCTCAACACCTATCGACGGCCACCACCATGTCCCGGCTGGCCGTGACTCGTGCGCTGCGGAGCGTCCCGCGGGCCACCATCTTATCGAGACCACAGCTCCCCAGCACCCCATCTTTCAGGAACAGGGCTCCCCCATCTTTGGCCAACTACACCCGCAACCTCTCAGTAACCGCTCGCCGTTTGAACGACGACGAAGACGAGAGAAAATGGTCAACTCCTCTGGCAAAACAGCTGGCTGAGGCCATCACGGTATGCTTCAAACGCTTCCAGGAAATCACAACAGAATGTACTGACATCAATATAGGCAACCGGCCCAGTGCCGTTGGCCAGCTTCATGCGCATGTGCCTAACTGGCGACATTGGCGGTTACTACACCGGCGCCATCGAGAAATCTGAGCAGAACCGCGACCAGTTCGGCGTCGAAGGCGACTTTGTCACTTCGCCCGAGATCTCCCAAGTCTTCGGTGAGCTTTGCGGGCTTTGGTATGTCACCGAATGGCTAGCCCAAGGACGTCCGAGTAAAGGGGTCGAACTCATCGAGGTCGGCCCTGGTCGTGGTACCTTGATGGATGATATGCTTCGGGTATGTCTAGTGTCACTCACTCTCACCATATTCTCACTCGGTCATCATGAAGACCGTGCTAAATAATGCGACATCAGACAATACAAAACTTCCCAGAGATGGCTAAGAGCATCGATGCTGTGTATATGGTCGAAGCCAGTCCCCAGCTCAGAATAGCCCAGAAGAACCTGCTATGCGGAGAGGACGCCGCCATGAGCGAGTCGAAGGTCGGCTATCACAGTCACTGCAAGTACGGCGACATTCCCATCGTCTGGACAGAGACCATCAAGTCCATCCCCTACGGTATGTCATATCCCTTCACACTTTCCCATCTTCCCTTTCTGTCACCAACCAACTGACCCGCTCTTGTTATCACAGACCCCGAGAAAACCCCCTTCATAATGGCTCACGAATTTTTCGACGCCCTCCCCATCCACGCCTTCCAACTAGTCGAAGTCCCGCCAACAGAACCAGCCCCCCCGTCCTCCATAGCAACCATCACCACTTCCGGCCCTAAACAATCCAAAAAGCCCAACACAAGCGGCACTCCAACCCTCGAATGGCGAGAACTCCTCGTCTCTCCCACTCCCCCCCTTTCAACGCACACCACCCTCCGCACGCCCCCCTCTCAAAACCCCCACCTAACCCCTCCCCCCGACTTCCAACTCACCCTCTCCCCCTCTCCAACCCGACACTCCCTCCACCTCCCCGACCTCTCCCCTCGCTACCGCGCCATCAAATCCTCTTCCTCCTCCTCCTCTTCTTCTCAAGTCCTCCCAGACGGCACCACCCGCGCCGGTTCCCTCATCGAAATCTGTCCCGACGCCTTCCTCTTCGCCTCCGACTTCGCCACTCGCATCGGCGGTTCTCCCACGCACCCCAAGTCAAAACCCAAAGGCGCGGCGCTGATATTGGACTACGGCCCGGGAGACGGCAGCGTTCCCGTCAACTCTTTGCGGGGGATTCGGAAGCATCACCTCGTCAGTCCGTTCGCGGAACCGGGGTTGACGGATTTGAGTGCGGATGTGGATTTCACGGCGATTGCGGAGGCGGCGGTGAATGCGAGTGAAGGGGTGGAGGTGCATGGGCCTGTGGAGCAGGCGTGGTTGTTGGAAGGGATGGGGGGGAGGGAGAGGGTTGAGCAGTTGGCGAAGCGGTGGTCGAAAGGAGGAGGAGAAGAAGAAGAAGAAGAAAAGAAGTATGTGAAGGACTTGAGGAGGTCGTGGAACAGGTTGGTGGATCGGGGACCGAATGGGATGGGGAGGATATATAAGGCGCTGGCGATTGTGCCGGAGAATGATGGGAGGAGAAGGCCGGTTGGGTTTGGGGGCGATGTTGTTATGTAGATTTAGCAAGTGGTGTGTCTTTCAGTGAAGATGTGCTCAGCTCTGTGTCCTGAAACCAGCCAGGCTAGCTTGTACCATATGTAGTAGCAAGAAATTCAGAATGAAGTTCATGAGCGGCAGTATATCCATATCCTACCTAGCTAGATACTACTTCCCTATATAAACAAATCGGGAGGAGCTCACACTAACATTATACAGCATGAACAAGTTGAAAAACTAGTTACTATACTCCATAGACACCAATTGAACGCTTTCCCTTGCTTGCCTTGGCTATGCTTTCCTTCTTCATCTTCTTCTTCAAGTTGCTTGCTTGCTTGCTTTTCGTTTCATTCCCCATTTGAAGCTATATCATCGTCGTCCAATCATTCTGCATCCATCCCCTACGTGTCCAACAATTACTTACCCCAACATTGACTTTCATTATAACTCGGTGAGAGAGGACGTATGTTCAAGGACTCGTCTGGCAGTATAACCCAGTGAGAGAGAGAGACGTAGAAACGCTGGACCAAAACTCTCAAAACTCTGACTCCTACGACTTAGCAGCCTCGAGCTCCAGTTCCAACTGTCTGATTCTCTCGCTCTGATCCTGCGGGCCGGGTCCGACCCTCTTCTTGAGGGTCTCGACTTCGGTGGCAAGATGGCTGATGATCTGACTCTGGGCCTGGATCTTGTCGCTCTGGGCACCAATGATCCTGCTCTGCTGCTCAAGAAGCTGCGTGATCTGGGCAAGAGAGGCCTCGACAGATCCCACAGCCGTGGAAGCGGCGGCGGCGGCAGGGAAGGAAGTGGCGGGAGCAGGCGCGGGAGCCGCGGCGGTGGTCCTGACTGGCGAGGCAAGCTTCTGGACTGGGGTAGAGTAGGTCGTCGGGGAAGGCGTCTTGACGGCAGCAGCGGGAGGGAGAGATGTTCGCACGGAAACCGGGGCGGCGGCTCTAGGAGCAGGGCGTGAAACCTCCTCGAAGGGAGAGGACTCGCCCTCGCTTGGCTCGGCGTCTTCGTTATCCTGGAACTTGTTCGCAATAGCGGACATGGAGGCCTTCTGGTCCGACACGGTCGGCGGGGGCGCGCGGGTAGCAGGTGGGGGGGTGGACTCCTTCTTGGGCACGGGGGCCTGGGCAGGAGACGAGACCGCGGTAGGAGGCTTGTAGTCGGCGGGGACCTCCCTGGGCGCGGTACCCTCGTAGATGCTCTCCATGTCGATCTTGGCCGGGATGCCGTCCTTGCCGTCGAACCACTCCTTGGCGGACACGGCGGGCTTGAGGCCGGTCGCAGGGGGGTAGATATCGGACTGGAAGGTCTCGGCACGACGGGGAACGGTGAAGGAGATGGGCTCGATGTACTGATCGTTGACGGTCTTGTAGGCCCTCATGATTTCGTTCTCGTGGACGTTGACACCGCGGCGAGGCACGAAAGCGATACCTCTCTGGGGGTCGCCGGACTTGTGCTCGGCCAGGAACTCCAACTTGTCGTTCTCATACTCGAAATAACGGATGTTGCCGTCACTGCGAACGTTAGCATACTATCGTGCCTATCTTGGGTTGTGACAAACTTACCCCTTGCCAGCAAGGTACAGGCAGTTAGAGCCGTCATCTATGGAATCATAGTTAGCTTCGGCGCATACAAGAGCCGCAACTCAAGCAGTGACTTACCCCAGAAAGGCATGCAGACACCAGAGATGGAGTCGAGCGAGGTGAAACCCCCGATGGGGTCCTTCCTGCCAGGCTCCCACAGGGCAACCTGACGGTCACTCATCCTGGAGAAACCAGTGGTAGCGATACGGTTGTGTTCGCCCAACCATACAGCGCGACTGTTCTTGGCGCCCTCGTGGCCCTGGTATTCGTGGACTGCGGACTGCTGGCGCACATCCCACACGCGCAGCTTCTTGTCGCGAGAGGTGGTGACAAGCATGGTACCGTTGGCGCTCCACGACAGAGACTGCACAATGTCGGGGTGCTTGAGGGCGATGGGGGCTTGGCCGGTCTCGACATCCCAGAACTTGACCGTCAGGTCGCCGGAGGTCGAGGCGAGGATGTTTTCGGCGGCGGGGTTGAAGAGGACATGGCCGACCTTTCTGTATTTGTGTGAGCGCAAACGTTCTGGATATTATTTCGGGTGTAGATCGTACCTCGTGTGACCAGAGAGCTTGCTGACGGGTGAGACATCGGCTGGCTCTTCGGCGTCTGTGTAGAGGGTGAAGTTCTCGGGGACCTGCCAGATAAACACCTTTCCATCGTCGGAGGCAGAGGCGATCAAGCGGTCGTTGAAGGGGTTCCTAAGAGGAGCTTAGGTTAGATTATCTTGTCGGGTCGTTGTAGCGCATGTGTAAGAGCGTACCAGTCAGTGTCGAGGACGGCGGCGGTGTGGCCACGGAACAGCGGTATTTGGTCGGGAAGCTTGCCGCGCTCGTTGAGGGGGATGACGGCGAAGGCACCACCACCGCTCGACTCCCAGTTGACGGCCAAGTACTCGGGGTTGGCCTAGGTGTAGACGAGACAAGGTCAGTATAACGACCATGGAGGCTATCGATAGGGCGCAAGTGGTGGAGAGGAGCGTAGTAGTGTATAAGTAGGTACCTTTATGAGGTTGGTGTCCCAGGCATTGTGACTGATGCGGAGGTTGTCATAACAGAACTCCTTGCGCGTAGGCTTGCCGAAGACGTGTCCTAGCAGTCGCGGCTATCGTGTCAGTCTCTCTCAAGCTCATCGCGACTCCTATCGTGGATACGGCGCTACCTCTGGAGCTATCCGTCCAGCTGGTGTGCTAAGGGGACTCGGGGGAGGAACACGGGGGATCGACATACGATACTTCGACGCTCTGACGAAACGGCCGGCCATCGGGAGGGATTAAGGCAGTAAGCTGCTAGCTGGTAGCTAATAGGAATGAGGGAATAATAGTGTAAGGAGAGCTGTATTTCGGGTTTGTTTGGGTCCAGAGACTTGGACTCGATTATGGATTACTGTAGAGCTGAGATAGGGGGGAGTTGTTTTGTTTGGTGGTTTGGGAATCGATACCGGCCGATGGGGTACCTGCCAGTAATAAACCAGGAGGTTAGAGGCGGGTACTTGACCGATACTTGGCCCTGCCTGCAGTGACTGTCCATTGAGGTGACTGCTAAACTGACTAGGCCATCCCGGGCTGGCGCGGCTGAGTCGGCGGGGACCCGTCCCTCTTCAGCTTGGCTTCGGCGCATGTTCCAGGGCAGCAAGCTCGCTCTTTAGCCGGTCCACTTCCCCACTGCCCCTCTCCGCGTGTTCCAACGTTTGATGGGCCATTCACACGCCATCGCCAATTGGACCTTCACCATCATCGGGGCCGTCCGCTCGCATCTGACAATGGATGAGACCCAACCGTTTTGAAGTGATGAAGGAACTTGTGCTTACTGCATTGTGCGAATGGCAGCCAGTGAGGAGCTATCCAGTGTCTTCGCATAGGTGTCTGAAATCAAAGGGTGAGGCATCATGTATTCGCTGGAACCATATGCGACACTGCATACAAACAAACTCGAAAAGGGGTTCAGGGGACCAGCATTGAGTGTTGATCCATCATGTTGACACAAGATCATGCCGCGCAACAAGATCATGTTACAAACAGGCCGGCTCTATATGTGGCACGTGGTGGCGCAAAGGTGAATCCGTTCAACGAAGTATTCGGAGCTTTCGTTAATTGGAGAAGACTCTGGTTGACTTGTGTTGCGAGTTGGAATGAGCTCGACAAATCATTGAAATGGACGTTGTTGAATTTATTGAAAATACGAATCTTCACAGTTGAAGGTTGATTTGAAGCTCTCAATCTCAGTCGGAGCTTTGTCTTGGTCCCATATATGGTCGACATCACATTCATCGTCTGAGAACACGAAAATATGACAGAAGAGCAAAAAGACAGAACAACAGAAACGTATTTCCCTATGAAGTGGTGTTGAGAAAAAGGCAAAAGGTTTAGTCGTACTGGGGATCGAACCCAGAACCTTCTCGGATCAGATTCAACTAATGTGAACGAGAAATCATAACCATTAGACCATACGACTTTGTTGAAGAGGAGGGTCAGATTAGGGTCTTATGTACATGGAAATCTAGTCTCCCCACCAAGCGAGGGGCGAGACCGAATCCCGAACGTACTGCTGAAACAAAGCTGGAACCACAGCAACCCACAATGGGTACGCCTCTCCTGTCTGATTGTTGCAATGTGAGGATTGTGTGAAAATGTCAACGGTAACTTACCAACGTTCAAGTTATTTGTCAGTTGTCAATTAGGTACCATCGAAGCATGTTCTTCGAAAGGGGTGAGTAAACAATCTTCCTTGCAACCGAAACTCAGCAAATGCCAAGGTGGCCCAAGCTCCTCAGACCTTCTTCGGTGACGACACGGGACCGATCTCTCCAAGTGCCACTACGATTCTGCATCTGGAGACAAACTTCACAACAACCAACATGAAGACTTGACATTGTAAAAAGCGGCGCGCGCCGCCTCGTGATCCCTAACAACTAATACCTACCATCCATCAGATCCGAATCATACAACAGCACATCAAAATGTCCTCCCTTGCGACAACAGCAGCCGGCACCCTCCGAATGCGGATTCCCTACCGGGAACTTCCTCCCCCAACTACCATTATTCCTGCCACCGCCACGACCCTGCCCGGCGCCGTCGCTGCTCTCAAGTCATTCCTCACCACCCCTCCGCCGCCCGGTTTACCCGATCGAACTGTCATTCTCACCGGCGCCGGTCTTTCCGTGGCCAGCGGCTTAGCCGACTACCGCGGCGTCAACGGCACCTACCGGGTGAACAAGAGCTACAAGCCCATTTTCCACCACGAATTTCTCACCAGCCACGAGACGCGGCAGCGATACTGGGCACGGAGCTACATCGGATGGAGGGGTCTGGGACGGGCCGGCCCGAACCCGGGACACTACGCGATCCGTGACCTGGGGGACCTGCTCGCCGAGCGCTACAGCGGTGACCGGAACAACAAGAGCATCACGGGCGTGATCACGCAGAATGTGGATTCCTTCCACAAGATGAGCCATCCGGAAATACGAACCGTCGAATTGCACGGGAGTCTAGCCTCGGTTGTTTGTACATCGTGCCAGAACCAGTTCCCTCGAGACGAGTATCAGACCACACTGGCCAGGCTCAACCCAATTTGGGCCGATTTCCTTCGCGAGGCGCTGGCGTCGGGAGCCCTGGAGACGGAGGATATCGAGGAACGGAACAAGAGGGGTATCAAGATGAACCCAGATGGCGATGTGGACCTGGCCGAGGCACCTTACACCACGTTTCGCTACCCAGCATGCCCATCGTGTTTGAAAGAGCCGCCGCGTCTCGCAGATGGCACCAAGACATGGGTGGAAATTGACAAAGATGGTGCATGGATACCGTCCAGTACTGCGGGAGTTCTGAAGCCGGCAGTAATCATGTTTGGAGAGAGTATAAGCGCTGAGGTCAAGCGCGAGGCGGAAAAGGCCATCGACAATGCCGGACGAATGCTCATCCTGGGCACCTCCCTCGCGACCTACTCGGCCTGGCGGTTGGCACAGCGGGCTAAACTCCGAGGAATGCCTATTGCCATTGTGAGCATCGGTGGTGTGAGGCGCGAAGAGATGTTCTTTGAAGATCTGGACCCTAAAATGGCCGGTTTTCATGGGGTTAGAGTGGACATGGCTACTGAAGAGCTATTACCGGCGCTCGTGGAGGAGCTCAAGAGTTATAACAATGGAGCCATGGTGACCGAGGTACCCATTGGTACGGCGTTTACGAGAGGGTCCCCTAATGGGCGTCCATCTTTAATAGAATAATAGACGTCTTGTCGACTTAGAAGAAGGCACCCTTAAGGGCTGCAGGAGAAATCTTGGGCGTTGTCTCCGTCTGGGTCTCGGTCTGCGTTTGGGGTTGTTCCTTTGCAGGCTCAGGCTTGGCTTGCTGGCCAAGTTTCGCTGCCTTTTGTTGCTTTGCCTTGTGCATGATCTCTTCGCGTTCGATCTCCTTGAGAACTGTTGTTGGATCTTGATGTCAGCCGGTGTTCTCCGTATCACATAGACGTGTGTCCAACGAACCTTCATCCCAAGCAGCCTCCTTCTCCGGATCACCAGTGCCCAGCACCTTCTCAACGTCCACGTCTTCACCCTTCTGTATCCTCTCGACCACCTCGCGCAAAGTATTGATCCTCACATCGGCCTGGCGCGAAAAAGCCGCAAAATCCTTCTTGAGCGAAATCATCTGGATAGCCATGGACCCAATCATTAGAAAAATGATGATAAAGAAGGTGGCCGGGTTCCACTCGTTCGATTTCGGCATCTTGGTGTGGTGGATGGAGTCATCGCCGAATCGCAGAAACTTGGGAACCAGCGACTTCCAAAAGGACACTTTGGCGACTCTAGGGACGATTACATCCGGGGCGCCGCTCGCAGCGCGGATCGAGGTCGAAAACGAAGCTCGAAGAACTGTCGAGGGAACTTGACGACGGAGCAAGGCCGCATGCGCATTGCGCCCAAGGCGCTGAGGAAGAGCAGTTCGGTGCATGGTAGCGATTCGGAAATGTCGAGTTGTCTTGGATTGGAAGAGGGTGGCTGTTGAAGCTCGAGTAGGATTCAGACGGATCGCGGCAGTTGTCGAAGTCAAGTGTTGCTGAAGAGAGACTGAAGAGAAAGTGAGACGGAAGACTTGAAGCTTCGTTCTTCGGCAAAAGTTCACTTCAGTTGCATTGACACCAAAATCCCACAGTGACGTCCCGGACGGCAGGCAAAAGTGGGGTCTTTCTGTCATTCTGGCTGGCCAATGCGCCCCACGTCTTGTTCCTGCCTGTGTCTTCAGCAGCGAGGTACGTACCGTATAATTTCAGTTAAGATATTTTGAGGGTTCAAGGCGCAACTGGCAGAATCTACCAGGGTTATACTACCAAGGTTTGCATTAGAGTTAGGGTTTTGGCAGAGTTTCTTTGGACCCTGAAAATATCTTAACTGAAATTATACGGTACCCTTCGTACCTACCTTGCCGGGCTTGCATTGCAGTTGCCCGGGCAACTCGTTGAATCTTTGTTGCGACCAAGTCAACATCCCGCCAACAAGGGTTGTTCCCCGTCTTCAGCATCCGGACTCGTGGCCGGGGGAGCTCCATTCTTGGACACCAATTCGCGATCCACCTTACCGTTTGCTTCCACTGCCATTACACAGCATACACTCCAACCATTCTTCATGCGCTACACTCTTTTCCCGTCTTTTGGATAGTGTCCCTAGTCCTACGTTATAGGCGATGACATGATTAGGAATCAGCCCATTAGACTTTCTCTCTCTACATTACGACAGCTTCATGGATACAATACACTCCCAAGCTGACGCCGTGCGCAGCGCCGTCTCTTCGGTGACAACATGTACGCCCGCCATCACAGCTCTTCTCAAGAGTCTGCTTTTACCCAAAGACGATGCCACGGCCGCGATAGAAACAACAACAACAAAGACAGCATCAACGACGAGACCGCGATCGAGAGCAAACAACACAGTTACCAAGGCCACCGCCGCAGCAAAGAAAGATGATGGACTCTCGCCCAAGGAAAAGGCAACATTGGCCACGCATGTTGTCAACGGAACCCTTCGCGCCCTGAGCGACTATGCAAAGAACCCACCAACTACTGCGAGACCCCCAACGCCCACCAAGCGGCCAGCGCCCCAAGAGGAGGAATTGTTAAGGTCAGCCACGACGAGAAACCCGCTTCAACGATGTAGTTCTACGAACTCGACACCACTATCTCCCCTACAGCCTCGCGCCCTTAACAGGGTCACCACTTCTCCGGCCCTCTCGAAGCGCTCCCTTTCGCCAGCCAAAGCCCCGAAACATGACACGAACCTCCTCGCCACGGTCGAATGTGCTCGCGTTGCCTTGGGTGCCCTGCGCCAGTTACACACGTCCAGCAAGCTCACGCTCCCGGAGCTACAACTCGAGACCGGCATGTCTTCTCTAATCGCCAGGTTGATTACACTAGGACTACACGATCAAGCTCTCAAGGAACTGCGTATTTTGAAGAAGAGACTGGAGACATCGTCCAGTTCGACGACAACAAAGAAGCCGACCAAGACGACTGCTACCGAACCACCCAAGACGGCAGCGCAAGTGTATGCGGAGATACTCGATTTTGGCCAGGTAAAATCCTCGGGGCCAGCCCTTGCTCTCGTCATTACAACTCAAATACAGGCATTGCGCCTCCTGTCCGCGAACAAAAAGCCAAATGCGATCGAGGCCATCATCCCACTCTTACGCCAGGACCATAGCTCATCACCAACTACCCTCCTCCTACGATCAGCAACTGAAAAGAGCGCCGATGCTGCCAAGATTGCTCGCCAGATGGAAACTCTGGCTCAATGCATGATTTCGTTGACCCCCAGCGCATCCAGCAAGGATGACACGCTCAGCATAGAACCGCGGCTTAGTATATCCCCGGTATCCGGCATCGAGCTGCAGGCCTTGGCTTTGGCAACCAGGCTACAGTGGTGGAAGTTGGCCAAACATAAAGGTGATGCAGAAAAGGAGATCATCATGCCTCTATCTCGGTACATGGGCGCATTCGTTCGTCGCAGCCAGGAGAGTGGGCGCTCTTCTTATGCCACTTGCCTCTCAGTCTTTACCAGGGTTCGCTCTCAGCTCGATAATTATGGAGCACAACTCTCGGAAGCTTCACGGACACCTCTTTCTCAGATTTATCAAGTTTTGGCGGTCCTGGCACGAGAGGCCGGAAAGTTGGCAGATGCGGTTTCTTGGGCGACGAAGCTCAGAGAAGGGGTAGATCAAAAGGTGGACTCTGTCGCCAAAATATGCTCCATCTCAGCGCAACTATTGTCCCTCCAACTCAGGGACCCGGTAAAGTACTGTCATGATAACCAGCTTCTCGAGGAGGTAGTTGCTGGTCTCTCAGGTCCCCTGCGGGGTGATTCCAGCGACCTTGATGAGCTGCTCAACAACGTCTGCTCAGTCAGGAGGGCAGCAATGAAGCTTCTTCTGGCTCTGCTAAAAAAGGAAAATGATGGGTTTGCTGATTTTACTTCCAATTGCCGAGAATCTCTAGAATCATTCGTCCTCCAATGTCCTCGTTTCTGTTTACGATGGCTCGGTAAGCCCCCGGAGCCCAAGAGCAGCACCAAGGACTACCTCAGATACGAACAACGCCGTCAACTACTCCTACAGTCTATACAACATACCCTCGATTCATCATTCATCATCGTCAAGACCCGCCTCGAAGATAAGAGGTTGGCCTGGGATTTTATGGATTCGATTCTCAACGATTGTCTTTTGCTCTTGGAATACATAGGGGACATGGGCGCTGCCGGCTCGCAGAGCATGTACCATGTCAAGATTTCGCACTTTTACTATCTACAGTATAATGTATTACGACAACAATCCACCGACCCCAAGGATGTGGCACCCTTACGGGCTCTCCGTCGCTCGATCGATTGCGTGAAGCACAGGTCGGCAGCAGAGAAAGACAAGGCGCAGCTCATCTTGAAGTTGGAACGGATGGCCGAGCTGGCTCGGACATTGGGCAGGAATGAGCAGGCTCTCGCAGCGCTACAGACCATCAGAACGAGCATGTTGGATGATGGTATCCTCGGAAGCGTTGCTGGCGCACTACCGACAGATTCGCCGCTTATTGTGTGGCAAAGGGATGAGAAGGCCGAGACTCTGTCCCGTGCTCTGGTCGCTATCGCGAAGATGGAGCATGTCTTCATGGATTGGACAGTGGATCTACCAGAAGCTGAACAAGCTGCCGGACTCGAACACCGGTTACACTACATTCTGCTGGGTGGCAATCCAACCATGAGTGGGAGAAAGAGGGAGGAAGGTATCACTCTCGAGCACCCTGTTGTGGATGCGTTGCTCCGCATTTATATCCCGACACGGTATCCCATACGAAGACTCAGAGTGCTTTTGGCACTCCTGAGCTCTGCCATTGGAAACCAACGGAAGGTGCCCGAGTTGCTTGCTATCACTAGGGATGCTACGCAGGTGGAACCGGATAATCTTGGTGAAGATACTGGACTTGCCCGCTTTGTGCCGCATATGGGAGCCTTTTATCACTCTATCACAGCATTGTCGGATGGTTACTCTGATCTTGGAGCGGTTCAACGATGCCTTGAGACGTGGAAGTCGATCGTCAAGTCTTGCCAAACTAAAACGGATGTGGAGCGATCAATCGATGATATCCCTGGCCTTCTGGATCACCTACAGGCCATGGCAGACTTTCTGCGGTTGAGTGGTCACGATAACATGGTAGCTATGGTCCTGGAACTGACGGCGGATATTGCCAAACTAGCAGACGGCCCCAGGCTAGAAGACATTATTCAACATGCCTCAACGCTGGCTCTGCAATACACCAATCTCGGCCAATCCATCAAAGCTGAGCAGACCTTCGCCGAGACACTGCAGTATCTGAAGAAGCAGGCTGACTTACCCGGTGACGCGGTTGCCACCTTCCACCTCTCCTGGACAGAACATTTCATCGCGGTTGGTGATCTTACTCAAGCAGAATACCATCTTTCTCAGGCCCGGGCTGCAGTCGAAGCTGAAGCTGTTCCAGGGAAGGTCTCCCGTGCTCGGCGGAAATATCTGGTGGCCTATGCTTCCTACCTTCACTCTCTCGTTACTCAGGAACGTGGTGAATCTCATCATGCCCTGGTCTATGCTAGAGAGAGTGTTCGCTGTATCTTCCAGGATTGGGTCAATGTAGAACAACAGTTAGCAGCAGCGAAATCGTCCGCCCGTTCCTCAACCGATGACTCAGCCATGTTCAATACCGACGACGCCACTTGCGACCTTTCGGCCACCGGCAAAGAGACTCCCTACCTGGGACCCGAGTCGTGGAAGCTCGCCCTCACCTTGTACCGAAACACTCTACGCTTGTCTTCCATCTATGCACACCTGGGCATGTTCCAAGAGACAATGTACTACGCGGAGCAGGCACAGAAGATCGCCAACAGCGCCAACTCGGAGATTCTCAAAGCTGGCTGCGCGACCTGGATGGGCTCGGTGTACGTCAAAGCGGCGAACATCCCCAAGGCGATGGAGATGTTGCAGGAGGCGGCTGATCAGCTACCGGAGGAAAGCAATTCGTATTCTTCGGCCGTGCTGGCTTGCCAGATTGGGGCTATGTGCTTGGATCTGAAGAGCTTTGAGGGTGCCGAGGCGATGATTGGGAGGGCGGAGGCGATTTTGGAAGGGTTGATGGAGGTCAGTGCTGCGTCGGTGCCGGTTGCTGGGGAGAAGACGGAGGCTGAAGAGAAGGGGACGGCCATGAAGGGGGTCAAAGGGTCTGCGCCTGTACGGCAACTGTCGAAAGCGGTGAAGAGTGTTCATTCGAGATCTGCGCTTTCGGCAAAACCAAAGACGGCGACGCCGGTTCCGGCCCCTCAGCCTGTTGAAGATGCGCAGCTTTCGAAACTCAGAGCGGCGATTATGGTGCAAAAGGCTACGGCGAAGCTGGCGAAGAAGGATTGGAATTCGGCTTTGGCGATGCTTGATGGTGTCAAAACGCGGTCCAAGAAGTCACTGTCTGCAATCATCTCGGATGAACAGATTATCATGGCATCCTGTCTGCTGGGCATGAGCATGGAGCAGATGGCCCATGATCCGGTCTTTTCGGTTATTCACGACTCCACCATTTCATATCCTGCTGTTTCTGATTCTCATGCAAAGGATAGGGGTTCCGCGGGACACCCAGCTGTTCTTCAGGAGAGAAGGCGGGTTGCCACTAAGGATACGACAGACCAGGAGAAGGCGGAGTACGTGGATAATCTACGCCAGGCCCAGCAATCCCTTCTCGAGGCCCATGCCGTGGCCACAGTTTGCGGTGATTCGAGCCTCATTCACAAGATCTCGGTCATGCTGCAGAATGTCGGTCTGCTTCTCTCCGCTACGGCATCATCTGGGAAGGCCAAGGCATCCACCCCTTCTGGCCACACTGCCTACTCTGTCGAGTTGGGCCGCAACCTTACCTGGCGCAGGGAACGCAAAGCTCTCACGCTGGAGAAGAACGGACCCAAGACTGATGCATACAGCTGGCCTAATTTCACGGACTTGCCAGTTGAGCCCCTTGGTCGGATGAGTCTGGGCTTCTCGCTGGACCTGCAAAAGTTCCAGAGAGATTACATCGACATTATCCCAAAGCCTTGGAGTGTCGTGTCTATCTCACTGAGTGACAACAAGCACGATCTGTGCATCACCAAGCTACAAGCGGGTTGCACGCCGTTCGTTCTCCGACTTCCCCTTGATCGTGCCAGTTCGCGCGACGCAGACAATGAGGTGTTCAACTACCAACAGGGAAGGGCTGAGTTGCTGGAGATTATTCGCTTGGCCAACGAAACTTGCCACGATGCCAGAGATTTCTCTGTCAAGGGAGCCAAGACTGCTTGGTGGGCGGACCGCGAGGCGTTGGATAATCGTATGAAGGATCTGTTAACCAACATTGAGCAGATCTGGCTTGGCGGCTTCAGGGGTATTTTCAGCCAGCACCAGACTCAAGGCGGCAAGAAGAAGGAGTTGATGAACAAGTTTGGCGCAACATTCGAAAACATGTTGGACAAGTATCTCCCCAGCCGGAGACAGGTGCATCATCGCGGGAAGAATGCTGGCGGCGGTCAGGAGCCGCGGTCAGAGAAAGTCACCGTTGATCCTCGCATCCTGGAACTCTTCATCGGTCTCGGCGATGCCACCGCTACTACTGCCGGCGGCCAGAACGTCGACCTTGACGAGGAACTCACCGACCTGCTCTACTTCGTCGTCGACATCCTCCAGTTCCACGGCGAGCGCAACGCCTACGACGAGATCGACTTTGACTCCATGGTCGTCGAAATGCTAGACGCCCTACACGCCTATCACGCGGCCGTCAACGAACTCGACGGGGGCGGCGACGAGCACGCTCACACCATCCTCATGCTCGACAAGGCTCTGCACGTCTTTCCCTGGGAGTCTCTCCCGTGCCTGCAAAACCTGGCCGTATCCCGCATGCCCAGTCTAGGTTGTCTCCGCCGCGCCATTCTAGACATGAAGACCCCTCGACCTGCTCATGCTCAACCAACAAAGGAAGAAGACGGCGACTCAATAATGTTGGACGCCGACACCCTTCCCCTCTCTACCGGGGCATCACCATCACCATCCCACCAGCCGCAAGGCCACCACGCCTCTTCTGTCAGAGGCACATACATCCTCAACCCATCCTCCGACCTCCTCACCACCCAAAAGACCTTCAGCCCCCTCCTCACCTCCCACCTCGGTCCCTCCCCCTCATCATGGACATCTATAACCGCCCGCCCACCCACCGAGTCCGAATTCGCCTCAGCCCTCACCAACTCCGACATTCTGTTATATTTCGGCCACGGCTCCGGAGCCCAATACATCCGCGGCCGCACCATCCGTCGCTTATCCCCCCGATGCAAGGCCACGGTGCTGCTGATGGGCTGCAGCTCCGCCAAGCTGAACGAGGCCGGCGAAGGGTTCGAAGTCTATGGTCCGGCGTGGAATTACATGATGGCGGGCGCGCCGGCGGTGGTCGGGACACTGTGGGATGTTACGGATCGGGATATTGATCGGTTTACGGGGAGGGTGTTGGAGGAGTGGGGGTTGTTTGGACGGGGGGTTTTTAGTGAGGGGGAGGAAGCGAGGGAGAGGGAGAAGCAAAGAAGGAAGGGGAAGGGGAAGGATTTGGACAAGGGGGATGAGGGGGGTGAGAAGAGGGAAACGGAGGGTGAGTGTGAGGGAGAGGGAGAGAAAATGGGAAAGATGGGAAAGAAGAGTTTGGTAGAAGCGGTGGCAACCGCGAGGGGAGCGTGTCGGTTTCGCTATGTCACTGCGGCTGCTATTGCTGTTTATGGCATTCCTGTTTATCTTCAGGAGTGAGGGGAAGGAAGACAAAAAAAAGTCTGATTTTTGGGGGGTTGGTTGGTTGGCTGGGAAAAGCGGTATTGGTATGGCGAAGCATATCTTACGTGTGTTGTGTACTGTGGGCATGAAGGGCTCGTGGACAGGAGGTTTTAGTTTGTTTTATTTTGCTTTGCTTTTTTGGTCTTTGTGGATTATGACGTGCGTTGGGTTTAGCTTTGTATAGCCTGCGCGGTGTTTTGAGTGCATTGTTCGGTATAGAGAGACGATTGTGATGAGAGACGGTACGGAAATGAATATTATGACTTATATTTCTCTCTTTCCATGCTTCTGTGACCCGTCAGGCTTGAGGATATGCATATGAATGTGATTTTTTCCCCAAAAGCAAGTAAGCCTTGACGTAAATGTCACAACTTTTAGAAAATGAGAACAAACTGAGAAGTGCATCGTAATATGTACGTGTTATATATGTTCATCGTCAAAGTCAAGTATTTACAGAAGAAGCGAAGAGTCTCCTCTCGAGAACACCTTCATCACCATCACAGAGACGTATCTCACCAACAACCACCCTCCATCACCCCCCCCATCAACCCCCATCCCCGCTCTCTCTCCCCTATCAACTCTCCCTAACCACCTACAAACACTGCCAATAATAATCATTCTGCCTCTGGCACGTATACGGCGCCTGGCACAACTGACTGCCATTATACGTCAACCCGCCGCACTGGCCCCACCTGGAAACCGCCGCGTTGGCGGGTTGCGCCAGGATCTTGGCCGCGGCATGCTCGGCGGCGATGACGATGTAGGAGGTAGGGTTGGTGGTGGGCACGCCCGGGAAGATGGAGGCGTCCACCACGTACAGGTTGTCGGTGCCCCAGACGCGCGTGTTGGTGTCGACGACCGAGGTGCCGCCGTTGCGGCCGTCGTCGGTGCCGATCTTGTTGGTGCCCATCCAGTGGTTGGAGCGGCGGGATTGGTAGGTTACGGGTTGCTGGGAAGGAGTTAGTGGATGGTTTGGGAAGGGATAAGGCAGAGGGGATGGGAGAACTTACCTTGTCAACATAATCAGCAGCCGTCTGGCCGGGGCTAGGGTAAGCCCAGGTAAGACCCTTAACGTTGGCGAGAGCCTTCTGGAGGTTGGCGAGACCCTGAACGACAGCGGCCTTGTCATTGGCGTCCTTGAGGTACGGGACGTCAGAGACAACGGTGTTGAGGGTAGGGCTGAGGGTCATGCGACCGCGCGAGGTGGCGCCGCGGCCGAGGTACTGGCTCATGGTCATGGCGTAGCCGTTGGGGGTGTCGAAGCTGCCCTCGACGCGGGAGGTCCACTGCAGCTGACGGACGATGCCGTCGGCGCCCGTGATCTCTTCCCAGAACATGGGGCCGATGTTGGGCGCGGCCTGGGCGAGGATGCCGGAGCGGCCGTTCAGGTACAGGTTCTTGTCGGTCGTGTTGGGGTTGGTCCAGGCCTCGTAGAAGTCGTAGAAGGTCACGTTGTTGTGCTGGATCACGGTGTCGGTGTTGGTGTGGTCGTCCAGATTGTAACCGACGGGCAGGTTGATCCAGGACGAGTTGCTGATCATGGTAGGGCCGTCGGCCGAGGCCTTGACCACCGCGAGCTGGTCCTTGGGACCAATGCCGGAGCGGAGGAGGATCTTGGCGCTGCCGAAGGTGCCGGCGGAGAGGATCACGCGGCCGGTGGTGGTGGTGACGGGGATGATACCGGAGTAGCCACCGTTGCGGAAGGCCTCAACCTCCACACCGGTGATGTGGCCCCCCTCACGGATGACGCGCTTGACGGCGGTGTTGAGCCACAACTTGAAGTTGCTGCGCTTCTTGGCGCTGACGAGATAAGTCGCCAGAGGGCCGCCACGCTGGCCACCGATGTACATGTAGGGGGTGTGGGCGTAGGTGCGGTTCTTCTGGTCGTTGTCCTTGAGGGCATCAACCTCCTTCCAGCCACCTGCCTTGAGGCCGCTGGCAAGAACCTCGAAACCCTGCTGAAGGTAGCGCTTTCCATCCTGAGAAGGAGTGCTGGTACCCGGAATGCGGGAGAGGGCTCTGCTGGTAGCACCGGCGACATCGCTGGCCTTCCAGCCAGTGGGGAAGAGGTAATCCCAGTCCTTGGTGTAGGGCTTGTACCAGAGACCGGCGTTGATGGCAGTACCGCCGCCGAGCAAGCAGCCAGCCATCTGATCGGTATCAGAGCAGGCAATGCCTGCAGAGTCAACCCAGATCTGGTTGCAAAGACCGGGGACATCGAAGCGGGTAAGGGAAGTACCCTGCAGCCACTCAGGCTTCAGAGTACCACCATGCTCACCAGTGGAAGCGAAGCCCTTCTCAATGAGCAGCACGCTCTTACCGGACTCGCTGAGCTTGTCAGCGACGGGAATACCACCAGCACCGCCACCAACGACAATGTAGTCGAAGGAAACGCCGGTGGGAACAGGAGTTGAGACCACACTGGTCGTGGATGGACCAGCGCACGAACCGGTAACGGTCTTGGTGGCCTTGGCAGCCCAAGCAGTATAAGAGGGGTTGGCGATGTTGCTGTCGAAGGCAGCTCCCCACTGACCCATACCGTTGTCGTGTTGACTGAGAGTAATCTGGGTAGGGCAAGTCGGGTTGCCGGGAGAGGGGAACGCCTGGACCCAACCGAACTGGGCACCCTTTGCGCTGGTAGAAATGCCGCCGGTGACACCTTCTTGGTTCCATGACAAGCAGTTCTGGCACCTGAAGACAAGGGTGAAGTGGGTAGCGTTCACGCTGGACGCGATCTGGGTGATCTTAGCGTCACCTGCGTAGTTCTCGGGCATGGCGTAACCCGTGGCGAACATGAGATTGGTGTAGACTTCTCCGCCAGTGGGCCAGGCGGTGATGAGTAGATTGTTGGTCATGGCACCTCTGAGAGAAACACCGCACCAACCGCTGTTGGCACCATTCTTGGCGGAGGAGCATTCCTGATCGTAAAGGTCAGTACAGGACGACACTTGGTAGTTATTCTGCCTTTCCCAAGACATACCAGATAGCCGATGAATTCACTCGCGTCGGTCGTAAGAGCATTCGACGGCAGAGCCATACCAAGAGTGAAGCCACCTTGGGTCTGGGCGGTGGAAGCACTCCATGTGTTGAAGACAATGCCGGTACCAGGGTGAGTGAAGGTGTTAGGGGCGGTTTGGGCGAAGGTGGACGACAGCACTGAGAAACGTCACGTCAGTATCCTTGAGCAGAATGAGTGGCTCGTTGTGTCAATGTTTACTTACACGAAGCCGCCGCCGCCAGGCCACTGAGAAACCCCGAGGTAGTCCTCATCTTGCACAGTGAATTCTAAGAGGCCACTTCACACTGCTGGTGCGCGAGGGGGATGAAGAGAAAGGCCATGATGGAGGGTTCCATGGGCTCTCTATATACAGACACTACGGTCTAGGGGAGCCCACCTTCATAGGAACTAGAGGACAAGGGGGTCAGCTCAGAAGGTCATCATTGCCGTCAAGATGCGGGTGAAGTCTAACCCGAGTCTGACGGATGGAAGTCCCGATAGAGGCCAAGAGAGGTGTTCCGGCAATGATTCCAAGCGGCGGCTACTGTGTAGTGAGCAGGTAAAGACAGGGCCTAGTGCGGTTAAGGCCGTCTTGCTCCGTTCAGCTCCATCGGGCATAGTTGGTGATGGTTTTGGGTGTTGTCGGCCACGGAGGATGTGATGGTGCTGACTCCGGTTTAACGCCAACCCCGCGCGTCTTTGCGGCCTTTTCAGATCTTCATGCCAAGCGAAGGACCCAGGTTCCTGGATTGAGCCTCCCGCCGTGCCGTAAGCCATTTCCCAAAAAGATTCGGGGTGTCACCTCCGGACCGCGACGACATCCGCCTTCCCGATACAGTCCCATTGCAGCAATCTGGCCGGTCATCGAATTGTTGCCCAAAACCGAAAAGATCGGCAGCGTATCCTCGAATCTGATATTAGCAGGCCCTTGTCATTATGCATTTGTGAAAACAGAGAAGGTAAAAGGGCCTGTTTCGAAACGAGCATCGAAGAAGCATCGAAGATTAAGACTTGAAAAAGGATCGAGTTCGCAGCCCGTCACCGACTTGGCGGCCGAAGGATTCCTTGACTTGTAGCAGCCAAGGGAGACTGTGCCTCACCCGTGGCAGAAGAGACATGGAAGATGAGAAGGGAGCGGGAAAAAAAAAGGCAGAGTTGACTCCTAGGAAACAACATTATCACTGCTGTGAGTGCAAGTGTTGTTGTTGTTTTGAGGAAGATGTTAACAAGTGCACCATGCAGCGTGTTGCCGAGGAGTGGGATACAAAAAGTAAAAAAACGCAAAAAATGAAGCGACCCACACGCGACTCGAACGCGCAATCTTCAGAGCCGAAATCTGACGCCTTAGCCATTAGGCCAATGGGCCTTCGCTTTGTTGAAATTGGGACATGAAACAGTCCCTAAGAAGGGATAGCCTGGCAATTGTACAACCATGCGGCAAACCTGGCGGGCATGGGCTCTGTTGATCTGTTTACAACTTCAACCCCACCCCCTCTTTTGTTCCTTTTCCTTCTTCCTCCCCTCACGATTCTCTCATTCAATTCTCGCTTTTCTCTCTCAATATCATCTGTCTTGACAACCAAGAGTTCACCACAATTGCCCTGTAAACTCTCTGGAAACCCAATGCCTCGGCTCGCGACATCCTTTGCAAAACATGACGGAAATAACGACTTTCCTGGATGCGCCCTCCTTGACAATCACACGCTGTTTCAAGTCGAAAACATGACTCCCTTGTCTATCAATGGGCACTGACCCCCCCACTTGCCGTCGGCGCGTTCCTGGAATCGAAGCTTAACTGGACTGCGCCTCCCTCCATCAACGGCACAAACAATGCGAATTGAGTGTTCCATGATAGGTTCCCCCGCCAAAATGTCACCATGTCGACAGCTTCTCCAATACACAACTTTTTGCAAGTTGGTACAACCATCATCGTCATCGGTCAAGTTGAAACCCCAAAGTTTTGCATTTGCTTGAGAGATGCATACCACTGAGCCACGGATTTAAAAGCATTGGTTGCCAAAAATGTTGTCTTATGCAGTCGCTTTAATCGGCATTCTCATTGTCTTCAACAGCCCCATCAACAATCTTCTATTCTCCGGTGTAAACCAGAACCAATGTCCCGGCCAGGTCCCGCAACTCCGTCGGATCCCGCTTCCCAAACTCAACCTTAAAGAGGATCTAATTGCATTAGAAGGCAACTCATCGTTACAATGCATGCCCCACACCCCGGCTCCTGTGGTCCACGTTTACTCCAGGGAACCACTGGTCCTCTACATCGAGAATTTCCTAAGTCTTGACGAGCGACATCATTTGCTCGATATCAGGTGGGTCTCTCGAGAGCTATCATAATCCAACACAGACCTACCTCTACTTAAGGGGAGAGAGAAAGATACCCTGCCAAGAATCAATCACTAACACCACCCAGTGAACCTCTCTTCGAACCCTCCACCACCACCAATGATGGCGGCCAAACAACCCATCGCAACACCACAGTCCGCGACTCCGAAGTGGCCGTGATCCCCCGTACCGACCGCGTACGGTGCATCGAGAACCGCGCCCGCGAGATCCAGGGCTGGAGGGACGACGTCTTTATCGAAAGGCTGCGCACCCAGCGGTACCGCCAGGGCGGCCACTACAACCACCACTTTGACTGGAGCTCAAACCGGGGTGGCTGGGGCCGTGTCAGCAGCTTCATGGTCTGGGTCGACGATGGTGATGGCAGCCTGGTGGGCGGTGGGACCGAGTTCCCCAGGATGAAGAGGCGGAAGGATTCCAGGTGGTCTGCTTTTGTTGAATGTCCCGGCAAAACGGCCGACAGGGGAGATGAACAGGGACAAACCCCCGATGACTTGGGCGTGACCTTTAAAGTCATTCCAGGCAATGCTGTCTACTGGGAGAATTTCCGGTCGGATGGTACCGGCAGAGGATGGGATGAGGTGTGGCATGCTGGCTTGCCCGTCAAGAAGGGGGTTAAAGTTGGCTTGAACATATGGAGCACGGGATATATCGAGTAGGCAAGGTCATAGGGGCCATGGACGTGCACAACGGTCATGAGGAATTTTGCGAGTTGACGAGAATAGACGGCACGAACAAGACAGCCCGATCACACATGACCACGATCCTCGACGACGACAGCCTCGTTTGTATCCCAAGGTGATTGACGCAGGTCGCACAACCTGACACTTGAGCCCTCAAGAGCCACCTGCCCAAGCAGTACACCTCTCTTCAATTTACTACTGAGAGGGAAGCCCATTTGACAACCTATACGTCGTATAACGGGTCCCGCTCCGCCATGTTTCACACGCCAAAACCACGTTGGCAGATGGATGTGCCAGAATCATCGTCATGTCGCATCACGATACCGAAGTATCTGTGACCAACGGCTCGTTAGCCAGCCAAAAAGACAAACAGAGCCAAAAAAAAAAAAAAAAAAAGTGTGGTCCGTACCGGACTCGAACCGGTATCTTCCTAAAGGCCGTAACCGAAGTGGAATTTCCACCTCAGGGATGTTGCTCATTACACCAACGAACCACGGGAAGGTGGCCAGAAAAGAGACGTTATATACCCCCGGGGAAGTTCGGACGACGCGGGGCACCTCTAGGCAGAAGGGAGAGGCCAGGCCAGAGCGGCAGGCAGGCACCACCGGGAATCACTTGGGACGGGAATCACAGAAGGCTTCCATTTTACGATCTGGCGATAGGCACTGGAGGGCCTCCAGAACCAATTTTACCTTGTGCATGTGAAAGTTCACCCACCCCCAAATTAGCACTGATTATTTCACTCCGAACGGTTCTGATCTAGGCCTCGACGTAGAGACGATCGACAGTGCACCGCATTGCTGATCGCGGCTGAGCTTTCTCAACTACCAACCATTCCATTTCCCTCACTAAGAGGCGGCAATGAGGCTTGAAGGTCTGGTTTTCAAGGCTTCGGAAGAAGACATCACGAGATTGAGGATTGAAGGTCAAGGCACCGAATCAAGGGTTGACTACCTAATTAATACCCGGAATTCCGAGACATCCACCACGCCCCGATGCCAGACACACAACTAACAAACACAACATGAAGGTTTTGGACTCGAAATATGTGTACCACGTAAGTCATCCTGATGTTTAACATGTGACAACGTCCACATAACCCTGGAAATCAATACCTTTTTAGAGAAACACCACTCACGCCCATGCAGTGACCCATCCGCATCTAGACGACCACAGATCTGCCGTGCCGCCCGCTTCGGTTATAGTGTCACCATATGATATTGATTCGAAGGAAGTTAACAAACCTGGAATACAACGTGGCATTCATGCAAGTGCTCGAACCGAGGTCGTCGAACATATTGCATCAGGGAAGTGGTAGTGTAGTTTAAAGAGAGGTATCACGACATGTACCGTCAGCAAGGCAACTAGCCGTCCGGAGACGAGGTAACCTTGAGTACAAGTAGCACGACATGTGGTTCACGATTCGAGTCCGTATGTTTCCGAGACCGGCGTTAGATTTCGTTCTGTTGAACAATCTGGACGATCTCCCGCGGCCCCATAGCTAATGGCTCCTCCAAGTCATTGAAGCGCACATGGAGTTCGACGTTCAACTCAACCACAGACATACAACCATTACAGGGACGGAATTAAGACAGAAATCGCACACTTCATTGATCTAGCACTAGAGGTACCTTCTAGCTAGCAATGACTTGGTTAAGTTTACCCTGCCGAAACGCCCTAAACCCCACGCTTGATATTTAGCACAAAGCGATGAAACCGTTGACGAAAATAAGTCGTGAGAAGCATAAAAGGCGACGAGAATGGAGAGAAAACAGGCTGGTAGCCAGACAACAGAAGTATCAAACAGCAGAAGAAAGAAAAGGAAACCACACAAATTTCGAGCTTGTGAGCTTCTAAAGAAAACACACCGTATCACGTAGGTAGACATTGGCCTGTTCCTCCTTTCAACCTCAACCCCTTTAGACCTACCTATAATTGGGCACAATGACCACCTACCCCGTCAGTATCACTCCGACCCCTCCATTTCCATCTCCTCCCACATCTGACCATTCACTCTCGGACTTTCCTCCTATTACCCCTCTGATGCCCGCCACTCTTAGCCTCATTGTGGAGGTGATGACCATGATGATGATGGTGGTGGTGCATCTGGGACTTTGATAGCTGCGGCATTGATGTACCTAGTCCCTGCAGAGGGAGACAGAATCCCGGTGGTGGTGGCGGCGGAGGAGGAGGAGGTGGTGGTAATGCTCCAGGACCTAGAGCGATCGAAGCAGGAATTGAGGCCAACGCTCCTGATCCCGGTCTAAACCCCGTAGCTCCAGAAGTAGCAGCAGGTGGTCTAACCGACCACGGGGACAAAGAAACACCGCGTTCATTCCGCTCAACAACCACCTCGACTTCAAACCTGGCCATGACCTCACTTCCTTCCTTTCCATTTTTGTCTTCTTGATGGAACAAGAATCCCAGTCGCGTATTCTCATCAAACCCTGTTATATCCACCACCTTTCTTTCCCTCCTCCCTGGATTACTTCGCCCATCAGACCCATCGCTAGACGCAGAACCAGGTAATATGGCCTTGATAGCAGTAATCCTTACTTCGCTTTCCTCTTTTCTTTCCTCTTTTCTTTCCTCTTTCCCCGGGCCCGAAGCAGAGCGTCCATGATTATCAACACCCGAGCGAGACTCACCCCCCAAAACCCGCAGGGAAGACTTGTGCTTGTAAAGGTGTTCAAGAACAACAGCTTGGACCGAGGCCACCGTGAGGTGGGGGAGAGATCGCAGAATGTTGAGTTGGGAGGGGTCGTCGATTTGGGAGGGGAAGATGATTGTTATTAGGACTGGTGGGATGGTAGAGGTGGGTTTGTTGCTTTTGGAGGAAGTGGAGGAGGAGGATGGGGTTGTGATGGAGTTGTTGTTGCTATTGGGAGATGAAGAGGTAGAAGAGGCGGAAGAGCCAGAGGCAGAAGGGGAAGAGGAGACGGTGCTAGATGCCCGATGGGAAAGGGGGGATGCAACAAGTGGTAAATTCGGGGAGGTATTTGGTGTTACGGTGATTGTTGCCGAGGAAGAGGAAGATGTTGAGGAAGAGGCGGGTATATGAATGACCACAGGAGGTGGTGATGGTGGTGGTGGAGGAGGGGGAGGAATGATTCCAGAGGCGGGATATGGATTGGATCTCTGGACGTGCGAGGGGGCGGAGCCGTAGAAGTGGCTGATTCCTCGAGACATTCGTGGAAAGGGCGGCGGAGGAGGTGGTGGCGGCGGTAGATGGGGGTGATGGGACTGATCTGTCTTTGACGGAAGACCATCATGCCTTGAAGAATTTCCAGTTACAGCATCGCCAACTGTTGAGAGTGCCGGAAAAGCTGTGGTAGCTGGGAGTGTTTGGGACGGCAATGGTAGACTCGTAGGCCCCAGATATTGCCCTGTCGGCCTCATCGCCTGTCCATGATAATTCGTAATTTGGGGCTGGAAATAGTTGTACTGTTGTTGAATCTCCCCATTGGGCTCTCTTCCAGCTCCCACACCAGCAAGGCCGGCTGGGCGCGGTGGCGGAGGAGGAGGAGGGGGAGGAGGAGGCACATGGCTCACTCCATTCCCAAATCCGCCATTCAACCCCATATTCCGGAGCGGCCACCCCGGCGGTGGAGGCGGCAGGGGAGGGGGATTAATACCAGGCACACCCATCATACGATTATGATATGGCATGTTAAGCCTCTTGGCAGGGGGTAGTAAAGGCCCGGGGACCGACTGACGGGTGTATGTCGAAGGTCCCAACTTAGTGCGAAATGTTGAGCGTTGACCGGATGAAGACGAGCTTCTTGAGCCCGAATGTGATCGTCCGGAGTCAGATCCAGAACCGGAAGATGACAAACTTGCTCGACGTCGTCCGCGAGACCGGGGTCGTGAACGGGAGTAGCTGTCTTCGCGAGAGGTTGAGACGGAACGCCATCGGAGGGTTCTTCCACGTTGTTTGGGTCTTCTGGTTTCTCTCCCGCTACGCGCAGCACCTTTGCCTTTATCCTTCTTCTTCTTGTGGGATGTGCAGCAAGGCAAGGTACATGAAGTAGAGCCGGAGGTGACCGAGTCTTCATCGTGCTCTTGGTTGTCGTCAGATTCACGCTCGGAGTTACTGGAGCCGTGAACTTCTTTAGCGGCTTTTGAGTTCTGCCTGGCGCTGGGAACGATCGAAAATCCGCTGGTCTGAATATAGTTTTGCACGGATTCTGCCGACTTGACCATCAACGAGTGAAGAGCCCAGTAGATGGTTGGTCCCGTTTCGACCAAAAGAGGACCTCTGAAGTTGTCCTTGGTCTGTAGTACCACGGCTTTGAACTGCCCTGCTTCTTTGACGATTATGAGAGATAACCCGGTGTCTGGGCTACTGAAGAATCTACAGTTCTCTAGGGTAAGGTCAGTAAATCATTTCGTTTTGTTTGAAGCCAGTGGTGGTAAAAGGCCTGAAGGATCAATTCTGAGTGAAAGAAGAGACTAGCAGTGCGAATTGAATAAGCCAAGTGGAAGAGACTTACCCAAGATATAGCCCTCCAAGCCAGGGATAGGAAAAGGATCAGTGACGGGCGCCATCGTGCGATTGTTAGTCTGGCCAGTGATACTAGGAGACGCGAAGATTTTCGGTTCAATCGAGGGCACTAGCATTCCGGAATGGGTGTTGTACAGCCCGTGTAGGAAATGCTAGAGTAGGCAAGGTTGCTTGCGAGAATGTTCATGTTGAGGAGGAACAAGAACCTATTTGTAGCGATTTGTGTGTTGTCAGCCCGGCCTCTGACTTGAGTGTCAGCATGGTAAGAAGCACCGAGGTATCCCAACTCAAACAAGAGCTTCGAAAGCATAGATTAGAATCTAACACGGCGGATATTACACCAAATTGGTCTTGATGAAAGTGAGGCTTGTACAATTCATGTGTATGCATGGTTGCCGTCACAACACTGCCAACACCGCCGCCTTGCACGACAATGATCATGGGTTAGGTTGAATAACCCACCGAAGGCATCAAGACATACACTAGATGCCTGCTGATGAAAGGATAACCTATAAACAGGGGTGTAAGTCGTGTACGTATTAGCAACGGGGCGCGTGAGTGAGGCCAAGGTGTGGCAACGAGCTCGTTGAAGCTCGAGGCTGTCGGGATACCGAGACGAGCACAGATAGGTAGCCTCGAACTGAGGAAGCCGGGGAGCGTAATTTGGAAAGAGACATATTGAAGTTGAGGCACGCGGTTCAGGTTCCACTTGACTTCTCAGTGATTGTTCTTTGTCGGACGTCGTACGCCGAATTTGCTCGTGTGAACTTGACCGGTACTCGCTGGGGCTGGTGAGGCCATGAGGATGGCCGGTCTTGGTTGTGCAGGATTCGGAACCGTGTCAGCTAGAAGCCTTGGAACTGGGTATGGGTTGTTATTGATAATATGCGGGCTATGCATGGCTCTCTTCCACTTACTGTTAAGAAAAAGCCACGGACATGGGCCCGGCGACACAGCAGAGGTAATGACATGCCTCATAACGGTACACAAGTTGTTGTCCGGCTTGTCTAACGTTGACCAGATTAGACGATCCAGGATCTCGGGAAATGCATGGTTTGACTGCCTAGAGCCATCTTCGTCCCACCAGAGCTTGTGCTTCCTCTTTAAACAAATGAAGGCAAAGCATGGAAGAACTGAGGAGGTGACAACACCATACCCATCGAACCCATGATTAACTAGGACCAATTCGAACGACACAACAGATGGGGCGTCAAAAGCATAGGCAATGAAGCGTGAACTGAAGTGGTCAAACCTCCGATCGAGATGACGGGCTATCAGCAGCCAACATTCGCTTGAATGCAGTGGGTGGACATAAACCCAACTCCTGTTGAAGGCACACCAAAGTAAGGCAAGCTTCATGCCAGGAGAGAAGTTGGTACAATCCCTGAAACCTTCAGTTTCTAACCTTTAGTTCACACTTGTCACAGCCTTAACCCAACATACGCCTGGAAGCCAAAGACACAAAGTTGCGACTGGAAATACAGCTTTTATTGACATTGTTACAAAAGTTTCAACCAAAGAGCCTCCCTTATCATCCTATCTAACTGTCCAAACAAGAACCTGCCGAAAGATAGACTCAATCAATACTCAACTTTTCCAGACGCAACTTCACTGCCTCCACGAGAGCAGTCTCACGATCCAGCAAGCTCATGACTTGCGCGGCCTTTTGCTTCCGAATCTCCGAGGGGATCTTCATCACGGGCATCGGCGAGGAGGTACCGTCAACACTATCCGTGCTCTGAAGCTGCTGGGCTTGTTCAAACAGGGCGTCCCTAAGAGTTTGGACCTCCTCGAAACGTTTGAGTGACTGCCCAGCAGTGGAGATAGAGGCCGTGGTGGTATCTTCTTCTTCTTCCTCGTCGCCCAGGATACTGCTTGCCAAAGTGCGGACCTCCTCTGCCCAAGCCTTTTCCTTGTCGCTCAACTCCCGGGTCGAGACCTGACCAAAGCGCTTGCGCAGGTTGTCTACTCGGCGAGCGAGGTTCTCTTGTCTGACCTTCATCACATCTATCCTGCTTCTGACGAGCATTTCTTCAGAAATGTTTTCTTCCTTGGTGCTCCTGCTCTCTCCTTCTCCAGAAATGGTCTCGATCCGCTGGTTAACCTCATAGACCTTGGTGATTTGCTCCTTCAGCTCGTATGTCAGTGCTTCACACTTCCTGAAGAGCTCGGCAACGGCATTATTGAGCTCGAACACCTCGGAGCTGACAAGGCGATGACCCTCCGTAAAGATTTCCAGGGTGGCAACCGACAACCGGACCTCCTGCTGCATAAGCGGGCGCTTCCTGCTAGTTCTCAGTACATCCAACCACGGAGGCAGGGTGCTAGGCCGGCTCAATACTTCGGAAGGATGGAACAGCGGCCGAGGTTCCCAAACCGTGAGAGGTTCAGGCGTATCTCCATGATCGGTCGGCACGGGGGTCTCCTGACGATCCGACATCAACTCGCTCTCGGGCGTATCAAAGAACATGATGACCGGGTCATTGTGAGTAGCGGACAAAACGAAGTGGCCCAGATCGGAGCTCTTGAATGCCGTAGCTGCAGCAAGGACATTCTGGGCATGCTGGGGCGTGTAGATGCGATCGACCTCGGCACGCTGTCCCTTGACCATGAGGTCAAACCGGAAGTCAACCCCAGCCTCCGAGTCACTCTGGAGCTCGCTCTCGAGAAGGGAAACCCATGGAGCCAATGAGACATAGGTAATGCCAGCAGCATGTGTGACATAAAACGCATAGCGGGTGGTAACATCCTCGCTGAACACCGGCCAACTGTCAGGTGTGATTTCGGCTGGCTTGAGCGTGTCGAAAGTGTGGAACACGAGTAGAGACGGGATGTCGTGGTCAGGGAAACCCCGGGTCGAGGCGTTCCGCGGAGGCAGCCATTGAGCCTCCACCCCATCGATATCGAGACAGATCTTGACCTGTCCGCTAGTCGACAAGAGGCAGATGACAGACATCGAGAGACTATCCTTATCGTCATCATCCGCATAAAGCTCAAAATCTTCGCCCATCATAAGGTCGGCAGTGTTGCGTTTCGCGCCGATGACGAAAATGTCCTTCAGCTCAACCTCGTCGTCATGCTCATCCTCGGGAGCAACGGCAAAGTCAAAGGGACCCTGCAGACGAGGAATGCTTCCCGGCCGAGAAGGGCGCGAATACACCTCAGTGACTTCTCCATAGGGGCCATCAAGGAGTTTGGGTTCCTGGTTGTCGAGATCGGCCATCCACTCCAGCTGCTGCTTAGCGAGGAGCTTCTCCTCCCGAGTAGCCTCCGGATCGGTCTCGAGGGTTTCGATTTTTTGGGCGACAGAGACGGAAAGCGAGGGGATGAGAGTGGGAGGAGGCGACCAGCGTCGCGGCAAGAGGGGGCACAGAGCATAAACATCTCCTTCGGCCATGGCCACCCACAATGTCATTGGCGCCCAGCCGTTCGAGTTGCGCGAGGCAAAGCAGGCCGAAGCGACCTTCATGTCGAAGTCATCGGGCGAGAAGGCTTTGTTGGTCGATGTCGAAGCACCGAAATCCTGGTCCACTGAAGTGCCGTCGGCCAGCCTCTTGAGGTCGACCTCGAGGGTAGGGGTGTCGAAGGACCACCGATCGATAGTGGAAAGCTCCCATTCGCGAACCACAGCGTCTTCGGTGACGGTTACGAGACAGCTGCCGTTGACGCCAAGAGGGTGCCATAGTGCGCTAACAACAGCGGACTTGGAGGTGACGTGAGTGGTAGGGCCGAGGGTCCAGAACTTGGGCTTGAAGGGGGCCGTCTCTCCAGAGGTGAGGTGGGAGGTGTCGGGCAGCATACAGACGTGTACTGTGTGGGAGGTCAGAACGGCCAACTGGTCCTTGTTAGGGGAGATGACCAGCTGCCGAATCTCGCTGGCGACAGGGGTCTTGATGACCTAGAAGAGGAAAACCATGTCAGTACCCAAACCGAAGAAGCCATACTCATTCTGCCATCTTGGATGCGCCGTATGCGCCGAGTCTCGGGGATGTGAAGCCACATACCCTGTAGCCTGGTCCCTGGGGAAGACGGCTTGTCTCCTCATCGTAGACCTCGAAGGAGCTATCGGAGCTATCTCCGTTGAGGTGACTTGCAGCACCGGTCCGTGACTGATCGGCTTCCCAGGCGTCCTTTAGATAGGCGATATCTCCCCATCTGATTTCCCTTCCTCTGGCAACAAAGACTTCGTTTCCTCGTTGTGCGATGGTGCGTTTGGGTCCCTGACTGGCGTTCCTGGAGAAGGCTATCGAAGCGGGGAGCCGGCTGTTTTCCTCGGACTGCTCAAAGAGCTTATGGCCGGGGTTTGGCTCCTGGAGCCAGGGCGCCGAGAAGCTCTGGATTTTGGGCATCCCGACTGATGCGGTTCGTGCTTGGTGGTTTGTGGTAAAGGCTATTGTCGCTATACTATCCAACCTTGGTGAATCCTACAAACAACGGTGGTTCGTGTTGCGCAATAAATCGAAGTTGGTGTCTGGCTAGGCAGAAATAGCTAACTGAGAGGCACTAGCATGCACGGGCCGGTTTGTCGTGCTGCACTTCGGTTTCTCTGCTGAAGTAGGTACTGGGCAGGTACACTACTGTAGGTATGGTCGAGGTATGTCGGTTATGTACCGGTATTCGTATGTGGGCGGTTCTCGATTTTTGAAGTTGAAAAGGTGATCAAGAGCAGAGGCCAAGGGAGGGAAGGGAAAGAGAGATTGGGATCCCTTTTTGAAGCGGCAGGCCCCTCGAACGATGGGAAGCCGGGAAAGCGAAGTTTGCTAGTGGTCTCGGTTGGCTGGTCAGGATGGTAACAACAAGGTTTGACTAGCGTGTAGTGCTATGGATGGATGCCCGTGGACGGATGAGTGCTGGATGCCACTATGCCCAGTCCGAGCCACAGTGCTGTAAATGAGGCGTCCAGGGCGTCAGTAGAGGCGTCCCCTTCCGTGTGTATGCCGTGTGTTTTCCGTTGCTTGCCTTGATCGATCGTGTTAGCTTCACTTTAGCGCGTTTCCACTTCTTCCACAGCCGTTTAGTCCGTTTCAACTGTCCGTGTTTAAACCGTGCTCGCCGCGTCGTCTCACGCCATCATTGATCAGCAGGAGACGGGCAGCCCGGGATGAGAGGGGAATAGAGGACTTTCAGATACCTGCTAGGTAAGTACAGTAGTGTTGTGACGCGCCTGTAAATTGGGTGCCAGATTGCGGTCCAATCGGCCGGCAATCATTGTTGGATCAAAGCACCTCCACTGCTTGCCCTTGCTTCCATCTCTCTGCCCTTGCCTGCCGTCGTCATATTTGCGGGCACCTCGTAAAATAGGGTACCTGACCCACCTCCAACGGCTGGCCCGTTAAAGTGCCAAGACTTACCCTGGGCTGCGATGATGTTCCCTGCACTGTGACACTGTGCGCCAACAAGCCTGCCGTCGCGGTCCACGGGCAGTCCAGTCGCGCTCAGCAAGCTGCCTGCCTGTACTTTAGCAGTTCCAATTCCATTGGCAAACCATCATCCCCATCGAGGTCGCAGAACTCCAAACAATTGAACTTGAGCTGGAAGCTTTTGGTTTCCTTCTTCCTGGTTACACTTTCTACCCAAAGACTGATAATCCATCTTCACTAACAATGTTGAACACTCGCCAAAGGAGCACAGTAGAGCGGCTTGACAGGCCAAGCGCCTACTTTTTCAACAAGGTGAGTGCTCCCTGACGGCATTTCCATCCCCAAACATTGCCAATCTCTCCTGTCCATAATTAGCACCCGGTCGACCGCTGACCCATCCACTCAACAGAACAGGCGCAACAGACGTCATGACCGGGACCACCGTGATGGAGAAAATGAAGACAGTAACATGCATCCCGAAGCGTTCGATGACCCGTTGAAGGATGCGACCACTCTCTACGTCGGCAATCTGTAAGTTTGCCCCACGCTGCCCCTTGGTGATAACCACATGCAGTCCTTAATCAAAAACTAACCGAATTTTCCTCGGCAGTTCCTTCTACACTACCGAAGAACAGGTTTACGAACTCTTTAGCAAATGCGGCGAGATCAAGCGCTTGGTCATGGGCCTCGATCGTTTACAAAAGACACCGTGCGGTTTCTGCTTCGTCGAATACTACACCCATCAAGACGCCCTCGATTGCATGAAGTACATTGGCGGTACCAAGTTGGACGAGCGTATCATCCGAACCGATCTCGACCCAGGCTTCGAGGAAGGGCGACAGTATGGCCGTGGAAAGTCGGGTGGCCAAGTACGTGATGAGTACCGTGAGGACTACGACGAGGGCCGCGGTGGTCTTGGTCGCCAAATCCAGGCCGAGAGAATGAGGGAGCATGACCACAAGCGCTACGACGACAACGACGAACAATACGGCCGCTTGCGCTAAAGTTATCATTGCATGGGAGTTACGCGGTACAATGAGGGAGTGCATCATGATTCAATGCACAGGTATTCAACCAGTCGTCATGACAAATCGACACAAAACATACAAGCAGACTCTGAAATTACGGGGTTTTTATTCAGGGCAGGTGGAGGCGAAACAGAGAAGCGTGAAAGAGACAAATACCCCTGGGAGACATGATGTTCTTGTATTGGTATCTTGCTATGGTATGTCGGGAAACTATTGATTTCCCATCCATTCGGTATGGCTTCACACATTCTTCTGTGATGCTTGCCTGGCCGTGTTTGCGCTGCTCTCTGCATTGGTATCTCAACACGGAGCGAGTAGAAGTGTCCATGATGGACAGAACCTCAAGTCAGTCAGTCTCCTTACGAGACGAGACAGGAGGCCTCCTCTTCTTTCCCCCAAGCAAACGGTCCGGTTACCGGTATCTCCGATGTCATCCATACCATTTCGCTGCGTAATGTTACAAGTGATATACATGCTTGCACGATATCGTCCATCGTCCGGATCGAAGGTCTTAGTAACCAGGAGGGTTGACTCTCTGGGAGACACGGGTCCACTTGGGAAGCTCTGAAGAAGGAGTTCCATGTTAGCCTTGGTCGTTGACCCTTATAAATCGATGCATGAAGATGGTCCATACTGTGAATGCCCTTGCGGTACCTCTTCTCCTTGCGGTCGAAGATGGTGTACTTGTCCTTGGGCAGCATCTCGGCCTCGGTGGGCATCTCAGCCCTCCAGCGCTCCACCGCCTTGACAGTCTCTCCCTTCTTGGCGAGGGCGTTCTCAATCGTGGCGACGACGTTGTCGACGGCCCTTAGTCTGCGGCGCTGCCTGAGCTTCTGGAACTTGGACATGCGCCATGGGATCTTCCTGTTTGTCGCATCATGGTTAGCATTTCTCCTAGACATTTAGCGCAGCTGCAACAGAAGGACTAACCAAAGAAGACCCCCGGAGAGGGGGTTTGTGAATCTGAAAGCCCCAAACATTGTGGTGGTGGTGGATGTTTGGGGGGAGAGCTGCAACCAGTTCGCTTCGTCAGGATGGGTCCCGAAGGTATCGCGGGAATCGGCGCGGCGGGCGGTCGTCGTCCAAACAGTCCCGTCCAAAAAAATCGCGGGTCCGTTCGCCAACCCCAACCCCGAAAGCGCGCTTGTTCAATGTCTCACTCTCGGACCAGCTGGAGAGCGCGGGTGCCAAGGCCCAGTTGAAAAGGCCTGGACCCCCCTTGCAAGGTCCACTGTTCAGCCTCGTGGAGCCCCCGCCAATTTGCTCCAAAAATCACCCCGCTGTCCGCGCACTGTCCGCGGCAGATGGACACACGGGTGCACGGAGGAGCACCTGCAGCGTTAGCGCCATCCGTCACCGAACCTCCAGCTCCAACAACCGCGCCCGCCCGCCAAACCGGCCGCTGTTACGATTTCCAGCATTCCCAGCAATCAACAAGAACAAGCTACCCACAATTCCGGATAATCTCCATTATCGCGACCGAATCACCAACAAAATAGCGCTGGTCGCAAACACATTCTCGACGACAGACACGCACGATACGAGACGCAGAAACACACGAAAGCGAACGATAGATCGATCATCGATAGACCAACACAACCGGACACAGACAGGGGAGCTTGCGCAGCACAGAGGACATCAGGGAACTACCAACACGACCACAGCAACAATCATCATGAGCTACTACTTCGCCATCATCGGCACCCAAGACAATCCGCTCTTCGAGTATGACTTCGGCACCAGCAAACAAGGCGGCGACGGCATCGCGCGCTTCACCGAACAAGCGCGACAGCTCAACCAATTCATCATCCACAGCAGTTTGGACATAGTCGAAGAAGTCCAATGGACCAACGGGCAGATGTAAGTCTTTCTTTCTCCTCCCCCCTTCCAACCCCCGCCCCCCTCGTTCCCCGACCCTTCCCACCTCCCGCCTCTGCCCATCCAAATGCTAACCCACATCCAACCCCCCAGGTACCTCAAACTAATCGACCGCTTCTTCACCTCCTACATCTCCTGCTTCCTAACCGCCTCCAACATCAAATTCCTCCTGTTGCACCAACCCCCCTCCTCATCCTCATCCTCTGCCCTCCCCCACCCCTCTTCCTCCGCCTCCTCTTCAACCCCCACTCTAGTCCACCCCTCCTCGCACCCGCCAACATCAACCTCAACCTCCTCTCTCTCCGTAATCCCTTCTTTGTCTACCCTCACCGGAGGCGGCTCTTCTTCCTCCACCCCCACCGCAGGAACGAGTAGGACAAGCACAAGCATAGCAGCCAATCCGACCTCCCCGCAAACCGAAGAAGCGATAAGGAATTTCTTTGCGGAGGTGTATGAGAATTACGTGAAAGCGATCATGAGTCCGTTTTACAAGACGAATATGGAGATTCGGAGTCCGGTTTTTCGGGCGAGGGTGGCGGCTGCGGGGAGGAAGTATTTGTAGGACAGATACGCTGGAGGTGGCGGCAGGGTTGTGAAGTGGGAGAGTAGTAGTTGGGGGAGGGCTAAGGGGAAGGTCATGACCATGGATGAGGATAAGGAGGAGGAGAAAGACAAGGACAAAAACGAGGGAAAGGGAGACGGCAACGGTAATGATGCTGGTAGGAACAGAGTGGGTTGGGTCGTTAGGGCGGACGAGCGTGGAGGTGGTGATCCTGAGTGGAAGGGCAATGGAGAGGTAGATGTCCCTGGCGAGGGAGAGGGAGCGAAAACGGGAGGGGGAGCTACCACCAGAGGAGACCAACGCAAGGAACAGGGTTGGACGTGGAATGGGTGGTTTTGAGAATGTCCGGTTGTAGCCGGATGATATGGGTGCCTGGGACGTCACTGAGGAGATGGGAATCGGTTGTCGATGCGATGATGATGGGACCAAGGACAAGAAGGGATGTGATATGGTACTGTAATGTTTATACCCCTTGGATTAGCTGGAAGGGTTGAAGTCATTTATTAGTTGAAGCATGCAAATGGAGCTGGAGAGCGGTATCACTCAGCCAGAAAAGACCAAGAGTTGTTAATCTTCATGATATCATGCATATTAAGAACTGTCCACGTCGTAGAGCTTTATTGCCTCACAAACAAGGACCTGGTGAGACATGGTCAATTCCTGGTTCAGTCACAACCGGACGAGATCACTTGCGCACGCATCACACATTGCCGACATTGGGGTGTAGGACCCAAGACTGAGGAAACACGCTGCAGAGGACGCTGAATTATCATGTAAAGTAATCGATGAATGACTAGCCTATTACGTGCCCATCATACATCTTCCTTTCTCTCATTTAGTGACACCTGGAACAGAAGAATGGAGAGAGAAGAAGCGCGCAACGCACTGTGACAACAAATCTTCCCCGCCATCCATCTCGCTTTGTATGTTTCTCATCATATCAAAGATGTAGTCGTCCCTTTGCCTTTGCCATGACTAACACAACGCCCTCCGCAAAAACCAACCGTCAGAAAGCGGTGTAGTGTATCCGTGTGCCCCCAAAGAACGCCATTCCCTTGTGCGGTTGTATCAAAACTTGAATCGCAACACAAAAATTCGCCCAAAGTTTCTCATGCCAATGTTGTAGTAATCAATCGCTCGTTTGTTGTTCTCCCTATCGTCGTGAACGTCCCCTAACCAGAAGTATAAAGCTTCATGGTCACATTTAACCACCGAAACCGTAGAGGGTACGGCCCTGGCGCTTGAGGGCGTAGACAACGTCGAGCGAGGTGACGGTCTTGCGCTTGGCGTGCTCGGTGTAGGTGACGGCGTCACGGATGACACCCTCGAGGAAGGTCTTGAGAACACCACGGGTCTCCTCGTAGATCACTGTTGGGAGAATGGGTTAGTTGACTGGTGACTGGTGGGATGGTTGGAGGAAGGCGACATACTAGCAGAGATACGCTTGACACCACCACGACGGGCGAGACGGCGGATAGCGGGCTTGGTGATACCCTGAATGTTGTCGCGAAGAATCTTGCGATGGCGCTTGGCACCGCCCTTGCCGAGGCCCTTGCCACCCTTTCCGCCTATAGAACCATCATGTCAGCTTTATCTGAAGGACAGATAGAAAATGGTTGTCGACGACGATGAGGTCAGATGCAAGCTGGTGGTTGTTGACGATGTGAATGCGTGATGTGGTTGAAGGCAGTGTGCTGCAGGTGAGGTGGCGTGACGCGTTAAGGAGCCATGCCCCCATGCTCACTACCACATTCCCCACGTACACGCTCGACCGCCAAACAGGTATCGCGAACTCTTGGTCAAGCAACCGCGCAGCCATGCATCGACGACAGCGACGTCGACGAAGAGGATGAGAACAAATGATCATTACTTACGTCCAGTCATGTTGATTAGTTGATGGAGTTGTTTATTTGATGTAGATAATCCGTGGCGCGATGCACAGATTGATGGAGTACTGTTTGTGGATAAGAAAAAGCAGACACCAAGAACGCTGAGAACAGGAACAGGAAATGGAGAGGGTTTGAGGCGAGGGAGAGGATCTGGTTAAATAGGCACGGGAGACGGGGGGGTGGAAAATGGAATCAGCGGGTCACCAGAGGGCAAGAAAGGTTTCAACAGGTGGCTGCGCGCCTGCCCGGATTGCGGCTTTGGGGGGAGGTGCTGATTACGAAGGGTGGAATGAGTGGGAAGGTGGGCGATAGCAAAAGGCCACTAATCCTTTTTCGGAATTACGAGGGGTGGTGCCTGCGTGTGTTGTGTGAATTTATTTTTTAGAACTGAATCAAAACTGCCGTATTTTGCGGCGTGCAAATCGCTTGTTATTTCTTGCTCCAAAAGCGTGGTGCTTGGAACCGTTTGTTTTCCCCCAAAAAAAGAGCGGCCCCTGCTGCACATCGCGTTGTGTCGTTGGTCCAAAAAGAAGCGGGAAAGACCGCGTGCTGGTCTGTGCTTGCCCCAACCTTGCTTTAGCGTCGTCTGGAAACCCATGAACGCTCGGGCCAGCAGACGGCTCTTGACTGATTCTGATCTCGAATTGTTCGGGGAGGTTCGTTCTGATTGGTGCCAGTTTGGAAACCGCGTCTGAAATGGGTGATGTTCTTGAAGAGAAAGGAGGAAACAAGGGGCAACGGAAAATCCGGGGATGCAAAGGTTCTGTGAAGTATTTGTAATTCTAGAACCTTGAAGCACTCTTGAGTTACCCATCCCAGATCACTCTCACCTTGCCTCCAGACTCCAGACAAGTCTGCACTAACAGTTGCTGAAGCTGTCCTGGTCCGGTCACGGTACTTCTCGTCTGGTATCGTTGTCGATGATGCCTTCTTTGCATGTGGCACTCGCTCTTGCAATTCTTCTCTTCGGCAAGTCACGTCGACGGAGTTGATCCATCCGAATTGTCAGGCGCATACGAAGCCATACGGACACTCTTGCCGGTACTTAGCTGCAGATCCGGTTTTTGCTCGACGGTCTAAGCACAGTCGCTGAATGTAAACAGTATGGCCACGGCCTACTTAGGGTAAAACGTATAGAGAGTCGACCGTTATATAAATAGACCGTTATTTAAATAAACTGTAAATACTATAAACAGTCGCTAAAATACTAGACTACTTACGCGCATAAACCGTTATAGTAACAATCTACTAATTAATAGCCGTATATACACAGACTACACCTCCAAACAACTAGAATTCTAAATATCTCGAACATCGCCCGCCATACTACAATCTACAATAATTACACATTTAAATAACTATCGGTCTAATAGATTAAAACGTCTAGGAAGGGTCTAGCATCGGTCTAGAAATCTAGAAGGTCTACAAACCATCTATATATTAAACGGGTAAGTACGAAGACATTTAGGAAAGGAGGCGCCTACTAGAGGCTCTTTCCCAATTTAATTGAAAATAAATGTATCCAAAATTTGAATGTACCCTATATCAAATTTTCAAATCGCAATGCCACAAATCTTTTCTTAATTTTACCTCTATAGTCAATCGAAGACTCTTACGCTATATCCTTATCTTTCTTATATATCGCTATCGACGTCGTAATAATACCTTCAATAAACCCCTAAATCCTCCGTCCTATTAGTCTATACGCGATTAGAATAACTAACTTTATTATATATAGAACCTACGAACTCCAATCCTCGCCCTCTATATATATATAGCCTCAATATTATTATAATAATAAATACTAATATATTCTTAATATTCGTTATTACTATTATTATTAGTAAACCAACTAGGAAAGATAAGAAGACATATTAATATACTTAAATAGACGACCTCAACAACACCAGCCCTCCTAACCCGCCCAAAGGTAACACCAATAGTACCGGCAATAACAATTCCAACAATAGCGGTTCGACTATAAATTTTCCCATTTCTTTCCTATCTCTTTCTAATACTATCCAATACTATCCAATACTTTCCCATACTTTCTAATATATTAGATATAAATACTAATAATCGAATAATATTATAGCGTTATATAATACGTAAGGAAGTCGGTACCTCTAAGACTAATATGTAAGTCCGTAAAAGGAAGCCGGTATTTCCTCCGGACGAAGAAATCGATACAAATAATAAACTATAGCGCAAAATCGAGCGCGAATCCCATTAACACCTATTCCTTTAGGCAAAGAACGTTCCCACCATATCAATAACCATATAAAATAGCAGCAAATATACATACTAACCTTATATCTATACTAGGGAAGAAGAGCGTATCAAGGCTTTATTAAGTCCGGATATCTCGCCGGAAAGCCGGCAATAGGGCGATATACGGGAAAAATTCCTAAACGACCAAAAGCATCGTAAAGAAGAAGTACTAAAAACTATAAAAGTAAAATATCATAACATCTTAATAATATTAAAATACTTATATATATATAGTATATCATAATAGTTTATTATAAGCAAAAGCCGTATAATTCTCTCATCGATATCGAAATCGAACCCAACGAGGCCCGCGTTAAGCGGCTCGTCTATACCGCCTAGAATATCGAGAATTTTTTCAAAGTCTAGCACTAAATATCAAAGCATATCGACTACAACAAATCCTCTAATTTAAGGAAGTTTTATATAGAATATAAATAAAAAAGAAGAAAAAAAAGGATAATAATACTAATAATCTCAAAGGGATATTCAAGGGCCTTACCATCGAAATAATCAATTATATCCGCGAAAAGCTCAAGGAGTAAATTAAATATAATCCAATATTAGAATATTTAATATTAACGACATATAGCATCGACAAGGGCTCGGTTACTAGTACCGGGGCGACGAGGAGGCTAGACCTCTTCAAATTCTACAACAAGGCTCCGTATAAGCCGGAATTCGCCGAAGTCCAAAAGGACTACTTTTTCGAAATTTTTAAAGCGAAAAAACATACCAAAAAGCAAAAGAAGGACCACACCGCCGCCGAACAGGCTACTTTAAATAAATTAAGAATACGCCGATACTAATAACAAGACTAACATTTCACAGCCCAATTCAAAATCGATACCCCGGCCCCCCCTCCCCCGGATCGGTCTCGCAGTAGTTCCAGCGCTAGCAGTTCTAATACTAATAATTCTAGTACTAACGGTAATACTAGCGGCGAAGGCAGTAATACTAGCAGCGAAGGCGGTAATATTCCTATAACTAATATATAAGGTATTATTAATATTCGTATTCGCTATCTAATTATAATATAGTAGTCGGATTTCTTTATCTTTTTTCTTTTTTTTTCTATATTCATTATATTAATATTTTTTTTCTTTTAATCTCAACAGCTCGGCTCTCTTACCTCATCATAAACAATAACCCAAGTGAATATTATTTAATAAATATTATTTAATAAATATATTTAGTAAATATATTTGAGGTTGAACGCAATTAAAAGCGCGGCTCAAATCCAAGGGCGGCCTAAATTTACAACGGGCTACAAGGACTACAACTTTTTCAACCCGCGACCACTACCAAACCCTCCTTCGACGACCTCTTCTTTCTCGCCCGCACTACCTTCAAATTGTATAATATTAAAAGAATCTACAAATTTAAATTTAGCGATACCATCAACCATTTTTCCCCACTTCGATAGGGCGTACGCGCATTTTTGTATATTACTAAAATCGACCTTCAAATTCGCAACCTTACCCCGCATTTCTCGCGCTCACCTTCAATTCACTAAGATAAAACCACTAAAATAATCGCCTTACTAATATAGGGAGAAAAGGACTTAGGAGGAATAAATTAATACTATCGGTGGCCGCCGACAAACACAATACCGAGGGACGATTAAAGCCCCCTATCGCAAGTCCTAACCAACCTCCTATCGCAAATCCTAATCAACCCAAACGTCCTCGTCAAGGACATATCCCTAGCTCGCAGGAAGACGACACTACTATATAAGCACCCATAGCCGATTATAAGGATAACTCGGGCGCAGATATAAATAACGACCCTCCCTCACCTACTAGACTTCATATAAATTATTAGCTTTTTTGGATTAAATATCATAATATAAAAGACTAACCTAATATTAGGAATTCGATAAAACGGATCTAGCCTAGACTCTTATAAACAACAGGGTTAATAATAATAATAACGCTAGCGAGCCTAAATTTGATCCGCCAACCTTAAATAAACTCAAAGACCTAGCCAATTATTAAAACAATAGCGATATCGTAAATAATTTGGAGGATACATTTAATAAAGTACTAATACTTAACAATAACAATAATAACGACGACCTCCAACCGCCTCCGCCCCCACCTCCGCCACCCCGTAATAATAACCTTATAATAAAGACTAATTATTTTCCTAAATCCGAAATCGTCGAAATATTGCAAAAATCTCGCGACTTCAACAACTTCAAATAAGCATTTAATCTTTACTACATTCGGCACAACGTCTCCAGAAAGCAATATATAATATTAAAAGAAATCCTCAATATATTTCCTAACCCTAACGGCAAAATTACATCCTTACTAGGAATAATCAACACCTTTAAGAAATATATCCGAGAAATAATACCGTTAATAGAAATATATTTAACAACCCTAGTATTAAACCCTAAAAAGATATCGTTATCTAGGATAAAGAATGCCGGGGTTAACGAAGAAGCGGCCAAAAATCCGACACAAAATATATTTTTCCTAAACCCAATCTTTTTCCTCCGCCGCCTTTTATTATCGATAATAATAAAAGACAGTCGAATACATTTCGGACTCGCCTCCCTCGTCGACTCCCCGATAGAAGTATACCACTTATCCTAATAGGCCGGCTCGATTCGCACCACATCTAGTAAATATATATATTACTAACAAAAATACTAAAACGACCCCAAAAATCCAATTTTTCCTAAAGAAATCGTCGACTTCAAATATACTAATATAACATACTATTATCGAAGAGGAGACACCATTAACAACAAATCCAAATTCCATAGCGGCCAAATTTTAAAAGTTTAGAAGAATAAGCGCAAATTAACCCGAAATCTATATAATATCGTTAAAGACAAATCGGCTACTATCACCCCTAATATTATATAAAGCAAGAAGGGTATAATTATTCTTATTATTAACCGACTCTAAAAAGCGGAGATATTAATACAAGCCCTCAAAAGTAAAAATATAATACCCCGAATCAACCCCTATACCCTCGACGAATATCCACTTATTAAAGGGGAATATATCCTAATTACCAACCCCCGTAAACTAATTTCGGAAAATATAATTATAAAATATAATAGTAACCTAATATATAACTTTAATAAAACCTTCGGTTCTTTATATCAATTAAATAATAATATACCGCCAAATATCAAATTCCCAATCCAACGCATCTATAATAAGAAGAAATCCTTTTTATTACCCGTATACAAAATATCTCCTATACCCGGCTACCTCGAAATAGAAACATTTTATCGGGGTATATTCGTTAATCGGTTCGTACGGAATCCTATCCCGGCGGTTTCAATACTAATTATAATATTCGCTAATAGGTTCGCCTTATATTAAGTAATATACAAATCATTAATAGGAGTATACATCCAATTCGTCGCTTTACCCAAAAAGGAGTACACTAAATAGTATAATATTTTCCCTATTACCTTCGGTCCCTATAGTTCTAATTTCGAAGATATTATAAAAGTATTAGAACCTCTCGCAATATTAAATAACGGTAATAGTATTTATACTACTATTAAAGGCCGGACCGTACTAATATACGCCCTAATTATCGCTTTTATCGGAAATATACTATAATAATAAGAAAATAGCGGCGTTTTATCGTAATCGGCCAATAAAGGGTATAGGAATTATAAAATTTCGAAGGCAAATCGAATTAATTTATAATACGATATTATCGAATATAAACGTACCTATTATAAGGTCGAACGCTAACGCCGCTATTTAGAACAACGCCCAATAAAAATAGTAAAAAAACGATATTCTACTAAAATAAACGTTTCAATCGACCTATCCCCCGTAATATATATTGCGCTAATATTAGATCTTATCGGTAATAAACCTATTAATACTATATATTCCGAATTTAGCGGTATTACAAAAATATTACATTAGATTATCGTCGACCAAACCTTAACCGAAAGTACGATAATCGAATACTACCAAATACTCCGAAGAATACTATATCTACCGGAATAGGGCAAAATCCAATCGCTATATTATATCCTCCAATATTCTTTATTAAAATATACCCGTTAGGCAATATATATAATAATCCTATTTATAATTTAATTTAAAGACTATTATTTTAAAACGCTATTTGTAAAAGCCTTACAAAAAATATTTAAAGACTAAATCAATAATAGATAATTCGGTAACATTAAACCAATACCCGGCAACTATTTTATATTATATTATCTATCTAATATTATTAAAATCAATTCTATAGTATTAATCGATGACTTGCAACTATATATACCTAATACCGCCTACTAATATATAGTATTCAATTGTAAAGTATTTTAAAAAATATATAAAGCCGCTACAAAGGTAGCAAACGCAACCCCCGGTACGAAGGCCCAAATAGCTACTAAAATTCGTTATACTTCAATAATTATAAACGCTATAACTATTACCCTTAGAAATACTAATAATATAGAGCCGACGATAGAAGAGCCTTTAAGTATAGTAATCGACAATAATATTAATATCGGGCGATTGAATTCTATTTAAAAGGCTACTAAATATCGATAATAAGTAGCGAAGCCTAATATATATATCGGCTTACACTATAATAAAGTAAGAGAGCGGTACAATCTTATTTCGCTATTTATAGTACTATATTTAGAAATTAAATACAAATAAATTATTATATATTCTATTAATATTAAATATTAATATACTAACGATAAAAATACGTACCTTTAAATTATTTAAGAATTTAATAATAAAAACCAACTATAAAAACCTAGAAAAAGACCTATTCGACTATAAGAATATCATCTAGACTATCCGTATAACCTTAATAAATAATCTTACTTTCAACCACCTAAAAATTACTATAATAATAAAAGATTTATAAAAGGTAATACCTACCTTATTCGCATCGCTATTACCCGATAGCGCCGATAATAATAATAATAATAACGCTACTATTACTATCGAAATTAAGGCCGACGATTATTATTAAGATCCTACAACACTTAGTCGTCTATTAATAAAATATTATAGGGACACGTTATATATACCGACTCGTAAGGGAAAAATACCGAAGGCCTTCAAAATAGCCTTACTAAACGTATATTACGACAATTATAATAAGCCGAATATAGTAATTACTAGTAATAATATATTATACTAGTAGAAGAAAGTATCGTTTATCTTCAAGTATAAAAAATATAAATTCTATTAGCGCTATATCGAATACTAACAATTATAATTACTAGTCAATATTAGGCACGAATCCGGGCCAAAGCGCCATATTCTATCTCGCAGGCAATATATATAATATAAAAGCGGTAATAATAAATATAAGAGTATAAGGAGGCTCGACTATATAATAATATACTAAATTCTTCGTAGTAAGCTACCACCCCCTCTAATATCTATATAAGGCCGCCACTCCGAATCAATATTCCAATACAAACTAATTCCTAAATATAAATCTCAATAAATACAATTTAAGTAGATTAAACGTTTAGTAACGTATATTCATCGAAATTAATATTATAAAACTAGTCTTTATTAGCTACCGTATTTAAGAGTAGGCCAACTTTACAACTATAAACCGTCCTTAAAATATATATATCCTCTTATAAATAATACTAACTACAGGACTCGGTAGTACTCTATACGTACACAAACGAATATTATCCGACATATATATTCTTTATTATTATACCAATATACAATAACGACGAAATCGAACCCGATACCTAATTACCGCTTATACAACTTACAATTAGACCCTCCATTCTAAATAAAAATACTACAGCCTTATTTAACAAATAAGTCGTCATCGGTCTTCTTTTACTCGGTTTTAAAACGGAATATTTAATACTATTTACTAGAAACGATATAAGTAATTACTCCTTTATTCCTAAATAGGCCCCCGGTAATAGCGAAATATTATAAATAAACTTACACATAGTTTAAGGATAAGCGCAAAATTTTATAATCGTATTCATATATTTATCGCTATCTTCAATTGAATACACTCCCCTCCATCTATTACTAACTAGCAATACATCCAGAAATAAGTACACTAGAAGCCGGGATACTAGGTACGCCGTAGGGCGTACCGGGTAGTACCCGGGGTACGTACGTACGCCGGGCGCCGGGTACGGGTACGGGTACAGGTAAGGGTACAGGTAGGCCCAGGAGTACGTACCTAACTATACGTAACCAAATCTAGGCGGGAATACACTAGCCAGAACCTGCCCAATTAGAGGACGTCTTCTATACAAACCATCCCTTTTCTCAAACGTTTAACTTTTCCGACCGTTCAACGACCGCTTACCTCTAGCAAACGTCTAACCGACGGTCTATCCCTAATTCGACCGTTTATATAATTAAACCGTTGGTAGAAAGTAAATGGGAAGTCTTTAAACTAAGAAGTAAGACGTCTAAAATAGTGCGACCGTCACCCGACTGTAGGAAGACCGTCTGGGCTTTCCGGGATCCGCACCTAAGTACTCGGATCGTCAGACTTGGAGATCTTGCACTAGTATTTTCTTCTTTCCCATTTGCAACGACTGTTCTTTCCTTCATCAGCTCTCTCCGACCCAAACCGCGATCTACTTTCTGTTTCGTTCACGTGAAGACAGAACCGAGCATCCCAGACTCCCATCCAATGGATACTATACATCTTGGCCACTGCAATCTTGAGGTAACTCAATGCAATAGCCTCTCTGATCCCCCAGTGTGCCGTTTCGAAGAGCTCCATCTAGGTGAGAGCTTTGAACCCAAGAGTAAGTAGATGCCGATGACCCTGACTTCCTCAAGCTTCCCCATTGTCCCCGTTCCCAAGCATAAAACGCCTTTGCCATGCAGACATGAATGTGAATGTGAAGCAGTAGCTGGATCTGGAAACGAACGGCCTGCTCTTTCTGTCCCATCCCGTCATCCAGCAAGAAATTCCCGTTCATCAGACTGGTGACGCCTTGTCACCCATCCGTCGCCAATAACATCATATCCATCTGGTAAGCCATGCTCTTCAAAGCAATTTCTTGGGGGTATGTAACTCGAAAGACGCATCATCATGCAACATAAAACCCGTAGCCATAAAAAAAAGAAAGTCCCACCAAACCCATACCACCAAAACCAAAAGCAACATGTTTTTAACTTCAGGGGTATCACTGCATTATGGAATCGTCCGGTCCCTCGTCGTCCTCCAAGCTCTCAATGGCTTCCTTGATTTGAAGGCTCGCCTGAAAAGAAGCAACAGTTAGCAACATCTTCTTTCTCAGTCACGTCCTTCAACATAAGACTCACCTTTGGATCCAAGCTCAAAGCAATGGTAAAGTGGCGCACCGCCGATTTCTTATCGTGCAGTGTCTTGGAGAGCTTGCCCAAAAGGAAGTGCACCTGGGCCCTGTCCGGAGCCAAGTCCTTCAAAATCAAGAGTTCCGTCTGCGCCGCCTTTGTTTGTCCCATCTGCAAAAGGGCACGAGCCTTCTTTAGCCGGACATCAGGGGCACGTGGAGCCAGTTCGGTCGCTTTGGTGAAGTACGGTAGGGCCTGCTTGATCTGTCCCTGCTTGTGCAAGACCGAGCCCATGCAGCAGATTAAAACCGCGTGGGTCGGATGGATCACCGAAGCAGCGTGATAATGGCTCAGTGCCTTGTCGTAGTTGCCCAGCTTCTCGTAGACCCTTCCGATGCCGTAGTAAGCATTGTAGTGGCGCTTATCTGCCGCAATGGCGTGTCGGTAGGCCGTGAGGGCCTTGTCGTATTCCTCGTTCTCTACATGCTCGTGTCCTTGTAGAGTATATGCGTACGCAAACTTGGGATCAAGTTGCGTCGCTCGCTTGAAGCATCTCAGGGCTTGCTCATGATCATATGCCAATGACCATGCGTTTCCAAGGGCACACCAGGCTTCTGGTGAATCCCACACCGAGTCGATCATCTCATGGGCAAGGAATGAAAGCTCCGTCTCTTTCTTCAAATGCCACAGAACAGTCGAGTAGACCTCCATGTCCTCAAGCCGAGTCGGAGCAATAACGCGAAGTCGCTTAAAATATTTTTCTGCCTCGGCATAGTTGGCCTGCTCGTACTGCGTCCTTCCCATCTGTGCCAAAACCCAGGGTGTGTCCTGGTGACTCCTCGGAAGTGACATGTACGCCGCCACTGCCTCCTGACATTGGAACTCGGATGAGAGCGAATAACCGGATGCCAACTTCTTCAACAAATCAAATATTGTTTTCAAAGCTTCTTCGACCGCCTTGACAGACTCAGACTCCGCTGGTTTAGGGGCCGGGGGCGGAGGTGGTGCCGCTTGCACCACCGGCGGCTCCTTGGCGCGTGGTGCATCGGCGTGGTCAATGTCCATACCATTATCCTCCTGTGGCGGCTTCCGGTTGCCACTGATAACCCGACCAACGTTTGCTCCACTAGAGCCCGGCCGAGCAAATCGAGATATTGGGGGCCTAGCCTTCCTCAGCTCACGGGTTGCTGCCGTGCTCGATGTCTTCGTTGCCGTTGATCTTGGAACTACATTGAGCCTTGCGCTTCGCCTGGGTTCCTCGCTGTTCGTCGATCTTGTTTGGACTGGGTGCCCCGCTGCCGTGCGTTTCCTTTCAGTAGTTGAGCTGGAGACCGTTGATGTTTTGGCACCTGAGTCCGCATGGTCTGTGGCTGACTCTTGAGCTTTATCTTTCCTTCTTGTTCCCAGCCGGTGACCCATTTTAGGTGGCGCATCAGTTAAAGTAGAGTCTGCAGCCTGGGCCGCCCGGGTTCTTCGAGGTGGCGCTTGCGGCGGCTCTGCCTGGTGTCCAGCACGACCAACCTGAGAATTATGAACGGTGGGAGCAGGCGCTGGTTGTGTATCGGTTTCCTCGAACGGTTTCCCTGGCTGACTTGATGTAATTCCTGACTGAGAAAGATACATCTTGGATATAAAGCCATTTTCCGAATCTGGATACGACGCTAATTCCTGGGATGTCCCATATGGTCCGAACGGGTCGCTTGGTTGCCTATTTTGTTGTTGGCCCGTCTTCTTTTGCTGCAAGGGCTCAGGTGGTTGCGGAGAGGGACCTGCAATCCAGGCAAGGATCGGCGTAGCATTAAGGCCATGCTCGAGGTTGCGCGCAAGTCCATCGCTCGCCTTGAAAACGTTCGGCACTCTAACGCTCACTCCCATGTCGCAAAGGCTTGTGAAGGCTTCCCACATAAACGGATTTCGTCGTAGCGCCTCCTCAAAACATGGTATGGCCTTCTTCTTGTCGTCGTATGCTCGGTAGAGTCTGCCAAGGAGACAGCTGAAGGCGGCGGCATCGGGATACGGCATCCTGGTAAAAGAGGTGTGTCTCCCCAAGTTGTCCGCCTTGGACCATTGTTTCCTCCCATTCTCCAAGCCCGTGATCCCATCTTTGTATCGCTCCAACTCCAAGCACGCCTGAGCGAAGACGTAGCAGGACCCCAAATGTAAGCCTCTATAACCCGGGCCCCGACTGATCTGGTAGGCGGTCCGAGCATCGCCGAGTCGCAAGTGGGTGTAGGCGAGGAGATAGGCGGAATCGCAAAAGGATCGGTCGTGGGCATAAAGTCGTTCGGCAAAGAAGAGGGCGCTCTCGTAGGCACAGTTGTCGAGATGGTAATAAATGGCCTGCCTTAGCAAAAGGGAGACGGTAACATTATTTGGCGTCATCTTCCCAGCCATGGCCGAACCACCAAACCCGCGGTCGAAGTGGCGTATGAAATATGCTACCGGCAAAACCGATCCATGGGATCACCGAATAAGAAATGGTGACCTAAGGGTGATGCGCCTCGTCCAGAAAACCGAGTGTCGGGGGGTCGGCGGGAGTAGAAAATCCGCAAGGTTGACTCGAGACGGAGGAGGGGTTGTCGAGGGCGCAGGGAAGGAGCGAGGGCTGAATCGTTGTTCGTAATCGTGAAACTCGTGAATGGACGGGAGAATCGTGTCGGAATCAGTCTGCGCCTGCACGGTCAAAGCAAAAGCCGGGTGCAAGGGGGAAATGGCTGCGCTCAATGAAGGGCGCGCGAACAATGGACGATGCAGCTGCTGTATTAAGAAAGTATCGACAAAAGAAGAGTCGTTTGCTAAAAGCGTCGCAAAGTGTAGACTTGAATGGTGGAGTGATGGAATGCTGAAGATGCCGCTTTCGAGAAGCAAGATGGTCTGTGACGTCGGGGAAAAACAAAAAAAAGAGTTGATGTATGATGCACCCGGCAAGCAGGTCACCGACAGGGAAGGGTCCAAGGGTCAGCTTCTCCAACGACGACAACAGCAACCTATGTATGTCTAACACGACATGACTTTCCACTCTCCCAAACACTTCCTTTGTTGCGACCGAGCACCTGGTGGAGGAGGGATTGAGATGGCGGCGGCAGCAAGGGCTGTCTCGGTCGCGCGGCAGCGTTGAAGTCGCGATACGGACGGTAAAGTCGGAAATGGTCACGGCAACCGGACTCTTGCAGTGATTTGCTTGTTGCGGCTGCAGCGCTGGCTGGCTGTCAGTCTCGTTCGCGACTTCAGGGTGAAGACTTTGGTTTGGTTGTCAGGTTGTATGTTGTGGTTGGGTGCGACAGCGACCAATTGGGTGGGCTACGCGACGCTGCCTTCCAAACCAAACACTGGTGGGGAGAGCTTGCCGGGCAACACAGTGACAACCGACCCGACCCCGGTCCCGTCTTTCACAGTTCTGCAACTGCAAACTGGCAGCGCCGAGAACGGCTCAACCCCACTGTGGTCAAAGCCACATGGCGCCCTGGTGCCTGCAGTGCCGTCAATCGATTTAGCGCAATGGGTCACCATCACCAGCCACAGTTGATCTCCAAGTGGCTGGTGAGGATCCATTCGAGACATCCCGTCATCAACACCATGGACCTCTTCAAGCTGCGGTTTCCCTCCACATCATCCATGCATCGTCCTTGCAATGCTAAGTACCTAAGTTTCCGGTCTGACCTTCCCCATGCAGCAACTATGACAAGGAATTTCTAGGTGTATACTAGGCTACGATTCTGAGTGGTTCGTGTAATCACTTGCTCCTGCCCTCTACTGACTGGGTTGACTTCATGGTTGGCAATCACGCAATGTACAGGAACTGTAGGGGCAAGCGCTCTTCTGGTTCATCAGTCGGTCCTGCCGGGAGGAGTGAGGGTTGGGAGGTTTCTCCCGCCTGCGGATGGACCACTTCAGTGTTGAGTTCCTTCTCTCGCCTATCACTGCAATAACCTCCACCGCACTCTGACGGCTGCACAACTTGTTTCCATCTACATCACTCAGGTTCACACGCACCAAGGATGCCTCTGAAATCTTGATCTGTCTTCTCTTCTACATTCATGTTTCTCTTCACCCTCTCCCTGTTACCCACGCTCTCGACTATCATCTGGCCGACCTCATGGTGGTTCCCAGACATCAACAGTGACTTTGCCGTCAGGACCGGGCAGCATACTGATTATTCGTTATCCCCGGTATTGCACATTAACCTCTCGCTCAATCGTATCGCTACCGACTCTTAACGACCATTTGGGCTCGCCCTCAAATTTCATCATCAACCGCAAGTTGTCCATCCGGCGGTGGACGTTGCCCATCGAATCCCAAATTTGTGACAACTCAGTCCAAGGAACATGGATATCGTAGTTGATGGTGCACAAATGTTGGACAGAGCTCGTGTGGTCTCTCCTCACGGGTGGCTTCTCAGCATCGCTCGTCATTATGTCTAGTTCCACGTTCCTCAGGTTGTCCGGAGTTCGGATGTACTTGTAGAATTCATATTCTACTGGCTCTCGGTTATCCACCGGCTCGTTCTACACCAGTCTTGTCAGTACTTGGATTTCCTTGGAGAGTCTTCACCCTTGGAGCTTTCCATACCTGTTTGAGATACCAGTACATCCTATAGACCATTTCTCTGCCATCGGGATTCGTGTAACATCGGTCTATTGACCGGTTCAAAGGTGGATGCACTCTATCAACGGGACAGCCAAGCTCGACACCATAGCTGAACCTAGCTACTCGCGAGACGACAGAAGGCAGTGTTGGGATGGTGTCGGATGCTCCCTTCAAGACAGCGATCACGGCTCCTCTTGCCACAGCCGACCATCTGCGTCAAGATTCAAGGTCAGTCAACAGCCTGTCTGGTGCATGAGCGCTTCTACTCGGGGTCGCTGAGGGGATTCATACGCTCGTCTTGGCTGTAGTACGTTCTGATGCTGTCCATTGAGCTGATTGTATAAGTAGGGCGAACCACCAAGACCGCCAACCAGAAGAATATTCTATACATCGATTGTTAGCCCCGACGTCCAGAGAGACAACGCCCTCCATTGATTCGCAGCTTACCTTTGGGTCGCCCCCATATTTCTCTCTGATCAGGGCTATTTGTTCACTAATGAGTGTTCGAATGCCCGTATACGTCTTGTGGAAGAAAAATTCGACAGTATCCCTGTAATGCTGTCAGTTCATCTCCCATCCAGTGCTGCGGACTATGTACTTACTTGGGAACAGGGAACCTGTCGGTAGTGCCTTTGAACTTCTCGAGCATCGGGAAGACTCTGGCTGGAGGTCTTATCACGAATGTGTCTTGAGTCTCTCTGCCACTGAAGGTTCGCTTCATAGTGTGCTCCCACTCATCGTTCATAAACAAGCGAAACTCGTTGGCCTCGACCTTTCCAAATTTCAGACCGGATTTCATCTTCATCCAGTCCTCAAATGCGCTGTCTACGAGAAAAGCGCCACAAAGTTTGCCTATAAGCACCACTGTTAGTAGACAGACCTACCATCAGATTCAGCCGGTTCCTTACCGTCTCCTTTGACAGCTTCCTTGACCTGGAAAGGGTCGGTTGAGGTGACCTCATAGCTAATGATGTCCTAGCCGAAAAAGTTAGTTACTCGAGCTTGATGCGACGACGACGATGGGACTAGCCCACAACTTACCACCGTGCCACCGCCACAGTCACAAACGATGAAGGTCTCTCCGACCTCGATGTCAGGATGGTTCCTTCGTTCATATAACGTTGACAAGGCTGCGGCTTCCGGCTCTTCAACCAAGATGAGTTTTGTTTCACCGATTTTCCTTCTCTCTTCAATACCCGCCCTTCTAGCTGCCTCCTTCAGTCTTTCTCGCGCATATGCCGGCCAGATAGCGGGCACAGTCACAGCGACCTTCAGAGGCAACGTATCGATACTAGGGATCTCACGTCTTATATCCTGCAGCGTGTGATCCCATATTTGCTTGAGAAATCTCCCAATGAGGTCAACCACGCCGTCTCCCGCGTATTCTGGAAGCATCTCCAGTTGTTGACGCGCCCGTCCCAGATACCGTGAGTTGCGGACATCTTCTTGGGCGTCTTGATGGTTGAGCAGCAGCAGCTTGAACCAGCGAATAGGATCGTGGTTTCTGGGAATCAGATAACCCCAGTCACCCGTCCCAAGGTCGATTTGAGTGGGAATCTGCACCTCGTCTCGCAGGCTCGGGTCTATAGAAGGCCAGCCTGTCACGTCATGGATAATCTCTGGGTCGTCGGAGTAGGCCCACGAAACCCCCGAGTAGCTGGAATTGAGTTAACTCAAAGAAACATGGAAGCGGCTATTACAGCGACACGAGGATGTTACATACGTTGTTCCGAAGTCAATCCCAATCGCGATGTACCTTTGAGGACGGTTCCGCCTTGGTCGTGATCGCTCGTAGGAGGCAGATACTGGTGGTCTCGAGGTTTCTGGAACACCTTGGCCATGCCCGTAATTTGGATGAATAGGCGGCGCTGGGCTAGGAGGAAACTCCAAGGAGCGGAACATTCTCTCAGCGTGTAGGGGAGGACTTCTTGACGACATTTTGGACAACGTACTCGGATCGGGGACTTTCATTTCACTCCAACATAACACCTTAAAAGCTCCTTAAGCGACCGAACTAAAGATTAGACAGAGGACTGGCCGTGGTAAGTTAAAAATCCCCGTTAGATCAGCCCAATGGGTCGCATTGGGAGTTCGAGAAAGCCAATGAGATGAGCGCCAGGACCTGAGTGGGTGAGTGACGTCCAACTATGGCTGGTAAATAAGAGTGAATGGTCTAGAGTGCAAAAGCTTTTGCTAACATCGGGGAAAGTGATCCCTAGAGCCCATCTGTCTTCGTTGGGATCCGACTCCGCTCGATGCCATCTCTTGAACAAACTCAATTCATGCCCGGGATGCACAAACCCTCCCCATGGCAAAAAGAACATTTGTCTCGTTTCATTCCGATGCCACAGCCTTGCGCTCTGACCGAGGACGCCACCGCCGTCTTTCACATCCAGCTCGCGCGATGGTGGTTACCCCTCACCATTTCCGCCAAAAGCTGCACATGAGGCTGAGAGCCAGACCTATTATTGGTGAACGCCTGCAATGGTTGCCTTCTTTGCGTGGGCTTATCGCCAGCTGCACTTTTAACTTCGCCACTACTTCTCACTTGGCCCAATAAGACGCCGTCGACTCATCCGATGTGTGTCGATATTGAGCATGCAGTGATACTGGTGGCTGTTCCTTTGGAAATCTAGCCCATGTTCGGGCATCGTTGGGCGTGAACGGCTGAACGACCATGCATTACGAACCATGGCATGAGTTGATGGAGTAAGTACCTAGAGGCAAGTCAAGAGTTGGCCATAGAGGGGCAGCCTCTTTGTTAACAATAACGGCATTTCGTATTCGAACCATACACGCGCAGAGGGACACCCGGCCTGATAGAATCAAACATTGCATCAAAGACGATTATTCGATCTCCTAGTTACAAACACAACAGAAAACTGGACTTACTCTAAGCTCATACATCACCAGATCAATCCAGACAACATGGTGAGAAGAAGCCAGCCCCGTACGGACGGAATGGTGTTGGTTATGGGCGTCACCGGGGCCGGGAAGAGCACCTTCATCAACACACTTAAACCCGGATCTGTTCAAGTTGGCCATGATCTTGAATCAAGTAAGTAAATGATCAATTTAACCCATCAGGAAAAGCTTGACGAGAACCAGCAAGAATTTCACTAACCAGCTTGGACAAACCACAAGCCCAAGCGCCTCCCCAAGCCGTCCAAATGTTCCTAGACGAAGAGGAGCAACTCTCCGTCACCGTCGTTGATACACCAGGCTTTGACGACACCTGGCGATCCGACGCGGAAATCCTCGCCGAGATCACCGAGTATCTCGCCGCGCAATACGCGTTGAAGATCCCGCTCAAAGGCATCATCTACCTGCACCCTATCGGCGAGAACCGAATGAAGGGCTCGGCCCGCAAGTACTTTGAAATGTTCCGCCTCCTGTGCGGCGACCACGCGCTGAAAAACGTCATTCTCGTCACCACCCGCTGGGACACCGTCAGCCAGGCGCCCGACCAGATGGGCGAGGCGCTGCGGCGCGAGCAGGACCTGCTGGATAACTGGTGGAAACCGATGTTGAGGCAGGGCGCTAGTGCAGCGCAGTTCAGGGGGACTAAAGGGTCGGCCGAGGCTATGGTGCTTGAGCTGGTGAGTGATCGGGATGAGGTGGTGTTGGATGTCCAGCGGGAGCTGGTGGATGGGCATAAGGAAGTTGGAGAGACCAGAGTAGGGATGCCGTTTATGAACCAGCTGGATAATGACATCGCCAAATGGAAGAGGATGGTGGAGAACACTGATGATGAGTTGGCGAAGGCAAAGGAGAGGGAGAGAGAGATGCGTAATCAGGGGCTGAGGGGCGATGCGATGAAAGAATTGGCAGATCATATCAAGTTGTTGAAGGGGAGAAGAAAAGAGGCCGAGAAGCTCGTGAAACAGTTAGAGACCACTAAAAAGAAGATACAGGTCAAGGTAGGTGATAAAATGAAGCTGCAAGTGGGGGAAAAGATATCGTCCCTGGGAGGGAAGTTTGACCCCGTGGCGGCCGGAATAGCAGTGTTCACGGCGGTTTTGAACATTACTCTCACCGTTGTCAAGTTCGTGGTTATGTAGGATGCCATAGCACGCCTACGAAATGTGTATATTAAGGGCTGTCACTTTACCAAATGGCCTACTGTCAAGGACGAAGAATATGGAAATGAGGTAACGTGTTACGCTGAATTAAGCCGGGCGTATTACGGTGAGTGGTCAGCTGACCCTACCCCATCTCCAAAGCTTCCTGACCTAATAGTCCGTACATTTATATATAAAATTGGTCCGACCTATAAAGGAAGAAAATTGATATAGTTATTACAATCTATATTCGTACAAAATCAGTTCAATATAGTAAATTACAATATTAATTCGCATAAGTTTCCCTATAGAGAAAGATCCTCTATCGCTTGTATAAATTTCTCCGTAGAAAAATAACCTACCTATACGAATACCTAATACTTACTTCGAGGATTATACTAATCTAAATATTTAATAGATTTATCTTTAATTTATTTTTAAATTATTTCTAATTTATCCTAACCAAACTAAAATAAGCGTTAATATTAATACTAATACTATTACTATTATTAACGCCGATACCTTAGCTATAATCGCTAAACTTAAATTATAGACGAAAAAATAATAGGTTCTATAAATTTATCCGTATTACGACGAAATATATTCTAAATAGCATAATTCCGGCTTTTACTACTATAGTTAGGACGGATAGGAGGAAGACTTATAATAAATTAATAATTAGTAAAGGCTTTCTAAAATATAATTTTAAAATATAATTTATAAGTACGTTTAAGCTCCTTATATATCGGATAAATAAATAGAATAGATAAAGTTATATTAAAGCGCTCTTTATATAATTTTTTTATTATTTAGATATTAATTTAAATAATAATTATTAATTAGGGATAATTTATAATTATATCGAAAATATATTAGGAATCTATTAGAGATAGATATAGGAGATTTATATTCCTATTTTTCTAGAAGGGGGTTTGTATAAGACTACCTACTTCTTCCTCCGCCTCTTTCTTTTATTAATTCTCCCGTACCTCTCTATCCTCCTATACCTCTCTGTCCTCGAATTTTAATAGTATATCCGATAATTCCGAATCTCCTTTATCCTCTTAATACTTTTCCTACTACTTTTCCTACTACTTTTTCTACTATTTTTCTTATTACTTCTCTTACTATTTCTCTTACTATTTTTTTTACTACTTTTTTCGTACTTTTCTACCCTCCCGCACCTCCCTATCTTCCTGTACCTCTCTATCTTCGAATTCTAACGGTACCTTTGATAATTCCGAATCTCCTTTATCTTTCCGATACTTTTCCTACTACTTTTCCTACTACTTTTTTTACTACTTCTCTTACTACTTCTCTTACTACTTCTCTTACTATTTTTCTTACTATTTCTCCCGTATTTCTTTACCTTCCTACACTTCTTTATCCTTAAATTCTAATAATACTTCTAACAATTCTATATTTCCTTTATCCTTTTAATATTTTTTTTATTACTTTTCCTATTACTTTTCTTACTACTTCTCTTACTACCCCCCCTCTTTAATTAATAATAAGTTTAATACTTTAGCCCGGAGGGCGTTTTTAACCTAAATAGCTAGGTCCGAGCCTGCTTTATATTTCTTAAGAATAACCGGCTATAAAGTCCTATTAGGGATAAGGACGGTTATAGCCTAACTAGAGGTTATAAAGGCTATAAAATCTTTATACTATTTTAAATTTATTTATAATTAATTTTAGATTAAAATTAATTAGGGATAGGTTATATATTAATAATAGTAATATAAACCTTAGTTTTAATACCTCCGGCTAAAATATTAAGCAAATACTCCTTAGGGATATTGTAAATACCCTTCAAATATTTAATAAGATTATTATAAGTAGTAAATATAGTTTAGAAAAGTTTAAAATTAATTATTAATTTAATATCGATAACTTTCAAATATTTTTTATATTAAAACTATATTAAATATCCGTACTATTATAATCCGGCTCAGGCTCTTTCTAATAGTAAAAGACTTTACTAAGGGCGATTATATATACGCCTTATAAAATAATTAGCGGGGATAAATTAGGGATAAATTAATAATTAGTCTTAATATTTATATATTTATTGGTTTCTAAAGGGGGTATTACTATTTAGCGTTTATATTTATCTTCGGGTTTAATAGGTTCCTAATTACTATTTAAATATTCTTTATATATATTAAAGGCCGAGAATTTTCGGTAAGGGGGTACTATTATAGAAAATAAATCGTTAATTAATTGAAAGTGATCTTATAGGAGCGGCGGGGGTAAAGGGGGTGAATTAATAAATATTTAAATAGTTGAAGAAGAATTAAGGAAAAGAAATTTCGAAAGAAAATAGGCCAATTATAATTCCTCCCGCTAAATTAATAAATACGAGTACACAATTGTATTATTTGTATCGTACTGCACGCATCCGCTAAGAGGGGTAAAATATCGGATAAAATTTATATATAATATAAATTAATCTCGGATAAAACTGCGATAAATCTAAATTTATTCGTTTAAATAATTATACCGGCCAAATACTTAAAATAATACTACTTAAACTTTATATAGACCTAGTTAATAATTATATTATAAGACGCGGTAATATAGTATAATTAATATTTATACGGGTTATATTTTTAAGAGGCTACTAATTCGAATTATATTTTTTTTTATTATACCTAATATATATTTACGCCTATTCTCGTTAATAATATGCTTAGATTATTGGTTATAAGTAGCGGGAGCATATATATACGTAAAATACAATTAGACTTTTCTTTATAATATTCGAACTTTTCTTATTTATTTTTATATATAATATTGCATTTAAATTATACAAATTTAACAGTGCTACATTTTATTCATAAATTTCCTATTAATTAAATTACAACTTTAAAGCAAGAATACTATACACTTACTAATATAAAGCTCTAAAATTTAAAAATATTATTCGAAATTTATAAGATATATAATAATATTAGTATTATTATCGTTTATACCGGCCGGCTCGCTGGTAATATCTATTATCTCCCGATTTACAATCCTCTAAATCTTAGTACGCTAATACTAGCCGGGGATATTTAATATAAAGATATATAGCCTAGACGACGCCGGCCTAGAATATATTAAATTAATATCCGGATTGAATAATATTATTAAATATTATATTAAGCGTAACTACTTTTCGTAGAATCTATTCTTTTTCTATAGGGAAATACTTTGGACGCTTTTTATAAAATTTATTCTTTTTCTATAGAAAAACGTTGGATAGCGAAATAAGATTGTATATACGAAAGGTTTCTCTATAGAGAAAAAATAAATAATATAAAAAGTATTTAACGTTTCTCTATAGAGAAAGAATAGACGAATGTATAAGATTGCCTAATATTAATACGTAGATTACTAAATTCGAAAATAAATAGATTATAAAATATTATAATTATATTTAAGCGATTTAGTAAATATTTAAATATACGTTTTTAGAGGGAAAATAACTTTATTCGCTTTCTTTAAAAATATTTTATAAATTTAATATAATATCCTATAAGGAGTAATTTATCTCCGACCGATTTTAATATATAGCCTTTAATACCGTCCTATCCCAATTCGAAAATATTATATATATTATAATTATTATATCTATTATCCTCTTTATCCGAGCCTCTATTAACTATATCCGATTATTTACTTATAAAACCGATTTTAATTGTAAAAATATAGCGGTATAATAAAGTGCCGCCTATTTAGTAAGCTCGAGCCTAATATAAAAGATATTGTAATTAACTACTTCGATCTATAATATTAGGTTCTCGAATTAAAGTAAAAATTAGACGCTAGAAGTACTTATAAAAATATTATTATAATTAATATATATATAATTATTAAAATATATACGAAGTAATATATATTATTCGAAGTATTTTAAAATAATAATATATTTATCTCCGCTAAATAAAGTAAATTAAAGTAAGAGCGAATTTATAAATTATCCGGCCTATAACGCAACCCCGCTTTTATTAACTTAGTATTATTAGTATCGATTCCAATAATCTTAGTAAAACCTAATAAATATATCCGTAAGAATTAATTCCCCCTCCGGCGGTAATCTAATAGAAGGTTAGTTTTTAAGATCGGCACTAGGTAATAATCCCTAACAATTAATCTAAATATATTATCGAAATTATCCAAATTTTCGGACTATTTAATATTTAGGGTTATTTCGAACTATAACTAAACGCCGTAGTAAAAGAACATTAGATCCGAATATAATATTTAAATAGTAGTAGTTTGTTTAAATAGGCTTATAGGTTTATATATAATAATAAGACCTTTCCGGTCTTAAAGTAGTTTAAATTTTATTTAGAAATTTAATATTAAATAAATAGGGTTAGATATAAAAGGTTATCGATTAGCCGTAAGTAAATTGATAGTGGTTACTTTAAAATATGATTATATATATACTTTTTTATAAATCTTCCCCTAAATATCTTTCTACTTAAAGAATAGAGCGGCGAGGACGAACGATTAATATTTATTATAAATATCTTTTATAATAATTAATATAAATAGGCCAAAAATACGTTTAAGAGTAAGTAGATCTATTAAAGCAAATTAATAATCCTTTCGAACTAACCAGATATTTCGAATATAAAATACTACCCCGTACAATTTTATATACTTTAATATAAATTTAAAAGGGAGAGCCTCGAACGGTAATAATAGAATATAATACCGCTATTTCTACAACGAATTAATATAGATTATAATAGGAATAGTAAATATATAATATATATTAGAAGGTTTAAACGCTATAGAATTTAAGAATAATATTAATTAATAATTATAAATTAGTTAGTACTATTCCTTATTATTCTATATTATACTATATTTATTCTTCTAATTAAATTCCTTATACTTTTTATTCGGCGGTTAGGATTAATAATTAGAGGCTATACTACTATTAGTATTATTTCCCTATATAATTCATATTACTAAATACATTATTAATAACGTCCAATAGGGGTTATAAGGTAAGAATATTATACTTCTACTTCGTTTATAATATTAGAACTAATTATATAATATCCTTCTAATTACTTCCTTTTTCTATTATAACTATAAATTAGGGACTATATTAATAATTATACTCTAAAATACTAAATTTCTAATAACCGACAACTAAATATTAATTAAAATTATATCCCCTAATTCGAATATCTTTAATATATTATTTAACCTAAGGTCCCAACTACCGAAGCGGCCGAATCTGGGCGGCGATAATTAAATAATAAATAATAGCCTATATAAATCTTTAATACAATATTTAACCTAAATTTCTAATTATTAAAGCGGCCGAATTTAAGCAGCGGTTATATTAAGAAATAAATATAGTAAGGTAATTAAAATAATAACGTAGGAATTATAGAGTAGTAAAGAAGTATAATAATATGAATTATTAAAATAGGAAATATAAAGGAAGAGTTAAAAACGTTATAAAAATTTAGAGAAAATAAAGTATTAAAAGAATAGAAGGGTAAGGATAGGTATAGTAAATAGGCGGAATAAGGGCGGAGTAAATATTTATATACGTAAGGGAGGTATTATAATTTAAAGCGCTCCTTATTAAATCGCCTACTATATATAATATAAATAGAATATATTTATACCTTTATTTATTATTATTTATAAGGGCAAATAAAGTATTCGGTCCGCGGGTATCTTTATAAAATGAAAGATTTAGCGAAAAAGAAGCTATAGTAAATATTAAATAAGAAATTAGATAACGGCGTAATAATATTATAAATTTAGGTATATAAACGCTCACTTTTTTATTTATTTTAATATACAAATTCATTTAGAAATATAAAGAAAATCTTTACTTAATATTTGGTATTGTAAATACCTATTTAATAAATAGAGCAAATTCGGCTACGTCTACTACTATAGTTGTTTGCCCGCGGTTTACTATTCGGAATAGGTCTATTTACGTTTATAAAATAAATTAAAATAATTAGTAAAACTAAAAGTCTCTTCTAAATAATTAAAATATAATTAAGACCCGCTTTAATAATAATACTAAGACCTCCCCCTAATAAAATAATAGAAATTCTATATTTTAATACTATTTATACTAATTATTTTACCGGATATAAATACCCGATTAATATTAAATAATATCGGAGGATTGGATATTATATAACAAATTTTGATAAATTTCTACCCTACTTACTAAATTATATTTAAAATAAGCTAAAGATAATAAATAGTAGTAATAAATCCCTTATTCCGCTTATAGATTTAATATAGGCAAAAACTCTTACTTTATATTATAATTAAATTCTTTACTATATACTACAATACATAATTAATTAAAGGCTTTTAAATAATATAATTACGACTTTTTATAATAAAATTATAATTATTTTAAAATAGTTATAGATTTTGTACGCATAATATTAATAAGGGTATACAGATATATAGTAACCTCCTAAGTATTGTATATATAAATTTATTAATAAATTGCCTACAAATTTATATAGGCGATTATTACTACTAGATACCTCTCTACTTTAAATATTAAATTTATAAATAGGATAATCAACTCCCTTAATAAAATTAAAGTAAATAGCTTAAAATTAATCGGCGGGATTTATACGCCCTATAGTTAATATACTATTTGTAATTTATATTATTTAAGAAATTTATATTTTATTCTATTATAATCGCGCCTTATTTTTCTATAAAGAAATTTATACTATTCGACCCTTCTACTTTATTTTCGCCTATTCCTTTAAATAGGCCGTTTAGAAAAATATAAAACTAAAATATAAATATAGATTCGAAAACTATAGTATATTCCCGAAACTAGCGAAAAAAAGAAGTAAAAATAGTAGAAATGTCCCTCCTCGCAAATAAAACAATTAATATCGTAAAATACTAATACTTTATTTAAATTTCGAAAATATTAGTTACTATCTACTCGCCCTCTTTATATTTATAATAAAATAAAGTAAACCTAAAAATTAATAAGAGAAGGAATTGACCTTTTATTAGGCCGTTTAATAAAGTTTAGACCTATTAATTTATTATAACGCTTTTGCAACGAACTAAGGAAATCGTTATCTAAACCGCTAAATGTAATTTCTTTTTCGAAAATTATAAATCTATTTCTCGACTTAGAAATACTAAATAGAATATTATATTATTATTTATAATTATATAAGCCCAAATAGTATATTAATTATAAATAATTAAATACTATCGAAGAGGTTGCAAATCCGGAGTCTATTAAACGGAGACAATTGCTAAAAAATTATCCTTTTAATAATAGTTTAAACTATATAAAATTACTCTATATTAAACCGGTTACTCTTTAACTTATAAAAAATAAGAGTTATAATCCCGGTAAATTCGTCGCTAATAATATACTTTATCTACTAAAATACCGTACGTAAGAACGAAGAAAGTTTTTAAATATTAATCGGCCGCCTCTATACCGGTAATCGAAACCTTACTATTAAGTAATAATAGAATCTATATCTTTATTAAAATTAATTATACTTTACGAATAATAAACTATAATAGACCAATAAATTACAAATATTCGGGTTGGGCAAAACACAGTAGTATAATCGCTATTATAGTATTAAAACTTCGTATTAGTCCTATTATTATTAAAAATAGTAGATAGGAAGGATATATTAAAATTAGAAGTATTATTAAAAAATAAAAATAATGAAAATAAAGTATTATAAAATAAACTTAATAATATTTTATCGATATAAAGTCTAGGTAATTAGAAGGGTAGGGAGGGGAATTATAAGATAAGAAGCTATAATTAAATAAATAATAAAGTAGGGTAGTAATAGGTAGTAGTAATATTATAAATTGAAATTTAAATTAAGACTTACTTTAAAATCGGTCGACTTTTTATTAATCACCCCGTAATAGGAATTTTAATAGCATTAAACTTAAATACGTCGTTAAATTTAAGGTTTACTTCTTTAATTAAAGATTATATTACAATCGATAATCGTAATATTATTTAATTGATTCTAGTAATTCTAGTAATTCTAATAATTTGAAAGTACGAATTAGAATTAATAAAAGTAATAATTTAAATAAGAGGAAGAAGGTAGGGAGGTTCGGCGAAATTTTGTAATATTATTAGTACGGGGAGTTCGGCTAGTATAGGTTACTTGCAATCGGTAGGCGGGGTTAGCAAAGGGGTAGCAGAGGGTTATTAATTATATAGCGTTCGCTTATATATTTAAATCGGGTATAGTAGTTTGCGAGTGGCCTATTAAGGGGAATTAAAGGGTATTTAAATCGATAGAAAAAAAACGGTAATATACTTACCCTCTAAAGCCTCTTAATATATTTAAGCTACCCTAATTTATACCGTCCTATTAGAGCTATTATTTCTCTACGGAGAAATATAAGCCTAAGGGATATAAGTTTAAGGGATAATAAATTAATAATATCGGCGTTGGATAAACGATAGTAATAATAAAAACGAATTATAATTTTATATATTCCGATTATATATATAAAATAATAAAATAAAAAAGGATAAAATAAGACGGAATAGGATAAAATAGAATAAAATAAGATTGAGAATAAAATAAGATAGAGAATAAAATAAGATTGAGAAGAAGATAAGATTAAAAATAAAATAAAATTAAGAATAAAATAAAATTAAAAGGAATTTAATATTAATAATTACTAAATTTAAAAAATCCCGATAATATAGCTAGTAAAAATAATAATAAACGGCCGGGTTATATAGAATTCGGATAATAGTATATATAAACCGATAAACGATAATACTTAATAAATAAATAGAATTTTAAGGCAAAACTCAAATATATTCCGTAGTAAATAATATTTAGTCTAAATAGTTTATCCTCCCTTATATCGTTTAAAAAGGAGGTCCTATCCTTTTATCTCCGCCGCTATATCCTTTAACCTATAATATCGAGTAGCGAAGAGCAGCCGGTCTACTCGTACCTATCCCGAACTACTCTACTTCTAATAATTCTATTTAATATAATACTAATAAATAACCCGAAATATTTCTATAATTATTAGAAGTAATTAATTTATATATCGTTATTTAATACTGTAGATTTATATAGAACTAATAATAATTAGGAAGTAAATCTTATCTTTTTAATTATCGACTCCTTTTATAATTATTTATATTTCGCTAAATTATTTACTTTAAATATTACCGGTATATTTAATATTTGTAAAATCTTTCAACTTACTATTAATAAAACTCTTTAGAGGATAATGTACTTCTAACCGGGCTAAATCGAATTTAAATTCGCTACGCTAGAACTTATCTCCGAAGAAGTTGTATATAGTAAAGTAATTCTTCTCAATACCGAAATACTTAACTACATTATAATTAAAGTTAGTAAGCCTATACTTAAACTTTCTAATTTATTTATATTCTATATAAACGGCCTTATTAGCAAATTAGACGTCGAAATATTATTTAGTAAATTAAAACGTTTTTCTTCTATTAATAGTAGGTTTACTTTTCCGAACGATAATAGCCTGAGGCTATATTATTATAGATTTTGCTAGGGTAAGGAATTAATCGTAATTTAGCAGAGTTTATTCGGGGCCCTCCAAATTTGCTTATTCGGGGCCCTCTAAATTTACTTATTCGGGGCCCTCCAAATTTATTTGTTCGGGGCCCTCTACGTTTTCGAATTCCTCTTTAAAGCCTTTAAATATAGAGGTATCGCCCCCTTCGAAGCCCCCCTCGTTAAATCGAATATCGCCATCGCTACTATAAATACTATTGCTAACGAAGGTTTTATTATTATCGTTATTAAATAAATTCTTGTTATTACTAGCGTTAGATAGAATATCGCTACCGCCGCTATAAATACCGTTGCTAAAGAAGGTCTTATTATTATTATTATTAAATAAATTCTCATTATTATTAGTATTAAATAGAGAATTGCTAATAGCCTATAGGATTAAACTAGGCCCTAGCGTAACTACGTCTTATTTCTCTATAGAGAAAGTCAATCTAATTTACCCTTAATATTCTCTAAACCTTTTAATATTAAACTAAATAGCCTAATTACTTAACCTATTAAAAAGTAGAAAATTACCAATATCCTTTAGGGTTAAACCAGGCTCTAATATAATTACGCCTTATTTCTCTATAGAGAAAATTAATCCAATTTACCCCTAATATTTTCTAAATATTTTAATATTAGACTAAGTAACCTATTTATTAGGAAAAATAAGTGCCTAGGGTATATTAAATTCTTCAATAATTATATGCCGGTATTAAAGGTCGGAATCTTCGACGGTTTATAGGGCTAAATTAGGTTCTAATATAACTACGCTTTATTTCTCTATAGAGAAAGTTACGCTATTCGATCCCTCTATCTTATTTTCGCCTATTCTCTCTATACTACTATTATTTAAGCGGCGTCGTTTAGAGGTATAGTTAGGCGATAATAGATTAGGGGATACGTTAAAACGCTTTAAATTAATTAGTATTTCGGTAGTAATTACTTAGGATTTGTATAATATTATAAAAACTATATATTAAATAATTAAATTATTATTATATTCTTTATATAGAGTATTACGGTCGTTATCTTTCTTAATTTTAATGTCGGCCTATCTAATAAATTCCGTATATTTTTTCTAAAAGATGAGGCGTTTATAAACGTCTTCTTTCGTCCCTTTAAGAGGAATATTCGTAAATATTAATATAAATTACCTATATTACTTTAATATCTATACTTCTTCTACGACTTCTATTATATATTAATTAAATAATTCTTCGTAATATTTTTTAAAGTCCTTTAAAATTAAAATATTATCCGGCTTATCTTTAAAATTATAATCGATTATTATCGGACTGAAAATCGGAAACTATTTGAAAAGTTGTATATAGTAGGTATTATTTTCGAACTTATTAGGGTTTTTAATATACAATACTATAATAGATAAATATATATTACTAATCCGCGTAATATAAATAGTAAAATAATTATTAATATTTTATAGTAGGTTAGCGACTTATAAATATTAATTGAATTCGTGTAATATAGTAATTTTTGCGGCCTTGTATAAGAGGATAGTCCGTAAATAGCAATTTCGAACGTAATCGATCTTAATCTCCGATTATTTAATATATATCTACTAAAAAGTATTAATATATAGTTATATTATTTCTCTATAAAGAAAAAAGTATTAACTTTTCTTATTATATATTCTTTTTACTAATAATTAATATTATTATAAATAGTAGGGAAATACTATTCTACTTTATCCGTCTAGTTAATACGAAATAATCGACCGATATATTAAAAAATAATCGAAATATTCTATATAAATAATAGACCGATACTAATATAATATTAATAGTAGGTATTTAAGCCGACTATATTAACGCTAGAATTTAATACTAGAATATTAATATCTATATATAGTAAATTCTAATTAATAATAATAGCGGTCTAATTCGACTATAATTATTAGGACCGGATAAATTCAATAATAAAACTATATATTTCTATAATAGCGACTAATACCCTAATAAAAATATTAATTTAATATACTATTAAAACTATAGGTTAGAAAGCTTATATTTAAATCTATAGTAAATTAATTATAACGAGCACTTGTTTCTTTTTCAACTTCCACTCGAGGCACCGGGATATAATCTAAGTGAAGAGGGGTAATTTGGCGCAATTATAGAAAAAAACCCGACTAGGCTCGGTTAGAAATATATAATCGGAATTAATATTAAATTAGGCGAAAATATATATTAATTTACAATTATAATTCTATTTAATTAAATTCTCAACGGTTTTTATACCCAATTTAGCGGTAATATCTTCTTTATCGTCGTTATTACCGCTACTACTACTTCCGAAAAATAGAAATCCTAATTTAATATTAAAGAATTCCTTTAAAGCAGCGTAGAAAGCTTCTATAATATTGTTGTAAACGCCTAATAATTACTACGAGTAGAAATTTTAAGTAAAGTATTAGAGCGCGCGAATGTAGGCTATTTTTAAACCTATTTTACCGTCGTCGTCATCCCCCCTACTAAATATATTTACATTTTTAAGGATATAAATCTTTTTAAAAAAGGTATCGGTAAAAATAAATACTTCTTTTTTTAAAGTTTTATACCCGAAGGCGACCTACCTAATCGTTATAGGCGGTATAGTAGCCGATAAGTAAATCTTTATACTATTAAAGAGCGTAATAAATATAATTATACCCCTAAATAGCTAAATATACTTATATCCCGCTAATATATTTATAATATTCGATAATACTATAGCGCTAGAATCCGAGACGGTACCCTAAGCTAAATTGGATAAAAATTACTATTTAAACCCCTATTTTTCTTTAATATTTTTAAAGTAATTAATAATCGATAAAAGAGCATCGTTATTAAATTAATACCTATCGGTCCCTTTAATATAATTAAACCCTTCTAAATTTACAAAGGCGCCGCCCTTATAGTCTACTAAGAATATAATAGGCAATTTTATATTAGCCTAAATTATAGAAGTATATACGAAGAAATTAGTAATGTAATTAAAGAACGGAGTAGCCGATATAAAGATAAGGGCGTATTTCAATAGTAGGGAAATTTATCGGAATATCCCCGAGTATTAGTTCTATAGGAATTATACTTTATTATAAATTATTCGGGTAAATATAGGGTCCTTTACCTTAATTATTTTTAAAATATATTAAATAGGGATAATATTTTACTTATTTTAATTAAGGGGAGGGAGTAATATCTTAAATATATATATTAGCTTTAATAGTTCTAATAGTATATTATTTCTCTATAGAAATATTTATAGTCTAATCTCTCCTTTTAAATTATTTATATTAGCCGTCGGGTTAATATTTTCCTAATTATATTCTTCTAATTCGGCCGCTAATTCAATTATTTCTTCCAATTCTAATTTAAATTCCGTTACCTTTTATTTACCCTTTTTATAAGCGCCCTTCCTTTTAGCGGCGGTAGATTTAGCCGTTTAGTTAGAGGGGCGAGAAATATTACTTCGTAAACGGACAATATCTTTAAAATTTTCAAGCGGGTCATCTTTACCCTTCTAATCGTTTTTAATTACTTAATAGTAGTAATAAGTAGGAATTGCGGCTAGGATTATAATCTACGCTATATTAGGATTATTATACCTTTTTACGACGTAATCTTCTATTAATTCGTCGAATTTAATTTATAAGAGTATTACTTCTACCCGGGGATTTTTAAAACTTATTAAAGATTTATATCTATAAATATATTTAAAAGATAATATAATTCCGAATATAGTAATATATTCAACGAATATTTAGGTAATAAATAAGGCCGGTATAAAGATAAGGGATAAGTATAATATAACGCGTATCCTATTTTAGTAAAATATTTAAATTTAATCGGTATATATACGGATAACGGTTATATATATAATAGTCTTTCCCGTACTAATATCGTTTACGAGTATCGCCGCTTTTAAGGGATTATATTTAAAATATTGGATAATAAAAATATTTAGGGAAAAGGTTAATTTACTATTTAAATTTATTTCTCTATAGAAAAAGTAAATAGTAGTATAATAATAATAATTTATTTTTCTATAGAAAAAGTAAATAATAATATAATAGTATCAACTTATTTCTCTATAGAGAAAGAATATAAATAATAAAGGTAGTTAAAAGGATTTATTAATTAATTAATATAGTAGGAAGGATCGGTTCTCCCCTCCCAAATCCTATTATACCTAATTATACTAATCTTTAAAGGTAACGAAATTCTTAGGGCTAATTATATCGGACTTATTTAAATAATATCGGTCCCTCGTTATAAGGCGGCCTTAATCCTCTATTATATCGAATACTAAATCGCTTTTATATCCCTTATACTACTTTTCTAACAAATATCTACAAATAGTAATTTAGAATATTATAAAACCGTACTTCTACTTATCTTTTACTACTTTTTCCTACGTAATAATATTATTATTTTAAATTGTAATAATATCTAAACCTTACTTCTCCTAATTAGTAAAGCTTTTCTCCTTTAAACGTTTTATTAATTTTTTATATATTATACTATATCCGTTATACTATATATATTACTCTAAAACCCTTTTATCGAAGAATATAAATTAAATATTATTAGTATTATATTAAGGTTTGTAAATAACGGGTTCGGTAAATTGTATAGTAAATTATATAATAGCGCTAAAATTACTATCTTTAACTTATAGAAATTATTTAATAAGAATAAGGATTTGGCATTCTAATACCGGAACCGATATTTTTAATTAAAATCCCCGAAGGGCCGATACTCCTTATTTTATAAACTATTTCTTTTAACTCGGGGTCGGTTTCTTCTTCCTTATTAATTCTATATAAATCCTACCTAATTATATAAATAAATCTAAATTAGTAGTCTATTTAACTATAAAGTTAGGATTATTAATAATCGTTTTAAAGGCTTTAACGCTAAATAAATTATTGAAACCTTAGCGGGACTAGAAGACGGTTTCTATAACCGTTATATAAACTTTATTAAATAAATTCTTATAAAACTTTTTATATCCCTCCCAATTAATAATATTATTACGGTCGTTACTATTAATAACCTAGTACGCTTTAACTACTTTGAATTAAATCCTATTTCGACCGAAAATTTAATTCTTTATAATATAGCGCTATATTATATATAAATAATATAGTATAATTCAAACCTAATCGTCGGAAGAATATTTACCCTAATAGTCTTTTATAGTAGATTACTAATTCCGGGGGAATTGCCGGTACCGGGCTTCGCCGGTCTAATTGGTACCTATTCGCAATATTTTAAAATACGTTAAATATATTATATAGAATATAATAATAATATAGACTTTATAATAATTAATTAGATAGTGTTATATTAGGTTAAATTCCTTCAAATTGCTAATACGAATATAAAATAGTATAGGAAGGAAATTATTATATTAAATAATAATAAATAGAATATAATTATATTATTTATATTCGAAAGTAAGGGGGAGGCCTTTAATAATATCTACTTAATTATTAAAGGTTGTACTCGGATTCTATAGGGTAGAACCGAAATCGTATAAAATTTTAAAGTAAGTAAACGGGCTAAAAATATCTATTACTAAACGTCGGAAAATAAATTAATATAAGAAGTATTATTTCTCTATAGAGAAAATTATATTAAATTCTAATATAGAATACCTATATTTATACTCTATATATTATCCGATAATATAAATATCGGTATAGTAATAAATACCGGCAATATAATCTATTATATATAATACCTTCGCCTTTAATATAAAGGCGATTATTTATTCGGAAAGCAATTATTTTTTGAGCGTAGTTAAATTATTATTATAAAACGTTTTATCGATTAATATAGTAGGGACTTTATATAGGGCGAAGGCGTTAGGTCCTATATAGTAAATAAGTATTTTAGAATATAAATCTAATTTAATATCGAAGGCTTCGGTAAGCTTTCGTACGTCGTAATACCCCTTATAGAGTAGGTAGCCTTTTTCGACTAAAATATTAGCCCGGTAATTATAATAGTAGGATTTACTTTTAGCGTTATTTTTAATATTGAATATATATTATTCAATAGGTAGGTAATAGAAGCGAGAGAACGTCCCTAAATTCTAATTATTAAAGAATATTTTAGAGGGGTTAGGGTTAAGATTTATAACTATATTTACCCTCCCTTCGATAATATTATCGGCCGTATTATTAAGGTTATTTACTATTATAATCCTTTTATTATCCGTTTTCTTTCTCTAATTTTATTAAAAATTAGTTAATTTATATAGATTAAAATAATAAAATTAAAGGTTAGAAGTAATTTATTTTTTTATAGAAAAATTAGATCTATTATTTAGTATTATATTTAATAGTGTAATTAAGGGTTCGGTATTATAATAGGGCGAGAATTCTTTTTCTATAGAAAAACGAAATAGAAAGTACAAATTATAAGAAGGAGGAAGAGTAGGATAGGAAAGAACGAACCGGAACTTTTTATATTTAGCGTTAGAATCTTAATTTATCGGTCAATTTTTTAAAATTAAATTTTCGTAAAATAATTAAAGGCTCGGTATCGCAATAGGGCGAAAGTTCTTTCTTTATAGAAAAATGAAATAGAAAGTACGAATTATAAAAAGGAGGAAGAGTAGGATAAAAAAGAACGAACCGGAACTTTTTATATTTAGCGCCGGAATTTTATTTTATTAATTAATTTTCTAGGGCTTAATTTTCGTAGAGTAATCGAGGGCTCGGTATCGTAATAGAGTAAAAATTCTTTCTCTATAGAGAAATAAAATAGAAAGTGCGAATTATAAGAGGGAAGAAGAATAAAATAGGAAAGAACGAACCGAAACTTTTTATATTTAGCGCTAGAATTTTAATTTATCGGTCAATTTTCTAAAGTTTAATTTTCGTAGAGTAATTAAAAGCTCGGTATCGCAATAAGGCGAGAATTCTTTTTTTATAGAGAAACGAAATAGAAAGTGCGAATTGTAAGAGGGAAGAAGAATAGGATAGGAAAGAACGAACCGGAACTTTTTATATTTAGTGCTAGAATCTTAATTTGTCGGTTAATTTTCTAGGGTTTAATTTTCGTAGAATAATCGAAGGTTCGGTATTACAATAGGGCGAGAGTTCTTTCTCTATAGAAAAACGAAATAGAAAGTACGAATTATAAAAGGGAAGAAGAATAGGATAGGAAAGAATGAACCGGAACTTTTTATATCTAACGCCGGAATCTTAATTTGTTATTTAGTTTTCTAAAACTCAATTTTCATAGAATAATTAAAGGCTCGGTATTACAATAGGGCGAAAGTTTTTTCTCTATAGAGAAATAAAATAGAAAGTATAAATTATAAAAAAGAGGAAGAATAAAATAGGAAAGTACGGGGGTCTTTTATACCTAATATATATAGGGCTATTTCGGAACGAATAGATATTCCAATATATAGAGTATATTTAACTTTCTCTATAGAGAAATAACGCTCGAATATAATGTTTAACGAATAATTTATTAAAAGCGGTCTAAATAGTTAAATAAAATCCTTATTTATTTATAAAAGGCTGTCTATTCAATACGTATATTATATATAAAGTGTAATTTAATTGTAAATAATCGGTAATTATATTTGTAATATTATCCTAATTTATATAAGGGCGGGCGGGATTAGCCGTATATAGAGGAATAAGGGTAGCCCTAAGCATATAACTTTATTTACGCAATATTTTAATAATTGAAATAATACCGACTAATTTCATCCTAATTATATTCTAGCCAACCTTTACTTAATAACTACTTATAATTACCTCTAAACCTCCTACTCTATCTCTCTTATTCCTTCAATAAAGTATAAATAAAATTAACTGTATTAAACTATATAACTATATAATTAACCGAAATTTCTATAAACGTTTTTATAAAGTCCCGATCCCCTTCAAACGTTATTTTAAAAATATACCCGTTAAAAAGAAAGTAAACGCTAACGTAGGGTACCCTAGGCCTCTCCTATATAGGGCGATTACTACTACGAATATAAATATACTAATTGCATTCGGATTAATAATCCGGAAAGGTATAAAATATTACTATATCCCTGTTATTCGACGTAGAGGATATAGATCTTAATACTTAATAATTAATATATAATTTCTACAAAGTATAGGGTAGGAATAGAAACCTTCTAATATTATCTATAATATTTATTCTTTAGGTATATTATTAGAATAAATATATAACGAAAAGACGCGGAAAGAGGATTTGTCGGTATACTTTCTCGATATAATATTTTAAATAGAAGTAAATATAATAGAGGACCTAAGGGTAAAAGGGGTCGGTCTCGATTTAATTAAGGGATATTTCGATATAGTAATCGAATACTATAAGGAGTAGTTCGATTAGGAGGTTCTACTATATAAATAAGGATAATTATTAATTTAAGGAGTATATAGTAAAAATTAATTGAATTAAGTACTTTAACGGCTTAAAAGTATAACTATATCGTTAACCGTTAGACTAAATTAAAGTATCTAATTAACTACTATAAACAAATAAATTATAACGTCCTAGGGTTAAATAAGAATTTATACTTATAACGGAGCGAAATACTATTAAAAATAGCGTAAATTATATATTATTGTACGAAGGGGGGTAAGAGGAAGGGAAATATACCTGGAAGATTAGCTATATAGCCTATATTATTTCTCTATAGAGAAACTTTACCTCCAAAGTATATTATTAAAGGAAGGAAGAGGAAGAGGAATTAGAAGGATCGATCGAGTAGGTTTATATAAAATACCCTATATTAATCTATATTAAAAGCGGATATTTTAAAGTACGGACTATACTAGACTTTTTCTATAGAGAAATAATATAATCTAATTAAAGGCTTATTAAGAGGATTCAAAGGGTTTAATAGAGGAATTCCTATTCGATTTCTATTTGTTTATCTTTAACGTTTTTTAATTATTATATATAATATTTGCTCATCGGTTACAATTATAGTAATATCTCTAATAATATCCTTAAATATATAAAGGTAGGATTAACTGTATATGGAAGGGTTTTATAGGGGTAGCCCTAAGCGTATAACCTTTATTACTCGTTATTAATCCAGGTCCTTATATAAATTACTAAATCCTAAATAATTGTCTACTTATTAATATAATTTTGTAATTAGGTAAATAAAAATGCTTCTACTAATTACTCGATAATTATTTAATATTTTTAACTTAAAAAAGATCCCGGAACATATATTTACTATTCTAATTCTATACTAAATTTAAAAGGGATTTATTTTAAATATATTATTAATACTTACGTAATAAATTAATAATTTAAATAAATACCCCCCCCCGTTCTATTACCTACCCCCTCTTTATTAATTCCTATAGTTTTATTTATATTTCGGCGGCTTCTTTTTATATTTTAATACTTATAATTTCCGCTTCGGCCGCTTCTTTACGTTCCTTTTCACATTCTCTTTCTATTTTAATTCATTTAATCTAAGTATTCTCAAATTTAAGAATGCGTACAAATTCTCTATCCTTCTCCTCGGCTTATATTTCTCTTACTTTTTGAATTAATATTTGCGCCCGCGGGGTAAGTATTTAAAGTATTTAACGTTTATTCCTAATATTAAATTTATTTATAATATAGCGTTAGGATATATAAAAGTTTAATTAATTTTAGAATAGTAATGTTAGAAGATAAAGTTTATGCAAATATTTAATAATTGTTAAAGGCTTAGGATGATAGTACAATTGGGGAATTATTAAATATTGATCCTATTTTATTATATAGAATAAAAATAGAAGGAGGAGTTAAAGGACGAGGAGGGGTTATTAAATTAATTATAGTTAGTGCCTTTTTAATTACCCCTTTAGTTATTGGAGTACTTTCCTTCTTCTATTTATTTATAGTAAATTAGTTATTAATAAATTAAATAAATTATTATTCTATCTATTTATTCTCTGCCCTCGTTATACCACGGTTTAACCGATCCGTTAACGAATTAATTTAATACCCGAATTTAATACTATACTTGCTAAAGACCTGTTCGTATACTATAATTTAATAATCGAATCTTATATTCCTAATAAAAGGTTAGCTTGAATATATCTATAATATACGTCGAGTAATTTACGCGTAAATATAAAGAAGTAGTAATATAAATCGATCGTTCTAACGGTAGGATTACTAATATAGTATTTCGATTATATTAATATTTAGTCGAAGTATATCTTATATATTTTAATCTATATTAAAGTAAGCCTAGTTATATTTAGTGCGAATAGTTAGAATATATTTATTTTAAGCCTAATTCTGAATTTCTTCCCGCGAATTCTCTATAGAATAATTAATTAGGGCTTTATTTAGGATTTATCTAAGATAGATCTAAAAATAGTCATCTTTAACTTACGTTTCAATTAATAATAAAGTTGCATATATTTATTAAGGGTTATATAAGTAAATAACCCTTCTATCTATTAACGAAGTTGAGGATTATTCTTTACGTACTTTTAAATACTATTATAGGGCTGGTGCCCGTAGCTGAATGTGCCTAGCAGACTTGCTAGGAGTCCGCCAGGCGGGCCTCCAATCGGCTCGGCAAGGTGTAGCCAATTAAGTGCCTTACCCTACCGGCAACCCTCTAGCCCGTATACGCGCTCGTCCTATAAAAGGACAGCTGGCTAAGCCTGCCCAATAGGCACTCCTTTTCCCTCTTTTCTTCCTCGTAGAACCTTATCGACTTATTAAGCTAACATCTATACTAACTATATTATACCCCTTATATTAAGTTCTACCTCCACCTATATTAGCGGATAAACGGTTTTAAAAACGAATATCTTCTTTAATAGATTTAAAAACGGAACTAATAACTTAGAGCGCAATATTATAACATTTATTAATACTATAGTCGGATTCGTAGATATAAATATAAACGATGTCGGAATCGAAGAAGAATTCTACGACTCTTAAAACGGCGAATAATAAAAAGTTAGTAATACCCCTAGCGATAGCTTCGTAAAAGGTCTTCTTAAAGTATTTAATAGTAATACTTCCTTCTACGATTATATTAAATCCCTTCTCTTTAATTCTAACCCTAATCCTATTCTTACCCCGCATTTAAATTTTAATTTCGCAAACTCCGTTCCTACTACTATTAGTAGAATAACCGGAAATATTACCTTAAATACTCCTATTAATTATAATAATAGTTATAATATAATTCCTTATAGACGGAAACCCCTCGAACTCCCTAAATAGAATAAGTAGCCGTATACCTTCCTTTTCTATTATAATAAATTTATTAAAGCGTATAATACCGATATTAAGGCAGGCTTACGTACCGATTATAATACTACTTAATACGAAATTTTTAATACCCTTCCTAATAATAAATAATTCTAATTCGAAGGCTTCTAGACTAATAAGACTACTCGCAGCGAAGAAAACCCTATCGCTCTCCTCGACTAAATCCAAATTATTTTTAATTCTTACTAAAACCGGGATACCGCCTTCAATAAATTAGCTCGCTTATACTAAAAAAATAGAGAGCCGTTCGCTAACTTCCTAACTACCTTTAATAATAAAATATTAAAAATAAATAATTATAATTAAGAAAGCCCTATTAAATTAATTTACCTTCGTTATACTATTAATTAAAAATTTTATAATAAACTCTTTATAGTCGAATTCTCTAAAAATTATTATATTTATATTATTTAAATATAATATTATACTTCTAATTACAAGCGGACTACTAAATTCAAAAAGGACTATCGCAAATACCTTTATAATTAAAAGGGCCGCTCTTAAAATAATAGTCTTTACCTTCCCGCTTCTAACATTAATACTCAACGGTCTAATATTTAATATTAATAGTCTTAAACTTAATCTTCTTCTTCTTTTAATAATCGTCCCCTTAATTAAAATAGTAATACTATTATAGGATTTATTTATATCGGCGCAAATAGAAATTGTAATAATCGAAGGCGAAGCAATTTAAATTCGGCTACTTCCTTTAAACGTACTAAATAAATTTCTAAAAATAAATATTAAAAACGTAAGGATAATAACCTTTACCTCCATTATAGAACTTCGGGTTACCGGGTAAGAAACTATCTTTATTTACCCGCAATCCTTCCTAATAATAATAACGTTCGCATCCAAATTACTATTACCGAAATCCCTCCACTTTTAAAAGAAAACAATAAATAAAACTCCGCTTCTAAATAGGGAAAAGAGTAATTCCGGAGCGAAGTCGGGCCCTAGAGCCTACAAATATATTAAATAAAGTAGAAGAATTTAAATTAAAATTGTAATTAAAAATAGAACCTATATTAATTCTATTCGTTATTAATAACTATAATTTATTTTATATCTTCGTCGATAAGGGTTATTAATACTATACTACAATTAATAAAAAAATTATCGAAAATCTTCGGATTCCTATTATCCCTATCAAATCTCATCGTATCAAAGGAACCTTTACTACTATAGAAGGCGCTACTATCTAAAGACTAGCCTACTTCCTAATGGAAATTAATAATTATATTTATCCCGTTTATACTTATATTATCCCGCTCTTAGAATTCTCTATTATTTTAGGTAAACTATAATTTAAGGTAATATACGCCTATTCCGTTCCCTACGAAAAGCGGTTATATATAGGCATTATAAACTATTAAATTCTTTATATCGGAGGCGAATAAGTCCTAAATATAAAGTTTATTAAAGATATTAAATCCGTAATCTATATACTAGCGACTACCTTTATTAACTAAATCTATAAAATATAGAAAGAATTTGGCGGTAGAGTAGCGGAAGAAGCTATATTTACAATTAATTTAAAAGACGTTAAAAAGGTACTCCAGCCGAAAAAAGTCTATATAAAGGAATAATTTCGCAAAATAATCCCGAAGAAATTCTATAATCTCTTACCCTTATAAATAAAGTAAAATACCGATAAATACAACCCTTATCGTCCTAAGGTCGATTATAAAATCGAAATTAAGAAGGATAAAAATAATAAAGAGTTTCTAATTCCCTTCGGTCCTCTCTATAATATAATTCGTAAGGAACTTTTAATCCTAAAAAAAACCCTAAAGGACCTTCTAAATAAAGGGTTTATCTATACTAATAATTTAGAAGCTAAAACCCTTATATTATTCGTACGGAAACTAAGAAGCAGACTCCGTTTCTACTACAACTACCAAACTTTTAATACTATTACTCAGGCGGACTATTATCCCCTTCCGCTTATTAATAAAACGTTCCGTATTTTAAAAAGTATTAAATAATATATAAAGGTTAATATAGTATAAGCATTCTATAAAATCTATATAACTATAAGCGAGGAATAGAAGACGGTATTCTAAATATAGTATAAATTATTTAAATAATTAATAATCCCCTTTAAATTAATAAGCGCGCCGGCAACATTCTAATAGTATATCAATTATATTCTTTACAAATATCTTAACAAATTCTACACAACCTATATAAACAACGTCTTTATCTATACCTCGGGTATAAAAAAAGATTACAAAGTAAAAGTCCGTTTAATATTACAAAAACTCTTCAACGCAAATTTATACTTCGACTCCGATAAATACGAATTCGCTATTAAAAAGGTTAAGTATCTTAGGTTTATTATTTATATTAATATTAATATTTAAGCCGACCTTAAAAAAGTAAAGGCTATCTTCGAATAATTTCCCCTTAATTCCTAAAAGGGTATTAAGAGCTTCTTTAATTTTATTAACTATTATCGGATATTTATACTACAATTCTCTAAAGTTATTATACCCCTAATAACATTAATTAATAAAAGTATAATATTCGAATAAATTAAAAAATATAAAAGTACTTTCTAACTATTAAAAACGCTATTTATTCGTACCCTGATCCTTACGGAATTTAATCCTAATAAAAAGACCTTTTTAAAAATAAATTATAATAACTTCGCACTAAGCAGGGTTATTTTATAAAAAGTCGACGACTTTAGTAAACAAATAGTTATTAAGTACTATTTAAGGAAGCTAAACGCCGTAGAATAAAACTACCCTATTTATAATAAAGAAATACTTATAATTATTAATTATTTAGAATAATAATTTATTAAACTTCGGAACTATAAATCTTTTACTATCCTTATTAATTATTACAATTTAGAATACTTTATAAAGATATAACGCCTCTCTAAACGCTAAATTCGCTAAGCGGAATACCTTTCCCGGTTTAATTTTAATATTAAATACCGTCCGAGTAAGGAAAGAGTAATCCCTAATACTTTATTTCGGCGGGAATAGGATATACTTACAAAATAGGACCGAAAGGCCTATAATTTATAAATAATCTCGGACTCCACCCTCGAAACTTATACTCCACTCTATATTTCGGCCTCTCGGGTAGTCTACGCCGGGAAAGAAGGTATAAAAATATTTGAAAATCTGGATTTATAATAATTTTAAGATTAAACAGCCCCTAAAAACTCCCTTTATTAATAAATTAAGATAATAATTTAAAATAACAAACGCTACCTCGACCCTTCCTTAAAACTTAAAATCCAAATCGCCGACTATAATATCGATTCCTACGGCCGGCTTTACTATTAAAACTATTTTTAAATCCCCGGAGCCCCTATATATACTAAATTTAATTCTATTAACCTTTTAAATTAATTTTAATAATTTAATATCCTTCGTACAACCCTCATTTAAATTATCTATAATTCCCACATTCTTAATCACCCCGGCAAAAAAAGTATTATCGCCGCCCTAATTAAATACTTCTACTAGCTATTTCTAAGCGTTTATATTTATCAATTCCTCCGAAACTATTATACTTACAACTCGACTAAAATTTAAAAAGAATAGAAGAAAGGGCTTATATAACTATTATTAATCCCGGACCAATTTAATTAAAAAATTTAAATAGATTTTATTATAGACTTCCCGGATTCTAATAATAATATTTATTTCTAAATTATTAAAGACTGGCTTAATAAGAATATTATCCTCGAACTTATATTGTTTATAAAAATAAAACTCTATATAGAGCGCTTCCTTTAATATTTTATTAAATATTATAATTTCTTTAAATTTATTATTAATAATAAAAGTTCTAACTAAATTAATTGCTTTTAGGCCAAACTCTATAAACTCCTTAATATTAAGCGTCTTCTCAATATAATTTATTACCCCTAAATAGACGGAGGCCCCGAATATATAAACCAAAAGATCTATACCTACCTACAAATAATTATCAACTATATTCAAAATAATTAAGATAAATAGTATTTTATAACGTAATTAACTATTAATAACCGTATTAATACCTCTATTAATATAATGCTTTTCTTCGCTATTTATAAATATAATACCGAATTCCCGATTTCTGTAATCGAAGAAGAAGCCCGCCCGGGAGTTCCCCTCCTTTCCTCCGAAAAGTAAATATACTAATTTATTAAAAAACTATAGCAAATTATAAACCTATATTAAATTATTATAGTAATAACTATTTAAGAGTAAGAAAAGTTCGCTAACTAACGTTGTTAACCCGCCGAATATTTCTAAATCGGAAATAAAATCTAATTTAATTTTAAAAACTATTCTATAGACCGCCCTAAGAAAAAATTCGATTAATTACATACTAAATACACTATCTCCAAAATCCTCTCGCCTTATATAATTGAATTCTCTAATCTTCTCCGCGTAATTTACAACGTCTTCTATATAGACCTTCTATATCGAATAGCTATAAATCCTCTACTAGGTTAGGAAATTATTAATAATTAATTACCGGCTATAAAAGTAAAAAGTAAATTAGAATTCTAAATAAAAGAGATTATTTATGCTAATACTATTAAAAAATAAGAAGGTATTATTCGAAAAGTTTTAATTAAGTAGAAAGGTTATTATATTTTATTATAAAAACCCTTAAATAAATTCCGAAAAATAATAGCCTTAGACCGGTTTAAAGAAAAATATAAATTAATAAATATTAATAACGGCCTAATTAACTGATAAATTAAGAATTATCCCTAAGAAAGTAAAGATCTTACAAATGGACTAGGAATAATTAATTATAAAATTAAAAAACGGAAAGGAATAATAAACGGTACTAAAAGAAGTTCAAAATTAATTAGGGCCGAGCCCTAAAACTATTAATTATTAACTAAATATTTTTTATAATCTTATTATCTAATAAATCCTTTACAATTTTATTAATATTAAAATTATTAATATTAAAGCGCTTAATATTACCCTTCCTACCGCTAGTTAAATTCTTAAGGATTATATTATAAAGGTTATAAATATTTTAAAGGCGGACGTTCTCCGGTAAAACCGAGGGCAAAGATAGTAACGAGTAGACCCTATCCAATAGACGAATATTAAAAAATAAATAAATAACGTCCTATTATTCGAATCCGCCGAATAGGTTCGTAGTACGGACCCTCTTACTAAAATTATCGTCCTTCTTATTTTAACGGCATTTAATAGCCCTAGCGGAAGCCTCTCTCGCAATAATAGTAATAGTAGTAGTAGTAATACCAGAAGTAGTAGTAGTAATAATATTAATAATAGCCTACTTTTACTTTTTACGCTCCTTTTAAAGCTCCTTTTCGAATTTCTTAATAACGAAGACTTTATTATAATAATCGATAAATTTATTAAAACCGGCCTCAACAGCTAAATCTACTACCCATTTTACCTTTATTATATTAGCTTCTATAGTAATTATTTTCTTCTTAAAAGCTTCGACCTCAACTACTAATAAAAAAGTATCGCCAAATTAAATAGAGGGTATTGTAATAGAGGGCGCCGGCTAATAAGTAACGGTCGTACTAATTCTCTCTTAGGAATCGCTATCGAAAATAGAATTAATTAAATAAAGAATAGAAATTAAATAAAGAATAGAAATTAAATAAAAGATAATGAATGGAAAGGAATAAAATTTACGTAGGAATAACGCTTTTTTCCTCTAAAAGGAAAAGGTTAGGAAGTAATTTAAAAACTATTATAAAGAAGGACCGCTTAAGGCTAAAGATATAATTAATAATATACTAGGCCGTAAAAATCTTCTAGGCCTAAGTAGGAGTAGCTTCGTATACGATCTTGGCGTACTAGTAAAGTACGTAAATAATAGCCGCGCTATTAACGGAGGGCGCGATATAATTGTAATTATATAATAAATAATATATATATTAAGAAGGTTAAAATATAGAGGCTTAGGCGACGGCGGCAGTAATCTCTTTATTAATAATAATTTTACCGATATTAATAAAGTTAATACTAGGCCGGGTCTAGACCGGCTTAGGAACTTTAAGCTTCTTTAAAACCGGAGTAGGAATTTAAAGTAGTAGAGACGACGGCGGCTAAAACTAATACTATAATTATTAAAATTATTAGAATATAAAGAATTATTATATTGTAGTAGCGTCGAAGGGGGAGCCGGATATCTTATTTACAATTAATTTATAATACGGACGTATTAATAAAAGTAATAATAAGGGTGAGAATAATAAGCGGGTAAGAATATAATAATAATAAAAAGAGGATAAGAAATAAAAAGGATTAAATTACGAAGAAGTAATGGTTTAAAGGTATATTTACAATTTAATACAATAATAATTAAAAGAGGAAAAGAGAGAAGGAAGGAGAAAGAGAGAGGGGGATTTTAGAAATAAATAGAATATATACGTAGGTAGAAAGGAGGTTTATCGTCTAATATTTAGGATACACGTATAAAATTACGTATATATATTTAGCTATCTAATTAGAAGAGAAGGGGGGGGCTAATATTATAGGGCTAGTACCTGTAGTTAAATATACCTAATAGACTTACTAAGAGTCCGCTAAGCGGGCCCCTAATCGGTTCGGCAAGGTACAACTAATTAAGTACTTTACCCTGCCGGCAACCCTCTAGCCTATATACACGCTCGTCCTATAAAAGGACAGCTGGCCAGGCCTGCCTAATAGGCACTCCTTTTCCCTCTTTTCTTCCTCGTAGAACCTTATCGACTTATTAGGCTAGCATCTGTGCCAACTGTGCTGCACCCCTTACAAATACTACGTTTAAAATAAATATAATAAAATTGTACTATACGGCTAGCGAAGTATATAGCCCTACGGCGGTGTGGATCTCTCTTAGAAATATACGCTGAAAACCCTATATAAATTAATTAAGGAGTTAATAAAAATATATTATAAATAGATCGTAGAATAAAATAGTATACTTATAATTATTTTAAAGTCTTAGTCTATAGTAATATTATAAAAACCCTCTCTATCTAATTCCCGCTACTTAATTGTATATTTATAATCGATTTAAAAGATTTCGAATATTGTTTTAAACGTAAGAGCGTACATTTTCGGCGAATCGGCATTAGTAATAATCCGGACAAGAAGGATAGCTATTAGAATTAGAAATCTATCGGGGATGAATTCGGAATATTTTAATAATTTACATCGTTTTAATTATTCCGAGTAGAAGCCCCAAATAACCTCCCTATTATCTATACCGGAGAAATACTTATAATTTATATCTAATTTAAAGGATCTAATAAGGCCTTTACGAAAGAATTCTACCTACTCTTTAAAAAGACAGATAATCATAAAATTAATACCATCGTTCAAAACCCTTTAGATATATTATTAAAAAAAATATTAGTGATTTATCTTTAATAAATCCCGGATATATAAACTTATACAAGTATTTAAATTTTAGTATTTTAATTAATACTCATATATTATAACTTTAAGGCTCGAAGTTCCTAAAGGCTAAATAAGAGTATAATATTTTTTAATTACTAATCGAACCTTATTAATATTATTAAAACTCGTATAGATTTAATTAATAATATTAATACTATATTTATTAAAGAATTAAATAAAGTAGGGGTTGCGGGTTAAGGTCGTTAAATCGTAGATTAATCTCTAATCTATTCCTAATATATCGTCGATATATTCCGGATTTACTTACTCCAAATTATACTAGAATTTCCTACCCTCTCTAATACCCGTATTAAACTATCGATAACTAATTAAGGAAGTTTATTGAAAAGTAGGGGTAGGTAAGTATATTCACTATAGGAAATTATAACGATATATAAAATAGTTTTAATATCGATTGGAATATAAACATTAATAATAACGTCGTAATCTCGAATTTAAATAGTACTATATCCTTAAGGGTAATCGGTCTCTAGTTTATTAATAATTAATTTCTAATAAATTTTAAATAAATTAAAAAAGAATCTACTTATTATAGTAGGTCTTTCTTATCGTCGTAGGGTACATCTTAATATACGCCTCAATAAATAATAAATTAAATATAAAATCCCTTAAATACCCTTTAATAATTAATTTAATATCTAACTAAAATCGATTAAAATTGTTAGGGAGGCTAGTAAAAAAGTATATTTTCTCTCCCCGCTTCGAATTCTAATACTTCAACTAATAGTAATTATAGCCAATAATTATTTAAATAGAAATAAATTTTAAATATAATATTAATTATTAGGGATATATCTTAAATAAAAACTTACTTTACTTATATATTAAACGAGCTTATATAAATACTTCGGTTCTTTATAACCTTATTTCTCCTAACGCGTCCTAATCATCTATACCCAACTAATTATAGAAATAATATTAGTAAAAAATAATTATTTTTAATTAAGTTAAAGCAATATAAAATAAAGTTTATAAATAAATTATAAATAAATTTGTACTTAACAACTCGCCTAACTAAAGGGACTTTATCCTATCGGAGGCGGGTTTTAATTAAAAGGTCTATAACCTTTTCGTCGAATCTAGCGGTAGACCTTATATATATATATATCTACTAAACTTATTTATTTAGATATTTATAATATTTAATACTAATATATTTATAAGTAGAACGATAGTATATAGTATTATTCAAATAATTAAACGAAATCTCCTTAGGAAGTATTTTCCTTACTATATAATATTAGATCTAGAATATTATAAATTAATTAGGGATTAATCTTTTATATATTACTAATTTATTTCGAACTATTACCCTTACATACTTCGTTCTATAAAGCCTAAATTTAATCCTCGGATAAGCTATTAATATCTATAATATAAATTACACTAAAAATAGAAGATTCGGAGTATTCTAAAATAGTTAGGATATAATATATCGTTTTAATAAAGATAAAATAATAATTAATACTCTCGGATAAAATAAAGGTTAGGCCTATAGTTTCAACCTTTATATAATTAATATTATTATATTATCGATTAATAAGGGATATATCTCGGATATATTAATAATTCTTTATTTATACTTATTAGGAGGTTGTTAGGTATTAAAATATCGGGAGGGGTTATATCCTTTAAATCCTCTAATATATTAAATTCGGCTACTATACTATTAAATTATTATAATTCGAATATAGTTAATAATTTATTAAAAATTTAATTATTCTATTCGGTCAAACCAAACCTAGCAATAATAATTAAAGTATCGGCGTTAATAATAATATTAATATTTATTTTAATTCGAATTAAATAAATTAGGGATTAATCGGGAATAAATTAAGTAAGTATTCGTACGCAATTAAAATATATCGTAGAAAGTTTATAGAGGGGTTCGGATTAATATTGTTCGGACTCGAAGTATTTATACGTAAATTTTATTTATTAATATTAAAAGTACGAATTATTTTTCTATAGAGAAACTAAATGGGCGAGTAATATTATTTTTCTACAGAGAAACTCGAACTTTAGAAGTATATATTATATATACGACTTATTAAAGGGGTGAGGGTTAGTTGAGAGATTTTTTATAGTGTAGGGTCGGTCTTAGCGTATTTATTTGGGTTAGGAAGCTTTAAGGATGGGGTCGGATTATATAAATCCTCTATTACGGTATCCGTTGTATTCGGGGTTCTACTGCTATCGCTATTCAGACACACACAACTGTACGACGTCTAAGAATCGTGAATATTATGGAGCCGTGTTTCCATGATTTCTCCTGGAGTGGTCTGTAAAAAAAACCAAAAACCAAAAACAAACAAAAAAAAAAAAAACCAGCTAGAACGCAACATTGAGAACAGGCAGAAATGCCAAGTCCATGTTCAGCGCGAGTTGTGTTGAGACTTGGCGGCATGATGCCGCCCTACATTTCATTCACACGAAGTTGAAGACCAATAAATAGGGAGATGGGCGGATAGGTACCTGCTCCTCTGTTCCCGTCTTTCTCTGCCTGCCGATTGTGTAGTAGCACTGTGCCTTCTGGACCACTTACCAGGACGAGGCTATGGGGGCTGTGAGTATCTAAGAGGCGCATGGTCTTATATCGATGTTTCTTCAGGCCAAAATCTYGATGGGTATCCTTTCTCCGATGTGTGCGTCGTTACCTTTAGAAGTTCCGCTCTCGTAACGTTAGAGCCCGATACGTCTCATCCCAATTTGCTCCTTTTGTTAGAAAACTTGTCTATCCCGCCCAGTACCTACATCCTTCTGCATGTTTCTTATCTCTTTACAGCGGCCTTTTGAAATTACTTCTGAACGATGGATAATACGCTCTATTCTCCTAACTCCTCCCTGGTAGCTGCCTCGCCAGGCCGGTTTGCACAGCTCCCTGTTTCTTCCGTTGCTACAGCCAGCCTTTCCACCACCAGTCCAAGCTGTGGATCTGACGATGGTGGTCGTCTCCATCACAGTTTTGACACGCCTAGAAGACGTGCCACTTCTTTGTCACCGGTACCCTTCCCTACGAAAAAGCCATCGTTTGTAAAAAGAGCCATGAACCACCTGAATAGTAGTACCAACCAGCTCTCCATGGTGTCGGAAAGAAGGCTTGACAATTGGAACGACGGGTTTGATCGCACCACCAATGGGTCTTTCTTCGATTTCACCGAGTGTAGCGTCGCTTCTTTTCCGTTACCGTCTACGATAACAACAAAAACAAAGTCACCTGAATCAGGCATATTCCACAAAGAATTACCATTACCTCCCGGAGCCCCTACGGCTCCTCCAATGTTTGGAACATTTGAAACTTTGCGGTCAATCCCTGCAGATGGAGACACTCCGCGGAACGAAGCGTCCCTGGGTCTCATGAGCCTAGTTTCTTCAAAGGTCTCTCGTCCCGTTATCGTGCCGCAGCTCGAGGACGAGCCGTCTCTTGGTAGCCTGGCACTCGGAAAAGACGATTCACCTTCCGGCACCTCAACACTCTCGAGCATACCAAGATCGTTCGCTATCCAACTTCAGGAGACGCAAGGAGCCGGGCAGACTACTGTAGCCGCAGGAACCATACGAGTGCTTGACCAACCATTCCGGCGATCACCCCAACACATCCAGCAAAATCAATACCGCTCCCAGTCCGTTTCTCACGCCGCCTTTCCTCTCAACGCTGCACCAGGACAGACTCCAACCACTTACAATGCGAACAAAAGATCATCAACCCTCCATCCTAGCAGCTCCGCGACCAACAGCCCCGTTAGTCCCTCTTCTACATACGGTAGCAATGATATTCCCAAGAGGAAGAAGTTACCTCCGTCACAGCCCTCAAAACAACAGCATCAACAGCAACAGTATCAACAGCAACAGCAACATCATCAACAGTATCAACAGCAACAGCAACATCATCAACAGCAACATCATCAACAGCAACATCATCAACAGCAACATCATCAACAGCAACAGTATCAACAGCAACAGTATCAACAGCAACAGTATCAACAGCAACAGCATCAACAGCAGCATCAACCTCATCAGCAGCAGGAATATCGAAGCCGAAGACAGAGCCAACAAGCCCCAGTCTTCCAAGAACTGGGAAATCTCAACATCATGCTCGAATCCGAGCTCATTGCTGAGAGACAGCGAAACGCAGACCTCCAAAACGAGATCGAAGACCTCCGCGATCTACTAGATGAACTGAATCAGCGGCAGGAGTCGGCTAACCACGCTGGTGCAGCGGCAGGTAACCTCCTGCAGGGAAGCGAGGTCCGGCAACGATGGAAGACGCTAGGGTGGCGCATACGGCAGTTTATTCACGCAAATCCTAGTGGGACTGGGTATGATGATAACCGTAGTGATGATTATGAGAGTGGTGATGATGATGATGATGACAGTGGTGATGAATATAACAGTGGTGATGATTATGACGGCGGTGATGATTCTGATGGTGGTGATGATTATGACAGTGGTGCGGACGTCGGTGGTGGCGTTGATGATGGTAGTGGTAGTAGATGGGAGCAATTGTCGAGCGAGCAAGCTGTTTTTGCGCATCAACAACGACAACAACAGTCAAGGCACGGACCGGGGTTACAATCGTTAAAGACCCCAGCAGACAATGCCCATGAAATATTGCGGTCTATCACTCCGCATTATCGTACGCTGCTGGCAATGAAAGATGGCCGGCAATTGCTGGCTGAAGCAACAATCTGGTCTCTTTTGGTAAAGGAGGTGTTTGGGACAAAGGAGACGACTAGCTGGATGCATTGGGCTGGGACGTTTTCTGGTAACTTGCGGGTTATGGGTAAGTTTCCATTATTTCCTAGAGGTACTTGACAGTCAGATTTCCCTCTTGAGAGTGGATGAAGACTGACGATGAATCGAACAAAAAACAGTAGCGGAGGCCTTTCAGCGTGGCAACCAAAACTCCAAGGAGTTCCACCGCTGGCGATGCCACACCGCAAGCTTTCTCGCCACACTACCCAGCGAAGCCGACGCGCGCGCCCACGCAGAGCTCGTGGTCCAAAGACTCGAATACACCCTATGGTACACTCTCACTGGCGGCGGCGGCGGTACCGGTAAACCTAAAGCATTCCGCGCCGGCAAGGTTGGCAACCTGAACACCATGCGTTCCGGACTTCTAGAAATCGTCCTCGATGCCATTCAATTTGACAAAGCACTCTGCCAGCAGCGAGCATTCTGGTACTGCGAGTATCCAGCCAGCTCTGGTACCACAGACAGGGGCAGCATCACACGATTCGATCCGCAACAAATGGAAGCTCTGAACGGAGACAGCAAAAGTGTTGGTCCGGGAGCCGTGGTGACGCTGATGGTATCTCCGATGCTGGTCAAGGCGGGCGACTCTTACGGTGAAGGGTACGACATGCCGGAGACGATAGAGAAGAGCGTGGTGCATGTGGTGAGCAAATATTGGGAAGATAATGGGTATTCGCCACCGTCGCCGTCTCCGATGTCGTCGATGAGTATGAGTAGAGGTATGGCCACGCCCCAGGAGACAACTTCTGCTATGGTTGTTGATACCTCTAGGGCTCCGTCCTCAAGGTCAGCGAGGAGCAGGTATAGCCGGTCAGCAACGGAAAAAATGAAGGATGGCAAGAAGGGGAAGGGGAAGAAATGGTTGGGCGGTTTGAAAAGGAGAACTGCGTTCAAGGTTATGAGGTCTGATGATAAGGTAGGGAGGGATTTTGCACAGAGGGATATTTGATGAATAATGCCAATTTCATATTGAATAAAAAGACCTCACTAGTCTATGAAATGGGTTCGATATGAAGAGAAGCAGATCCTCCCGGGTAATCTGCGAACATGTGATACCTAGTCATGCAAGTGCACACCCAAGTTCGAACCGTGCAAGAGAATTTCCAGGAACTTTCAAGCACCTCTAGCTAGTAGGGAGCTAACAAAAGGAGCACGTTTATTTCTCCAGAGGAAAGAGAAAAGGCCCCCAGAAAGAATTTCATCGACGAGTTGTGAAAAAGTGACAGAAACCACGATTGCTGAGACAAATGCAACGCTCTCCTTGTGGGCCAAATAAACCTGCCTCGTCCGACATTTTGTTTACGAGGCTAGGTACCGAAAAGTAGGGTCCTTGAGACCGTCCTTCGAACGAAGTGTGATAACATGGCATTTAGCCTCGACATAATTGTTGGGGTCGGCCATATTGACTAGTCCAGGACGTATCACAAGTCCCACAACCACGTCAGGACCGATGTCACGCGAGATATACCAACCTCTTCCACTCATGGTGCGTTCGTTGAATTTGACTTTTTCTGATCGCCAGTCAGGATATTCGCAGTACCATACGTCCGACAGTTGGTGGAGCTCTTGACCAAGCTGTATAGCGCGTGATGCAAGGTCATAAAAATCTGTGCGTACTGTGGTCAGATAGGCAGCGTCAATACCCAGATCAAGCCCGATTTTAAAGCTAAGATGCGCCCCCATGGAATCGGCAGTGTTGTGTAGAGCCGTTTGGTTCTTCGTTCTGAAGACTCCACGATCCATTATGAGGCTCCAAATCACTGCCTCCGCCAACACTGATAACCAACTCCTGAGTTTGGGCCAGTCCACTAGTGACCATGTGGTAACGAATTCAAGGTTTTGTAGAAAGGCTGTGGGAGTATTCGCAAATTCACTTTTTAAGATTCGCTGACACCATTCTTTCACGTTCCGTAATTTGCGAGATTGTGTGTCTGCCGCCTTCTCTGTACGGGTACCGTCGCTACCATCTGCCGGACCCTGTCGAGTATCTGTAGGTCTTGATCGGTTGAAGAATCCTGTTCTTCTTGTGTTCATGGCTTGCTTTGTAGTAGGGCTCAGAGAAGAGGCGTCCTTTGCGGCACGCTGTGTCGGCGCAGTCTGGGAGCAAATGAACTTGAAATAGTCTTTAACCAGGAAGTCGCTGAACGTTTCTATATTGTCGCACAGTGAGTCCCACGCATTGATGGCCCTGACTTCCTTTTTGTCTCTGTGGGTGACAGTGGTGTTCTCGATAGAGGATCTTTGGGCGCACTTTTCCGGTGGGGAGCCTTGAGTATTTCGAATGTGCTTGAGCTGATCGGCTGCCGCTGAATCCCCGGACTGTTCCGGGAAGTCTCTTCTCCCATCATTATCTTCTTCCGACGAGTTATGACCTTCTCCCCGATTGTGAATGTTGCATTTTCCCCCCTGGACCCTCATCTGTTCGTTCAGCGATTCATTCTTGCGGATCTGAGTCGCCAATTTGCTCTCTAATCTTTTGTTTTCCTCCATGAGAGTGTCATTCTTGCGGATCTGCATCGCGAGTTCGCTCTCTAATCTTTTGTTTTCCTCCATGATGAGTGTCGTGTTCTTGGACCGTTCGGTAGCTTCTTTTTCCAGGGCTTCGATTCTCTCCTCGAGTCGTATATTCTCCTCTTGGACGTCTTGGTAACGTTCTAGATTTCTCCAACCTTTCTGTTGCTTTTCGTCTTCCATTTTTCTGTCCCTCAGCATTTGTTCAACTCCCTGCATAAGCTCCTGGCTTCCTTCCCGTAAAATTTGGAATTTCAACCAGAGCTCATCGGGGCTAGGGGTAGCAGCATTACACGCGTCGAGGCTGGTAGCCCGGTCACTGTCTGTTTTGGCAGTGGAATTGGAATGGCGCACCTCGGCGCGCTCTCCAAGAGAATTTCCCGGTCGAGGAGAAGATTTCTGGGCAGTGGCGACGGTGTTGATAGCAGAAGGATCGTGTCCTCCCACGAAGGCTGACGAGAATCTCGGTTCTTGTCTCAACTGTCTATGTTTGCTTTGACTTTGGTAACTGGATGTCGATGTCGCACTTGTAGTAAGCGCGCTGACCCGGTTGTCTGATGGCGCAGGGGAGCGAACTTGTAACGTTTCGGACGGCGAGAATGGTCGAGGTGGCGTATTCGGCCGCGACACAGAGATATTGCGTGGTATCACTTCTTCAGAAGTAGATTCAGTGTTCCCTGATGTCGATGCTCGCACGTATCCTATGTGAGGCTCTGTCATAAAACAAGCCGCAGGACCGTTCGTATCCTGACAGCCGTACTGATCCTGACAGCCTTGCGTGGTGTTGACTTCCACTTTCGTGGGGCCTTCAAAGGCTGCAGCGCCTTGCCGATTCAAAAGCATAATGACGGCACCTGTCACCACCGCCGACCATCTAGGTACGCCAGGTGTTAGCTGGCAACATACTAATTCGCAGCCCAGCCCGCAAACCATTAACGAACTTATGAAATAAAGAACTTACGCTTGTGAGGGCTGCAATATATTTTGAAACTGGCTCTGAAGTTGCGAATACAGATAGGGAGAAGCACCGAGACCCCCAACGAGGAAAACTTTCTGCAAGAGGATAAAACTGTTAAGTCAAATCACAACACCGCGATGCTACACGCTGGCCCCTTTATACCTTACTGACTTACCTTCGGTGATTTGTGGCGTATTTGCTCGATACTTTTCAACTGCTTGTTGATAAGATATCTGATCCCGGAGTAGGACTTAGCAAAGAACTGCGTGACAGAGGGCCTATCGTGGTAATTAACGGAAGTTAGCATGACATCGCCAGAAGCTGAGAAGCATGAGCTCATAACCATGATGTACCCGCTTACTTTGGGATTCGGAGACGGATTTCGGGAACGGGGCTCTCAGTGCGTGAGATAATCAGGGGAGCTTGTTGGTTTTCACTGGCAGTGAACGTTCGCTTCACCGTATACTCCCATTCATGCTTGACGAGATCGTGAAACTTGCTGTCCGTTGTTTTCTCAGAAGAGAGTTTACGCTTGATCCAATTATCGAAACTCATATCGACAAGGAATGCACCACAAAGCTTGCCTGTTCATTCAAAATTATGTCAGCCGACGTTGCCCTGGACTTTGTCTAGATATGAAAGGTTCTCTTCATACTCTCTTGCAGATGTATCCTCTGGACTTGGGCTACCGACGAGACAGTGGACTTGACATAGCCAGTAACTTGCTACAAGATTACAGTTAGTTGTCAGGTGGTCAGATTACACAAGTGCAAATAATGCAATGGCCAACGGTTGGCTTTTCGGCTGAAAATGGGATTGACTCACTACCATACCTCCCCCGCAATCGCATACTAAGAAAGCTTCGCCATCCTCAACCTCGGAGGATAGCTCGCTTCCAAGGATTGAGTAGGTTGCCGCTGCGTCGGATTCGTCAAGCAGGCCAACATGTGTCTGGCGAAAGAGTCTATGATCTCGAATTCCCGCTTTGACTCCTTCTAACAGTCGTCGGCGCGCATATTCCGGCCAAGTGGCGGGAGCAGTAACGGCAACTCTCAATTGTTGTTTGTCCACTGTGACGCAACGCTCGATATCATGGACTGTGTGTTCCCATATCGCTTTGAAGAAGTCCGCAATCAGATCATCAATCCCGTAGCCAGTGGAATCTTGGTGAGCCTGAAGCATCTGTCTCATGCTGCTAAGGTATGCGAATTGCTTCACGTCTTCTTCCAGGTCGTCCGGTTTGAGAATGAGTAGCTTGAACCAGCGAATCGGAAAGCCGTCTTTGGGGACTAGAACCCCCCATTTTCCTGTTCGGAGAACCAGTTGAGTGGGAACCTGCGACTCATCTTTCGTTTGCCCATTCAAAGATGGCCAGTCCGTCACCGGGTGGATGTTGGCCGGACTTTGGGAGAAGGCCCATGACGCGGCGGAAAACCTGCAAATTTCTGTCAACGGTGGAAATACGAGAGTCAGTGAAGGGCCTACTGACATGGTGCCAAAATCAATCCCAATCGCAATGAACTCGCCGCCATCATCAGTCGCCATGCTGTGATCTCCGGAGTAATGCGACGACCTTGTTCTCCTAGCCATCGCGTGGAAGCCGTTTGCAGACTGGAAGACTTCGAGCGCGGGATACTCTTGCGCTTTCTGCTTTTTGGCCAAGGGCATTCCGCCCTTTCAGTCACCATACCACTGAGGAGAAATGCACAGCCTGACCTGACTACGCCACGCTGGACCTTATCCAACCGTCCTGTAGATCTCCTAGCCAATAAAAGACACAAGCTACTTTGCGCTGCCCCGACGAGCAGGCAAGTAAAAGGTGAACGGGAAGAGCTGAAAAGGTACCCAAAATTTGCTCCATGGTTGGCCGCTGGATGCCACGAATGTTCTAGGCTTCGTAAACAACGGGAGGAAGGTGGCGTCCATAGGCACCTCGAGGCGACACACACACTTCGCAGAGGTAAGACCAAAAGGGTGTCTCAACCCAACTATCCGCTTTTTCGTTTGGGTTTATCTCCTCTGTTTTCCCATCGTCAACAGTAAAGGGCAGTCGCACCCCGCGCTGAGCACCAGCATCATGGCAACTGTGCCAGAAACGGAAGGCATCGTCCTTATAATGGGCGTCACGGGTGTAGGAAAGAGCAGATTTATCGACCAAATGAAACCTGGGTCTGTTGTAGTGGGCCATACAATGGAGTCGAGTAAGTAGATGAGGATCCTTACCAGACACACCAAGCTGGTCAAGAATAAGGAACCAACTGACTGACTGTGACCAAAACGAATAGCCACACAGACCCCGCAAGCCATTAAGCTATTTCTGGACCAAAATGAAACCGAGTCAGTCACCGTTGTCGATACTCCTGGCTTCGATGACACATGGCGGTCCGACGAGAAGGTACTCGAAGAAATCGCCGAATACATGGCTACCCAATATATCCTGGGTGTGCCACTAAGAGGGATCATCTACATGCACTCGATCACCGAGGTCAGGATGAAAGGATCGTCTTTGAAGTTTCTGAAAATGTTCCAATCACTTTGTGGCGACGCGGCAATGAGGAAGGTTGCGTTGGTGACCACGCATTGGGATTCAATCAAGCCGGAAGACGAGGGCGATGCCCGCCGCCGCGAACAGGAGCTGATCGATAAATGGTGGGCGCCTATGCTCGAGCATGGTTCTTGGACCACACAGTATAATGGCACGCGCGAATCGGCCGAGGCTATACTTGTCGAGATAGCTGAGAGCGAAGGCACTATAGTCCTTGACGTGCAGAGGGAGCTCGTCGATGATAACAAGAAGCTGGGGGATACAAGGGCGGGATTGCCTTTCAAGAAGGAATTGGAGGAAGATATTGCGAAGCAGATGAGTTTAGTCCCGAGACAAAAGCGTCACCGCGGTCCTATTCAAGCCACACCCTTGGATGACGAGTTGGAGAAAAAACAGCAAAGTCTGACGGCGAGAATTGGTGAAAGGGTGAAGATGCGCGTGGAGCGCATAAGGGAGGAGCTGAACAACAAACCAAACATTGTAACCGGAGTTCGGGTCTTTGCAAAGGTATTGAGCCTCGCACTTACTATTGCTTCCCTTGCTACACTATGATCTGTTGTTGATGTAGGTAAATGTACCCTGATTGTGGTTAGAGGTCAAGATAGTATGATGATGGGTCAAGTTGTCAATATGAAGTTGATAGTGGATTTAATCATGGTGGGGAATCAACTCCTTCCAGTCGCTTAGTAAGCAATCCCTCGTCGCAATGATGCCAGGATGCAGCTTCCACTCTCAACCCTGAACAGCCAACGCGCAACACTCAACTCGTCACTCGCAAGTCACAAGCTCAACACTCAACATCAGACATTGCATTCTGACACTTCTCAATCAACGTCCAGTCCATTCAAATACACATCCATATAACCCGAACAATGGCCCAAAAAGCGCGCAAAGACCGGGCCAAGTCCAACGAGACGACCCTCAAGAACCTCCACATCGGCTCCCTCACCGTCAACGGCATCTTCCTCCTCTCTCACTTCCTCTTCCGGTCGCGCTCCCTCCTGTTCTGGTTCATCCTCTCCATCCCGAGCTTCCTCTGCCAGTACACGCTCGAGAAGACGGGCCGGCCCAGCTATGACCCGTCCACCAAGGCGCTCAAGGCCTCCGGCGAGGACCTCGCCGCCCCTGGCCTGACCGAGTACATGTTCGACGTCGTCTGGGTCACCTGGGCGGCTGCCGTTCTCGTCACCCTCTTTGGCAACTGGGCCTGGATTTTCTGGACCATCGTCCCTGCTTATGGCGTCTACAAGGGCTTTGGCCTGATGGGCGCGGCCAAGTCGATGGCTGGGTTGGGCGGTATGGGCGCCGCCGGCGGTGATGCTGCTGGTGCTGGTGCTGTTCCTGCTGGTAACAGGAAGCAGAGACGTGCTGCTGCTTAAAGTGGGAAAAGCTTTTAGTGGTATTGCATCTGTTCTGTCCGTTTTGCGCTGTCTATACCCTCTATTCTACCCTTCTTTCAACCACACACATCGCCGCCTTTGCCGACTACCACCTCAGTTACCTACGCCTTATGCCACTCCTGCTCCCTGGTCCACTCCTCGATAAGAGCCGGATCAACATCCTTCACCAACACATGGATATGCTCCAGCGCTCTCACGCTCTGCAGCGCCACCCAGTTCTTGAAATACAGCACTTTCTCCTCACCACTTGGACCCAGCCGATCTACAAAGTACCGCTTCACGAAATCACCGACGATCTTGCGGCTCTCGGGCGTCATGTCGCCCTTATCATCATCCGTCGCAATGGCGGTGCGCGTCCACACCACGATGTGGGTGATGCCCGGCTCGAAGCCGTACGGCCAGTCATTCAGCAAGACGCAGTAATCGGAGGGTTCGGCGAAGGGGACGTCGGAGACGGGCGTGAAGGGCGGTGCGCCCCATGTCTTGGGCAGGCGGTGGGCGAGGAGGTAGTTGGTCATGCTGCCGTACGAGGCCTTGGTCTCGGTCGTCCATTTCATGTAGCGCCGGAGATCGGAGGGCTTGCGTTTGAGGACGGATAGGTCATTGTTTTCTGTTCTTGTTGGAAGTGATCATGGTTCGAAAGTTAGAGACATGGGCAGAAAAGCAAAACGGGCGGGATGGCTTGTATCACTGATAATGCGTGGGTGTATACATATAATAATTGTAATGAGACGACAGTGATGATGATGACGAAGATGACAACGTAAGAAAGAAAGAAAAAGAAATCCCTACGAATAAGAGTGCGCAGTTCATCCCAAGAGTGATACTTGAATTCCTCATCCGTCTGTGAGAGCACCCATTTGTCGACAGCCGTAAGAGGAAAGGGGCTCTCCTCCACTACCGGGCTCGGGCTCGGGTTCGGGTTCGGATCATTTGCCGGCGGCTTGGATGGTAGCGCGTTGTCACCCATCTGAGCGTTTCCTTCCCGGGTTTCGCAACCGGGAACAGGAAGATCGGAAGGCGATGTGGGGTATTTCGGTTGGCTTGTGATTTTGGTAAGAGATCTTTTTGTGAGTTTAACAGTTCGTTCACAAGCAAACCTGCAAGTCACGAAGGCGCGGGATCGAAAAATCACTGATCGGACACTCGGTGGGCGGGAGCGGGGTCGGAGTTTCTGGGCGGTGGTACATAGGTTGTTTCCTTACTTGTGACACTGGTGAGAGGTTGTAGCGAATGTACGGCTCGTCCTTCGTTGTACCAACGTAATGAAAGAGTGCGAAAAGCCAAGGCAACGATGAAGATCAAAAGCAGTTATAGGCGTGTTACCTCGGAAATATCTCTTGGGAATGGAGGCAACAACATGACGATGGAGAGAGATAACGGCCATTCTGGGCTTCATTGTAGCTGGTTCCGATCTCAGGGCGCTGTTTCCCTGTCGTCCAGTGTCGTGGAAGTGGGACTGCCGTGCCGTGATTCGGAGGGGTTTCCTCGGCCTCGGGACGGGACCTGAATTGTCAACAAAACATCCCCGGCGTTGACGGTCACCGCCTTCCCTCAGCGGCCCGGGATGGCGTTGGTCAATTGGGCGCCTATTGGCAGTGGTTTAGGGGTGCTGTTACAGCGGTGCACAGGGCAGGCACACCTGTTGTAGCACGCTGTCACAGGGGCACCTGCCTGACTGCTCAGCGCACTGCATCCCACTCCCGTTGGACGGCACGGCAGAAACCGGTCTGGCCCGCAGCAGAATCGACCCACCCCTCAACACTCAACAACGGGACCTGGTCCGGGTATCAGAGCCCCAAATCACACCCCCCTGTTTGATCCAGCCGAGTGGATTGGATCGTTGGACCCCCGTCTCCGTTCCCCAGTCTGCCGCGTTTTTTGGGCTGCTGGAGTCAAGAAGAGTGGCCTTTCACGGGCACTTTTGGGGAGTGGTCGGACAAGAGAAGAAAGTGGAATCCCTTTTTTTCTAACAAGAGGAGCTCTCCGTCTCGCCTCACCCACCTCACCGTCCTCCTTCTCCTTCTTCCCCTCCTCCTTCTTTTCTTCCCTCTCCTTCTTCTTCTTCTTCTTCTTTATCCTTCTTTTCAGGTAACCGACAAGAAGGGACAAAGACAGACACCATGGCTGAGGAATCGCTGCTCGAGCGCAAGTACTTTGACGGGATCTACATCCCCGCTGGCCTTTTGGTCTTCGGCACCGTCATCGTCAAGTCGGAATGGACTCTCTACGCCGCCCTTGTGGCCCTCGTCTTGGGTGCGATCAAGTACTATAGGATGCGTACGTTATATTCCCATTATTTCGAGATGCTAAAAAATCAACGCGCTAACAACCTCTCGCTGCAGTCCCCTCGAAGGTCCTCAAGCCCGCTGTCTTCCAGGAGTTCGAGCTCAAGGAGAAGACCGTCATCTCCCACAACGTCGCCATGTACGTCCAGTCTTTTTTTACCCCTGAACACCCCCCCCCCCCCCCCCCCCCCTCAGAAACCCAAAAACTAACCCTTTTCCCCCTCCAAACAGCTACCGCTTCAAGCTCCCCACCCCCACCGCCATCCTCGGCCTCCCCATCGGCCAACACATCTCCATCGGCGCCGCCATCGAGCAACCCGACGGTTCCACCAAGGAGATCGTGCGTTCCTACACGCCCATCTCGGGCGACCACCAGCCCGGCTACTTCGACCTGCTCATCAAGTCCTACCCGACCGGTAACATCTCCAAGCACATGGCCTCTTTGCAAGTCGGCCAGACCATCCGCGTCAAGGGTCCCAAGGGCGCCTTCGTCTACACCCCCAACATGGTCCGTCACTTCGGCATGGTAGCCGGCGGCACGGGCATCACGCCGATGCTGCAAGTCATCCGCGCCATTGTGCGCGGCCGCGCCGCGGGAGACCGCACCGAGGTCGATCTGATTTTCGCCAACGTTACGCAGCAGGATATCCTGCTTAAGGAGGATCTCGATGCCCTTGCGGCTGAGGATAAGGGTATCAGGGTTCATTATGTCCTGGATCGCCCGCCTGAGGGCTGGACCGGTGGTGTCGGTTATGTTACCCAGGAGATGGTGGAGAAGTTGTTGCCGAAGCCGGCGGATGATGTCAAGATTCTGCTGTGCGGCCCTCCCCCGATGATTAGTGGGTTGAAGAAGACGACGGAGGCGTTGGGCTTTCAGAAGGCTAAGCCGGTTAGCAAGTTGGAGGATCAGGTGTTTGCTTTCTAAATGCATATGCCGGATGTGGATGCCTTCGCGTCTCGTCTGCGCTCCGCCTAGAGGAGGAGAAGATGAGAGGGGACGTAATAAGATGGGAGGGATGCGGTGGGATGGGTTCGGTTAATTTGCGTCTTGAGAGCCTTGGCCTCATAGCGCAGTCGCCGGTACCGGAAGGATCAAAAAAGAAAAAAGGAGTTCGCGAAGCTGTTCTGTTATATGCACTCAACAGTTCGTGGGATGCCAACTATTTATCCCTATATAAATATAATATGCTCGATTTTGGGTATCGTGTTCATATGGTGTCATTTGGGCTGCCACATTGCCCCGGGCAAGGTGTATGACATGAAGAGTAGGTAGCATCTTTGTCCATCTGTCACCTGCACGAACAATCGCCTTTCTATCAAACCTCATAAGACTATCGATCACCAAGAATCTATTGGACTCTTTTCCTTAGAGATTTACCAGGGATTGTGTGAAGTCTATGGTCTATTAACGCGGTACCTTCTGTGCGAAACCCGTTTCTAACCGAGGGAGCAGCGATTTGTTTACTTTACAACCAATCCCCCCTGAATAAATCCACGGCCCCCTTCAGCCCGTTTAAACGCCAAGAAACGCCACAATGACAACGCTCGTCCACCCCTTGTGCCCTTATTTCTGTGTATTATATGCCCCCTTGGTCCTACACCGCACCCTCCCAATCCTCAACAATCAGAGATTCAGAGGACATTATCCCAACTCCCCGTACCTGTGCCAGGTGACTCTTCCCCCGTCGTGGTGCCATTACCAGAATTACCCGTCTCGTCGGTAAGTAACATCCACGCATCACCATCGTCTCCTCCAGCTCCTCCATGCCCCCCAGCTGTCACAGTCTCATTATTGCCATTACCAATACCATCAAGGTTGCCAAGTAGATGGCATTTGCCATTACAGGTGATGATGTTGTTCCCAAGGTCATTGTAGTTGCTGTCGTTGGCGTTGGCGCTGGCGTTGGCGCCAGTACTCAAAAACAGGGGATCAACCACTGCGTTTGTCAAGTCCAAGTCGATTTGACCTATCCCTCCTATCCCTTCCATCCCGGTGATGTTGGAGAACATGTCCATGTTGGCGATGTCTTCCAGCGGGATATGGTTGGGGTCGAAGTCAGAGAGTGACGAAGACCCGGTGACGGTACTGTTATTGGCAAACATGGCGGTGGATGAGTCGTTCATCGTTCTGTGAGGTAGCTGGACTACCGGTCTGGAAGTGTTGTTGCTGCTGGAATTCATCAAATGCGGAGGTCCCACGGCAGTCGCGGGTCCTGGGCCCCAGCCGTCGTTGAATTCGGCACTGTTTCCAGTGGTCAAATTGGGTGGCGCTGTTGCTGTTGGCTGATGGTAATGCTGATTGTGAGAGGGAAGTGCAGAACTTCCGAACTTGAACAAGTCGGAAAGGTCGATGCGTTCGATGAAGGGCTGCTGCTCGTGGTGGACCCGTCTCCGTTTGGTTTCCGGTGCCAGTCCCGGTCTGCTTCCACCGCTGGTTCCTGTCTCACCAGCTTGCCTTCCCGGGCACTGAATACCACCACTACAAGCACCGAGTTCACTTTCCGGTGGTGGTCCGGTTCCCGCCGCTTCCCCGTCGCTGTTCGAACCCCCACAGGCTTGCGCCGTCGTCATTCCTACCCAACACCCACCACCACTACCACCGCTGGCTCCTTCTGGTATGATCCTGCCTCCACCTCCCATAGGCATCATTCTCGGCACCACCGGCCTCCCACCGTTCTTCGTATACCTCGACACAGCCGTCCTCACCAGCAGGGGAATCCCATGGTTACAACACCCATACCGCTTGATGTTGGGCAGATTGAAGAAGGCACCGACATCGCTTTGCTCAATGTCGAGGAGGAGCTGGTTAAGGTAGGCACGCGTGACAATGAGTTGCCGGCCGATCGATTCCATGCAATTGACGAGGTATTCGAGCTCGGAAGTTACCCAAGGCGGGAGTGGAACTGGCGAGGGAGATGAGAAGGCTTCTCTGGTAAGGTCGATATAGACTGTTGAAGCGCAGTAGAGGGAGAGGGCTACTAGGGGGGTTTTCTGTTGGGAAATTGTTAGTAAGTGAATTGTCAGGGGTGTGATAGAGGGAGTACAAAGAAAAACACCACATACATAAGGACTCACGGTCTCTCTAACCAGCCTCATGATCTTCACGACCTCCCTCGCAGCATTCAGTCTCCTCACTTTACTCCTTTCGCCCAGCCGCTTGTCGAGCCCATACTTCTTCACCGCATCGCAAGCAGCGCTATGAAGACAGACTACCGACGCGTGCAGACTCAGATTCACCTGCAGCGCCACCGTATCCGTGATGTTTGTGGGCAATCGGAACTTCTCGGGTAGGAACATGAAGGCATTACCCAAGTTGTTGTCAATCTCACGATGGCGCTTCCAGTAAGGGCCGTCTTGGAGGTTGTCGGGCCGGTCCGATACTTTTGGTCGGTGCACGTGGTTGAGCAGTTCGTTGAACAAATAACTTATGACGACGGTGCTAGCGAAGGAGGAGTAGGATGAGCCGCCAAAGGCTTCTTGGAGCGTGGGCGAGGCTTCATGAAGGCCTGTGTTAAAGGCATCTTCGGAGGCAGGAAGACGGGTTGTGGTCTGCTACGACGTTAATCTTGATACCTCAAACAAAGCCCGTCAAGTGGGTATTCTTACGTCTTTCACATCAATCATGATAGGCCATCCAGTGTTCATGGTGACATGAACGTTAACACAATAAGCACCCCAGAATGTTCTCCGACGTTCTTCTAGTTCAACCCAACTCTTGGGAGCAGGTAAGACGGGCCCATCGGATCCTTCTGCGTCTTCTAAAGGGTCATCGACTCGTTGGAGGCCCAGCATGTGCACAAGTCTGGCACACCTTGCGGCAGTCATTGCAGCTCTGGTGAATAGCATAGAGCGGGCCTCATTGATGGCGGTTATAATCAACGCTTGGGCGTGATGGAGCGTTATAAAATGCTCGCCGAGTCCCTGATTATCCACAATCAGCTTGGGAAACATTCAGATCCAATCCAAGAAATTTGACTAACCTTCAGCTCATCAGCCTCTAAGTACTGACGGGCACGGTGATAGAAGACATCGTAGTAACGGTCGTACATGGGATGTCCCTTTGCCCCATTTGCCCAGATTGCGTACTGTAAACACATAGGCGGACGCATATGCGTGGGCGAGTAGAATGCTCGCATGTAATTTCCCTGGTGGACAATGGGTACGATCTTTGGCTGGAATTGGAAGAACAATCGGTGCCTTTGCGTCCCATGATTTCAGCATATTCCGTCAGATAGGATGATTGGAGAGAGAACTCACAGCTCCTCGATCATTTCAAAAGGCGGTAGGCCCTCGAACCTTCCCAGCTCAATGAGGTCGTCACTGAAGTCTCCGATGCCACTCCCTCCTGCTCGAGGCGCATCAAAAGGTTGAGGTGAGTGTGGTCGCTTTGACGAAGTTGCTCTGTCAGGTGCCGGGACAGCTTCCATGGGGCTAGCTTCTTCAGACGCTGATCCACGAGACACAAATCCAAATGAGTGACTGGCTTGCTCGGAGCCTGATACCGTTCCTTCTGGTAACTCATCCAAGCTAGTCGTAGCACTCATGCTGTCGAGGCCAGCAGTAGCGCTCACATCATCGCTTGCACCCTTGTGGCCGGGGTCCAAGGACTGCTTGGTGACATTTCGGATTAGGCCTTCCACTTGAGCTGTCGTTGGCAATGTTAGCTGGCTTAGCCCGTGTATGGGACAAACAGAAATGACTTACCCAATCTCTCTTCGAGTTCCTTCACATTTCGCCGCTTGAAGTTCGGTTTCCTCCTTGATTCAGGATATACACACTCTCCCCCGGCCGTCCCACACCGTGTGCATACCGGCTTTTTGCGGTCACCTAAGTCACAGAGTCACAGCAAGTTAGATGCTCAAGCCAGTCAATGTGAGGGAGTGTCATGAGCGAGATGCGTCCACACTGCTGAACAGCAAGCATACTCACATTTCAGCTTTCGATTCCGACATGTCACACATGCCAATGGTTCGAGATCCGAGTCTGATTGTCCAGCAACTGGAGAGGTTTGTGCCGATTGTTGGACCCCTGACCCAATTCCCGACGTCCCTTCGGCTGTCGTTGTGGTATCCGTGTTGTCGTTGGCCATCTTATGTCCGATAACCCCGTTATCCTCTTGCTGCCGAAATCAGTTAAGCGTGCTTACCTAATTCCAAAGGCTCTTGGACAATCCGTTTATCGTAAACTCGCGGGTTTGCTGCAAACAAGACGCCGAGAACGAACACCGGGCAACCGGGGAAGATGAATGATCCCGAAGGCCGATTCAGATTGCTGCGACACGTTATAACCTGGAACTCCTGACCGGAATGAAGGGGGTTTGATAAGCATAACAGCCTTTGGGTGGCTTCATCGCTGCTGCTGACTTGATCCAGTTGGAGCCTGTGGAGGAATGACAGGGATTTCGGACATTTCACGGGCAGCACTTGCCCCGATGACCGAAGCGACCAGCTCGGACTAAGATTTGTTAATGCACTAACATTAACTATCATTACACAACCCAGAACATATGGGTTTCTGATGAGCAAGTAACAAAAAAGCAATCCCAACAGCGACTATAACAAGACTCTTGGAGTTCGAACAACAAGGTAATTTGAACTTTTTCCATTTGATATTGAATGTACTTAACCTGATAAAAGCCAGGTTAAGCATCGTACCGTCCGCTAAACTCGAACTCGCGGATTACATACCATAAGAAGATTGAGAGCAGAAGGAAGCAGTCATTTACTTCTCTTGTCAGCTGCTCATCCGAGAGGTATACGATAGGCCTCATTCTGTATCTGCTCAAAAGAGAAAGAAACGGTGAAATAAAAAGAACACAGAGCAAGAGTTTGCGAATGGTAATGAAATGAGATAGGTATGAGAAAAGGAAAGGAAAGAAAACGAAGATGCAGCAGGACGATACCCAACTGGGTTGAGGGTATGATACCCATCGCCAATTCTGGTTGCCTCAGTAGAGTAGATCGATCCATGAAGGACTGCAGCAGGTGTGTTCAAACACGACAGAATCCAGCCAATAGCTAGCTTCTCCCTCGACTTTTGGCGAGCGATAGGCCGCTTCGAAACGGACTTTTTCCTTGAATCCGAATTTGGTTTCGAGGAGGTTCTTCAACCACGCGATATCATCGGCCTGGTTTTCTTGTGTCTCCCTATTATTGAATCCATTGTTGGCGTCGAATTCGGTCTTGACAAGGTACTGCATGTAAATCTTGAAGGTATAGCGGTCATGTTGGCAGGGAGCCGCGTAAGCAGGGTTGCGTGAAGGATCCCAGAAGTCGCACATCTCCTTGGACTTCGCGTTGAGTGAAACTGAGGCCAGAAGCCTATCCAGAAGTGTAGATCCAAGCTTCTTGCGCCTCCAAGAAGTATGAACATACACGTGGGCCTCAACAGTGGCCCTGCTAGTGCCTGTTGTGCTGCCAGCCAAACCGGGCTTCCAAACCGAGAGGTACGCGAATCCAAGAACCACGCCTTCTTTGAGACTTGGAGGAAGGACCGTCTGCTGTGGGTGACTCGACTCAAATCTAATGCCATCTTTCAGCATGTCAACCCTAGCCGAGCCGCTAACGGCAACAATGAAGGGAAGTTCATGCCCATGGGTGTCCGTAAGGATTTTCTCAAAGTCCGCTGCTCCCAAAGGTGCAGAATCGAATTTCTGGATGGCTTCGCTGTTGTAGATGGATGCCACCGCCTCCATATCAGAAGCTTCAGCAGGGCGCAAATGGCATGGTACTTGGGGCACATTCAAGTCCGCGATGTTGACGTTGAGTTGAACTTTTGGTGGCTGGCGGCTCGACGGTGGAACCTCTCCTCGATAGAACTTCCCACCTCTCTTGGGCGCGAGCTTGCGTTTGCGCAGCAACTCCGATGACCAGTTCATCTGACGCCATCGAAGTTCCGGGTCCTGTGCCTCGCTCACTCGAGTCTCAGGGTATGTGACAGGTGCGAGAAAGCATCCCGTCTCTGGGTTGATATCACAATTGAAGTGATTGCGCTTGGATTTGAAAGATGCCTTTGCATCGACAGTTACGTCCTGGACCCATGATTTCACCAGGCCTTTGTTGTAGTCTTCAGTTTGAAGGCCTAGATCGTAGTTCCGGCCATCGTAAAAGTGACCGAACCGTATGGTGGGGTCGCCCATTTCGTTGTTGAACCGGTACATGGGGACTTCAACGCCGATCTCGTTGCGAATGTCATGGGACATCTTTGGATTGACTTCCTTGACTTCTTCAGGACCATCGCTGAAATGAAAGTCGGAGACGGAGAGAGGGCTCCGTTGCGAGCCTGGATAGTCAAGCCGGCGGACAGGAAGTTCATGCTCCATGTAATCAGCAGGCACCGGCGGGGGTCGATGCTCTTGCGGTCCTCTTGACTTCCAATCGGGCTGAGGACCGTGCCATTTCTTCTCTGCTGCCCAAGGTTTCTTCTCCGTTGCCCATGGTTTTTTCTCTGCTTGCCAGGGTTTCTTCTCTGCTTGCCAGGGTTTCTTCTCTGCTGCCCAGGGGTTTGCAGGCGCGTTAGCCTGATGAACAACGGCTTGGTCGCCCTTCAGATTGTGTGGACAGGCACCCGAGTTCTGGTTTCCAGCGCCAACCGGCTGATCGGCTTTCGTAACTTGTGGGCCCCATCCTGTCTGGGAAGTACTTTCCCATGGAGAGTTTTTGGAGTTGCCAGCCTGAGGAGTTGATTTCAACGCAGATCTGCTGGGTCCGTCTGGGTTCGAAGCAATATTGGGCTGCGCCTTTGGTTGCTGCTGTTTGCTTAGTCCTGGAGTGGCGGAAGTCTTTGTTTTGCTGAAGTCAACAACTTTGCCGGTGTGGTCTTTGATGACAATGCGTCGACCTTGATGAAGGTGCCAAAGATGAGGAGGAACTCCTGGGACTGGCTTAATCTTTGGCTTGAGATTTTGGTGGATGATAGCTAAGGGGAGTTCTTCTGTGCTTGGGGCACCTGAGTCAACCCGTATTCCGGAATCGACTCTTTGCGTGGCGGGAGCCTCGGGTTTGGTTTGCTTTTCGGCAGTCATTTTCAATGACCTGAATAAACGGTAAACCATGGTTAGCATTTGATAAGCAAGCGTAGTACTGCGTATACTCACTTTGTTAGGCGTCGGGAGGTTGATAGTCGCCGCGATGAGGTTCCATTCAGGTCGCAAAAGCTGCTTGGTTCGGCGATCGAACAAACCAGAAATGTAGATAAGTGATATACACCTAGGTGCGGGGCAGGAGAAGTAGCAGGTAATGGGCGCCTGTTCGAGACAGAATACCGTCGTGAGCTGGTGAGATGCCGTTGATGAGTAGGTGGTGTTGGATCGTCGTCGACTCCAAGTCCTCGGTATTCCTGCCGTAGGTCGAACTGCTTCGACAGTCAACTAGCTCGTGTAGGTGCCTCTAACGGGCGCTGGGTGGTGGGGTAAACTTCCGGTCGCAGACCCGACCGTTGGTGTGAGATTGATTGTATTGACGTGGAGGTGCTGGAAGAGGCGAAGGGCGCAATAGCTCGCGAGAAGGAAGGCCCGGGGAAGCGACAAGTGCTTGTCGCACTCAGTCGGAGTCGAATGATGATTGACGCCAGCGGTTGCGCTCTGTAGCTCCGCGAACAAGATCTCGTCGCAGATGCTAATAGGCGGTGGGATTTGGGAGTGTTTGGGTAGAGGTAGGAAGGTGAAATGGTTTATGAGAGGGGGGATGTTGCGAGAAAGAGAAAGCAGGAGCAAGCGGCTGCAGGACTGCCTTATAAGTGGAAGGGTTGAGCAGTAGTAGATGCCGTGGTGAATGGAAGGTGAAAAGATGGGATGGCAAGTGCACCTCAAACAAAGTGGCAGCTGCAGTGACCAGAATCTGATTTGAGGTCTGGCAGGCGGTACGTACCTTCCGTCTAGTGAAGTGAAATGTGGTGGAAGGTTGGCGGAAGCTGGAAGGTGCCGAACTGAAGATCCAGGTTCAATTCGAATCCAATCGTACCGATCAGACATTCAAACCTGTGGTGATTGAGAAGAGAAGTGAAAGGGACGGTACGTGCGGTCTCCAAGGTTAACCAAACCGTCTCTCGTCCAACCTTTGGACTTCAAAGGCCAACCCAGCTCAATGGAACTTGGCCAGAGTTCAGATGACAACTAGGTTGTGTGTCAGTGAGCATATCTGCCAACCACGCGCCAGTCCCAGGTCTCGAAGCCTCAGTCAAGTAAATCGTCCTTGGCTCTGTGTCTCCGTTCGCATGCACGCTTCAGTCTGTTAATCAAACTGTGAGGCTTGACTTGAGGTTAGCAGTATCTGCCGACTTTGGTCAGCTGAATTGTGTGTGTGCTTCATTAACTTCAGTCATTGCGCGCGGATTGAATACTTCCTTGTGATTCATGCATTTGATTCTGAGTTGTAGCCTTAAACGTCCGAGGCCAGCATGAAAATGTCCAGAGAGAGTCGAATTCCTACCCCAGTCTCAAGGCACGCCCGGTGTTTGATAACTTGAAATGTTATGGGATGAGATGCACGTTGATGTTGTCTTCTTTTTCCACTTGCGACGTCCGTTGCGCGCGTCGAATCAGAGTGTCTTCAGGATGGTTGAAGTGTTGACGTTGAAGGGTATCACGTGGGATCAGAAATCAAGTACCCGCGTACATAAAACGCACGAATCTGATTGGGTCAAACATGTGGTGGTAAGGTGGGGACGGGAATGCATGCAACAGCAGGGGCAGCCGATGTTCACGTCCATCACCTGGAATATCAACGGCCAGGTAGCCAGTACAACCAGATTCGTAGAATTGGCAATACCTGAGAAAGTCAGTTTCTGTCAGCCATTTCGATCTTTAGTCATCACTGTACACAAAAAGGCCGTGTAGAAAACCCACCGACCGCTTGGTTTTCGCATTTCGTGACCCCCGCCAACAAGATGCTGTCAATCCTAAGAAAAGCGAAGCTCAAGGACAAGGAGCTTCGCATTCTCATGCTGTAAGAGCTCACCTGCTTGCTTCCAGCCTCATTGTACTATGCGCAATCGCTGACAGATAACCATGCAGAGGCCTTGACAATGCAGGCAAGACGACAATTGTCAAGAAGATCATGAATGAAGACGTGAATACCGTCAGCCCAACACTCGGCTTCATCATCAAAACCATCGACTATGAGGGTTACAAGCTAAACATTTGTAAGAACTTCCCTTTCAACGAGCATATGTTAAGAAGTGCTCGTGATATCCAATTCTAATCACGATATCCATAGGGGATGTCGGCGGTCAAAAAACGCTGCGGTCGTACTGGAGGAATTATTTTGAAAAGACAGATGCGTTGATCTGGGTCGTTGATGCCACGGACAGGCTGCGCATCCAGGACTGCAAAGATGAACTCCACGGTCTGCTCCAGGAAGAGGTAAGTAATCTCCGCTCAAATATGTCTTGTACTCCAGTCTGCCAATTTTGTCCATGAAACTGACCCATACCTACACATCCAGCGACTGTCGGGAGCAAGCTTGCTTGTGTTTGCCAACAAGACCGATGTAAGGGGGTGCATGTCTGAGGACGAGCTGCGGGAAGTGAGTATACTCGGCGATCTTCCCTTGGCATTTTTTGATTGTGAAAGAAGTGATGCTGATTTCGCCAGGCTTTGCAACTCGATGAAATCAGGACGCATAAGTGGAATATTCTGCGGTGTAGTGCCATGACAGGAGAGAATCTCAAGGAGGGCTTGGCATGGGTGGTTGAAGATGCAAAGGCTCGTCTTTTCCTGTATTAAGACAAAGAGATGGTGGTTAGTGGTTGAAATGATGGCCCGCAAGGCACGGGCCGTATCCGAGATGTAAGACGATGTTTGGTTTGTCTGTTTTGCCCTGAGGATACGAGGCGATACATGAACAAAACGGTTGGGAGATCTGTCGAGCAGCGGTCAGCCTTCAGGGGAAGCGAGCCTCCCTTTTTATCCCCTTGAGGTTCCGCGTCTTCCAGAAGAACGGGGATCCGATCAAAGGTGGAGTAACCAAACAATGAGCGGTGATGGACAAACACATGGAAGGAGACAGTGGATGAAGACAGGACAGAGCTGAACAACATGGTACCTGTCGATGAAGGGATCGTGATAGGCATCTTTATATTGTATTTGAGATGCATGATCTTACCGTCCGAGTTGGGCACGGATATACAGTCCGCAAAGACTGATGGGAGCCTCAAATAGAGAGCTCTTGCATGGAAACGTGTTTCAAGGAAGTGATTGATGAAATGAAACGTGGAGGGCGGTAGCGCCTTGCTTGTTGATGAGACATGGGTCGACAAGGACGAGGGCATTTTGGTTTCTTGAACTCGAAAATCAAGCTTCCATCTTGGGCTGAGCTTGGCAGCACGAGCAGGCAGCCCTGTTGCCGGCTGTTGCTCGCTGTAACGATGCACTGTTGCAGCTCAGATGGCGCTCTCGAGGCAGTGGCACGAGTGGGCACCAGCTGCACAGATGGCATCGGATCCACCGTGTGGATTCATTGGAGGCTCCCGTCGTGAAAGTGTGCCCCGCTCCCGCTGTGCATCCCGGCTTTCGTGCCTTGCGTGCATCCAAGAGAAGCGGCAGCACCCGACATTGTACCTCTAGCCGCCCAAGATTTGTCCCTCATAAAGTTACAGCTCCGCCTCCAGGGTAGACGGCCAGGCGAATGATTGTACATATTTCATGTTGACATCAAGCAATCTGAACTGACGGCCGTCATTTCTGACCGCGTGCCCGGGACATCCCTCCATCCCTTTTTCCCTCCACACCTCTCTCTCGGCCGCCCATCCACCCCCCTCCTCCCCCCTTTCGTATCCTTCCGCTTCCCTTCGGCTCCCTTCCGGCGGCGCCCCCTTTCGTTCGTTCGTTCGTCCGTACCGCTCGGCTCCCGCCCACATCAGACAGCGACTGATAGCGACAGACAGCAAGCGACAGCAAGCGACAGCAAGCACGCACTGTCAAGCGTCGCCCCGTCCGTCTCAGTCGGTTCCGCTCCTTATCCATCTGCATACGCACCGGCTCGGGTGTGCTGCTGCTGCTGGGAGTGGTCTGTTCTTTTAATAACTTGTTTATAATTAATACTTGGGCCTTGTACCCCGGAGGTTGCCAGCCAACATGTCTGACGAGGTTTCCGACTTTTTGCGCTCCGTCGAGCTGTTGAAGGGAAGACGCGAGGAAGAAGACGAGGCACGATCGCGCGAGCTGGAACAAAAGATATTGCAGGAAAAGGCTGAGCGACAAGCAAGGCGACTAGGTGTGTTTTCTATCTACTCTATTATTCCATTGCTACAACTCCTTGTTTTGCTCTCTCTATGTCCTAAGTAGGCTGGGGATCGGATCAGGTCAGGAGGTTCACGGGTTACACATACACGCACACGCATACACGTCCAAGGGGCTGCTGCTGCTGTTGCTGCTCATCAAAGGGGCTGGTTGTTGCCCAATGTTCGGTGCGGTCTTGTTGTTGTTGATAACAAGATAGTCCAAATACGGGGCCAACGGGTGACCACATATGAACGAATATGCAAAGAGAATGCGAGGCTTGACTTGACTGATGAGGTCTGACTTACTTTTCGTCCCATGTTCACAGAGCGCGCAAGGTCCATTTCCCCTCAGAAATCGTCTCCGGCAAACACCCCAACCGGCTCAGCACACCACCACCACCGCGCGAGCATTGCCAGCATTGCCAGCACCATTCTGCCCCCCGATGGCGTAGACCTGTCCTCGCCCGCACACGAAACTACTGGAAGCCCCCGAGCGCGCTCTATCCAGCTATCCGACACCATGGAGCCCCTGTCGCTGGCCTCCCCCACAAAGGAGAACGAGTCGCCCTCGTCGCCGTCACCCTTTGACTCGTCCGAACCAAGCAAGCGATCGAGCCAGATCCTCACCTCCCCTTCGGCTGCCATGCCCTCTGCCCGTCCCCTCTCCTGGCAGAGGCGCCCTACATCTCAAGCTTCTGAGCGACCCAAGACTCGACCGTTGTCTGTTTTCGCTGCTGAGAATGCGGCTGCCACTCGGGCAAACGCCGCCATTACCTCTCCCACAGAGGAACAGCCACCACAGACGGAAGATCTCCCTTCGCGGGACTCAATTGCCCAGTCTTTGGCTGGCAAGGACCCCTCTTGGTTCAAGCAAACTGCCGACCGCGGCCAAGGTTCTGCTGCATACAGGAAATCACAGGTGGAGGATGAGGATACCGTTGACCCCTCCGACGTGTCGCGCACCCAGCTTCCCGGCATGACCCAAGACGCCAATACGAATGCCCCTACCGCTACAGAACCAGAGACGACGCCCTCCCGTCAGAGCCTGCTCAATTCTCCCCTCATTACCAGCGCACCGCGTCTGGACCCTCCAACTGGAGATGCCACCCACGACGAGCCCGAGCCGCCTTCTAATCGCCTGTCGATGATGTCTCCCAACAGCCGTGCCTCGCCTGCCACCCCAAGATCTGGGTCTCCTACCAAGGGTTTGGGTGGATTTGTACAGAGTGCCATGATGAAGCGCTCCGATAGTGTTAAGCGGTGGAGCGTGAACTCGGCAGGCCTAGCGCGTGCCGAGTCAACTGCGTCGAATCGCAACAGCATCTTGGGATCTCAACTAGGCAGTCCCACCAAGCAGGACACTCAGCCTGATGCTCCGACCCAGGACGACTCTAACTCTAGGCCGGCATCACGACCAGCTTCTAGACCCGTCTCGAGCTACGGAGAAGATAGACCAGTCACTCCCGCTCCGCTTAGCATCACCCCACAACCGGCTGCGGCCGAAACCAAAGAGACTAGCACGGAAGGCGGAGAGGAGGAGAATACGTCGGTACCCGTCAGTCCCTCCAAGACAATGGACCCCCGGCGGTGGAGCCCCTCCAAGTCATCGAGCTGGCTTGAGGCTGCTCTAAACAAGCCCGAGTCGCCAAAGACCAAGCCAGCCCCCAACGCCAACCAGCCGGCCTGGATGGTCGAGTTGAACAAGGCTAAGGCGCAGAAGACCGGTAACACTAGCGTTGATCTCTCACGCAGCGCCTCAGTGCCTCTTAGGAAGACCGAAGTCAAAACGGGTGGACTTATGCGGACTACCCCGGTTGGCTCAGGTCTCAAATCCACCACTGGCCTGAGCATCTCTACTAGTGCGCCCGCAGCAGAGAAGCCCGCATTGAGCGGCTTGCGTAACGACCTTGTCAGCCCTCTCTTGCGGAGAGGAAGCGAAGATCCGGCATCTTTGGTGGCAAAGACACCCACCACCGAAGAGGCCACCACCCCCGTTTTGAAGGATTTCCGTGCGAACCTGAAGTCGCGTGCACGACCCTCCTCCGGTGCAGGCGCCGAGGGTGAAGTGGATGAGCTCAAGAACGTCTTTGGCAAACTTCGGAGGGCCAAGACCGAGAAATGGGTGGCTCCTGACCCACTCAAGGACAACATTCTACGAGGAAAGTCTCTGCTTAATCAAACCGGAGGTCCCATGAGGAGCGAACGGAAAGATGAGCTCAAGGAGGCCATTCTCAAGAAGAAAGAGGAGTTCCAGAAGGCCAAGCAGGAGGGCCAATCACCCACCAAAGTCGCCAGCCCTGTCGTTAGCGAGAAGCCAATCCCTGAGGCGCTTGCCAGGAGACTGGAACTCGGTCGCTCTGGAAGCTTTTCTTCCAAGTCCGTCGATCTCCCAGGCTCTGCTTCTTCGGTCACGTCGCCGAGTGTAGCTTCTCCAGGCAGCATCCTGGACTTTGACCGGACAGGTCTTTTGTCACCCAAGAAGCGAGAACTTACTGACATTGCAGCTCAGATCGCACCAAAGCCTACCACTAGCCTGGACAAGGAAGCTTCTGCTGCAAACGAGGTGCAATCCACAACGCCCAAGGCAGTCAGTGTCCCAGGACGCCTGAGCAAGGTTGGTGGATTAGCCGACAGATTCAACCCTGCCTTGGCGGGAATGTTGGCCAAAGGCCCTCCGGCAGCGGCTTCAGGGGCTAGTAAGGGATCTGGGGCAGCTGAAGAGGATGCTACGCCCAAGCCTGGACCCCAGTTGACGCACATGACGAAGAACCGTGTCCGTGGACCTAGGAGAAAGGCGCCGACTTCCGTCCTTAAGCCAGCTGAGGAGACCGAGGGAACACCTGTAGTAGAATCACCGCCTGCTGCGAAGGAGGCTGTTTCTTCTCCTATTGAGGAGAAGCAGGTCACGCCGACTATGCCAAAGCCAGAGTTTATCACTCGCGTTGACTCTCGAGCGTCCGTGCAAGGCCACAGGCATCAACGCTCTGGGAGTGTCGCCGACCTTGTCAACTCTTTCAAGACAAAGGTGGCGGAGGAGCCTAAGCCAGCTGAACAGCCCAACACTGCTGATCTTCCCTCCCGTTCACCTACAAAGATTACTCGCGGCCGTTCAGCTACGAAGGTTCTTGAGCAAGCTACCGTGTTCGCTGCCCTGAATCAGCAGCCTTCAGAACCCGCTGAGCCCAAGAGCGAGGTGGCTTCCGCGTCACCTGTTCGCCCGGCTCTGGGCCATACTCGTTCCAAGTCAAAGGTCCACGAGCAAGCAGCTCTGTTCACAACACTGAACCGGCAACCATCTGAAGCTGCCGAACCTACCAAGGAGCCGGTTGCCCAGTCGCCCGTGCGGCCGGCGCTTGGTCATACCCGCTCCAAGTCCAAGGTACAGGAGCAGGCTGCTGCGTTTGTGAACAAAATGAAGGCAGAGCCGAGTGAGCGTAGTGCGGAGACCTCGCCTGTTCGACCTGCGATGGGACATACCCGTTCGAAATCCAAGGTCCATGAGCAAATTGCTGCTCTAGCTGCGGCCAGCCAAAAGCCCTCTGAAGCTGCTGCGGAAGCAGCTCCCTCGACACCTACATCGATCAGGGGACGTTCTCGCGCAAAGTCAATCGTTCAAGAGCAACTGGCTGCCCTTGCCACAGCCGGACAGCAAATGAAGCCTGCGGAGCCTGAGGCAGACATGGCTGCTCAGTCTCCCTCCCCAAGAAAGCTTGATATGAAGAGAATGTCTAGGTTCCTTGATGAGCAGACCCAGCCGATCCTGAATCCCGAAACCGAAAAGACTTCACGCCCGTCTTCCCCTGTCAAACAACGGGCTCTTCCCGATTTTCCTCGGACTTCGTCAACGAAGGACATCTCGCCGGTAAAAGACACCAAGGTCGACTCGGAACCAGTCGTGTCCGTCAAGGCTGGCTCTGCGCTATTTGGAGGCGGTGCTAACGCGGGTCTGCCTCAAGTAACTACGAAACCTACTTCGCCTCCCCCGACCGAGCCGGCTGCCGCTACGACCACATCTCTTCCTCCTCGTGGTCTCGTCAAGACGCCAACTCCCGAGCCTAGAACGGAGCTACCACCAAGGCTGCCTCTTACCGCACTATCGAGCCCATCCTTCACTTCATCCCGTAGACCTTCCGTCCCTGAAAAGGCCCCTACCCCAGAGCCCCAGCCTCAGCCAGAGGTGCAGTCCCCGCCGCCACCAAAGGTCCCTCCCAAGGGTGCTAGGCCGTTGCCCGCGACCCCAGAGGCCGAAGCTCCGCCTGTGCCCCGTAAGGACAGCATCCCGCTTCCTTTTCTCCCCAAGTTCGACTTTCAGGCACAACCTCAGCAACAACCTCAGCAACAACCTCAGCAGCAAGCTCAGCAGCAGCCGCAGCAGCAGCAGCCACAGTCACCCCAACACCAGCAAACTCAGCAACAGCCACGCGGTCTTCGACATACGAGGTCGGCATCAAAGTACGGTTCAGATGCCCAGGCACTGCTGAGTGACTTCTTTGGCACTGAGCGTCCTCGCCGTCGCTACATGGCCGACGCCGCCGACGTGATCATGCGGCGGCCAAACCCTGGCTTCCGCATCCAAACCCAGCGTGCTCAGCTTTACCAGTTCGCCGCCGACGGCAAGAAGCTGCCCGTTCCCGCCCACCGCGAACGTATTCTTTTTGAGCGGGAGATGTACCTCTGCACGCACACCTTCACCAATGAATCGGGCAAGAAGGTGAGCGAGGTGTACTTCTGGGTGGGCGACGAGGTTCCCGAAGCGGCCACTGATGACGCCCTTTTGTTTGCCGCCCGCGAGGCCAGAGCCTTTGGCGGCAAGTTGGTCAAGATGGTGCAGGGCAAGGAGACCAGCGAGTTCATGCAGGCGCTAGGCGGCATTGTCATCATTCGTCGCGGTTCCAGCAATAAGTTTGACTCGCTCGCGCAAACCATGTTCTGTGGCAGACGCTTCCTTGGACAGGTAGCGTTTGATGAGGTAGACTTTGCGCCTTCGAGCCTGTGCTCTGGTTTCCCCTACCTGATCACCCAGCAGGGCAAGTGCTACTTGTGGAAGGGTAAGGGGTCGGATGTGGATGAGCTTGGCTGTGCTAGGCTCGTTGGTATGGACTTGAGCCTGATGGGCGAGCTGGAAGAGATTGAGGAAGGATTCGAGCCGGAGAGCTTCTGGAGGGATATCTTTGGGGGTGAGGGTCCGGGTGTCCGGCCGATGAGCGCGGATCATTGGAGGCTGAAGCCAAACTACGAGAAGTACTGTGGGAGACTGTTTTGTTCGAATGCCAATGCCTCTGGCAAGGATCAGGTGAGTTCTTATTGTGACCTTCTTTGTTTACTGGCAGTTTAACATCCACTAACGCAACAACAGATCGTCGAGATCTCTCCTTTCAAACAAACAGACCTCCTCCCCACAAACATCTACATTCTCGACGCCTTCTTCGAAATGTACATCATCGTCGGTGCCCGTTCTCAGCATCAATACGCCTCCTTCCACAATGCCCTCGACTTCGCCCAAGAATACTCCATCCTCGCCGCCGGCATGGAAGATCGTCCTTTCGTCCCCATCTCCACCGTCGTGTTGGAGGGTATCCCTCGTGATCTCAAGAGCGTGTTCCGCAAGTGGTCGGACTCCCTCAGCCCGACCATTATGAATCCCCTTGGTAGCAACGTAAGTGTTGGCAGCGGCAGTCCTCCTGCCGACGTTAGGAGCCCGGGAAGTGTCAGGAGCTTCAGCAACTCTAGCATTATGAGCCAGGCCCCGGGACAAGCTGGCCAGGGTCAGCAAGGCCCGGGGTTGAGGAGAGGAAGAAGTTTGAGGATCGTGCCACTTAACCAGGCGCTCAAGGCTTTGCAAGACTAGGAGAAGGCAGAGTCCAAATGCCTGTTGTGAGGATCTATAGGGAGAGTGTATGAGTAATTTTGAAGTGGGAAAAGGACAGTTGAAAGGGTATATCTGTTTTACTTTGTTGGGAGTTTATTGAAGGAAGAAACCAAAGGAAAAAAGGAAGCATAAGTCGGGTTGGTCGGGTTGGGCTGCATTGCGATGCGTAGCATACTAAAAGGCGGTTCAAAACCTTTACCTAGACATACACACACTATATTGGGTCGCAGAACCTGCATAATTTATTTTGTTGAAGTCATTGAGGACCGGACTGTCATGATAGTTACTGTGATGCATCAAGATCTGCTAGTTTCCGTATGTCGGGATAATTCAGTACGAAGTGCGTTGTGTGACGAACTGCTATGTCACTTCGTTGCCACGGCGACACGACGGTCATTGAGACAGCAGATGAAACAGTGGGGGAAAAAGCACTATTATCAGCTTCCTCTGTAAGCACAAATACTTTTGTGTATATTTTGAACCCCAGAATAGTTTCTCGTGTCATGGAAGTTGTAAACCGCAACCCGGGTGACATTCACATGTTTGAAGCGTGCTTCAACTATGAAGAGGTGGATGACTTTTATAGTTTGGGGGTTCAATGGACCTACATCCACCGAAGCGGAGTTGAAGGACGGTTCGTCTATAGCTAGGTCTTCGTGCAATAGTTCTCTGTGCTCTGATTGGCTATAAGCGTGGTACGACCCTACAATTGGTCAGGGCGTCTTGCTAAGCCAATTTCTGATTGGTTATTTCGCGGACAGTGTCGACAATAGTCCGAGCTAGAATGTATTGGGTCCTTCCGTTTCTGAAATCCTTCACTATATTTCTCGATATCGCCTATTGATAAGGTTATCGTCACAGGAACGAGGACAGAAAATAAGGTTAGAGAAAAAGCAAGAGGGAGCAATTAGGTGAGGACGGCTACAGCCGTCCGAACAAAGAACGTTACAAAAGATACAGATGCCCACGCTTCACTTATACAGCGGGCGTTGCTTGAACAAGGGATCCAGCATCGCACCGGTGTCCGAGACTATTTTAGTTGATAACGATATTGCCTGCCCATCGAACAGCGAATCACCTCCTCGTATTGGCCCTGACCCACATCACTGAACGTCACCACTGTAGCTCGACACCAGTGGTCGCTTTCTCCAAACCAACCACTTCTCCTTCGACATCTCGGAGCAGAGAGCTGCCACATCCACGCGACGAAACCAATGTCTTTCAAACCATTTCCATTTACCCGGGCGACTATAGCAACCTAATTTCGTTTCCAAAACATTCATTCGCAGATAACTAATTCACAATGGCGCCCGTAACCGCCAACCACCAAGAGGCGCAGGGTACGTCTCTCCCATCCTCCCCTCTGAACCCATCTACCCACCCACGAGATCTCCTGACTAACCCCCCATCCCCCTCACAGAGTCCGTCAAAAATGTAATCCAAGACCTCCTAAACCTCATGGTCCAAGTCTCCCAATACGACACCAACCCCTCCTCCAGCAACAACAACACCCCAACCGGCAACCCACGAGCCGGCGGCGGCGGCCACCCCTCCTCGCGCGACGTCATCATGCAATCCCTCCAAACCCTCGACGCCTCCCTTCTCTCCGTCTACCGCACCGCGACCCTCCTACCCTCCTCCCCCTCCTCCCCCGGTCACAACAATCTCCCCCAGGGAACGGGAACCACAGAACTCGAACGCGCCGAAGCCGCCCAATTCGCCTCCACCTTCAACAACACGCACAACCCTTACGCTCCCCATTTACACCAACCGGGGCCGCAGAACCCAGGGATCCCGATCCCGCTGATTACCTATGTCGAAAATGGAAGGAACCCGGACGTGTACACGCGCGAGTTCATCGAGCTGGTGCGTAGGAGCAACCAGCTGATGCGGGGCAAGATGCACGCTTTTAGGGATTTCCGGGATGTTTTGGCGGGCGAGATGGAGGCGGCGTTGCCGGAGTTGAGAGAGGATGTGAGGAGGGTGGTGGAGGCTACGGGGGGGGCCGGGCCGGCGGAGGGGAGCGAGGAGAGGGCTAGGGAGGGGGTAGTGGGGAGTTTGAGTGTTGGTGGTTCTGGTGGGGGAGAAGGACAGGGACAGGGAGGTGGGCAGGGCGGCCAGCAGCAGTAGGGTGCATCGCTGAATGCTCCCAGCATGGGATTCAAAAGAGTGAGGTGCGGACGATGTGGACGGCCAACTGGGAGAGACGGTTCCAACCACAGCGAAAGAGGAAGGAAGTGTGGCTGTGGTCAATAGCCGCCGGCGGTTCCTTTCCAATTGCTAAGCTGGGCTTCGTGGATGGATGCGAGGGTTTACATGGTTGTTTTGTTGGGTATGGCGTTCAAGAAACAAAGGACAAAAGGGATCAGGCGTTTTGAGTTGGTTAACTTGCTGAAATGGGGTTATCGTGGCATAGCATGCGCATAAAGGTTCTCCATGAAGGATCATGGATAGGAGGTACAGCATGGACTTTAGGCGGCATGTCTTCTGATCACAAAAAGGATTTTTGAGCTACAGGGGACTAGAACACTTCATAATTGACGATAACTGATATCAAGAGTAAAAGCGAAACCAGTGAACAATCCCCGAATCGGAAATCACATCATCAACCAACCGTTCATCACCTTTCTTTCCGCCTCAAAATTGCACTTTCAAAAAGAACAAAGATCAACCAGCCAACATGCATGCTCTCTAGCAACCGTGCCAAGCAAAAAAAAWAAAAAWAAAAAAAAAAAAAAAAAAAAGGGCAACGGGATGGGGGAAAAAACGCAAAAAGAAGTGGACGAGCTGGGAATCGAACCCAGGACCTTTCGCATACAAGTTCACAATCTGAAGATAAGAATGTTATAAGTATGCTAAGCGAACGCTCTACCAACTGAGCCACACGCCCTTACTTGTTGTTATTCCACTGTTCGTAGTTTAGTCCCTATGTAGCAAGACCTATTCTAGTTTGTGGGGGGAGGACGATAATGATGATGAGGAGGAGCACCACCACCATGGCCACGGAGGACAGACACTGCTCAAATTCTTTCACAGTATCAATGTTGTTAGCTAACCTATTTATTAGTAACGATACTAATGTCGATAATTTTACAGTTACCAGTCTCGTTCACCAACACCAATCTACTTACTGCCGTCCAAACAACCTCTTCAACTCAGCATGCACACTCCTCCGTTTCGACAGCGTCTTCACAGGGGCAGGCATCACAGGAGTACCAGTACCCGACGTCGCGTTCCCTACACTCGGCGTCCGAGTCCGCGTCCAAGCTGGTCTGAGACCTGAACCTCCTCCCTTCTCCTCCCCTGTTCCAGTTCCAGTCCCGGGTGAAGATTCCGATGATGAAGCCCAAGTTGACGATGCTGGAGTTGAAGGCATATGTCCTTGTCCCTCCGTCCCCGCGGTACTAGTACTAGTAGAAGCAGCCGTTACCGCCGACCCCCCAATGGTTGGTCCGCCCTTGATGCTGGGTCTTTTTACGAATCTTCTTTGTACGGTGAAGTTTAGGGGTATCCGGGCAGTGGGGCCGTTGGGACCGTTGGGTGGACTGCTCGGGGGACTGTTAGGGGGGCTGTATGGTAGACTTCTCGACGGTAGCGTTGGTGACTGGGGATGGGATTGGGATTGAAACTGGGGTGAGTGGTGTCCTTGGCTTTGGTCGTGAGCTCCTTCCCGACGAATAGAGTGCGAGATCGACCTGCGGATCGTTGTCTGCCCGTTAACATTTGGATACGCACCTGCGGGAGAAGACTGGCCTCCTCCTACTCCCACTCCCACTCCCTCATCAAGAGCCCCTTCTCTCCGTATAGAATGAGACACAGACCTCCTGATGGAAGTTCTTTGTGCTTCTGCCCCTGGGTATGACGCCTGCAAAAAAGACGACGGTGGTTGAGAAGTCGAGTACACCGAAAACCGATTTGCCAACAAGTCTCTCTCAGTTTCTCCTGACGAAGATGTGTTACTGAGTTGACCCTCCCATCCCCTCGTAATCGCACTCACTCCCTGCCCACCCGCCCGAATCGAGCTGCGGACCGACGACCTCCCCCCCGGTGACGAAGAAGAAAGGAAACTTGAACTGGTCGACGCTTTGACAGGTTGATACCGCTCCAGATACTCGGAGCTAGTTGATACAACTGGAATCGACACCGTGGCGGAGCCCATGCGGTTCATGGATGATTGTCGTGCTTGGCCACTTCTCAGAATCTGGATCGGTTTCGGCAGACTAGCTGCCCCGAGCTCGTGGGTTTGCGCCCTTTGCGGTCTAGTTGTCAAATTGGGTTGAAGGTGAGGAGAAGAAGAGGAAAGGCTCGTGTCGGAGCGGGTGGGAGTTAGTGGACGGTAGGGCTGTTGGAGGACGCGTAGGAGAGGTAGTGGTTGGTTTACGGGAGTGTGGCGTTGGTCTTTGCTTGCGATGCCTCTTTCGAAGATGGTGGCGACGCTTCGGACGGAGGAGGGACGGGAGAGGGTTTCCGACTGATTGTTGTAGGAGGAGGTGATTGGGTTTGAGGAGACATTGGAGTCTGTTGAGAGCCATGAGTCCCTGGATGAGTCTTTGGCTGAAACCTTGGTTGTCTCTTTGGGATGGTTGGAGGACATGGAGGGGACGACGAGCGGTTGTTCGCTCACGAAGGAAGTTCCGGTGCGAAGATTGGGAGTTCGTCGCCCAAGGACTGATGAGGGCCTGGATATAGCGTCGATGGACGGCACTGGGCTTGTTGCTCGGGGGGAGATTGCGCCAGATCGTCGACGGGTTGAAGCGCGAGAAGCTATCGGCTGAGGTGGTGTTTGGATAACGGTAGCGGTAGACGAAGTCTCGGATAATGCTTGACTGATGGGTCGCGGCGTCGAGATTGTGCTTGTGTGGTCGTTCATTTGTTCTCGGGGCCTATCATGACCTGAGTTGACAGCTGACGGAGATTCGGTCTTGCGATCGATATGTTCTCGCGCTCCCGACCGCATCCACTCCGGTATAGACTTCATCAAGCTCGGTCTAAAAGCCTCTCGCCCAACAGGGTCAAAGATGTTGACATAGATAGTCTCGGGTTTGACTGAACCGGAGCTTGAAGCCATCTCGTCCCTGCTTCGGTTGCCTGTTACAGACCGGTTATCCACCGCCCCCCTCCTCAACGGCAGTAAACCACCCTTACCACCATCCCCAATCTTCTTTTCCTCCTTCTCCCTCTCCTTCTCCTTGTCGCCCTCCCTCATCTCCCACCTCCTCCTCGTCAACCCACCATCCACTCTATCAATCCTCTCCAACCCCTTCTTCACAACCACCTTCTCCCTCTCCTCCTCATCCCCATCCCCAAGCCCCTCCTTTCCCTCAACCTCAGCCAAACACTCCTTACAAAGCGGCACCTGATCAATCTCCCTCCCCCTCTTTCTACCCAGCATCTTTCTTTCCCTCTCCTTCTCTTTTTCCATTTCCCTCCCCCTCTCCCTATCCCGCTCGTTTTCCCCCTTTCCACCATCATTCTCCACCTTTGCATCCCCATCCTCAAAAACCTCCCCAACCCCCACCCCCGGCGGTCTCACAACCCTCTTACTCCCGCACAACAAACACCCATAACAAGCTCTATGCCAGAAACACCAGCCCAGACTCACGCACTCCTCCCCGCGCAGAACCACTTCGCCGCACACCCAGTAAATGGACAAGTCGATTATGGCGCGGTAGCATGGGGGGCAGGCTGGTCTTGGTGCTTTTTTCCAGCTGCTTCTTCCATTAGAGGTGCTGCGATGGAAGATGTGCCGATCGGAAGAGGGGTAGGGGCGCCAGCAGAAGGTGCAGGTGAATGTTGGTTGTTCTGGAGGTAGGTTGCTGGGAGCGGTGGTGGTGGTAGCTGGGTTATGGGTGCCGCCACCACCGCCGCCACCGCTGCTGTTGGATCTTGATTTGGATTTGGAGGTTGAATCACGCTGAGTGTGGATGGCTGAGTCTATAGATGAGAATGAGGTGCGGTTGCTAAAGGAAAAGGAAGAGGAGCGGCAGGGAGGTTTTGGTGGGTTTGCGTCTTGGTTTCTTCTCGAGGGCCTTCGTTGGATGTTGAGGGGTTGGCGCGGAGGGGGTTGTTGTGGTTGAGGGTTGGGAAGGGAGGACATGGTGAGCGACGTTGGCGTTCGGAGAGGTTAATTGTCCTCATTGAAATTCCTGTTCGTTGGCATTGGCGTTGGCGAGGATGAGGAAGGGGAAGAGTATATGGAAGGTCTTAGATATGTGGCAAGTGAAAGATGGTGTTTGCATCTTTTGTCACTTAAACTCCGGGATGAGATGCGTTGGTGGGTATAGGTCCTAGAAACGAATGTCTGTTGAGCATACGTTATGGTGAATATGTATGATGAACTCTCTTCTGAATGGATGTGTGTTGGTTGATGCTCGGTAAATATGGAAGCCGATGAGTTGAAATGAGAGAGGGTTCAATATGGTCGGGCAGAACATATACTCTGCCGGGCTTTCTCATTGAGAATAGCACATGGCATCCTTGAGCATGTCCAACTTGAAGCCTTCATGTCAGCTCGGGTTTTGTAACAGCAACGGTGGGGAAATACTGACCGACAACAACATTGGCAAGAGCCCCCCGCTGATCGCATCACGCACCGGGAACAGCCATGGCAAGGGAAGAACGATCAAAGTGCAATAGAAAGTACAATATTTTCAGCTTGCTGATGTGATCCTACAATAAAACCTATATCAACACTCCAGCAATACTGGCTAACAAATAGCTACACAAGGAACTGCCAGCGAAATATCAAAGCCTCCTCCTATTTGTAACCATGTCCATATACACATCAACTCCATTACCAGCCAACGCCCTTTCTACCCCTAGAATGACAGATCGAGCAATGTGAAAATAATAAGAGCACCACGCCTAGCAGAACAGATACATAACACAGTCATGCGGGCTCTCCTCTGAAGGTACGCCGAAGCAACCATGAGAAAGAACAGAGGGGCAAGACCCATAAGTACAAAGTAAGAAAATCGATACAGACCGCCCATCCAGCAGTACATAAGAACACAAGAAAGTATTGAGGGATAGGTGACAGTATCAGTTGTAGCACTGACGGTTTATTCGAGTCGTGGCCCGCAGTGCTGAAGCCAAACTAAGGCAACAAAAGTCAAGCCTCTCAGTCGAAGGCCAAGCGCCGGTCCCCCCTTACTTACGGGTCTTTGGCCTGGCGAGCTGATTCAACCTACTAAGACTGATCTTAGCCGCCGCCTTCTTGACCGGACTTTCGTGAGACTCTTTTTCTTTGCCCGCAGCAGTTGCAGAAGCCGAAGCAGTGGCGGTCTTCCTGGCACCAGCAGCAAGACTCTTTCTAGCAGCAAGGCTCTTGCGAGGGCTCACAGGAGCAATGCTCTTTCTGGCACCGTTGCTCTTGGCCGGCGCTGCAGCCGGCTTCTTGGCACCAGCGTTGGCTCCAACCAGTCTCGGGGCAAGAAGAGCATCGCCCTCCGGCACCGGTTCCTGCTTCTGTCTCTTGGTAGCGCGTTCGGCCATCTCCAGTTCCTCTTCATCGGTGCTGACACGATTGCGCTTCTTGGTGGCGAGGCCGTGTGGCAGAGCGAGGTAAATGGGCGATGGGTCAGCTGGAGCCTCATTCTCCTTGTTGTTTGACAACACCACGGGTGACATCTCCTCTTCTGGGTCGGGGAAGCTACCGGGCATGCTAGACTCGGACACAGTCGGAAGGAGAGACGGGCGAACAGGGCGAATGGTAGATTGCCCCGGGGAGGCGCCGAACGATGGGCGGGACACGCTCTCAAAGTTGAGGATGCGTTCACTGCGGAACGAGAAGGAGTCGGAAGCCGACGATGCCTCGACTGTTGTGGAGTCAGCCTTGAACTGCTTCACGGCAGAGGGCTCTTGGACCGAGCGAGCTTCAGTCTCCTCGGGGAGATCGGGGTAGAGAAGACCCCGGTCGAGTTGTTCCTCGCGCAGGACGGCGTCCAAAGAAGGGTAATAGACTTCGCCGAGCACCTTACGGGGCTGGGACTTGGAAAGAGCCAGCTTGACGGGAGAGGGGGACCTCAGCGCTTGAGCGACGGTGGCGCGCTGCGTCTCAGGAGTGAAGGCCACGTGCTTGGCGAGCCTTCCGCCTGGTGTAGTCAGAGGAGCGGAGGTAGCGGTCTCCTCTGTACGCGATGCAGTCGGGGTCTTGGACGTGGGTGTTTTGGAACCAAAAGAGGCGGGCAGAGGGATCTTTGTCTTGATGATGCTAGTCGTGGTGCTCCGCAGAATCGACTTGGCGCTAGCAATTCGGCTCGTGGGAGTCTTGACATCAGCCCGGGGTGTCTGCTGGGGTGTCTGAGTTTCCTTTTCGTTATGCGTCTCCATCTCGGTGTCGATTTGTTGCTTAATCTCCTTGCTGGCCTGCTTCTCAGCGTGCTTCTCCAAAGGCTTCTTAGGTTGTGTCTCGGATTGCTTCGCGGAATTCTTGGCAGGTTCTTCCTTAAGGGTGGGAAGCTTGCTCGCAGTGGCAGGTCGAGGCAAGGCACTCTGGATCGATTTGGCGGGGGATTTGAACAACGACTGTCGTACCGGGGTTCTTGCGCCTGTTGACCGAGCAAGAGAGGATCTTGTGGGGCTCATAATGGATTGGCGGACAGACTTGGGCCGAGGAATGGTCGAAGCAGCCGCAGGCTTGGGGATGGAGCTGGCGGCATCGCGGATGATGGCACGACCCTTGGAGACGTCATCTTCCTTATTCTGACGAAGACGCTTCGCAGGCGATCGGCCCTCCTCGTCCTCATCCTTGGCCTTGGCGGTAGAAGATGTCGGAGTGGGCTCCTTGGAGCGACGGCTTGGGTCGATGTCGTCGAGGTTCGCCTTGGACTGAGATCGCTTGACGCCCTTCTTGAGAGGATCGGGAACGCGGCCCTTCTGAGCCCGGAGGACGGAGGGGTGATTCTCGATCGAGTCCATCTTTTTGAATTGGGCCATGTGGACTTCGCTGAAGCGATCTCTCTTGCCGGTAGGCTTTGCGATCTTGCGGTTGGCCTGTTCCTCCTTTTCCTTTTCGGCTTCGCGCAGGCGGATCTCGTCCTTGTACTTCTCGGCTTCTTTGCGGATGTCCTCCATCATGCTCTGGGCTTGGGTACTAAGGGCTACGCCGGCTGCTGATTGGGCGACACGGCGGAAGGTGAAGTCGGACTGTGGGACCGAGACCTTTGTGGGAGTGGACTGGGCGATGGGCGGAAGGTCGTCGTTGCGGTTGGCGGTTGGCTTGATGTCAGTAAACCCCAAGCGCAAGCCAGACGAAGGGGCGTGGGCCATGGTCGGATGGACTTTGCTGGGATGCATCTCGGACATGGGCAGTTTGACGGGCGACGACTTGCCCGGGGTCCTAGGGACGCGCATTGGTGACGAGGCTGCGGCGCGACTCTTGCGGCGTTGAGGCGCGGGGAGGGTTTCTGGTTCGGCACCACTCTGGGTTTCGGAGACGGAGTGAAGGGTAGACGTCGACCTAGATGAAGGTTCCTTGACGGGAGACTCTGGCGCCTGGGATCGGAGAGGCAAGGTTAGCACACGCACGGAGGGTGTTGGTGACGGCGACGGCGACGGCGACGGTGTTGGTAGAGGTGGTAGTCGTAATAGCGGCATGGTAGCAACAGGATACAGCACGGGCAGATAGGTAGTATTCGCTGCTTTGTTTGAGGTTTGTTTACGCGACAATTGGAGGAGCTCGTACCTGGGACAGGCTTGCTAATCGTGCAGAACGGCGCGTCATGGTCTGTAAAAGATGGTGACAATGATGGTCAATGCAGAGATTCGCGACGATTGTCGAAGTGGCTTGTTTCTTTTTTTGTGCGTGGTGTGATTTCGGTTGGAAGGCGGTTGGAATGCGCAAGGCGACGATGGGCGACAATGGGGAATGGAAAATGCGAAGAAGGCTTAGAGAGATTGAGACGTGTAGGGGTGGAAATGATGTCAGTCGCAGATCAAAGAAGGGCGGAAAGAAAAGAGAAAGTGGATGAAGTGGAGGAAGTCGAGGTTGGGCAGAGGCAAGCGAAAGCAGCAGCCCAGCGTGGTGGGGTGGAGCGATTGTTGTTGTCTGTGTTTGCAAGACGGACGGGAGACGCAAGCAGTGTAAACAAACCACTGCACCGTGGTTGCACAGTGAAAACTTGTCAAGATACTGTACCTATGTTAGGTTCCAACGCAACTTCCGTTTTCGAGCTCATCTCGAAGTCAAATAAATGCACCTTCCTATCTTAACCACTTCTTCACTTTGACTTGAAAAATCTTTTCTTCTCCAAACCCGATTTTCCTCTCTTCAACTCAATCTCAACCTCTCGTCATCTGGTGTCGGTTCTGTGCCCTACAAAGAACTTCAGCAACAACCCAAGTGGCAGGCCGGAATTCTGCGGTCCCCTTCTCAGCCCCATATGTCTTGAACGCTTCACTTGTCTTTTTCTTTTTCGTCGTCATGTCGTCAACCCCGATTTCCCGCCAAAGAGACACCGCCGTCATGGCCTAGCAACACATGGACCGAGTAATCACTGTCGCGACCGAATATTGGCACCGAACCAGCAAGAGTTGGAAAAGCAATGCTTCCACTTGCCGAAACAGGCACATGGAACAGGTCTCACCTCCTCATGGCCAGCAACGGAGCAGTGTGGCCTCAGGCACCGGACCACGCTTCAACCAAACTACTCGATATCACGAACCGATCTCCTCGAGGGATGATGATAGGACTTCAAGGTCGAAATTCGAACAAGACGAAGTAGGATAGACAGCAAGTCGCCCGGCTCCATGACCAGCTTGCTCTCAGCCTCTCGCCCACCCTTCACAATCAGCAGTCGGGTCGATATCTTGCTATGCATAACCGCCATTAAGGAAGGGCATTGTTCGCAATTTTCCGCATCCCCTCAGCCGACTTGATGAAGATTATATCTGACGAGACCTTCACCTGTGCCGCGCATGCACGTTCAACAACCCTTCAAACTTTGCGCTACATACATCAGCACATGCAATGTCATGGCATGCTGCAACTTGGGATTGCGGCTCACTATGGCCAGGACCAGGTCCTTCAACGACGGCCTTGTGGTAAGGAGGCCCAGTACACACCTACACACACATCTTCAGGCAGGCTTCTACTCCGAAACCGCAGCTAGGCAGATGAACCACTAGAGGCAACATCAGAACAAAAGGCGTGGATGACCAGCTTTCTCGAACTCGCGCAATTCTCAGAGCGATACGGTCCATCACCTCAAGGCCTGCAGACGGCGGTCTCCGTCGCATCTCGCCTATTGCATGCTACCACAGTAGATGTCTGTGATCAGCACCAACCCTACAATCCGCGCCAGCATCAGATACGCCACATACGTGCCAGCGTGGGTTACATTGAAGATCTGTCGGGTCGTCCTCTCAGTCAGTGTCGGCAGTGTCGCAATTCCTCAGTCATTCATCACACCCGGGTTCGGTTGTTGAAAGGTATCAGTTATGTCAGTCACTTCGCTGACGTTCTAGTCCTGCGCTAGAAAGATTACAAGAATCCTTGACATTGTTGCGACCACCAGTTGAGCCGTCACTCTGTCCAGTTCTAACAACGCTAATACAAGTAGAAAAACTCGGAGTGGAAAGTCAACCAAGTATTTTGACATGGCTAGATCGCTTCAGACTCCAAAGCGTTATAAAAGCGACCCATCACCCTCACTCAGACTCGTACCCGTCCCAACATCCCGTCGAGCCGTCCAGTCGAGCCATCCAGTCGAGCCATCCAGTACGCCACACAATTTTTCATCACAACTCCCGGTCCGTCACAGTTTGGCTCCGGAAAGTGCCATGACGTTCTCAAGTCCGACAAGGCGGCTCTATCCAAGCGAGTTCGGACGCAATTGGTCGGACTTGATTCGCCCAGACCTACCAACAGCACCAACGCCGACACCGGGCAACAGCCACACCGAGCCACCCTCCCACTCCCACTCCTCCCACCACCAAACCACCATCAGCTCCTCGGAGATGCAAAGAACAAACTTTGCAAGGGAACCCGTGCTGATTCGCTGTCTACCCCGCTAATCCAGTTTGTCCCCTCATTGGATTGTTTTTGTCCTGATTTTGTTCCAGGCATTGCACAGAACGCGGCAGGGTAATCCCACGGGTACAACTTCCATGACAATGAATCCCACATGCAGTTCGCTGCTTTTACCCCTGACTAATCACTCGGTAGCTTTCGAACAGCTTTACGATTTGTCCTCTTCAGTCGCAATACCTATTGTCCACTTTGAAGCTCTCTTCTGTCTCTGGCCAGCAACCTGGAAGCGTCTGAGAGTTCAGGTGGGAAGGGAAGCGTGCCAGAGTGAGAAACCTGCATTGGCCAATACCACCTCAAGCAGGGGCTTTAATCCCGAGTTGGAGAACTGTCGTTGCTTTTTTCTCCTCTTTATGCACGCACAATTGTGCACCTTCGTGTTCCCCGCGGCGCCAAAGTCAGCCCCAAAAACGCGGCTCATCCGGTCAATGGTAGGGTAACCAATCACACTCATCGGTTCTTGGCATCACTCGTCTCAGTCTTTCCCACCACTTCCCGGTCCTATTGGAATTTCCTATACTTCAACAGCCACTGCATTCTCTATGCACTCTTTTACTGGATTCAAACACATTGACCTGAATGTGTCACCTGGCCCGTCCGGACCCGTTACGGAGTTCGGCACGTGCCCTCAGGACAGCAGCCGAGACGATACCGAGTTCGCCAAGCAAAATGTGTGGTTGACGCCCGCTGCAAAACCTCCAAACCGTAGAGCACTTACACGACGTTGTAGACAGGGGTCCTGGAGAGTAACCGGAGCAGCAGTTTGGAGCAGCCAACTCGCTGGCTCGATGCCTGGCACTTACAATATCAAACAAACAACAACCACAAGGGACGAGAACCTTTCTCCATTCTCCAAGGCCACTGAAACAGAGACTATTCCCCCAATATCACGATCCACAATGGAAGGATCAAGATGTCAGGGCGGAAGTTGACAGTAGCGTGCCCGCTTGTTTGGTGGGCTCAGGTGACCATGGAAAAATTTGATGGTATTGGTGCCTTGGCAAGGCGAGGGACATCAACAGACATGAACGTGGCTCCGCTACCGACCCGCAACATGCCCCTCAAGGTCGGGGCGCCAATGATGCATGAAACCTGCAATACCACACCTCCCACCTTTCATTCCCCTCCCACCGCTGCGGAGAGACCGATCTCGCTGACAGCTTTCGACAACCTGACAACCTCAGTCCAAAGGATTTGGCAACCTCCTCAGAATGCGAGTTACTTTTGTTCAGACGGACGTCATTGTCTGCAGACGTTGGGAACACAAGCTAGGTGTAAGCTGCGAATTCATGGCAGCTTGAAGCTCACTGCCGTATTGAGCTGCCTGTTGGTGAGAGAGACCACCTCACCCATATTACGTGGCTCTATAGCCCTCTTGGAGGAAAAGAAAAATATTGTACGGCTTCCAACGGCCTGAGATGCGTCATCGGAATGTGGCCAAGAATTTGTTCCAGAAGCGAGAACTCCTCGACACCAAAGATTCGATCGATTTCGCGGGTTCTGCTTCACACACCCGAACCATAGGAACCTTGCAGAATGTGAGTAGTCCTAGAGTCCTACACGCCACGACCAAGGCCAGATCTGCCCTCGACAGTTGCTCCATCATTCGAGGTGACGAAGGAGGCTCATAAGAATGCAACCCACAATGGGTAGTAAGGAGTTAGAAACGAACAGCAACCCATTGCCCAGTTGCGAGCTGGAACCTGTAGGCATTGCCATTTCAAAGTTGGCTCCGATGTTTGCGTGGTTTGCTCCGGCGAACATCGCACTAACAACGTGTTCCTGAGACTGTTCCTGAGACGGCTCATGCGGCCTGTCACGGTACCTTTGGTCTATAATTCCTCTGTGCCAAATCATCTCAAGACTCTTAGACAAACCATCATTGGGAGTAGAGACAGCCTGATCTCCGTACGCAAAGTTCCGAGATCTAACAACGAAACCTGCCCAGCCTTATCGACATTCCTGTAGCAAAACAGACCAAAGCTGCTGGTATGTAACGACAAGCAGCCATCGAGGTACACGGTAGCTGGAGACGAGCACAACGGAAGACAGAGAGCCAGCCGGCCGGCCAAGCCTACGCAACTCGAATCGTCTGATGGTGCGGGTGCTGCAGAAAGACTTCCCAAAGCGGTATCGGGAATTCCACTTGGCAACACGACAGGCACCATTGGCTCCAGACGAACTCGTCCGCCAGATGCCACTGTGGGGAGCGGGCTGGCAGCCAAGCAAAATCCGTCGATGTGGGAAACACGAGGAACCAGGACGAACGGGAAAGGCTTGCTGAGGGCCGCGGGGTCCAGGTACGGTAGCCACTACGGAACATAGCCGTACCCAGAGAGGAGCCGGTGCTGGTGTTTCGAACTTTCGTCTGGGGAAGCCTGCAACGTGGAAGAATGCGTTCGGAGGCTGGGGGTGGAACGGGGCGTCAACGTCGGTCGTCCAGGGAGTCGATGGAGCCATATGGTTTCCGGGCTAGTGTCGTCAATGGTGGCCATCTGTGCCATCCAACAGAACGGACGCAGGTGACCCATTTTGGTCCCAGGAAGAGCTGGAAGGCGGTCCTGTGTTGTCTCGGGGGTGGGAAGACACTGGATATTTGTCTTTGGCCAGACTCGCCAGACCACAAACTCAAGCTGCCGGCGGGGCTCCCTTCCTCCAGTCTTTTTTCGCGAGTGACAAGCTCGAGGGACAAGCCAAACAAGCCAGGCAAGCCTAGTGTAGCGGCGGTATGCGGGGCCATTGGGGTAGGTATGACCCCGGGGCCCCTGTGGACGACATCCAGTGAGGATCCAGCGGGAATCCAGTGGACATGGGCGGAGGCTTGCGGACCCTCCACCCACCACCAGGGGGATTAACATTACATAAAACCCTCCCATTCTTCTCTTTTCTTTACACATGCGCAACCTGTCATCGACCTTCAGCTTATCTCTGGCCCTCCAAAAAAAACCGTCTTCAAGTCGAGCCTTGACACACGGAATCCGGGGGAACGCGGGACTGCTTTGATTTTCCAACCCCCTTTTTCCGTACAGACGCTCTCTGCCTTACCTTATCGCCGGTCCCAGACTGTCGGATCTTACCCCCATTCCCCAGATTTCAGATTCGAGATTACGCACTGATTGGCGCCATCATCATCCCTGGTTCCCGAAGCTGTCCCTGGACCAGTCCATCTTGTTCGGAGAATTTTAGCAGGAGGGGACTTGTGAGAGAGAGGAGAAACCGAGACCTGGGCGTGTCTTGCCATCCCATATCGAAAACCCATTCGCTGTCCTCGCCCAAGCTTTTTCGGAGTGCCGTGGTGCAGCACACGTTGGCACTCAACCCGCATTAGGTTCTTCCCCGAATCTGCTCCTGGGCAGGCCCCGCATCAACAAAGACACACCACTACCGAACCCCCCTGCCGAGCCCTCTACTACGGAGTACCTTGCACAAGAGTCACAGTCACAGACGCTCACACGCACACACGCACACACATCATACACTCTCACTGGCAGAACACACAACGTCTGCCAGTGCAACTATTCTGTACAATCAGGGAAGGAAAGGACATGGCAGACAAGATGTCTATCGATAAGCACGATCCCACCAAAGACGATAGTGAAGACTCGCAAATGGAGTCCAGCCCCGAGAGAGAGAGAGAGGGAGAGGCACCTGCTGGTGAGGCCAATGGCCAAAATACAGGTGCCACAACAACAACCGCCGCTCCCCATGAAAACCAACAGCCCAAGCGCAAAGGCGGTCGCAAGCCGGTAAGATCTTGACAGTTCTTTTTCTCGCGGACGTAAACAGTGGTGAATAATTTCCTAACATGTGTATAGATCTATGCCACGTCCGAGGAACGGAAGCAGAGGAACCGTCAGGCTCAAGCTGCATTCCGTGAGCGCAGGACTGAGTACATCAAGCAGCTTGAAGATGCTATCCGCACCCACGAGCAGAACCTTGCCAATCTGCAAGCAGCCCACCGACATGCCGCTGACGAATGTCTGATGCTTCGTTACAAGAATTCGCTTTTGGAGCGCATCCTCCTTGAGAAAGGTACTTTTGTCTGCAACTTTCCCATGTTCGGGTTTTTGTTTACACCCCCTTTTTGGGGACCTGCATCACCAGTCTTGCTTTGCTAACTCTAGTTTCTCTCCCTCCCAGGCATTGATGTTCAAGCAGAGCTCCAAGCCAAGACGGGCAGTCCAAATCTCGGACCTACTCATATGCCCCAGAACTTGGTACAGCAGCCGCCGATTCAGCGGGCTCTCCTGAACAGACACCATGCCCGTAGATCGCAGTCGAGCATCGCTCCTAAGCTCGAGCCCGGAATCACCATCTCTCCCCTGCCGCCTCCGGTTCATTCTCACGCATCAGCTCTATCGCCCAAGAGTCGGCCAACACCATCATCGCATTCGGCCTCACCATCAACGACAACAACCTTTGGTTCTCATAGCGGCGCATCACCGGCCACTTCCGACGGCATGATTCCCCCGATCCGACCGCATCTTCCACCCGCCTCGGCATTGAAGATTCACCCGCCGTCGCAACTGGGCAACGGAGTGCCCGGCCTAGCTCAGCAACAACGACACATGCAGATGCCCGGACTTCAGCAAGGACAGAACCACATGAGGAATAGCGTTGGCGGAAACACGACTTCGTTTTACCCCACGCCTTCCTTCCAGAATCATATTGAACAACTCGGCAAGCTGACCCGTTTTTTTTCTTCTTCCTTCCCCTTTCCCCCTCTAATTCAACTTTGTCGTCCTAGGCTCATTCCGTAATTCAGAACAGGAGTACGACGCCGCAGCCGACATGATGGACGACCCCGGCGAGACCCCCGACACTCCAAGCGGACCCGGCCCCTACCCCGGTCAAGCATACGGCGGCGACCCCCAAGCGATGTCACTTTCGTCCCCTGTCACCACCGGTCCTCAAGGAAACCAGCAGTCACCGATCGAAAACGGCTCCCATCAACAGCATCCTGCGTATCCGCCAATGGCCCAGCTTCTCGACCACCAATACGACTTCGGCGATCCTTTCGGTTTGAGTGCCAGCATGGCTTTTCCGACACAGTTCTCGTTCGACACCAGCAATATGCGGTAAAAGGGACGGATAGCATGGTGGATTTCGGCATGTTCTAGGGAGGAATCACGGTGTTACGCCGTGACTTGGTACGACACGCATCTGTTTGGAATTCGACATATTGGAAGGATCGACGAACCGGCACAAAAGGTACGACTTATAGCCGGATCAGCAATTGTACAGCAATGGAGACAGGAGGTTACAAAAATTTGGTGGGCACTACGGCCGCTTCGGACGAATAACGACAACGCGAGAAGACGCAACAACAAAAGTACGACCGGAAAAGTTAATGTTTTAAAAAGATACCCGTGAAGCATTTAGCACTGGGTAAAATTCACAATCAGCGGGTTTTGCCTTTTTTTATGGGAGAGAGAAACCCGTCTCCCCACTCTTCTGTTCTCTTTCTTGGATATTTCTCGAAACTTTGTGTCTGTGATGGCATTGTGAGGCGCTGAGCGAGCGTCACAGACAACTGGTTTTGGTAATGTCAGGATGCTTTGATATCTTGTCTTCGTCTACTTTCACTGTATCTCTACCAGAAAACGAAAATGTTCTTGAAAATCGGATAACTTGATTCGTATCACAGAAGGAAAAAGGAGTTTACGCAATTTCAACAAAAAGCATGGTGTCTGGTTTGGGCGTTTGATATTTCTAACCGTCAGTTTCTGTTGGGCTACCGGCAATTTGGATGGAAAATGGGGGAACGGCGGAGCATGACACTCAACTTGTCATCACGATGACGATTACGGAACTGTTAACCAACAAGCGCGGAGGAAATACCACGAGACAGTTGAGGCAACGGCAGATGACAACCGGGCCATAAGGAGGAGGAAGTGTTGTTTACATTACCCCGAGCCGTCTACCTGATGTAAATAGCCATATCAGCGTTACCTACCACCAGACAGGATCATCAGGAAATAACAACGAAAGTCAACAAACAATCACATTGAATACGAAAAACAGACAAGCTCATTTCTTTACAGCACCACGTCAAATGATCGGCTTCACAAATTTACCTAACCCGCAGTCAATAACGGCGGCGGAGCAACGTACGTAACGGGCCAAGACTCTTCTTTCCTGACCGACGGCTTTGTCATCGGAGCACGCTCCACATCCAACTCCTCCCCAAGATACGGGCCGGTACTCCGTCTGCATATAAACGGACCGGTACCGGTCAGTAAAATCGGAACGACACATCTTAGGAGGTCTACCGTATATTCTTAGAGGATTTGATTTTACTCAAATAGGTCTGGCGGGCCGCTATACCCGATATGGGTATATAAGCGAGCGCTAGATAGCTGGTCGACCCCTGCCACCCCCTTGCCAGCCCCGCCAGCCGACTGCAAGTAACTTATACTAGCCGAGCTCCCTGTACTAATAATCTTATAGAATCTCGCCTAACCTCCCCACCTTTCTCCTCCTTCCTCTAATAATTACTTTTCTCGATTTTAATTCGTGCCCTCAAATTACTAGAATTACTAGATCAATTAGAATTAACCAAATAATACTAAGATTATCGATTGTAATATAGTCTTTTATTAAAGAAGTAAGTATTTTAATTAGCAATGTAGTTAAGTTTACCGTTATTAAGATTCCTATCGCGGGGTTATCAATATTAAAAAGTCGACCGACCTCAAGGTGAGTTTTATTTTAAATTATTACCAATTTAAATTATTATTATTACTACTCTATTTTATTTACCCTATTTTATTTTATTTATTTAACTATAGCTTCTTATCGTACAATTTCTCTCCCTACCCCTCTAGATACTTAAATTTCTTAAATCGATAAAATATTATTAAGTTTATTTTATTCTTCCTTTTCTTTATCGTCTTCTTTCAATATATCTTTCTTATCTATTAATTCTAATAATATTGGTATAAATAAACCCCGCGATTTCTATAACGGTGTTATTAAGCGAATTAAGGCCGGCCCTAAGGTTAAGCCCTTCTATTAGCGGTATTGAGATTGGACTTATAATTATCTACCCCCTAAGAAGAAAATCGAACGTATTTACATCTGCGATATAAAAATCTTAATCTTTGATTACCTTTTTTTTTATTTTATTAATAAAGAAGATATTCCTAAATATAAACTTTATATTCGAAAACTTTCCCATTTCGAATTTAATATTATTGTTAATAGGGAAGAGTAGTTGTTATTCCTACCGGGTAAGCGCCGGCTAGTCTACCGGGAAGTTATAATTTATTTTAAAATTCTATATACGACTATTTAGTACTAGTAGACGAAGAGAAATTAGATTATTTATAGTACCCTATACCTATTCCGACTAAAGTTTCCCGACTTAAAAAAGAAACTATTCGCTAGCTTCTTCGAGAAACGAAAAAAGAGTAAGTTTGTACGTATTGGCTAGTTTAGAGTAAGGTTTAGGCATATCTTTTATAAACTTATTAGAAAGCTATATACGGATTTTCTATTTATAACCGGTTAGTATAAAGGGTTTATACGCTGCTATAATATTGTACTTTATTGGGTTATATAGTAATCTTCGAAAATATTAGGGGATTACCTTCGTTTCGTTATTAATTTCCTTAAATTTGTACGTAAAAATACTATTATACTTATAGAGAATAAAATTAGCCGTTTGATTTATAGCCTGCCTACCCCCCGTAAGGTAAGTATTTATTTTATATCTTTTTTATATTTTTCTTATTATTATTTATATTTTTCTTATTATTAATTAATTTCTCCTCTTTTAAATAGGTTGATAAACGATTTATTATTAATTTCGATGACACTTCTATACCCTTCGAGTTCTTTAACGGTATAATATACGATATTAGAGGTAATGAGACTATTTTAAGTAAAACCGATAAGAGTAAATAGAGTAAATGGTAAACGACTTTAATTTTATATATTTTTATAAATAGATTTTAGTAATTGAAATTGAAATTAATTTTTAAGGCTACGTTAAATATTAGTAAAAGAAAAATTATAAACGGTAAGTACGATATTTCTTTTTATCTTTTATCTTTTTCTTTTATTTTTTTTCTTTCTTTCTCTTATTTATATTTACCTCCTTTCCTTTCCTTTACCCCCTATATTACGCCTCTAAATTATAAGTTATATATAAGATTAGAATTGATAGAAGGTGCTAACGCTATATTATCCTACTACTTACAGGTAAATAGGTACGATCCGAGCCGTGGCGGATAGATAAATATAATATTATATGTATATAGGGTTTCCCCTTCTATCTTTTTACCTTTTTCTTTCTTTTCTTTTCCCTATAGCTAATATAATTATTAATCTAAAGTAAAACTTTAACCCAATAAAAGAGTAAATTAATACCGTATCCTTTAGCTATTGCCTACGGGTAAATAGTTTATAATATAGATAGAGGCGGGTAAATAGTATATTCTCTACTTAATTATAGGAAAAAGAAAGAAAAAAGGTAAAAGTTAGAAGTTATACCTTTTTATTATCTTTCCCTTTACTCCTTTTTTCTTTTTCTTTTTCTAATACCCTTTTATATAGATGAGAGAGTAATATATTATCTAGGGGTAATAATCGAATTCAATAAAACGGCGTATAATAATAAAAAGTTAATAATTAAATGGATTTATAAAAAATTGAGTAAGGAGGTAGGTAATAATAGCGATAAGGCGTTATTAATTATAGATACCGCTAGATTCTATAAAATAAAGGATATATTTAATACTTTCGATAAATACGGTATTAATTAAATTTTAATCCTTAACGGCCTTACCCCTCTATTGCAACCCTTCGATATTTATATTAATAAATTTATTAAAGTATACCTTTTCGATGTATACGATGAATATATTGAATAACGAAAGGTTATTAATAGCGACTTTGAGAAATAGATTCCCTTTAAGAAAAGGATTATATTTATATATATTGTTATATAGGCTATCGACCTTCTAAAAGAGAAGAATTCCGATTTGGTTATTAAATTTTTCGTCGATTATAGTTTATCTATTTATCCGGATAGTTTAGAAGATTGGAAGATTAGGATAAAAGGTATTAATTGGAGGGATATCGACTTTTTAGGGTTTTAAAACGCTAATAATATTGAAATTATTAATAATTATACCGAGCCGGAATTAGAAGGGGAAGTTGCCCTTAATGAATTGGGTATAGTTTATAATAATTATATTATACCCTAGCTAAAGGCCTTTTGCAAATAATGATATATCTTCAGTTTTAATAAATTAAAGAAGGTCGAATTAGTTATTAAGTTTAAAATAGTTAACGAAGAGGCCCTTATTATAATTAATATAAGGATAAATAACGAAGTTATTAATATTAAAGAGGAGGAGGGAAATTTAACGGTACCGATTCTAATTAATTAATATTATTACTAATATTAATCTTCGTTTTTATCTTTAATAATAATTACCTCTTTTACTTATATAAATACCTTACTTTTTTACTACTCTCTCTTAATACCCTATATATTGTATTTTCGCTATCGCCTCCTTCTTAATTTTATAAAATATTTAATTAAATAATTTTTATTTAAGATATACTCTTTAATAATATTCTTCTACTACTTTCGAACCTAGTTAAAATAATAGTTACTACTTTTAAGGGAGAAATTAGTAACGTATATAAATTTAAGGGAGGAAAGTTGACGGTAAATAATATTATATTCGTTATTAATAGTAAAAGCTTTAGCATCCTTAAAATCTTTTATTACGTCTATAAAAGGAAATTAAATCTAGTTAATAATGTAAATTGTATAGTTATTTACGTATAAATGATATTGATAGTCCTAAGGTCAATACGAGGCATGGTTTTATAGGGAGGAGTTGAAAATATCGTCGTTTTAATGGTTAGTATTGTTAGTTAATGTATAAAAAAGAAGGATAAAACGACGAAATTAATAGGAATCAAAAGGTTGGCGGTCTTTAGAACCCCCTCTTTTGCTAAGGAATTAGGTACCCCTATACACCCCTTATATAGCTACGTTCATATACCCACTCTAGCTTGCAGATGGGGGCCGACTTTATTGTAAGAAGGCTAGTTTGAAAACGAGTAAAATCAAATCCTCTGAGAATATGCGGTACCCTGTTTGAACAAACCGTTAAATCACCGTGTAAAGACGGTAGCACACTATAACCCGCTTAGAATTGAACACCGAACTCATCCGGTGATACAAGGGTAAGGGGTTTAAATACATAAGCGGTTTATCCAGGACCAAACGTGAATATCACCGTAGTTACACTGTTTACAACGTTTAAACCCCTTACAGCTAGCGAGCGGTGCAAAATGGGGAACGGTGAGAAGTGCGAATGCCTTGGACCCACAGAAGCTCCCGGCAGCCAACCTGAAATTCACGGTCACAAGAATGATGCATTGGTATTGGTTTCCTTTGGAAGAAATGGTTTCAATTGACTAGCTATGCTACTTGCTCGAGAGAGATGGAGAGAGAGGAGAGAAAGGAAGCTAAACATCCATTACCAAAGCATTGATTTTGCGATGCCACTTGGCTGCAACTTCCACTTGGAAGACAAATGACTTGGTGAATGGGCTGTCCAGTTCCCTAACTCTCGTCCCTGGCTCCCTCGTTGACCTGAATGACACCTTTGTTGAATGAATGACTTGGTGGTTTTTGGTTGCAAGGAGGAAAAAGAAGAAGTGCAAAGTTTTCGCTCCGAGGCGGACCTTATAGTAATGGAAGCCGTGGTGGCCGTTCTTGCCTTTTTTCTTTCCTTCCGATTTTGCCAATTTCTCCAAGTCCTCCCACCTAAAATCTGGGTTTCACACCGTTCGGCTTTTTGCACCGCTGGGAAAAAGCCAAACCGTTGGCCTCGGAAAGGGTTGAATATTTCTACGGCTTCAAAGCCCAGCCGTAAGACCCTGAAAACGGCTTAGACGAAGTAAACCATCGCTTTACCGATTAATGCAATAAACAATGATAACACCGTTTAGCCAAACCCGGATCTGCAGCTAAGATGGCATGGATTGACAACAGCTGCAGAATGGAGAACGTGTTAATGGCGTGAGAAACACCAAGAAAGGCCAAGCGGCTTGGCGATGAATCTAGATGCTCTAAGTCGGTCTTGTCTGGCGATCAGAATACTCATGGGATGGGTAAAAAAAAGATTATTCTGTGGTTCTCTGTGGTGGACTTGGAAGGTGACAAGTTGAGACCGCCTTTTGATTCGGAGTCAGGTGGATATAGAGTCACTTGATTGTTTTTGTTTTGGGGGCTTTTTTTTACCTAACCCTGACGATACTCGGAAGCTTGGCTGGGTGTTGTATCAGCGATAAACTAATAAATGCTGCCCCCTTTACGATTCAAGGTTTCCGTTCGAACTCTCTGAGGTGTTGTTCGTTTTCAGCACTTCACTTTTTGTCTTTTGTCTTTTGTCTTTTGTCTTTTTGTTTTTGTTCCCTACGCTTTTCCCAGTGCACTCCAGTCCCCCCACCCCGTTTCACCTTCAAAGCGATTCATCACCTCCGCAACGAAGTCCCCTTCTCAAAAAGTCAGGGAAACCTCGTCCGTCAATAAAGCCGGCTATGTACTAGCCTTTCTCAAAAATTCCCACACTTGTTGCAACGACTTTCCTTGTGGAGATTTGTGAGGGGGGACGGAGCAGCAAGTGGAAAAGAAGATCTCGCCTAAAATAGCGGATCCCCTTTCCCGGTTGTTATCACCGAAACAGGGCTAACCGTTTTTTTTGCTTTCCTTCCTGTCTCCAGTGTGCTCCACACCGTGTTTTTTTTTGTTTTTTTTTTGTTTTTTTGCATCCCCTGCTGGCTGCTGGAGCTCCCAAAAAGTCTTCGGTTGGCAATGTGGACACGGCAAGGTGGAGGTCCGGTTGATTTGTGGAGACTAGGCCCCGGTGGACCGGCGGTGGGCCGGGGCTGAACGGGGCAGGTTGGAGGAACGGGAACGGGGGCTGGAACGGTGAACGGTGGGGGAACAAGATGCGCCGGTTGATGTGAAAAATACCGGGATGGAGGCGTCGCGGGGGGGGGGGGGGGGGGGGGGGGGGGGGGGGAAGGAGATGGGAGGAGCCGATGAAGGCTGAGCCGGTTGCCAAGGTTGGCAAGGTTGGGTACCGTCTAGAGGAGGAAATAAGATGGTGAATGGATGACATGTGATCATTATCATCATTGTGATGTGATGTGATGTGGAAGGGGTAATGGTGAGTGGGAGCCGCCAAGTCAACAGCAGTTGGGGCTGGAAAAGTAAACAATGTGAACGAGTATGTCGAAGATATGTCTTTCAAGGAGAGCTTTGGTAGTCCGGAAGACATCTAATGACGGGAGCTATGAAAGATCTCAAGGTGAAACGAACCCGAGTATCACGGGAGTATCGAAGGGAACAGACAGTTCTGCAAAGACCTTTCTACAGTTTGGAGGATACTTGACAGCTCCGACATAGCTTGTTCGAAGCAAAACCATAAACTACCTTGCTCTGTTCGTGTCATGATGCAGCAATCATATGGAAGAAGCGCCTTACAAGATCAACTTGGGCTTCGAGCCATATAAAACGTAGCGTTACCGATGGACTTTCGTCATGTATCAACATCTGGAATTTTCCTTCCATCTATATCCTCACATTTCAAAGCTATGTTGGAACGTAGTTGTTTGTTTTCAATGCAAGAAATTTTTGAAGTATTTTGTTAATACGGGATATTTAGACAATGAGGAAGACGACCATGTAATACATGTGGGATCAGTATAGGTCCCATCTTTGGTATAACACGATCACAACACAAGAAGTTAGGAAAGAAAGGCATTGGAACAACGAGGGGCAACCTATACAGAGACCATTGGGTCCAGCAGTGGTCGGGTATCATGATTGTTAACTAGCCCTTTTGTGATGTAGCTTCAAAATCTCTCATGGAGTGCCCCATGGCCTACTTCGTGTATCATGGTTGTTCTCAGGACATCTACCAGTTCTCCTCGAATCCAAAGTTCCATCCTCTTGACTTGAGCAACATCTAGACGGTGTCTGGGCCTAGAACTAGCATCCTAAAAAGAACAAATTCAGGTCTGCAGTAATGCTAGTAATCAAGCGGTCTTGGTTCTGGGTTCGTACCTATCGAGACATAACGTTGCATCTCAGCATGCCGAAGGTTGAATATAGCCCATACGCAGTTGTTTCCTTATGACCAGCAGTACATTTCTGCTGATGTCAAGCTCATAATCCTGGAGATGATGGCTAGCCTATGTGGTTTGGTTCCCCTGAGGTTTCTCCCGCCTGGAAACTGCTGGATGGAGAGAACACATTGCTGAGCTCAAGGTACTTAGTACACGATCTCCAGGATTTGCCTTTGGGTAGTGTTCAGAATCACCCTCAGTCCGTATTTCGGTCAATGTAGATGGTTGCCACGCCTGCTCCCTGTACCAACAGAAGATGTGACATTTCGGGCGTCCTTTCGCGTACAAGTCACTGCATGTTCTGGACTCATCTATTGCGTGATGACCGGCACAGAAGGAACTATCCCCGGGTTAGGTACGGGACTGGAGTCAAATGAAGGTCCGGGGATCCGCAGTATTGTTTCCATTCCAGTGAAACCTCAGTTCCACATCGGAAAGCTGCCTGTGGAAGTGTGGATAGTGACTTCTGGTGGAGGTGCCGATGATAGCCGTGTGCAGAAGGAACGATCAGGCGACCGCAATGTCCGCGGTGTCCGCTTTCGATTGGCGAGAATGTGTAGCCAGTGGACTACTTCTGTCAGCCCAGCCATCGCGACGTATCGACTTGCCCTTCAGCACTGCTGGATTCTTTCCACTGAGCATCTGGTATTTTCATTCTGCAACATGGACTGCTTCCAGAACAAAGGGGATGGGCCCGAATGGAGCTTTCTTGGATCCTCTCATTCTGGTTCGAGTACTTCCCTGTTCCTCCAGCCTGTCGAGTATCGAGAGTAGAACCGCAGCGGGAACCCTTCCATGCATCCGCCTCGACAAGGTTCGGGTCGCCATCCTGACCGTGCCGCTGAGGCGCCACTTGACACGCTGACCGGTGGTCGTACATATGTGTCAAGCCTACCCTCAAGCATTCACCCATATGTACTACCTCCTGCTACCTCTCTTCAGTATGCTTGGATTGGAGATCCTCTGGAAGACCGAAGCGTGTTTGAGGGCGGGCCAGATTTGGTTGAACTCATCTCGAATCCTGGTGGACAGATTGCCGGGCAAGCCGAACGCAGGATGAGTCACAACATAAGGGAACGTCGATCTCGTGACCAAACTGCATGTTTTCTTCCGCTGGACAACTCTCAGGGCAAGCCTTTGCTGTCCAGTTACTTTGGGGTTCTGGCTACAGGTAGGCGTTGTGAGGAAAAGTCTCAACACCACACCATAACCCCCAAGTAACTCGTTCTCCTTCACGGGCCTTGTCCGTCTAGCTTCCATATGTACAGACCCGCGGGAATCACAAGCATAAACTTTCTTTGAAGTGTGATTACTATACCCGTTTCAGACTGTCTGCAACAGGTCATGAAGGAGTAGGTGGGCTGTAGACACTGGGCCTTGCCCTCACAAGTGAACGGATATTGCAGCGACTATGCAAGTAAGTACCGTCAAACTTGGCGAGTTGCTTGCTTGCTGGCAGAAGAAAAAAACGAGAGTGAAAGTCTCCTTCGCAACTCAAATTCACAGTGAGGGCACAGCGGATGCAGCCGGAGGCCAACTTTACGTCTTCGTTGTTCTCTTGAAAAGGCTCATCCAACTTGGTCGCCCCTATGGGTGATATAATAGTCATGCCCAACAGTAAAAGGGGGGACTCAGGCCAAACAAACTTCAAGTGTTTCGCAGCAGCTTTGGCTATTGCGGCAAAATCATTCTCGAGGGCAGCACTCGGCAAGAGAACCTACGAGATGCACGGAAATATAGCACATGAGCCCTTGTTGGTTTCGACTCCATATACCGTTTGAGCTTGTGTGCCTATTCGAAGTGGAATAACGCCACTTTTGTCGCTGTCGAAACTGTAGGCGCAAAGTGTCCTACTTCTGAGGTGAGAGTGTCGTCGAATCCTCGGGTTCTTGTGAAATGAACGGTTGATAAGTGGCTTCCTATGTTTGCTGCCTGTCCGCGGGTACCTATTTGGTCTGATAATAACTGTTCGTCTCAAGATTTGGGAGGTAAAGTTTACGTGAGATGGGTTGAGTGCATTTTGTAGCGGTTTAATGCTCTCTACGAAAAATACCAGATCGATAGATGAGAAGCATGCTTCAAGCTGGGATGTTGAGAAAGGGTAACCTCAAAATTGAGGAAATCGACTGCTCGAAGGCGGGTGTTGCGAAAGAATCCAGGGAAAAGTGGTCAGAACAGGACGACTCCTCTTGAGAACAGCTCATATGTTGCCCTGGTGCCTCAAATGTTTCTTGACTTGTCCACGACCTAGAGCTTGAGGATGGTTCATTGGGGTGTTGGTCTCTCCATGATTTGGTTGAAAGCTAACGCATGACTGAGCACAGTTGGTCGGAATACAACTCCTGTCTCGAGCGGGTTGACATTGCCATTATCGTTGACTTTGCTCTCGAACCCTAGAGGTAGTCAACTATGACCTCTACACGGTCGGTGATGATATCCTTCGCTTTTCAAGCGAGAACAGAGCCGTGAACGCAGCAGAAAACATGGACTGCGTATGTGTATATCTCTTCGTGTTGACGGGGCACAGGGAGACATCGTGTCCATTTACTTTGACTCTTCGAGAATGTCTCATCCACCATAACCTGCTCCTTCTGAAGACCCAGAACGCCGGTTCGCCGTGTTATGATTGTTGGTTGGATTTGGTTATCACAGCGTCAAGTGTCTGCCGTGGCCGTTGTTTGCAATCGTTGGTTTGATCAAGCAGGAATAACACTTGTGAAAACGCGGGACGGAGAACTGTTTTAACTTCAAGGTGATACAGTTCCACAAACAGGCAAAATCCACACAACGTCCGATGTTGTATATCATGGCATATGGCAGACTTCTCTGAAATATCTGAGACGGTGATGGGAGGCAGATATTGTTAAATAAAAGATCCAGGCTGCATATTAAACTGCCCAAGTGGCCCGTGATGCCTCTCTCCAATGTGACCACGGTAAAGCACTTGCCGGGAAGTATCAAGCACAGCAGTCACATTATTCTCACCGGGAGAGACATGACGGCCGATGTCTGGACGACAGCATGCGTGCCTTCTTGACATGAAGGTCACAGTTGACAGGAACTCTGGGGTACGTAAGGCAGGTCCGGTCTCAGAGAAGGCTGTCACATCGGCCGAATGCGGCAACCTGACATTTAACGCGGCAGCTGCCGTCCGGTGTTGGCGGTGACGAAGCTGCTCCAAACAGTCGTTTGTTTACGTTGGTGACGATGATGTCAAGAAGCAAACACTCTGCCAAGACTTGCCGGATTGGTAACAGAGCTCAAGCTGCCAAAGTTACGACTTGTACGGATTGATACGCACGTCACATTGGTAACAAAGGGCAGGCAGCGTGCAAAGTGGTAGCCCTAACCACCAATAACAGCGGCGCACTGAAATTTCACCAAAAAGCCAAAACGTCGGCCAAAGTTGGAAGCGGGGAACAGCGGCAAGAGGGCCAGAGCAGGGCCTTGGAGGGGGATTTTGGTGCAGGCTGGCGGGGCACGAGCGTCCATGTGATCCGTGCCACTGCCAAAACTGGTCCGAGCTCCCTGTGGCCCGGGAGCGATTTGCCAAAATCTTTTACGACACCACAGCGAGCATCAGACGTCGTTGTCGCTGTCGTCCGCCCCCTACCCAACCCCGTCTAGAAGAAGCGCATTGAGTCAGGCCAACGTCCTGTCAAGCGCAAAGATGTCGGTCGCTTCCAAGGTGTGTTTATCTCCCTCCCCGTCAATCCCCGAAATGGCCGGTTTTACGGTCGGCCGAGAGCTGCGTGCTGTGCAGTGGACAAATGGTCTGTGGTTGGACCTCGCCGTGAAACGAAGCTGAGAGCTTCATTTTTGTTCCAAGCGAGTCCGCCAACACTGGCTCCTTGCGACAATTTGGGATCCGAAAGAGGAGGGAAGCTCGAGAATGGGAATTCAGGCGCACAGCGAGCAACAGCCAGCCACCACCGCCGAAATCTAGAACTCAAGACAGCAAGAAACTGACCGATTGCGTTTTTTCTCCCACAGAACCTGTTCGATCTGCTCGGTTGGTTACCCACCCTCCTGTGAAATACGCAGCCACGCGACGGCACCCCCGAAAATGGCAGGACGAGGAGGAACATTGAAACCGCAATCCAAGGAATCACCAATACTGACGGATCGATTGTACTCATTCAGGCAACGACGTGGAGGATAACACCGCTCCCGCCGCCCCCGCTAAGATCGTTGAGAAGACCTCGACCCACACTGCTAAGCGCAACACCGATGGCGCCGCTCCCAGCAAGGCCGCTCAGGGCTCTGGCCGTCGCTCTAACGTGACCGGCAACGAGGCCGGTATGTTTGCCATCCAGCATGCCAACCGTGGCTACCTGCTCAACTGACACTCGGCCCCAGCTCGCAACCGCGACACGCCCACTGAGGAGGGTGCTGCTCGCCCCCCCCGCGGCGGTGCTAATGCCCGCGTCCGTGGTGGTCGCGGTGCCCGTCGCCCCCGTCCCTCTGACGACCGTCACTCTAAGTCCATCCCTTCGTATGTTCCGGTCACGCATTTTCTAGCCACAGGCTCCTCCGTCCACTAACACCCTTTCTAGCGGCTCCGAGAAGCAGGCTGCCCTGTCCTGGGGCGCCACCGAGGGCCAGGCCGAGCTGAAGGATGAGCAGGCCGGCGAGGAGATCGCCAAGTCTGAGCAGAAGGAGGCCGCCACTGAGGGTGAGGCCGCCGCTGAGGCTATCCCCGAGGAGGAGGAGGAGAAGCACGTCTCCTACACCGAGTACCTCGCCCAGCTCGCCGAGAAGAAGGCCGCTCTCGAGGCCGAGGCCGCTCTCAAGGTCCGCAAGGCCAACGAGGGTGTCGTTGAGGACAAGAAGTGGGCCAACGCCAAGCCCCTCAAGAAGGAGGAGACCGAGGAGTTCATTGCTGGCTCCGCCGGCAAGAAGCAGCGCGAGCGTGAGCGCAAGGTCAAGCAGGTCCTCGAGATCGACCAGCGCTTCGTCGAGCCCGAGCGTCCCGCTCGTGGTGGTGCCCGCGGTGGCCGTGGTGGTCCCCGTGGCGATGCCGGCCGCGGCCGTGGCGGTCCCCGTGGTGCTCCCCGTGGTGCTGCCCGTGGCGGTGCCCCCCGCTCCGAGAACAAGGCTGCTCCCATCAACCCCAACGATGAGTCTGCCTTCCCCAGCCTCGGCAACTAAATGCCTCCCCATATCGGCATAACGACCATACATCGAAGCCAGACTGTTTAGTCACACGGCCCCCCTTTTCTCTCTTCGAGGCGGCATTGTCAGAATTAGGATGGCGGTGGATTTGGGATAAAGACAAAAAGCAGCCAGCATGGGGTCGGTGTTCGTCTGTTTGGTTGCATTCACCTTTAGCGGCAAAGTGGTTTCAAGTAACACGGGAACCGTGAAAGAGGTTTTTCCTATCTGTCCACCACTTACCGCAAAATCGAACAAAGTAAAAAGGTTCAAGCTCGAAAGTTGAAATTGCGCGCGTTCGTATGACTTAGTTTATCCCCGTATCCCCTTTCCTTCCCTGGCACTTGAACGTTATACCTAGGATATATGTCTCTTTTTAGCAGGATCAAACAGCGGACAAAGAATGGGATGGCAACCATCTGGAGGGCAAAAAGACACACACGCTATAGTCTAGGTGGCACTATGACATAGCTCGGCCATGGCAAGGTCGTGAGAATGGAAACAAGACAGACCAATTTTGGATTAGCACCCAATATGGCATATGGCAGAGGGTATCAGACAGAGCAGCAATATCAAAACAAGTGTTTTGGATTCCTCTGGCACAGGCACAAACTGACATCGATCCGTGACTTTTACTCTTCAGCATTTTCCTGGCTGTTTAGAGTGCACCTATATTGACCTTGATGTCTCTGGAAATGTGAAGTGTTCACTGCACCGTGATTTGAACTTGGTGATCGCCATAGGCACAACATAGTGTAGATGGTAACCGCCGATCCTGATATCGACATAGTAGCCACTTTCGTTTCCATCTCAAGCTTCGAACTCGGCGTTTCTTGCTAACCACCCGTTCGCTATGACCTAGGTCCAGGTAGACCACTCTTTTATGTTCCTTTCTAGTTCTTTCTTGTACAAAATGCCCTCTCCACCACAACCCCAAGATTACATATCCATATCACAGCTGCCATACCATAACATGACCTCTACTACCCTCTTCCATGACAACACTATGTACCTTCAGCTTCGGTTCTACAAACCTCCTGCCAACCCACGCACTCCGAGTTATATATCCCTGACTTCGAGATACCTCCCCTCATCCTCATATGATGTAAAGACATGAGTGACTCTACCAAATGAACTCGGGAAACTCCAATTCGCTTTTACGCCCAGTCTGAGTCAGCCAGCCAGAATCTGGCAAATCTCTGTAGAGGCAGAGGCTTGGACCCCGATAAAGACCTTTAGAACAGCTTAAAGAGAAGAGGGAGGCGCAGTGCTAGGTGCTAGGCTCACAGGAGATTCCAGACATCGTGATATCCTGCATCATCAAGTAAGTCACCGACAATTTGGTTGATGCTCTATGTGCACCACCAAACCCTACAGAGTACACTGCAGTAAGCCCTATCTGTAGGTACCTGATAGGGAATCTGAGTTGAGCTTGTACCGAGTACATTCGGTAGGTACTTGGCCGAAGTGAAGTCCGGGATCCCGTTTTCGGTTCCCTAGATTAGGTAGCCAGGGCTGCTATTGCAACTGGAATACTTGGATTGGTGATAGTCAACGGAGGATCTGGAGCTCTTATGTCTCTTTTCTTTCCACTTTTTCTTTTTCCTTTTTCTGTTTTCTCTCTTTTCCGTTTTCTTTTTTGTTATGCGAGGACGGAAGGAAGGAAGGAAGGAAAGAAGGAAGGATGAGCAGGGGACTTATCAAGTCCACTCTTATGATCTATAGCAGTGCCTTTGTACCTATTCAGCTTACCATCATGCAACATCTGACAGCTCATTGACGTGTAAACAATTTATATTCGCTGTAAAGATCATACATCATAACCATCATCAACAATTCCACTCCCTCCTCCCTACCCTCGGCCCACATACAATCACACAACCTTACAACCCCCAAACACTCACAACCCACTCGGCACCTGATGTCCATAAATAATAGTCCCTCCCCTCTTCCTCTTAAACCCAAACCTCCCCGCATCAATCCCCAAACTCACCACCAACAAAACCGCATTAAACCCCGCCATCATATAAAACGGCGTCCCCGTGCTCCACACATCAAACCCGTACCCGCCCGCCTTGGTCAACAACAAGATCGCCGCGCCTCCGCACCACGAGTACACCCCCGCCACGGACCCCTTCAGTCTCACCCTCGACACCGTATCCTCCGGCAAGGCTTGTGGGTTTTCAAGAAGGGGAGCCGTCTCGTCCCGGCCGTCTGCCGGTTCAGTTACCGTAGCGACCTCGCTCTCCCTGTCGACGCGGTGCGGGTGTGTGATCACGTTGATGACGTCCACCTTTAGCACGCCTCTGCCTAGCGAGCCCAAGCTGCAGACGATGGCGCCGATCTGGCTGATGCCGATCAGCGCAGCGAGGAAGAAGACGGCGGGACTGCCACCGCGGCCATCCTTGTCTTTGTACTCCGGGCTTTTAAGCTGTGGGAAGGCGATGTAGCCGGCGATGCCGAAGGTGGTGGCCACGATGATGGGGTAGTTGAGTTTGTACTGCTTGGTGAACTTGCGGCTGGAGAGGTAGCCGAAAAGCGGAGCGCAGAGGAGGCCCATCAGCTGGGCGACGCCCGTGAGGATGGAGGAGAGGATGTAAGCCTGCCGGCATTCTTTTTTCAGTTCCGGGGAAGGGTCGTTGGGCGAGCCTTGGCAGAAGCCGTTGCGGATGAAGAAGGCGTTGATGAAGAGGGGCATGAAGAGCGAGATGGCGACGGTGGAGGCGCGGGCGACGAAGCCGCCGAGGTAGCCGAGGGCGATGTCGGAGTCGGTGAGCCCGAGGCGGATTGAGTCGCGGAGGAGGTGCAGGTAGGGGGTGACTTGTTTGGAGGAGTAGGGGGCTGAGTGGTCGTCGGTTCGTCGCTTGAGGCCGAATAGGGTCCGGAATCCTTTGCCTTCTTCACCCTTGATGCCGCGGAGACCGAAGAAGACGAAGATGGCGACGAGGAACGAGATGATGCCGACGACGTAGTAGCTGTATTGGACGGCTTGGCCGAGAGTGACGCCCTTGATCTGTCCGAACCGTGCTGGTAGAGGGAGGAAGAGCGAAAGGGCGACGAGGGCACCGCAACCTGTGAAGAATCCTACGTAGCCGGCCAGAGCGGATGGCTTCCCACGCCCTTCGGGTTTCCCTTGGGTGCCATCAAATCTAAAACCAGACTCAGAAGTGCTGTGGTCGCGGAACCGATCGGGGGTGATGGTGACCTCGGACGCCACTGACGGTGTTATGCTGTGCCTCGGGTTCAGAGGGGGGTTCTCGACAATATCTGTTTGCGCCTGGGTCTCGTCGGTCAACGAAGGGAGGATTGCCGTAACCATGGTCGCCCTTTTTCACGAATGATCATTAGCCATTGTCTGTGGAACACCGTGTTGAACATCACTTACGCAGCAGTGGCTCCAATAGCAAAGAGAATCCTTGCCAATAGCAACTGCGGATATACATTCGTCGCCTGAACAAACACCAGCAGCGAGAGTCCAATGATTACATAGCCGGTGACAGCAACATGTCTTACACCGACTCGATCAGACACCAGACCCCAGATGGGGCAGGCAATCAAGGCGACGATTTCATCAACGAAGCCGAGAGTGCCGACGATGTCACCAACGCCATGCTTGACGCCGATCAAGTCGGTGATGACAAAGGAGACGCTGCTGTTGAGGAAGACGAGGAAGGAGATGCTGAAGAGGGAGATACCCAAGAGGTAGGTCAGGGCTTGCAGAGGTGTCGTCGATGAGGAGAAGGGGAGATGGCGGAGGAGAAAGGCGCCGAAGTCGAAGGGCTGGCCGGGTCGGCCGTCGTTTGGAGCCATTGTGCGGGGTTTGATATGTTTTGTTTTGGTGTTTATCGGTGTAAGTGATAGTGCCGGGATTCCTATCTGGGCTGGCTAAGCAAAAGTGTTGATGGTTCGTCTCTTCGTTTGCTTCACATTGGTTCGATATCACACGCTGTGTGCAGTAGCCTTCTTCCAGGAAACGAAGCTTACAGCGGCACTGATGGAGGCTCAAGCATTTCAAACAAATTTGGTATCACGAGTGTCGTCTGCAACAAACTCGGGAGCAAAGAAAGAGGAAGGGAGGAGAGCGGAAGCATCGCGGAAACTGATGACGGGGCTGGCGTACGCCCATCCAAGGAAGTACATCATCGACCGGGATGCAGCCAATCAATCCCGGTTTATGTACAACCTTATCGCTATCAGCATTGGCTCGTGCAACCCTTGGGTTTCTTGGGATTTGGACCGCGTCTGGCCGCCGCGACATTTGCCCCGCCCCGCAATTCGATTCAGAACCCTCCGGTGTTCGTCTTCTTTTCATCAACTCTGGACTCTGGACGGAACGACATTGAATGACATGAGTCGGCTTGCCTGCGATGCCGCGCTGGCAGTCGCCAGATCCAGATTTTATCTGACTGTCTGTTGTTTCATCCCATCACACTAGTTCCGCCCAGTCAGCCAGTACAAGTACACACGTACAAAATGCAGGCGGGACAGTGATACGGCACATCATCTGGGGTCCCGTCCCGGGGTCCTGAATCGAGGCCGGGATACCTGGCCACCCCCGAGATCGGGATCCGCTTTATTTTTGCTGGGCTGGAGTCGTGGAGAGCCGCCCGACGGGGAAGATAACAAAACCCTCTTGTCAGAGGAGAGTCGATAGTTTGTATTTCAAGCCGGAGGAGTCATACACCGCTTTGCTTTTATTCCACTTCTGTCTTCTTTCTTTCCTGCTTTCCTCTTTTGCTTGTTGTGAAGTTGTTGTTTGTTTGTCTCCGAGATCGTCGCCGTCGACCCGCCCATTAAACAAAAAACATCGTGTGGCCCTCTTGTTGTCGCAAGGAGAGCGCACTATTCCCATTAAACACTCCTCGACAAACACCATCTCCGACCCGACCCAGAGCACAAACCAACATGTCCGCCTCCCTGCCCGGCGCGCGCGCGCTTCCCGACTCGCAGTATGACTTGAGCACCTACTGGGGCCGCGTCAGGCATACCGCTGGCCTTACCGATCCGAGGTGAGAACAACCGCACAGAGACTTTGGATGCGGCTAGGAGGAGGGAGGAAGAAGGGACCCGAAGAGAGGCCGTACATGCTGCCTAGATGGCGCATACTTCGGGGCATTGAAGGGCTGGACGAAGGACGGGACGAAGAAGACCGAAACCTGCAGACATGTCTTGCTAACTTGCGCGCCATCTTCCCAGGACTCTCCTCGTCGGCAATGCCGGTCTCGAGCAAGCCAAGCAGCTTCTCGTCTCCTACAAGCAGGGACAGATCAAGTCCATGACTCCCGAGTTGTGGCAGGCCAAGAAGCTCGTCGACTCTACCCTCCATCCTGGTATGCATCACCAACATAACACCGACCGCATGCCGTTGCGCACCGCTGCGTCGACATACCTACAACCTAAGTCATAAGGAGGAGAAAGGACACATGGCTTACAAAATTGTGACACACAGACACCGGAGAAAAGGTCTTCCTTCCCTTCCGCATGTCCTGCTTCGTCCTTTCCAACTTGGTCGTAACAGCCGGCATGTTGACCCCTGGCCTTGGTGTAAGTTATAATCCCCCCCTTCCCTACCTCTTTCCCTACCTCTTTCCCTCTACGTCTTCCTCTTACTAACTCTTTCCCACAATCAGAACCGCGGCACCATTGCCTGGCAAGTAGCCAACCAATCCCTCAACGTTGCCATCAACTACTCCAACGCCAACAAGTCTTCTCCCCTGAGCTGGTCTAAGATCGCCCAGTCCTACTTCCTCGCCGTTGGCGCCTCCTGCGGCGTGGCCGTCGGTCTCAACAGCGTCGTCCCGCGCCTCAAGTCTTTGACGCCCTCGACCCGTCTGATCCTCAGCCGTCTGGTTCCCTTCGCCGCCGTGGCCTCGGCCGGTGCCCTCAACGTCTTCCTCATGCGCGGCGAGGAGATACGCACGGGTATCGACGTGTACCCGGTCCTCTCGGCTGCCGACAAGGCCAAGCTCGTTGCGGAGGGCAAGGGTGAGGGCGATGTGGAGAGCCTGGGCAAGAGCAAGAAGGCGGCGACGATTGCTGTGGCGGAGACGGCCGTCAGCAGAGTGCTGAACAGCAGCCCGATCATGGTCATCCCCCCTCTTGTCCTGGTTAGGCTCCAGGCTACCCAGTGGTTGAAGAGGAACCCGAGGTACACGACCCCGATTAACCTCGGTCTGATCTTGGTGACCAGCTATGCGGTGTTGCCGTTGGCGCTGGCGGCGTTCCCCCAGATGCAGAAGATCGAGGCGGATAAGTTGGAGGGAGAGTTCAAGGGCCGTGGTGGTCAGGATGGCTTGGTTGTTTTCAACCGTGGTATCTAAAAGGGGAAAAAAGGAGCGGGCGGGTTCTGTTGAGTTGGGTTAGGTACCTCTGTCTCGAGGATGGAGGGCCGTGGAGGAGTGTACATACAATGGGCGGCATAGCCTTGGAGTTTTCTTGTTCATATGGCGGCGGCGATGGCGGCGAAAGACGGCGGCGATATTCTGAAAGCTGTGTTAATTTGGTCAGTTGTTCTTTCTGCTCTCTTGCTTCTGCTCTCTTGCTTCTGCCCTCTTGCTTCTGCCCTCTTGCTTCTGCCCTCTTGCTTCTGCCCTTCTCCTCCGCTTAGGTGGGTTGGTTCTCGCTTTTGCATTGTGGCTCTCTTCCCTTCGCTTCTGTTTTCCTTTGCTTTATGTCATAGCAATGGCCTTCGGTTATCAAGAGGCGAGTCCTACAACCTCCCCCTCCGTACCTCAAGGTACTAAACGCAGACCCCTTGACAAGGCATCTTGTTGACAGCCCTCAGGTGTTTCCCCGTCGGTTCGGTTCTGTGGAGTTCAATTGCTACAGGTAGGAATGTCCAATACCGCCACAAGTTGACAATGCTGATAGCACCGGATGCAGCTGGGGCAGAGTCCGGGGCTTTAGGGTTCGGCACCCGTACCCTACTAACCTTACCCTCCTACCTCCATGACCCACACCTATAAATCGGCCGTTCCCAATCATTTGAAATCAACTTTCTCTTCGAAGCCTCCTCTTGAAGAATCTTCTCGAAGTACCCCCTTATCAATCCGATTCACTACCACGGCAGCAACGGACATGATCTCTTTCGGTTCCCGGCGGGTTCTCATCGGGCCTTGGCTTACCTTGCCTCCGCCTTGGTCCAGTATTGATTGCGTCGTGTCACGTCACCAGATGTTGCGCGTCTTCTCTTCACAATCTACAAGCTCTGCTCCGTGGCACTGCTTGATTACTCGACACCGCTTGACATGCTTTTGTCGTGCTTCAATCAGCCTCTTGCTTCATCGTCTCCTCACTGCAAGGCCGGGCTTGCGGCCTGGGCAAGTTGGGATTGTTAACGGGTTTGGTCGGCGTTGGTCGTGTCATCGATAAGGTATCCCGGTGGCGCTGTGCAACTAATTTGTAAGTGCCCCTGAGGTGTCGCAGGTTAGGCCAAGCTGGCCTTTTCAAAACCCTTGTATGCAAAATCTTGCAACATCATGGTGGTGGTCGAGTTTCGTGGTTTGTCAACTGTCGAGGGAAGGGCCTGTAGTTGACAAGCCCTGGAATTGACCTGGAGCTAGGCGACCATCTGCGAGTGCCACTGAGCAGCAGCAGCAGGTCTTGTTGAGCATTTTCATAAACCCCCTTTTACAACTGCCATGGCTGTTGAGTTTCGTGATTTATCCACCGTCATGGATGGCCATTGACTTGACCTGGCCTTGGACCTTGACTTGTATCTCGACCGGGCCTGGACCTGAACCTGGACCTGGACCTGGTAAGATCTAGCCCTTGGCCTTGGATCTAGAGGCTTGTGTCACTCGAGATTAACTCATCCTGGACCAGCTTTTCCTGATCGATTTTGCGTCCTCGACAAAGAAACAGGGCCGAAAGGTGGAAGGCATGGAATGTGGGTTTACGTCTCTCTGAAAGTAGTCGACCTGGTGCTATATTCCTATCACTTTTTGTTTAGCCTCCTTGTGGTCCTTGAACTTAGCTTTGTTCCCCGTCGACGTGATTTGTATCACGAGCCCGCATGTTGTATACCTGAGGTAAGACACAATACTTAGTATAGTTGACATGAAACCATAACTCAAGGAGCTTTGGTGGCTGGGCAAGTAGAAGATCAAACTATCAGACTTTCTGGTTCTTCACGCAGTTGCCCATCAGCAAAAAAAGGTCAAAAAAAGCCCCCTTCCCAGTTGGAATCGAACGGCTGACGTACGAGAGATAATAAGAAGCAGTAGAAGCCAATCAAAACCATAGAACATACTTTAATTATAGAGTCGACGACAGTCGATACTGGAAACCTGGAGGACAGTAAATGTCAAGATGAAATTGTTGGCGGTATACCTACAAGTTTTCTTATTAGAAAAGAAGTTGCTTAGACTTATTCAACAAGATGGTTTCTTCCACCATGGCAATAGTATTGAAGTAGAGGCGAGGGAATGTATGCTATCAACTATAGTGGATGCGGCTTAAGTCTGTAACACTCGATATCCATAATATTCAAGAAACAAACTCGTACGCCCATAACACCATTACCAAGTACCTCATAACGATTTCTATTTCTCGAACGGCAAGGCTGAGAGACCTCTCAGCTATCATTGGTAGCCTTCCGATCTGTTCGACTTCCTTTTAGAATTTAGGGAGGTGTCTGCCTCGCAGCAGGAACATGCAGCACGACAGAAAGAGGTCGAGGAAAGCGGAACCCCATTTGTTCATGGCAAACAGGACTCAGGAAGGCGTGAAAATGACGGATACCCAGAGGGACAAGTGTCAGGCGAAAGGCAACGAAACACTTTCCAGTTTTCACCGGCCAGAAAAAAGCCATCAATACCGGAGATAAGAGGGCAGTGGGCAGTAAGCGCGGCATGGACATAGAGAGGTGCAGGTATTTTTGCCACTCCTGCGAGGACATGTCTGATTTCGAAAGCGGGCTTGACGAAGAGCTTATGAAAAGGACAGTTCTCTCAGCTGCAAAGAAACTCGAAGAGGCATGGGAGAAACCTGGCTGTGAATACACATTTGCATCATGAGGCAACTAAACGCGACACTTGGTCATCTCCTTGGATCAGTCGTTGCCTTCGTCAGCAAAATTGTCCAAATGCAAAACGAAGTCCAGTGGGAGGACAAAAGTCTGACCCAAATGGCCAAATCCCCGCAAAGGAAACTCACGAATTACCCTCACGAATAAAGGACTCAAGGAACTAGATTTTGGTTGTGCCAAAGCTCCGTATCTCGACCAGGAATGTTAGTATGCAGAGCATTTACAGAGGGATATAGCGGCCCGTCTCTAACATCGTTCTCCCATCTACCATGCTCAACTTTCACACTGCCCGAGAACACCAATACTGGCGAACAGAATGAAAAAAGTCACTGGGGTCAATTTTTGACTAATGAACTACTTGTATACGAATTTTCGATAGCTTTTGGGAATGGAAAGGTTGTTTTCCAGCCGAGTTCTAATCCCGAGTTTTGCTTGTTTTTGGTGTGGGAGGTGAGGTTATGCACAGCTGCAGTTCGCACATGAACTTTGAAACCGACATGGTCTAAAAGATTCCATGCATAACGGTAAGTATGTACATGACGGTACAGCAGCTGCATCTCTTTAAGCGTGAACAATGCGCCATTCTTTCGACAGGGGTTTGTAGCCAATGAGGTTTCTTAAACACCAAAATGTAACCCTCTGGCTACTTCAAGCTACCTTCTTGGTATCTTAGCAATACGCTATAAGTCCCCTAGCAGCACCATAAACTGTTCAGGCTTAAGATCCTCAAATGTCTTTGTGGGCCGGGAAAAACATGGTGCATTTCACGCTTAAAGAGATTGAAAGAAAAACTCTTGGCAGGAACGCAGAGACCAAAAAACGGCCCCTGCGTCCATGGCTCGTGCGCTTGCGTAATCTTGCTGATTCCATTTTTTGGAAGTGCACATCTTCACGCACCGACCTCTGCATTTCGAAAGTCGCAACCTTCGTTGGATTTCATCTTATATTGGTGGTTTGCCCATGTGAAAAGTCACGGTCTCTTGATATGCGTCTCCAAAGCAAACTAACAAACCCCGAGACGCCTCTTCCCGAATCGCAGCAAGGGTACAGCACGCAGGAACCGAACCGGAGCCGAAACGTCCCTTGTTAACGCCTTTCACGCCCCGGCCTGGACACTTCCCATCGTGTCTTGTGTAACGTATAATATCGACCAACCCTTGAGGTTGAGATGCCTAGTAGCCTAGTAGCCCACCTCATCCATGGGTTGCTTCCTGGTGTTGTTGGCACTTGGGATTTGGGAATGCTGATGACAGACAGGGAATTTCATCAGAAGACGTCTGGTCTGAGATTTAGCAAACGCTGTGCATACTCCAGCTGCCTAGAAGCACTGCAATGCGAGATGACCAACCTGCACATATGAATGTATGTACAGGATATGGACACAATACCGTAGAAACTCGCGGAACTGGCAAAAAGCTAATACCCCAAAAACCTCTTTTTCCCACAGAGTACTGACGGGACTGTATGGTGCAAGTCCAAGCCTGTGCTCTGAAACGCAAGCAAGATAGTAGTAGGCAGTGTTGTAGAGCTTTCACTAACTGAGCGGGCATATGTACAGACGTATGCTGCTTCCTGTGCTTACTGTCGGGCGCTCAAAGAGGGATAGCTTTTTGCCAGTTCCGCGAGTTTCTACGGTACGACTTCACACATTGACCCCTCCCTGCCCTGCCATCACCATCGAACAGTCCCTCTATCCTCAAATGTTCGGAATTCTTCACGTTGTCAAAAACGGTTGAACTTAGGAGCGTATACAGCAAAGGTGGTGATATCTCATCAACCTCCCCGCTATGCTACCTCACTATATGCAATACCACCACCACCGCCAATATCATTCAACGGAAAGACACTGGTGGCCTGGCGAGCCTGGCCCGGCCTGCCTGTCAGCAACCACCATGTCCAAAGCCCAGATGCACGCACTTTGCCATTTCGTTGGTCACTGACCAACCACGATCCCTACAGACCCCGGCACGCACACGGCCGGGTTACTGCTAGGCATGGCGACAACCCGTTGCTATTCACAGGTCTAACAGGCTAGGGTGTAATTGGCCGGACGGACACCAACGAAATCGATAGGTATGCAACCGGCTGAACGGCAAGATGAAGAAAGCGTGGATGGCAGGGAAGAGGAGAAGAGTGATTTTCAACATTCAGTTTCGGACTCACGCGGCCGAGTCTTTGGCAAGGCTGGGGATATCGTGATCTCCAGACTTTGTCAATGTTGTACAGAACTCGTGGTGGACATGGGATCGAGTGATGATTGTGAATGTCCTTAAATGCGGGGGCCCCAACCATATGGGACGGGCGCCACCTGGAAACCCGGGCCCCTGGGCAGGCGCCGTTGACAAATCTGGAGGGGGGAAGGATTTATCCGAAAGTGATGGGTGGTGTGTGTGGAAATGAAACTGGGAGGAAGAGCCCCCAGTGTCCCCATCTTGGTCCCGTTAAATGCTCCGCTTGGGTTTAAAACACAAGGCCTGATTGAAGGCCTCGTGGGCCTGCCGATATGTCAAGCAAGCCGGGGAGACATTATCCTTTCAAATTTTGCTGTTTGACCACCTTTGAACTGGCAGCTGATCGGTGATTTTCGACGACGATGATGTCAGGGAGGCAATGGCGGAAACACCACTGTTGCGGAGCTGAAGGGTTTGGTGGTGGGCGGTTTCGGTATCATTGTGCGTTTGGGATTCGTCTAGGTGAGTGAGCGAGTGGCAGTGGGCCTGCTTTATATTTCCAGGCTGCACTATTTGGGCGAGAAGTCTGACACCGTTCGGCCGGTGACACGCCAACAAGGAAATCATATCCTGTCCATTTCCGGCCCGGGACCACTCAGAAGAGCCCTGTTTGTTGGCGTCGTTGGCAAGGACCCTGGGGATCTTGAAATCGTTCTTATTGCCCGCTAATTTTCCCTGGCCGCCTGGCGTGCATGCAACTCCCAAAGATCCAACAGACAACAAAAGGGCAAGGGCTCTGCCGTCCCGTCCCCGATATATCATTGGACGTTTCAAGGGCAACGGCCAAGAGTTAAGGATGATTTCATTCGGCTGAGACAGGCTGACTACCTACACGAAAAAGTCTTGCCAGCGGAGGCGAACCTTTTTATGCAAAGAGGACGGGAAAGCGGTTCCAAAACTTCAAAATTCAACTTCACCAGGAAATAGAGGACACCTTTCTATAACCAAGATGGTGGCGACTTAGCAAAGAAAGCAAGAAAGTATCGGGCCGCATATACCGTACGCATGCACATGATGCCTTCCACTTGGTTCAAAACGTCCAAAGCAATGTCCTTCAATCCGGGCATACGGGCATGACGAGGAGGGGGCTACCTACTATGAGAGATCGATGCTTCTACTCTACCTAGCACATCATCAACGCTCAACGCAAACATTCAAAACCGGACCTCCGATGCAGTCCAAGAACAGGCTTCGGACACCCGAAGCAATTGTATATATAACTAGAGTGCCCATGTAGAAGAGCAAAGCAATCCATACCTCTTGTCAACTTCATTCACAGCTTGGATGGAAATCATTGTGACAGAATCCACAACAACACCTCTCTACCTATTCTCCGACCAACCTGGAATCCATATGGACCTCTCAAGAACCAGACGTTAGCCTAACATGGACAAGTACTTCATAGCTTTCATCTTGTCTCTGATTCTTGGATTGCTTCCATTGGAATTTTCTCTCCTCGGGGATTTCATAGTTTTCTGCCTGGTATGTTAATCCGATGTCTCCATCTCCACCTTGGTAGTGCAGAGTACTAACAAAAAGGTCAGCGATATCAGACAGCAGAGAACAAAAGCAAGAAGACCGGCCTCCTTGAGTTCGGCCAACTCTGTTTCCGAAAGGAAATAATCAAACTACTGCATCGAACGTGGCAACTATGCCAGCAGGTAACGACAGTTCTAACGAAGATAACGAAGACGAACCAGAACCCGATATATACACGGGCGGCAGAGTATACTCTGCCTAACAAAATTCAGGACCTTGTTGTGGCTTTTCTACCACAAGAACAACGAAGAGGGCAACGAAGTCGGACATATTTCCCCTTCCCGGGAAGAAAAACGAGGAAACGAAGAGGACAGAAGAGAAGGTTGTTGACACACCCAGAAGACCCGGGGATTCTCGTGTTTACGAAGGAAAAGGAAGATACCTACTACTAGGTAAGAACGAACGCACGTACACTCCCGTCTTTTTACATACGACTGCGGACCATTCCCCAATCCACACCAGGGCTGTGACTTGTCCATTGCCTGTGGCGTGCTGGACGGTGGTGTCGATACCGTACAATATTCGCGTACTGCACGCACCGCGCCGCATTGCACTAACAACGTCGAGTACCTGCAGGCATCGGACTACACTGTCGCCCGCGACTCCGAACAACCTCGACTCCCGTCACTCTCTTCTTCCTATACACATTGGGACTTTCAAAAGTCCAAACCCTTTCGATCTGAAGCCTGATCCTTATATCGAAAGGGCTTGGACCTGTAGGAATCCCAGTTCAATCCCAAGTCAACAATCCAGTTGTATCACAAGCTTACCAACAAGCTCAAAACCACAGTACCAGTAGCGTGATACGGCCCAGCCTACCCCGGCCGTCGCGCATTCTGGCACTCAATTCAGCACCTGTAATGTAATGAACCTACCTCAATCTTATCATTACAAAACACGACCAAAACACCAATCCCAAAGGGCCCAAAACGGGGCCAATTCAGAGTTACGACATCCTCCCGTCGTGATTCTCGTCTTCTTCGTCACTGCTCTCCTGTATCCAGACCTTGGCACCCTGGTTTGGACCGATTGGCAACATCAACGGAAAAAAGCAGTTTCCTTCCGTCCGTTCCTTCTGTCACTATTCCATCTTGTGGCCCATGGAAATTACGTCGCGCAAAGAGACACTTGCCCTGGCTCCTGGCTCGATACGGTCAAACAGCCCCCAGGCCACTCGACTCTCCGCTTTCCGATTCCAAGCACTCAGTACCTAGCCGCTGCCACCCACTCACTGCTCCTGCCTTTCGGCAGCCCGTGACACAACACACTCGACTTTTTATTTGACTCGCCCTTGCTTCTTCTCCTACGACGACCAGCGCATCACCACCTGGCACAGACTCTTCCTCCAGAGTTGCCAGACGGGTTGCAATCGCGAAACAAACACCTGAGAAACCTTCAAGAGCACGATTCATTACGAGTACGTCCAGTTTCCTCCGAGGTCTGCCCAAAGACTCCAGGAGGGATTCAAGAACAGGCAGGCTGCGACTACGAGACGCAAAAAGATTCACTTCTTCCCCTTTGCGCTCCAGCTGCCCAAGGCAACGCCTACCACGTCTCAGCACACCTATCCAGGACTTCATTAGCTTCCAGTTCCGCATCATCCCAGGCAACGCCTACCACGCCTACCACTCACGCCCACATCGACACAATTCAACAGCGGGCGGGAGCAACAAGGCCGCCCTCCACTCCCGTCGGAAGAGCCCTCAGCTTGGCCACCATCTCCCGGTAAACCTGCATTGAATCCTCCTCCTCCTCCTTCTCCTTCTTCAAACTGAAAAAAACCCGGCCCGGGCCACCATCCATCCCCCCTCCAAGGGCCTTGCCCCGACCCATTCGACCCATTGTCCATTTCCTCCTTCTTTCCCCTCCCACCGCGCCTTCCATCACGTCAGCCCGTCTCCCGTCGCGCGCGCAAGGACCCCGACCGCAACCGCTGGCAGAGGCACAACTCACCCGGTCGCCGGCAACCCTCCTCTGCACGCAGAAGGAATCGCGATCAACCCTACAAGCACAAAACGATGTCGACGCCCACAACCGCCACAGCAGCGCTGCCTCGCTCCTATTCGGACCGGTACCATTCGCAGTTTGCATATCAGCATCATCATCAGCCTTATCCCGTCCAGGCCAACGCCTCCTCCTTTTATCCCCAGAATACTACCAATCTCCCGAGCATTCTGTCGCCCACAGGAACACGACAACCATATCCAGACTCTCCTTCCGCTCAATACTCGCTCGTCGACCACCAGCCACCAGTCAACGCGCCGCCACCTCTGATCGCCTCCTCGGTCGTCCTCAAGCCCATCACCCGAACATTACCGCCCCCTCACCCGCGCCTGTCTCAACAACTTCCTCCCCGGCGTTTGACCCTTCAACCCGGAACCGATCATACAGCCATGGCGACAGCCCCCAACCCTGAGGGGTCTGAGCCCGCCTCACAGCAGACTCGTAAGAGGAAACGCGGAGAGACCAACTGGGCCGAGTTCTACCAAAACGGCCTGCCTAAGGAAGTAATTGTTATTGACGACACCCCCGAGCCCGAGGGTACGGCCACCAGGAGCGTAGCCTCTCAAACGCTGTCCAATGCCCACGTCGTCACCAACCAGTCAGCTCTAACTCAGCCAACAGCTAAGAGCCGCAGGCCGAATGGCCACTACGACCCCGTCCACCACGACAATTATGTCCCTGCCCAGAACCAAACGCAGCGTTCGCTGCCGTCTGCTTCCAATTCCCTCAACTCACCCGCGTCTACTAGCAATAGAACAAACTCGGCCCAGCACACCACGACGGCGACTTCGCTCGGCTCCCTCTCATCGCAGAGTTACAACGATGACTACACACAACAAGGCACAAAGCGCAGGAAGCTCACCCGACAGCAGGCCAACGAGGCTAAGCGTCGGGAAACGGCTCATGCCGATACCTTTGCGGTGTACAAACCGCCTCCTTATCCTCCCAAGAAGGCCGGCGAGGTACATGTTAAGGTCATTCCGGACGTAAGTTTGGAACCATGGAGTGTTGACTTGTAGTCATTTTCTGACTTGCTTTTGCAGACTTCGCCGAACCAAAATGCTCGAGTTGATGACGATGATGGTCATATGATTGTGATTCCCGGGAATGACCTCACCGAGAGATGTAAGTCAACCGCCTGTGGCCGTTTGCCGAGGGTAATTGACAAACTAACGATTGTTGCAGACGAAATACTCAAGCTGCTTGGCCAAGGCACTTTCGGCAAAGTCGTACAGGCCAAGGACAAGAAGCGCAACAAGCTTGTCGCGATCAAGATCATTCGCTCTGTGCAAAAGTACCGGGACGCCAGTAAGATAGAGCTTCGCGTCCTGGCAACCTTGAAGGCGAACGACGAGGAGAACAGGAACCGTTGCATTCATCTCCGGGACTGCTTCGATTTCCGTGGCCACATCTGCATCGTGATGGATTTGCTTGGGCAGAGCGTGTTTGACTTCCTGAAGGACAACAATTTTGTGCCCTTTCCCAACAGTCAAATCCTGGCCTTTGCTCGTCAGTTGTTTACTAGCGTGGCTTGTAAGCATCTTTTTGTGTTCTTTGTATTACTAGAGAGGGTACTAACGAGAAGATAGTCTTGCACGACCTCAACCTGATTCACACCGATCTCAAACCAGAGAACATCTTGCTCTGCAATCAAGAGTATCAGACGTTTACATACTCCCGCACCATTCCGTCATCTTCCACGCTCACCAACCGCCGAGCCGTGCATAGAAAGGTTCTTCTAGACACGGAGATCAGGCTCATCGACTTTGGGTCCGCCACCTTTCAAGACGAATATCATTCATCCGTTGTGAGCACTCGACATTATCGTGCGCCCGAAATTATACTCGGCCTGGGGTGGTCCTTTCCCTGCGACATATGGAGCATTGGCTGCATCCTGGTTGAGTTTTATACAGGTGACGCTTTGTTCCAGACGCACGACAACCTGGAGCATCTGGCAATGATGGAGGCGGTAGTCAACCATAAGATCGATCCTTCGCTCGTCCAGCAAGTCAATAGGATGACCAGGAATGGTGGCAACCCGGCCGCGAAGTATGTGCCTCCCCTTACTCTTCTGCGAAGTTTCGCCGGGCTAATCGCGGCTATCGAACTTGTATAGGTTTTTCAAGCGCTCAAAACTGGACTACCCTGCTCCCGATACCACCCGTGCGTCCAAGAGATTTGTGAAGGGCATGAAGCCTCTCGATGTCAGTATTACTGGATCCCTTTTTGAGTTTGACGCCCCGCTGACAGGATGCACAGGAGATTATTCCTGCTAGAAATAGTCGCTTCCTTGCTCTGTTCCTGGATCTTCTAAAGAAGATCTTTATGTATGACCCCAACAAGCGTATCACCGCCAGGGAAGCCCTTCAGCACGAATGGTTCAGAGAGCACCTCCCACCAGACGACGGTACCGAAGCCACCCGAATCAGAGTCGAAAAAGAAACAGAAAGACAACGCCGGGAGGCGGAAGCGCATAGAACTGTGCTACCGGCCATGCACCCAGCATGACGCTGGAGTCCTCCTCGACATCTTGACGAGGGGCAAGCGCAAGTTCTCCCGGGAACTTCAGAACTCCAAACCTGAGACGGCGCTCGAGAGGAAATATTTTGAGATTTGAGAAGTTGGAGGCGATATGGAGCAGAGCGGTGGCCGATGCATTTCTCCCGGTCCCAGCCTCCCGGAAAGTGACACTGGGGTATACAGAGACATATACAGTGTCACACAGATTATAAGCGCGAGGAGAGTGGCTTAAGTCGTGCCCCCGGCTCGATCCCCCCTAACGCGGCCGGTTCAACAGCAAAGCCATGCTGCGCAGACGTCCCGACCTCGGAAGACCTCGCCAGGGAATATTGCGACAAGCAGAGCAAGACTGGAAATACTGCAACCGGGTCCGTCAAGTCGATAACCTACCATACTGCTGGCTTGTGGCCCTCTCTTCAAGCATGGAGCGAAATTGCACATTGCACCAAGCGTTGTCCCATTTTGTCGTGGATGGCACCATTCCAAAGTTGTCGTTGGGCTACCGAGACAGTGCTGTCGTCCAGACTTATTCTATAGATTCACCACTCTCACTAGCACCAATCCGCTGCTTATGGACGAGGCACATTCACAGTCCTGTGCAGCCTTATATGGATTAGAATTTTCTTTCATTATCATGACCTTGATGAGCGGTTTCCGGAAGGAGGATAGATGGATGGATGGTTGAGGGTTTTGACTCGTTGGTTTATGGACCTAGCTTTTCCATTCGGATTTCTTTGTGTTGCGATTCCCAGTTATACTTCCGTTAGTGGACAAGGGCCATCTCCCCTCTGGTGTCTTCGAAGGCTAGGTGTCCGACGTGAGTGAGGCAGACTGTGGTAAGATTGGGTTGTACTCCGGTTGAAACTAACCGCGCACTTCCTCGGTGAGCCGATGATTTTGCACCGTTCTACCAAATTGCCGGCAAACCATTTTGCAGGTGGGAATGATGATTTTGAACACACCAAGTTTGGTTGAAAAGGTATGGGATGGAAGTTAGGCACACGCTGAGGGTTTTCAAGAAAAGATGGGAAAGAAGACAGAACATGGCGGGTTCTTTCACATGTCAGAGCAGTGCTTTTACCGTTGGGTTCGTGCCGAAGAAGGCCTCAAGCCCTTGGAGATAGCAGGCAAAGCGAAAAGTGCACGACGATGGGAAAGCCATGGGGAGAAAGCGTGTGGATGTATCGGACAAGGGCGAGGACGAGATCTTAGGGTTCGATGGATTGGGATTGTATACGGCATTGTGGCCCCATGTGGAAAGGCGGATGGCATTCTGTCTGGGGGAGAACACAGAAAGCCGGACGATGAGGAGCATATCCACCACTCGACAATAACCGCCGTGGCAAGTTGCCAACAAATTATGCAACTGGAGCTCCCTCGAGCCACGACGAGCAGCGCGACGATCATATCAGGAAGTAAAAAAGGGGTTATGTACTCCGTCTCCAAGGATGGAATGGAAGGAAGGAAGCACGAAGGAAGGAAATGGATTCAAGTCCATTCGTGCAGTACGAAACAAAACGTCATCGTTGAGAACTGATCGCCAGTATATCGGCGAGCTATTGTCCACCTTTTGTCAATTTTTTTTTTGCTAGAAACGCAGCCAATCCCGACATTGCTATATGAATAGCTTGGGAATAGGATAGGAAGAAATGAGAACTGAAAGCAGCGACCTCTCTGATGAGCAGGAAATAAGTGATCGTATCAACGTGTTTTAGCGCTTTTGGGTTACGGACCGACGTTGGCTGAGTTGACTACACTGCATGCTGTTCTGACCAGATGCTGTTGAGGTTGTTATCAACAGAAGGGGGCTTAGGTCTAGGGCGTCGAGAAGGTGTCAGAATAAAGATGATCTACCCGGTGGACAACATTGGATGAGAGCGTGGGAGGTTGTTTGACAGGTAAGTGAGTATTTCATTGTATCTCATCATCTGGCGATGCCTCGCTCGAGTGTCTAAGGTGCAGGGGAGAGTTTGTTGGAGTGAAAATCTGAAGCAACTACTCGAGGTTACACTTGCAGAAAAAAAAAAAGGAAAGAAAGAAAAAAAAGAAAAAAAAAGTGATACGAATATTTTTACTGCCCTCGTGCCCTGGTCCTTCCCACTCTGGGAGAGGGACAGTATTTTACGACTGTGAGTTTTACACAGGACATATCGGAGATTGTAGGAAGGCACGGTCCGAACGAACTGAGGGTTCTTTTCCTGTCAGGCACGCCTGCCACGGGTATTGCCGGTGCGCTGCTGCACAGGGAAGTCACGATGCCTTCACCCCTCCTGCATGTAATCATCTCTACTGAGAATGGTGGACTCCCTGGACTTCTTCCTGTTGCATCTTCAATACAATCTACATACTCAGCCATTGGCCTCACTGCATTGCGTTCCATTTGGCTGACAGTTCTGGGATGTCAACGTCGATCACAAAATTCATGTGTACAAGAGAAAGGTTAATAATGCCCGGCAGAGTCGGGTAGTCGACAGACATCTGACTGCCTCCAACAATCAGGCGACGTCAGATTGATGTCTCTCTTTGTGAGTCCAAACGACCTCGGCAAACATCAAGTATCCCGTTTTAGCAGTTTCAGAGCGCCATTCCCCGTCATCTAGGTAACGTCATCGAAGATATACGCTGTTCAGTTAACAGACCACAATTGACAGATCGACCCTACACTTCCTGAGTGCTTTTGGCTTCCAGCCGTTGCAGACCTAGGTAAAGCTCTTTCTCTGGCATTACCGAAGGGCGGGCGGGTGAAGCTAACAATGTGTTCTCACAAGTCGTCGAATAATTTCTTTGTTCTGTTCACAACCAACAAAAAGCCGACTTGTCAAAAGGACTGAAAGGCAAATTACCGCAGGACGGCTGGTATACGAACAACTCCAATGAATCTTGACAATGCGAAGTCTACTGTACCCAGCGCTGTCGAGAATCAACTCGATCATGCTGGGATAAATACTCGAGAGATCCCTTTTTTTCTACAGAGTACGTTGAGACACTCGAATATTCTAAAACAAGCACCAAACAGCATCATCAGAAGTTCACTCTCGATAACCCATTGACCATTTCACTTTTGAAAAACCGGAAAGGCTTCAACGCAACGTCATCAGGATGCCCCGTCACCAAGACTCCGACCGCAAGCATTCTTCCTCGTCACGGCCCTCTCACTCTTCTAGATCGAAATCGACAAGAGATCATAGGGATGACAGAGATCAAGACGGAGACCGAGACAGAGAGCGAGAGGGAGACAGACACATAGACAGAGAAAGCGACAGAGACAGGGACAGAGACCGCCATCAAGGCCACCGGGACCATTCCCCAGACCTCCCTGAGCCCCCCTCTTGCTTGCTAGGCGAAACCTCTCGCCCCAACCCCATTTACCACAACGTATTCTTCGACAAAGACAACAACCGCCTCGTCCTCTCCCACCACCAGTACCTCTACGACCGCTCAAAGTACCCCGACCTACTCCGTTACGACTCCAGCCGGCCCCTGCCTAACCTCCTCCTCCGCCTCTGGGGGACCCCCCTCCTCGTCCTCGCCGACCTCCTCCAATACCCCCCGCCCATTTCCCCCACCATCTGCCCCCGGTCGGACTGGCTGCGCGCCCAAGACTGGTTTTTGGATAACGACAGAAACCCCCGTCGGCACCCGGTCTTCAAGTACCAGTTCCTCACGATGGAGAGCCTGAGCACCCTGCACGAGGACTTCATGGTTATGTTTTCCAGAGATATCCCGCCGTGGATCATGAGGAAGATGGATAACTGGCGGCCGTACTGCGAGCTTGGGGGGCATAACCAGCTGAATCATTATTTGTTGGGTTGGTGTTGGTTTTGGCTGCAAATGGAGGTGAGTATGAGGGTGGATCGGGTGAGGGCGTTTTTGTTGGAGGAGGATTATGAAAGGTTGAGGGGGAAGGATGGGAGGGATTGGGAACGGGAGCGGGTTCGAAGGGAGATGGAGGAGGAGGAGGATGATGAGAACCCGTTCAAGAGGTTCGGGTTGAAAAAGGAGGAGGCGATCAGGAAAGCCAGGGATTTTGTCGAGCGCATGTCTGGTATTGGCGCTCTGTGGTTTCCGGACTCGGAAAAGAAGGGGAAGTTCGAGAAGTATTTCGGGGATGCGATACCCTCCAAGCGTAAGCTTTCCGGGGAGGGAAATACCAGAGAATATTGTGTTGCTTGCAACTTGGCAGTTGTGGCGGGGAGCGGGGAGGAGGTGTTGGCGGCGTTGTTGGCGAACATGATTGCGAGGGCGCCGTGCAAGGGAGACAAGGACGTGGCGGAAGAGGACGGGGGGTTGCCGAGGTTGTATCCACTGGTTGACGCGTGGATTGAGAACCTGGGCAAGGAGAGGGCAAGGGTGGTCAAGGAAAAGGCGAAGAAGTTGGCCTTGACGCTATTCACCATTCGGAAGTATTTGAGGTGGAAGAAAACGCCTCAAGGGCGCGACAAATGGTTGTATACGGATCTCGGGACCGATCCGTACCATCCTTATGACATGAATTTGACGCCGAGCCCGACTATAAGAATGCTGAAGGGTGAGAAGGCTATGAAGAGGGAGTGGGAGTGTTTTTGTAAGGGTGAAGACCCCCTTGACGAGGAGAAGAAGGATACTTTGCCCGTGAGAGAGGAGACTGGCAGGTTGAAGTACCTAGAGCCCGTCCCTGAGGATAGAAAATCTTCCACTTCTTCCTCCCGTCATCCTCCCTCTTCTTCCTCTTCGCGTCACCCTCCCTCCTCCTCCTCCTCTTCTTCCCACCGTTCTTCATCCTCCCATCACCCTCCCCGGTCATCTTCCCCCTCCCCCTCCCCCTCTCGCCGCCCTCCCCCTTCTTCCTCATCGTCTTCCACCCGAACCAGAGACCGAGAATCCTACTCCTCCAAACACACCGTCCCCCTCTCCTTTTACAACCTCAGCAACAGCCAAGTCTCACCCGCACCCGCACCCAGCCGAGTATCCCGTACATACGGTACATATGGTTCCCCCAGCAACGAGATCACAGTCGTCCCAGTCCCAGTCCAAGGCACAGTCACAGTCCCAGGAACAAGCACCGCTCTCGTCCGAACCCGTGATTACCCCTCAGAAGAATGGGATAATTCCGACTCGGACACTGACAGCGAGTTCGATGGCGAATTTGAATTTGACGACGCTACCACGCTTGCTTGCAATAGCTTTGCCACTCGCACTAGCACTGGCACTAGCGCTGGCACTGATCGGAGAGTAACTAACTTCAGCAGCAACGAAGACGATGACATAGAGATCATGTCCGTCGCGACGTGGAGTCACTTGAGTGCTGTGCCTGAGGCTTTGAATTTGGGAGGTGGAGGTAAATCTAAAAGAGAAGAAAAGGAGGCTCAGACTCAGAAGGAGGCTCAGAGGAAGCGGGATGATCTCGAAAGGTACAGACATGAGGGAGAGAGTCTGGTGAGTCATGGCCATGGCTCATCACATCCATCTTCTTCACAACAACACTCGCGCTCGGAGACAGATACTAGGGACTGGGCTAATGGTGCTGGTGGTGACCGCAAGCTTGTTGACCGCGAGCGTTACCGTCACGGCGGCAGTTCTTCCTCCGCCTCTTCTTCTCGCAGAGGACATCACAATCACAGAGAAAGAGACGATGACGCAGAGCTAACCCGAACTGCTCTGAAACTACTGAGTATCAAGGACCATCTGCATCTGGCGAGAAAGAAAGGCGGAAGTGGAAGTGGAGGAAGAGAAAAAGAAGAAGAGAGGAGAGGGGGTACGTCTAGTTCTAGTTCCAGGAGGGACAGAGACAGGGACGATGATCGGCACCGTCGGCGGTAAGGATTTTCTTTTGTTTTTGATCCAGTGTACAGATACGGATGGAATTAAGGGGCTTTTTGGGTAGGTCATTTCAAGTTCACCAGTTTGCAAATTGTACGAGTAGAGAGGTCCGTTTTTCTTGCTAGCGGTATCATCTGATAATCACAATCTGATGCTGACAATCCGATGTTCTCATCCAAGGCGCGTTGATGATACTTCTTTGCTGTCAATCGTTGATTATTTCTCACCTGCATGATAACTGAGAACTAAGCTTTGGTGCTCGCCCATATTTGCAAGATGAGACGTCCCATCCATTCTCACCATGAAAGACCCTTCCTATACACAAGTGAGGTGCCATATATCTGTATCCAGAAACCAGGGTATATTCTCGTACATCCTCACCACTCTATGTATAATCATGCAACCTTCTATATACCAGTAAGATGTCAAACAGACACGCTCACTCCTTCACCTCCACATCATCCTCCTCATTCTCCAACTCCCCATACAACTCCCTCAGCGCCGGCAAGAACCTCTCCGCCATCTTAAACTCGCCCAACTTGATCTTCATATAATCAAACGCATACAACACCACTGTCCTGTCCTTCTTCTCCCCATTTCCTCCTTCGCTGCCCTCCAACTCATCCAAAACAGGCGCCTGCATCTTCGGATATCTCTGACTAAAATGCGTCAACAACACCCTCCTCGCACCCATTTTCCTCCCCACATCCAGCGCCTCGCTCGCAGTCGAGTGTTTCTTAGCCTTGGCCTCGCCAATAAGCTCGTCGTCAAACGTGCACTCGTGAATAAGCAAATGCGACCCTTTACCGATCTGCGCGAAACATTCCGACGGCCGGCAGTCGCCCGAGAAGGAAATCTTGAGTCCCGAGGGCCAGGTGAATACCGCGGCCGTGGCACCGAGACAGTGATCTACGAAACAAGCGTCGATGGAGGCGAGGCCGGTTTGGGATTCTAGGGCTTTTGAGTCAGGGTTGCTGTTGCGGAAGGAAGCGGGTTGTAAAGCGCAGAGGGTTCCCGGGAGCATGTTGAAGTGGTTGTTTCCTGGGCCGAGGTCGGCGGAGGGAGGACCTTGGGGGTCGTCGGTGGGTTTGCGGCCTGTGCCGATGAGGGTGCGGAATTTGATGTTGGCCCAGTCGAGAGGTTCGACGTCTTTGTACTCGTGCAGGAAGCCGATGTACTTGGATGTGCTGATGATGGTGAGTGGTTTGGTTTCTTCGGCAGGGTGAGCGGCGTTGGCGGCGGCGCGGCGGGCGAGGACGGAGGGGACGCCGAGGTGGTGGTCGGCGTGCAGGTGGGAGATGTAGATGGCGCGCAGGTCGCGGAGGATGGCGTCGGTTTCGGCGTAGCCGTACACGCGACGGAGCTGGCCGAGGGTGTTCTCGCCGCAGTCGAACAGGTAGCTGCCGTAGCCGGGGACGCGGATGAGCGTGGCGGAGACGTTGCGGTACTTGGAGGGAAGGGCGGAGCCGGTGCCGAGGGTGACAATCTCGGCGTCCCGGTTGGGAATGTCTTGCTCGGACTCGGCGACGCGGGCGGCGAAAGCAGGGTCGGAAACCTTCTGTTGCGCTTCGAGCGCTAGGTTGAAGGCCTTGGCGTGGGTGGAAGTGAGCTCCTTGATGGGCCTGATGGTGTCCATGAGAGCGTTGGCGAACTTGGGCTGGAACTCGACCGCAGGAGAAAGCAGGAGTCTTTGGCCGGGCTTGCCCAGCTCTGCAACAGATGCCAAACCCGCTGGCAAAGCCTCTTCCTGGTTGTTGTGGTTGGGAATGGAGAAGCGGTCGGGGTCCATCCGATGCATCATGATAGCCTTCCCAGACGCGCCTGCGAATGAGATGGTATTGGGGTTCATTCCCTCACCGAGCACAACGTGCTTGAAGGAGCTGTGCTTCGCCATGAAATCCTTCAGGCGGGAATCATCCTTGACCTCCGGGCTAAGAATCCAGTAGAAGGCATCGATATGCTCCATGATCTCCTTGTTCTCCCACTCGGGCCTCTTGAGGAGGCTATCGAGGAGATACTCGTAACGGACATCAATGAGAGCGAAACCGTGGCCAGGAATAGGAGGGTCCAGAACCATATCTGGGGTAACAACAGTCCCATCCTCTGCCGTCACGCTCTCTCCCTTTGCGAGCTTGCTGAAGGTCCACTTGGGTAGGCCATACTTGAGCGCGTTCGCAGGTTGAAACTTGCCTCGGCGAGCATGATTCTTGACGACGTAGCATGTAGAATCAAAGCAAGGTTCCGTAGGGGGCAACCGGTGGATGAGCGCACCAGGCCAAGGCTCCCTCACAAGCACCCTGATATCAGGAACGTTGGCGTCCCTCCCCGGCAATGGGCCCTTGTAGACTGTGATCTTGCCTTCATCGTCGCGGACAAAGATCTTGGCCGGCAGCTTGACCTTGTGTAGGGGTTGTTCTACAAGAGTGTCGGCTTTCCAGTCTGAGTCAAACATGTGCTTAATAATCGTCTGCATAAGCAGTCGGGTCTTCTCCTCGTCGTTCTCTAGCACCGCCGGCACATCCTCCACGACCTCTCCGTCCTCTCCCTCTACCACAGCCTCCATGGCCTCGGGCTCCTCCGAAGAGTTCAGCTTCCGCTTCCGCGGGTTCTGTGAGCCGGTACTGCTGCTACGCGACCGGCTCTCCATGCCTGTGGCGACAAGGGGGATCTTCCAGACCTTGAGGTTCTCATCCTCGTAGTCAGGCTCGGTGTTCTCGGGGTTTGCGGCCCTGCGATCGGCGCGGAGCTCATGCGCATCGAGTGGGAAACCCTTGCGGAAGACGAAGCGTCTGGCAGCAGCTAGCATGTGCTCAAGGTTCTTGGAGCCGTGGATCTCGATGCGTTGAGGACCGCCATGGACGATTTCTGGCTTGTTCTTCTTCCGGCGCAGCTTGTTCTCCTCCTCCACGGCAGTCTTTGCGCTTATGATAACGTCGGCAACGGTCAGAATCATGCCCAGCAGGCCGCCCGTTGTTGCCCAGTCCGTCTTGCCCGAGAGGAAGATGTGCGACAACTTTGCGGCGGGGATCTTGTGTTCGGTGAAGAGGCGCTGAGTGCCTTCGGAGAGGTGACCGAAAACGTAACGGCGGTTGTCATAGTGGACGAGGAGGCATGCGCCCGGGGTGTCAGCCGTCGGGGCGGCGACGATCTGGACGTGACTGCGCATGGCTCCGTACTCGGGTTTTGCAGGCGATGGAGGAGCTACTTTCTTTTCGGGAGTAGTAGAAGCTAGGATGAAGCGAGGACCGTCGACTTGATAAGGATAGAGCTTGATAGGGATGCGGTCGCGAAAGAAGTCTTCGGGGATCTTGGTGTGCTTCAGAATGCCGTGATTCTTCCACTTTTGAAAGGCTCGGTTCGGCGAGAAGAGATTGTATTCGGAGAAGTTGTATTTGTTGCGAAGGAGTTCTCTGGCGACCGTCTTCGAGACCGAGTCTGGGATCTTGAACTTGGAAGGCCGATCTTTGCTAGGAGGCTTGACGACGAGAGGAGTAGTTGGCTTCGCTGGGCGAGGATCTCGGGACTGAGTGGCTCTAGGATTCGAGGCAGAGTTTGGCACCCGACGTATTCTTGAGTTCGTGAACGCCGAGGGATCTGCTGACGAGTCTGAAGATACTGTAAATTCTCTTGTAGAAAGACAACGTCTAAACGATAGGAGCGAGGATGTGGTGGTAGAGATTCGAGTCGGCAGCACAGTTCTTATCCTCTTTGATGCGGCAGCGACTGCAAGCTTCTTGTAATGCATGGACGATTAAATATAGATGTTGTCTATACAATCATTGCCTCTGACCTGAGCATGTCGAGAGGGTCTCGTCGAGTGGGAAATGTAGAAAAAAGACTTGTGTCACCCGGCGCGTGGAGGAGTCAATCGGCGTCGCGGGAACTTTTTTGGTTTTCGAGTGTGAAAGTTGACATCGCGAATCTGCGGGCAACTTTTTCTGCCTGCCCGTTGGAGTCACTGCACGCTTGCAGTTCAGCGCCACCGCGGGGCATTTACAGGGGAGTGGTCCAGTACGCCAGCGCTCGAGCGGGAGGCGGTAGTCCGGGGTAGGTAGTGTAGGTGGGCAGCAGCCATAGATAGGGTTAGGGTTGGCTGATGGAGCAAGAAAGGGGTTCGAATTTGTGACACGAACATACGAATATTGAATCAACTACCATCTATTAGAGTACAGTTTTTTTTGCAGATTTTTTCGTCCATGTGTATCGTTATCCGAAGAATGTCATGGTGTGGCTGGGAGTTTAGGCTGAGGCCGAAGCTGCTTCAAGGCCGGTATGGTACCTTATGTGAATGGTGGAAGATCAACATCATCGGTATTCCGTTCCGTCCTATAATCGAACTGAGTTAATGCCACCCCTCAGTAGGATAGCGAGTGTAGAACAAGACATGTGTGTTCATTCAAAAAGAAGACTGATCCGGAAAGAACTTTGGCGGACTTCAACATGTCCCTGCCAACTCTCGATCCTTCACGAACAGCGACCCCAACGAGGAAACTCACCAAGATGAAGTCCATCCACCACCCCCTCCCCCTTCTCCTCCAAACCCTCACCATCCTCTGTCTTTTCCCATCCGCCCTCGCCTCATCCAAAACCCTCCTAATCCCCTCCCACGTCCTTCAACTCCACCATCTCTTTCAACACCTACTGGTCCCTCAACTATACCTGGGGCACCGACCACAACGGCGCCGCGCGCATGTCCCCTTCCCAAGTCACCACGTCCTCAGATGGAACAACCCTAACCATAACCGCCCACCGCGTCACCGGCCAAAAACCCGCCACCCACGGCGGCAAACAGATCCCCATCAAATACCTATCCGGCGCCATCCACGCCAAGCAGCACTTCACCATCACTTCCTCCTCTTCCGTTTTAGGGTACAACTTCTCCGCCGAGTTCCGCGCCCCCGTTGCCAAGGGGACGTGGCCTGCATTTTGGTTGACGGCTGTCAATGGGTGGCCGCCGGAGATTGATATGGCGGAGTGGAAGGGAAGTGGAAAGATTAGCTTTAATACGTTTAATACTAGTAGTCAGGTTATGGCGAGGGATGTGGTTTATGGCCCGAATGGGACTCAGAAGGAGTGGCATAGGGTTTTGTGTGAGATTAGGAGGGATGGGAGAAACGGGAAGGATGTGGAGGTGAGGTTTTGGATGAATGAGAGGCTGGTGGTGACGCAGTGGGGGAGGGGGTATGTTGGGCAGGCGCTTTATTTGTGAGTTTTGAGCTTTCTTGTTGGGTATGAGGTGGTTTAAGTGAGGTTTGTTGTCGGTAGCTGACTGAGAGGGTGATGTTATAGGATCATCAACCTCCAGATGGAAGGGTCGTCGGGTTCGCCTGGTCCTGAAGCGGGTAAGTCAACTATTTCCCCTGTCTCTTCGCTGTAGTGATGAAAGAACTTGATTGTATCAACTGGTACTTTGCTGACCATGACCCAGACACTTTGTATCAAGTCCGGAATCTCGAGGTCTAGAGCTATGGTGATTGAGAAGTGAGAAGACGAGGTGTCCCTTCCAACGAAGAGAGGCCGATGTTGTCCAAAATTTGATGCTCGCAGGTACCCTGGTATTTAGCCCTAGACGAAAATAAGGGCTTAAATGGTTGACGAACAGCTTAACTGAATAGGAAAATATTCGTCCGTCAGTGGAGTTTTTCACCCTGGCATGCCTGTCCGTCGCGTGGACCGCTGTCACTCGGGTTCCAGAACCCGGCGCTAAAGCTAGCGATACTTTGCACGTGTTCGTGAAAGTTTCTCCAGGGAGCCAGGGAGTTGTCAGATTTCCGGAACCCCTGAACAAAGATGCAGAAAGAAAACAAGATCAACTCCTTCCTCCATTTGGGACGTTTCCGGGAGAGTGATTGCGCCTGTGATGATGTTGTCAGTTGTACAGACGGGAGGGAGCCAGATGATGCAGGTGTCGCCTTAACGGCTGTAGGGCTGAATACCTACCTACTACTCCATCTGGATGTGCTGTAGTCCCTGGAAGAGGAGCACATAAGCGCGGCAGAAACGTACACAACCGCCGGAGCGGAGCACATATGTATCAACGAGCAGCGTCTATCAGCTGACATGCATACTGCTGCCCCGTCGTCCGCATCACCAAGTTCCAGAACCTCTCAAAGGGAACGTTAAGGTCATCTTCGGAAACGGAGAATATTTGTGGAGTTGGGTTCCCGGACAGGTTTGGTGTCTTCCGGCATGTCGATCGTACCCTCGGTGCCGGATACGGGAGCGAAAGGAAACCCATGTTTCCCGTTTCCCGTTGAGATCTTGACTCCTTTTCAGCCCTCAAGCAAGACACAGAGAGATGAAGGATTTGAAACCCTGCAATCATCAAGGCTTCCAATCAACGGCCTCTATAGACGCGGAGAAGGCGCTAGTGCCACTTTCCAACGTTTAGCGCACCGTTCGTCGTAACTCGATAACTGCGCTGATGGTGTAGGCGTTGAAGCATCATCATCTCATTGCTCCGGAAACCAGAGGAAAACGACAATGCCTACCAATACCGCGGAATCGTAAAGATACGGTGATGTGCCCATGATTCAGTCTTGTCTGGGAGTCTTGGTGCGACCTCCCTACATATGTAACGTCACCGTAATCTTCGAGCGTTGGTCCGGAGTCATTAGCGAGGCGTTAACCAATCGACCCAGGTTCGCCAGGCCATCGAAAAATATGACCGATCTGGTACCAGCGCCTTCTGTGGTTCAGAGCCTGGATAGGATGGTTATATGAATCCTGAAGTTCCAGAGACAAGGAAGACGGACGAAAACAAGAAAGAAGAGACTGGAGGGTATTGGAATAGGGGTTGAGCTGCTCACTGTCTCACTGTCAGAATTGTCTTGCAGACCACCCGGACGATGATGATTGAGGCTGTGAGCTGAAGGGTTTCAGGGGCGCATGCATGATTCTCGAGTTTGTCGAACCAAAGTCCAAACCATGAGCCAACATGTCCACCGGAGTGTGTGGCAGGGCGCTTGGCTTGCATCTGAGCCGTGTGCAGTGAAAGAGTCAAAGAGAGTGTTTCGGCTTTGGAGACTGGAAGTTGAAGTCATCGTGACTGCCAATGTCTCTTTGCTGATCATTCCTGCCCCTGTGCAATCGATGCTTCTCGCACCCATTCCATCCAATCTTCTTCCTCTGTCCTCTACCCCTTCTGAAGAGAATCCGTTCTCGATCCTGGATAGGGTAGGGGCGATATCATCGAGATAAATCGTGCTGATACATCTGGGGTGCAACCCTCTCTCCCTCTTTCCCTCTAGCGGCATGCCCCCCTGTCATTTAGCCCACTCACCTCCCACAACTGAAGAGAGAAGGAACAACCCAAAGTGCCCGTCCAGTCTTTGCCTCTGTCAATCTCACCTTCCCAACTTCAACTCAACTTCAACCGCCAGTTCAGTTTGTCGATCCGGTCACTCGTTCATACAACCCCTAGTCATTCGTTCTCGGCCTCTTGTTCATGCGTATTTTGCCATCACCACTTCGTCCATCAACATCGAATCCGCGACCCCTCAGCAGACATCAATGAATTCGTAGCAAGAGAGATTCGCTTTGTTCGCTTGGCCACGGTGATGGCGACAGCGGCATCATCTCGACAGACGCCGGCGACCTGGAACTGGAGTGCGACGACGACGCTGAAAACGACGACGACAACAAGATCGAGACCTCATCTCTTGGTGTTGCTCACGCTGCTCACCATCTTTCCCTCATTTCTGTCTGCGGGCACCGCAAGCGCACAATGTGGAGCCGACTTTGGATTTCCCACGGAGAAACTGCGAGTCTTCTCTCTGGACACCATCAACGTCACCTATACTTCGACCTTTGACAAGCCGAATCTTGCCTGTTGGTGTGGCACTTCAACCGACAAGGAAAAGAGTGAGTGTTCGGTGTCCCCCCAAACATTGAAGAATGGTTGCTTCCACTTCCGCTCCCGTCGCTTCACACAATGTCACCGCTCCCGCCCACATGCAAGACTGCAAGCCCCCCCTCTTCCCCATCTTCCAATCTCCCGACAGCACTTTTGGCTCCCGCTGCACCAAGCCCTGCAAGGCCCCGGTGCCCCTCAAGGTGCCCAGCCCTTTGGGTCACAGGTCGCTTTTCAACAACCAAGTTGATCGCTCTCCCCTTAACAAAGCAACCCCAACCAGGAGAAGACTGATGGCGGCATTGCGATCGCAGCGGAGGTTGTTGCTGACAGACAGACTGACATCTCCCTTCCTCCATAGAATTCACAGTCAACGATGCAACTCCCGGTAATGGAACCACTCCCTTTCCATTGAGTTTTTCGTCGACATATCCTTGCTGGTTCGAGCTTCAAGCCGATTCTGGCGATTGTAGAGTCGAAAGTGACAAGTTCTTCATCTTCGCCAAGGACCGCGATCCCGACAATCGTCTTCCGGCCACCATCGGCCCCAGCGCAACCGTCATCGCGACAGCGACAGCGACTCAAACTGCCACTGCTACTGCGACCGAGCAGCCGAATCTCGGTACCCTACCGCCATTCGCCGACGTATCCTCTACCGCAACCCCAGGCCCTCCGCAACATCCCGACGACCACTTTGCCCTCGGTGCTAGAATCGCCCTGGGTGTTGGAATCACGCTTGCTTGCATCGGTGTGGGTGCCATGGCCGCCTTCTTGTACTTTAGGCGCCGGAAGAAACAACAGCAGGTCGAGCTGGCCAACGCCATCGCCGAGCACGAGTATAGACAGGGAAGGAGGGGTCCCGAGAAAAAGCTATTTGGAGGATTTTCGTCGTCGTCGAAAACGTCGTCGGATGATCCTCTATACGATACAGTTCAGCCAGTCTTTGACGGATATCCTGGATCAACAGGCTATGATGATGTACGGTCAAACGGTTCCAGCGACATATACGGCCATTCTCCGGTGATGCCCCATTCACCTTCATGGGCATACAATCAAGGATTTCTGGGCCACGATGCTGCGACAGGAGCTGCGCGGGAGAGAAGTACGGAAAGAGAAGGACTCGGAGTCGGGCTTGGAGTGACGGAAAACCTGAGCATCACCGGACGAGAACTCGAAGCTGCCCGCGCAAAAACTGTCCAGCCAATTCCTACGTCATACGGACCGAACCCCGTCACTCCCACGCTAACGCCGCGGGCAAGTTCCAGGGGAGACCTTAACGCACGCGCTGCTGCCGACTCGATTTCCCTCGACAGCCGGCTTGGAGTACCCCCTATGCCTCCAATACCCCAGTTACCTGCGGCCTCCGCAGCACCTCTCGGGGGCTATTACCCCGATTACCACAACTACGAACAGTACACCATCCCTCCTCCAACCGAAGCTCCAACTCCAACGCCAGTTCTTCCTCTCCTTCCAGTTCCAACCACGTTCCCACAACCGAACCCAACAACCTCACAATCCCAACGACCAGGGCCCCCGTTGATCGTCTCGTATGGACCTAACCGAGTAACGCCCACGCCAGCTGTGACTTCGCCTACAGTGCCTCCCGATGAGTCCATGATTGAGAAACCACCCCGAGGAGTTGAATTACAAGGCGAGCCCGCATCTCCGATCGAAAGGAGGCATCCATGGGAGGATATTGATCTCCCGAGCGCCAGCAACAACGGTCCCCTACCACCATACGCATCGACAGAGGAGTACGCTGCAATGGAAAGCGGCGCGATCCGTAAGCTGGAGGAGCCAAGGGCGCATGCTGAGCTGCCACCAACCAAGGATGGCTATTACCATTCTACATACGACATTGTTGAGCACGAACTGCCGGGTAACGGGTATCAACGAGACCCTCTCTACCCCCAAGGTGGACCATCCGCGTCAGGACGTGGTAGGGATATCGATGAGCAAAAATTCCTGCTGGATGATGTTGAGATGGCGCACTTGAAGGCGCAGAAAGAACGAATCCGGGCTGAGATGAAGAAGAAGCAGAAGCAGAAGGAGACTTATCAGCAGGACCAGGGACAGGACCAGGACTTACCTGTAGCGTCGGCGAGCTTCTCCACACGGTAACACTGGTGAGAATGTGTCGGTCCATGTGAAGGGAAGATACGCTGCGGGCAACTGATATTAGGAGGCGAAAGTTTGAGGATTAGCATTATACCATTGGCAAGGTGTCTGGCGTTTATTTTGGGTATCGACGGGGCAGATGACTTCTGCATTATCATCACATAGCACGGGCTGGTACATCTGCGTTAAGAATAGCAGATCATATGCTCTGGATAGATACAAACATAGTCCTATTGTAGTAAGGAGAAGGGAGTCTGGTTCTGTTCACAAATGCGAATTGGATGTCTTGTAGCGATTTGGTGTTGAACGAGTTGCTCCCAAAAGACGGCAGCTAGCTGTTGAGATCGTCAGGGCTGTTTTTTGTACAGCATCGGTACGTACCGATCCCCACAGCTGCCGACCAGCTGCCACTGATAAGATTTCCAGATCCTCCAATCACATTGACCGCCCGGCAGAAAAAGTTACCGATGGGACATGCTTCCCAAATTTTTGTTTCCCTTCGTTAAGTTCTGCGGCGGAGGAAGAGACGAAAAAGACCCCACCGACTGCTATCAGTTGTACAATCTCGACGATTCCACCAATTCCCATTCAGCATTGCGACGAAGTTCCCGTCGTTCTTTTTCCAAACCAACCCAACAACCACAACACCAACAAAACAACGGGCAACAGACCGTTGAAACACCACCACCACCACAATGGCGCCCTCCCAAAAGCGCAAAGCGATCGACGACGATTTCATCCTCACCATCTCCGACAATGAAGACAACATCCCACTAGAAGAGGAGCAGGAAGTTGTACCCAGGAAGAAAGCCAAGACGGCCGAACAATCGAACAAGCAAAAGAAGAAGAACAACAAGAAGTCCAAGAAACAACAACAGACCGAAGATGACGACGACGAAGCCGGAGAAACAAAAGAAGACGACGCAGCCGACCTCGGCATCTGGGGCTCCAAAGACGAAGACGACGGCGCCATGGACACCGAGTTCCAGTTCGTCGTCGACGGCCAGAACGAAGTCGACGCCGAGTTCGACGGCTGGGGGTTCGAGGGCGCGCACAAGGGCGGAGTGAAGGGCGCTGGTGTGAACGGGGATAAGAAGCCTGTGGATATTGATGAGATTATTAGGAGGCGGAGGGAGAGGAAGGCTGCTAAGGAGGGGAAGACTACTGCATCAAAAGAGGAGGAGGATAAGATGGAGGTTGATGGGGATGATGAAGAGGAGGAGGAAATTGAAGAGATTGATGTGGATTTGGATGATGATGAGGAGGGTGTGTTGGCTGATGATGCTTTTGGTATGGGTGTTGGGTCGGATGTGGAGGAAGAGGAGGAGGTGAAGCAGGATGCGAAGATGGGGGGTGTTGATGGGGAGGATGAGGATAGTGAAGGCGAGGAGGGGGAGAAGGAGGGAAGTGATGAGGAAGAGGAGGGCGATGCGTCGGATGATGACTCGGTTGCTACGGCCGTCGAGCATCCTGATGATGTGCAGTCATCGGATGACGAGGAGGGTATCGATGAGGAGGAAGAGGCTAAGATGAAGGAATTCTTTGCGCCTGAGGAGGAGAACCAGCCTAAGAAAAAGGGCGAGATGTCTTCGTTCCAGGAGATGTCTCTCTCCCGTCCTATCCTCCGCGGTCTTACTTCCGTGGGCTTCACCAAACCGACGCCCATTCAGGCCAAGACCATCCCGATCTCGCTTATGGGTAAGGATGTCGTCGGTGGTGCCGTCACCGGTTCCGGTAAGACGGCCGCCTTCGTCGTTCCTATCCTCGAGCGTCTCCTCTACCGCCCCAAGAAGGTCCCCACCACCCGCGTCGTCATCCTTACACCCACCCGTGAGTTGGCCATCCAGTGTCACGCTGTCGCTGTCAAGCTCGCCAGCCATACCGATATCAAGTTCTGTTTGGCAGTCGGTGGTCTCAGTCTGAAGGTGCAGGAGGCCGAGCTCCGTCTTCGCCCGGATGTGGTCATTGCCACTCCCGGTCGTTTCATCGATCACATGCGCAACTCGGCCAGTTTCGCCGTCGACACCATCGAGATTCTCGTCCTCGATGAAGCCGATCGCATGCTCGAGGATGGTTTCGCGGACGAGTTGAACGAGATTCTCACCACCCTTCCCAAGTCCCGCCAAACCATGTTGTTCTCCGCTACCATGACCTCAACTGTCGACAAGCTCATTCGCGCCGGTCTCAACAAGCCGGTGCGCATCATGGCTGATTCGCAGAAAAAGACTGCCGGTACGCTTGTTCAGGAGTTCGTCCGTCTGAGACCCGGTCGCGAGTCGAAGAGGGAGGGTTATCTGTTGCATATCTGCAAGACGCTCTACACTGAGCGTGTCATTATCTTCTTCAGACAGAAGAAGATTGCGCATAAGATGAGAATCATCTTTGGTCTGTTTGGATTGTCGTGCGCCGAGTTGCACGGTAGCATGAACCAGGCTCAGGTATGTTTACGATTTACAGTACTCGAGATGAATGATTGATGCTAACAGAAACTACAGCGTATTCAAAGTGTCGAGGACTTCAGAGATGGCAAGGTCAACTTCCTCCTCGCCACCGATCTTGCCTCTCGTGGTCTTGATATCAAGGGTGTTGACACCGTCATCAACTACGAAGCCCCCCAGACCCCCGAGATCTACGTCCATCGTGTCGGTCGTACAGCTCGTGCCGGCCGCACCGGTACCGCTATCACCCTGGCTGCCGAGCCCGATCGCAAGGTCGTCAAGGCTGCCGTCAGGTCCGGCAAGTCTCAAGGCGCCAAGATCAGCAGTCGCATCATCGACTCCGCGGACGCCGACAAGTGGCAGGACGAGATCGACGACCTGGAGGACGAGATTGAGGAGATCATGCAGGAGGAGAAGGAGGAGAAGCAGCTGCAGAACATGGAGATGCAGGTCAAGAAGGGCGAGAACATGATCAAGTACGAGGACGAGATCAGCTCGAGGCCCAAGCGCACGTGGTTCGAGACGCAGGAGGACAAGAGGAACGCCAAGGCGGCGGGCCGGGCCGAGCTCAACGGCGTCAGGGACAAGCTCAAGTCCAAGAACGAGGGCAAGTTGAGTAACAAGGACAGGAAGAAGCTCGACACCATGGCGGAGCGCAAGCAGGAGAGGACGTACAAGAAGGGCAGCGCCGAGAGAGCCGGTAAGGGCGCGGTGCTGAACCTCAAGAACGTCGTCAAGAAGGTGGGACGGTCTGCTGGGTCTAAAAAGAGGGGCGGCAATGCTGCTAGGGGTGGTAAGGGCAAGAGCAGGAGGAAGTAGATGTGAAGAGTGTGAGGATGGTGGTGTGCGGTTGTTGTTGAGTTTTTGAATGTAATTGAGTTCAAGCTAGTATGCTGTTGATACCCAGATGGGCAAAAGAATAAGAAACTGTCTGTTGATGTTATCTCCTTTTTCATTGTAAAAGAGTCGTGATCATATTGAGGTGAGACTGCGGCTTCACATGAGAGTCGATTGGGTGTGGAGTCGCGGATCAGGGGGCCTTGCGGAGAGCGCAACTGACCCACCCAAAAGCTGGACCCTGGTGTCACGGCAGGTAGGGTGACGTAAACGGAAGGGATTTGTCTCTTGCCATGTCTCTTGACAACAGGCAGCTGCAATTGACTTTTTCATCCGACGATCTTTCTATTTTCTTGACTCCTTGGCTCTTCACTTTTTTTTTTATTTGCGCGTACGAAAAGTCTTCATTAGACTTTCCTGTCAGGCAGCCACAGATCATTAGACTCAACAAGCTCCAGTCCAGTAGCGGCGGTCAACTGCCACCAGCTCAGCATCTCCTGCCTGCATCTCTCAACCTCTTATATATCCACTCTTCACCCTCTCTTCACATCACATACTTCCAGCAACCGGGTCGCCCCATTTTGTCGCTACCACCAACTACCGAATCGAACAAAGCCGCCACAGCGCAGGTCGCCTCAATCCCCGTATCCCTGACCGAACAATCCCCTCCCAACGAGCCGTCCTTCAAGCCTTGGTTCTCCCAACCAAGCAAGGCTTCGGAGGCAACCCAACATCCACGAAACTGGCTCTCTTCCCCTTCTTGCGACGCCTCTTCGGCCCTCGCGCTCACACCCGATCGACTCTCGTCCGATACCTCTTCCCCTCGACCGTCCGCGACCGATACCGCGAACACCTGTTCAACTTCCGCCACCGCACCCTCCCGCGACACAAGGTCCGACTGCAGAGTAGGATATACCGGTTCATTCTCGAGAGAAGGAGGAAGAAACAGGCAGGTGGGAGACTGGTGGATATCATCCGCCGCCAGAGCCGGCGGTTGGTGTATGGGACGGGTGGTGGTGCCGGCGTAGTTAGGAAGAGTATTGGTATAGGTAGTGCGAGCGGTGGCCTCGGCCCGGGACTTGGGAGGCGGTCTTTGACTTGGAAGCAACAACGGTTACTACGAGATCGAGACACAGACGCAAGCGACACGAACAAGAACGGACCCGACGACGCCCAAGCCCAAGCGCTGCCCAAGCGCAACACCGACGCCGACGACAAGATGACATCCCCTTACACACACGGCTACACGGGCCAGTACGGCGCCAACGAACCCCCGCGCGAATCCGGTTCCCGCCGCCGAAAACTCGCCGCCATGGCTGGCAGCGTCTACCGTGCCGGCGTGGCGGCCGCTTCCGAGATCCGCGAGCAATACGGCCAGACGCGCCTGACGCGCGACATGGGCGATGGGTCGCCAGAGCAGGTGCACATCCCTGGTGCGTTTCCGGAGGTACCCATCATCCATAAGGGCGAGGAGCAGTTGATCTTGTTTCCTTCGTACGCAAAGAGGCACGTCAAGAGTTTGCACTTGCCTAGGCGGCCTACAGATCTGGGCGGGAATGCGTACGGCACGCCGAACGGAGGCGGGAACGGTATTGGTCCTGGGGTCGATGAACGCGATTACTGGACGGCGGAGTGGAACAGGCATGAGGATGAGAAGGCGGTGGTGGATGTGGATATTAGAGGGTGGATATATATGCCGCCGAAGGGCCCGATGTCGAGGAAGAATCGGATGGTGTTGGGTGTTGCGAGAAGGTTGAGCGGGTTACCGCAGGCTGCGGCGCCGCAGGCAGGGCCAGGACCGCAGCAGGGAGGTGACTTGCGGAGGGCGGTGACTGATCCGGAAGGGCTTGGGGAGGAGGAAAGGATTGCGAAGGAGGCGAGGGAGATTGAACGGAGGGGGCAGGGAGAGAAAGAGGCGGCTACCAGGGGAGAGTACAGTGAGCGACCTAGGGCTGATGACTTGGACGATGGGTTTGGGGCAATGAGGCAACGACGCTCGCCATCGCCGCCGAGCCCGACGGCACCGGTGAGGACGAACTCGGGCTTGGGGGCGTTTCCTTCGGAGATGACGGAGGCGGAGTTGGCGGCTGCGAACGCGAATCTGAATGCGCGGTTGGCGCCGTTCATGGCTACGCCGCTGGTTGGATTACCCATCACACTCTTCTTCTACAACGACCAGCGGTCCAAGTCTAAGACGGTTGAGACTAATGCGTCGGGCCACTTTATTGCTCGCGTCCCGTTGGACTTTGTACCGACACACTTCCGAGTGCTGGCCAACGAGAATATTTCAACCACCCAGCCTGTCGAGGTTATCGAGCCTAGGGGAGTCAGTCTGATCAGCGATGTCGACGATACCATCAAGCGGTCGAATATCAATGGTGGCGCCAGGGAGATCTTCAGGAACACATTTGTCCGGGAACTGGGAGATCAGACCATTGACGGAGTCAAGGAGCTGTATACTTCTCTACACAAAATGGGCGTGAAGCTACATTACGTTTCCAACAGTCCGTGGCAGCTGTATCCCGTCTTGGCCACCTTCTTTCACAAAGCCGGGTTACCTCCTGGCTCGATAGACCTGAAGCAGTACAGCGGTATGTTGCAGGGTATCTTTGAGCCAGTTGCCGAAAGGAAGAAGGGCACTCTGGAGAGGATATTACGCGACTTTCCTGAAAGGAAGTTCCTCCTTGTGGGAGACAGCGGAGAGGCTGATCTGGAGGTCTACACCGATCTGGTACTGGCCTATCCCGGCAGGATATTGGCCTTGTTTATCAGAGATGTTACTACACCCGAGCAAGTGGACATGGGGTATTTCACTTCTAACATGCAGTCTACGGACAGGAGCAATGGACTTGAGAGGAGTGACAGCAACAGGAGGAGGGCGCAGACTATGCGGGCTACTACGACCACGAACACTAGAGATGCGGCGCCGCCGCCGAAACTTCCGCCTCGGTCGTCTCCTCAGCCTAGGGGGCCGGTCATGGGTGATTTGATCGATCTATCCGATGACACTCCCTCTAAGCCTGCACACGACCCGCGGAGCAGTAGTCTCAACGCCATGCACGCCAGTAGATCAACAAGCGACATCCCGCAAAGGAAAGGCCCACCACCACGTCCTGCCAAACCCACAGCACTGCGCAGCTCACCAGCAGATATCAACACCGGCGGTGCTCCTCCCCCTTTGCCACCAAAGCCCCGCGACTCCCCCCGTCCAAGCACTTCGCATCAGAACTCCTCCGCTTCGGCATCCGGGTCAGGATCAGGAACAAGAGGTCCCGCCCCYCCCCCTCCACCACCCCGTCGCACCAACACCGCCAACCTTTCCCAGCCCCAGTCGCAACAACCACCCCTCCCCCCACCTCGTCGCGTCCAAACCACCAACTCCTCCAATTACGACTCCGACACAGACGAATGGGGTCTTCCCCTTCCCCTCGAGAACCGTGCCTTAGGAAGTAGCGGTAGTCGCTCCAACACCTTCCTCCCCGTTCGCCCCGCGACTTCGTACGACACCATGAACGGCCTCAACGGGGCTTCTGTGTATGCCACTGGTAACTCTGCTTCAGGAGGAGGTGGTGGCGCCAACTCGCCGGTGAACAAAAAGTTGGAAATTTGGCTGAGACGACTGGCGGAGGCGCATGAGCTGTTGGAAAAGCAGGGCGTTAAGTTGTATACGTGGAGAGAGGGGAGGGATGTGGTGGCGGAGGCGGAGGGGATTGTTAGGGAGGCGATGAGGGGGGTTGACCAGCAGGGCGGTGGGCAGGGGATTGGGGGGAGGAGGTCATAGTGTGATGGCTGTGTTGGTAGCTGTGGTGATGTTAGGGAGGTGGAGGAGGTTATTTGGGATGCGGATGCGTATGTTTATGGGGATGGAAAAGGGAAAAAGAAGGGGTGGTTTAGTTTGGGAAGGTCTGGTAAGCATTGCTCTCACCATGGGAGGGAAAGGAGGAGGGCTAGGTGGTCTACGGGTGCTGTGGGAAGTATGTTAGGACGTTGATAAGGCAAAGATGGATGTTATGAAAGACGGATAAAGCATTGAGGGGGGTGTTGTATTGGTAATACACAACTTTTCCTTTCTTGGTGAGCGGACAGATAATGTTGGTTTGTGGTCACTCCCTGATACCCAATTCAACATCCTTTGCTCACAAACAACTACTTCACATTTACGACTGTCCTCTGTTTACTTTCTCAGGGGCTTCCGGCCGGTGCAAGCCGAGCACAGTACGTTGTCCGGAACCTCGGCGCCGGCCCCAGCAGCCGATGCTAGATCCCGGCAATCACAAGCGGAATAGGCGCCGCGCTATCCCCGCTTTCCCCCGCAGACCCAGATCTTTCCGCCGAATGCCGAATGGAGGTCTTGGGATGATTGGCGTGATGGGCAACTCGGCAGGAACACTTTGTTGATCGCGGCTTAAGGTATGGGATTTATTCATGGTTTTTATATATAGATACTATCCTTTCGTTGGTGCCTTGACAAAACAGGTAGTCCCAGCGTGATTCGAAATCTTGCAAACGGAGGACAACTACCAGCCCTTCGTCTTACAAACATCTTACAAACACTTCGAGTGTATCACCGAACGAAACTCCCGTTCCCACTTCCCATTACCGTGGAACCAAGCCGTTGATCGTCAACCCCTCCTCGTCCTCACTCGACCTCGCCTTTTCGCCTTTGAGGATCCTTCCCGATTGGGCATTCATGCCGACCTCCAAGGTTCTCACATTAGCAACCAACTTTCTTAAACCTTCAATTCTATCACAACCTCACCTCAAACGGTTGCCAGGCCTCACCTCACTTATCACCACAACCTCAAGCTCCCAACAAAGGCAAGAAGAGCAAAAAACCGCCAAAATGGCCACCGAACCAACCGCCGCCGAGAAGACCGCCGCCTTCGAAAAGGTCCTCCAGCGCAACCCCCACGGCGACTTCAAAGCCGTCGAAGCCTCCCGTCCGGCCTTCGACCCCTCTCCCAAATTCACCTACGTCCAAACCCCTCAACCAGATTGGACCTTCGGCTCGGGCGCCAACTCTCTTGCTTCTGCCTCTTCTTCCTCTTCCTCCTCCTCTTCCTCAACCCCCTCGGAAACCAAAAAGGAAGAACACATCGTCATCGACCCCTACACCTCAGGCCGTCCCCCAGCATTTAACTACAAACTCCTAATCTCCGCCATCGTCCCTCGCCCTATGGCCTTGGTCTCCACCCGCAGCGCCGACGGCACCATCGAAAACCTCGCTCCCTTTTCGTATTTTCAAGTAATCTCGCACGACCCGCCCCTTTTCACTTTGGGCTTCGTCTCCCCCCTCTCCCCCGCCTCGCGGGCCAAGGATTCGTTGCGGATCCTCCACGAGACGGGCGAGTGCGTGATCAACATTATTTCCTCACCATTCATCGAGGCGGCTAATGCTTGCTCTACCAACGCGCCCCTTGGTGTTTCCGAGTGGGTTGTTTCGGGGTTGACGCCCCTCTATGATACCCAGACGGTGAAAGCTGCTAGAGCAAAGGAGGCCGGGTTCGCGGTGGAGTGTAAGCTTGTTCATGTTAAGGAGTTTGAATCCAAGTCGAAGCCTGGGGAGACGGGGACGACGTTGGTGGTGGTGGAGGGAACGAGGTTTTGGATTAAGGAGGGGGCGGTGAATGAGGACCTGAATCAAATGGATTTGGAGGAGTATAGACCTTTGTGCAGGTTGGCAGGGATTACGTATGGTGTGGTTAGGGAGGGTTTGGAGATTCCGAGACCGGATTTTGAGAGGGATGTTGGGGGTAGGGAGGGGTATGAGAAACTCAAGAAGGAGAGGGAGGCGAAAAAGGAGGAGCAGAAGGAGTAGATGGGGATGATGGAGGTTGGGAAGTGGCTGCTGCGTCTTCGTTGAAGGTATAGGTTGGGCGTACGTGATAAACCTAGGTATGGGGAAAGATGGCGGTTGATCCCTGTGGAAAGGATGGCAGAGCTGGCGACGAGCAGTTGGGGGATATGATGGCTTAGTAGGCAACTTGCTGAGTATCCTTCAGGTGCTCGACGCTGGTTCTGCCAGCCTTCCACCAGGATCACCCCTCATCATCTCGTACCGGGACATGGGGGCAATCAATGCCTCTTCAACGGAACGTGGGTGCCATCAGGATGGTGGGAAGATAGAAAAGTTGAAAGGAGTAAGAGAACCGGGGTAGACGATAGAGTAGAATGGTTGAATTCGGCAAGTGATTATCCCGCATCGGACGACGTACTCACTGTGTTCGGCCTACACCCCTGAGAAGGTAAACAATGACCAGGTGATAACTGTAAAGTGACCTTGCGTCCGCGGAAAGGCTGTTGATTTGAACGCACACCTTGCTTGTATGAACCCTTTGTTGGCTCTTGGTACCGAATATGCCCTTTATCGCAAACACTCCCTTACCTACTCCAACCTCAAACTTTCAAAAGACTCCTTAATCGGTATCATTTACCATACAATAACAGATCGCCCTCAAAAATCGAAGAGAAAATACCTGCCACCCTCCCCTTTCCCCTCTATATATCTCCTCAATATATATAACCTCACCATACCCACCCCATATATACCTTCCCCTAAACAAAAACCTCCTGCCCAGCAAAACTCATAACCCACTCCACCCCCAACCTAACCTCCTCCTCATGTTCCACCAGCTGCTCCAAAATCACCTCCCCCGCGCTCGGTCCGTCCACCATCCTGTCTTTAACATGAATAATCACCACCTTCAGTCCCTCCAGCGGCTGCTCGGGTAACTGTCTCGCCAGCTCCACGTTAATATCCACGTCGGCGTTCGAATCCGTGTCCATCATGTCGGGCGTGTTGCCGTTGAGGTAGAGGGACATGGATGTCGCCGGGGTGACGTTTGATATCGATGATGATGAGACGAGGCCTGACCCGCCGGAAGAGGAGGATGGGTTGAGACTGGGGCTGGGGTTCATGGGGTGGTTGAGTTGGGAGAAGTGCACTGCTGCTGTTGGTGGCGGGAGGGCGGAGATGGACATTGCGTTCGACGACGGGGAGCCGTAAGGGGAGGTAGGCTCGGAGAGGTGGAACTGTGGGAGGTCGGCTCGGGAAATGCCCATTTGATGTTGTTGGAGGGAAGTGTTGAATTGCGGTTGGTGGTTGGCCGTGGCGCGCTGCTGGAAGTCGTCGAGGGACATCTCGCCCGTGGGAGTGGCCAGGTGAGGCGTGTCGATTCTGAAGCCGGTTGGGTTGCGCGGGTTGACACCGTCGTTTTCGTGCAGGGAGGCGGTGCTTGCTGCTGCCGCGGCTGCTTGCGCGGAGGCTGAGCTGAGACGGTTTTCGTAGCGCTTGCCGGATTTGGGGGAGATGGAGTCTTCGGCTGGATGCCGAGGGTCTTGTTGTTGTGATGACTGTGGTTGTTGGCTTTTGTCTGCTCCTGCTGCTGTTGATGGTTCTCTCCTGGTTCTGAATCCCGGGTGGGCACTGGCTGCTCGCGAGTGGGATGTTATCGTCCTTCGTCGGGTGTTGCGGTCCTCCTCCTCTTGGCGTTTGCGTTTCTTATCACTGCTGACGCTTCCGTAGTCGGAGTAACTCCTTCCCATGGGGCCAGGTCGAGTGGTTGACTGGCGCTTGATGCCGTGTTCCTTTTCGTACTTTCTGCGTAGGATATCCATCCTCGCGGCTGTTACCTCCTCGGCCAAGGCGGTCATTTCCTCGACGATATACCTTGGTGTGAGGTGTCCGAACAGACGATCATCCGTCTGAGAATCGTCAAAGCTGCATTCGATAAAAATCGCAGTGAGCTTCCCACTGGCGATCTTGGGGGCGGCCTCTCGCCAGATGTTCCGATTCCGTGGTGACAAACTGACGGAGTCTGGCTCAACATCACCAAAGATGATAATCTCCCTTCCTGTCGTCACATCGCGGATGAAGTAGGCCGAGCTGTCGTAGACACATACTGATTCATCTACCGCATGTCCGCCGCCAAGTCCCGAAATCGAGTTGCTACGACCGCCGCCGCCGAACAGGTTTCCGGGGTGGATAGACATTCGATCCTGGTCTCTCTGCTGTTGGATAAATGCGGCAAGGCTGTTATTAGCCGCGGATATACTGTTGTGATGAGCCAGCCCACGGGGTCCCAGATGGGACATGGGTGGACTCATCACACTCATCGGCGATGCTCCCATGGAGGAAGCATCGAAGCTCCCCGGGCGCGTGACGCTGCCACTGCCGCGATGAGTGTGTCTCTCATAGCAATGACCATGACTGACAGCCCAGATCTTGACTGCGAGGTCGTCAGTGATCTCAAGATACCCCTTGGATTCGCCCTCTCCCAGGGCTGGTGAGCCACCCTCTACCAGCCGTGTGTACGTCACCAACCCAACTCCGTTGTTCTCGTCACTCAGGTTCGGCCAGATGACGTTGTTGAAGATGTGAGTCTTGAAAGCTGCTATCGTGTTGGGTAGGCCGGCGAGTTTCTTGGGTCTGGAACTACCTAGACCTGCAGTGTTGATTACGAAGCCGGCGATGTGGTCGAGATGAGGGTGCGTTATTAAATACGTGTCGATTAAGGTCCGGTGAATGAAGGATGCATTGGCAGATGATTTAGCCGTGGGGACTTGAAGCCCGGCAAATGGCCCCGTAGTGAGAGTGTATGGCAGGGCGTGTTCTTCATCCTTACCAAGCGTGGCTGGTTGAGTCTTTGCCAAAATCTTCTCGATGGCACCGAGATGTACGCCTGCATCCACGGCAATGACTGACCCTCTCCTCCAGCCCGCAGCTATCGGGCGTACGAGGAACGCGGTGACATTGGACTCGAGAGGTCCTCCGCCAGAGCCCTAGTAGTCTATGTTAGCGGAACCCCTGATAAAGTGATGTCGTGTCAAAGCTAGCCAAGTGTAGGATATCGCATTTTGGTATTTAGTACCAGCCCTGCAAATCCCAATATTCTCACTTGGGCTCGGATGTGACTTCCATATGCCCGAGAATCTACACAGGATAGGTGACATGTCTAAGACGCGTCGAATGACTCCCCCAGCCGTGGCGTACTCGCGCCTCTGTGGGTGGTGGGGGTGACAGGATCCCATTGTTCACCGAGCCGAGACACTGAACAAAGGAACATCAAAGGAACAAGGAAAGGTGGCGGTCGAGGCAGATCGAACTACGGCTGCTCGATCGTAGGAAAAAAAAGGAAGCGCATGCCGCATAGGCACTCGCCTGCCACGGACTTTTTCCGGTTAGAGATAAGAGAGACCGTTGATGGCGTTCTCAGCCGTTGAGGACGGTGCTGAAGTTCTTGGAGACAAAGACCAACTAGGAATTGGCTGAGGCATGGGGTGATAATGGGGGCAAAACTCGTGATGGTGATGAATGTGTATGTATGTGCAGCGGAGAGAGGGACGAGTCGGCATTGAGAGATGTCTCTGCCCAATACTTCAACCGAGCTAAGAGGTGAAACAAGGCTTGAAGTATGTAGCTGATCATTTGAAGAAATACGGTTACTCACCAGAACGATGACTTGCAAGGCCGGTGCCGGAGGAGGTTTCTCTTCGGATGATGTCTCGTGGCCGCTGGCGTTGTTGTTGTTGTCGTTGGCCTCTTCGGGGTCACCATTGGCGCCGCCGCCGCCTCCCATGTCCACGAATATTGATTTCTCTCAGAGTCTGGGCGAATGAGCCGATGGATGAGATCCTTCCCTTGGGGTCGTCTTGGGAGGTTTTTGGTGTTGGTGGTGATGATGAAAACGAGTGGAGTCTCGGTGCTTGGTGTTGGAGAGACTTGGCGGGGTCTTGGATTTGCGACCTGATGATGAATGAGATGATGTTCGGCGTGGCACCGATATGAAGGCAAATGCGCCTCGTGGATGACCTGGTCGAAGGTAATGGGCAAGTCCTCGATGGTTTCGCCTGTTGTTGAGGATATCGGTCCCGTGATGATGGATGGTTAAGATGCTCTGATTGACCCATTCAATTGCGGGATTGAAGTTGTCCCGTCGTTCCCTTTGATAGACGCGAAGCCCTATCTTGGGTGAGCTTGGGGGAATGCGCTAGCTACCTCTAGTGTAGCGAATATCCGAGTTGTTTGGAGGTGACACCCTTTGTACGTCCGTAATAGAGACTTGTGTGTTTGATTGTGAGTGGTACAACAGCCCTTGATCGGAACTCAAGCCTTTCCGCTTTGTAAGAGGGTGATGGCCGAAGAGTATATAAGAGCCGTGATATGGGACAAAGTGGAAGTTAAGGGGTTGAGGTTGGTGATGGAGAGTGAGTGGGAAAGTGGAGGATTGGATGGATCAGTGGGTGAACTGTGGACAAGGAAGCATTCCCGTCATTCACTGTGTCAAAGCGCTGAAGGGGTCTCCGACTCCCCGATTAGTGGGGGTCACATCGACGTTCAGATCTTGGACTCCTCTGCAATTTCAACTTGTCCAGCTGAACCTCCATCATCAATGTTTTCTATATCGTTTCCATATATGTTCGGATCCCATTGCGATATCTTCCGTTGACAAATATCCATTGTCATCAAAGTCTCTTCAAGACACATCAGACCTCACAGTTGAGCGCATCAACAAAAGAGCACGTGGCAGCAACCGAGTAACCTACCCTCCTCGCCTTGTCCTGCCTGTCAATCAATCAAAATCGCCCTCAATCAATCGGATCTCTCAACAATCCACCCGGGGAACCGATGGGAAATCAACCCGGGGTTTCCCAGATCTGGTACTCGGCAGCAGACCCGCCCATTCTGACGGCAACATGGTGCTGTCTGTCGGACCATGAGCAACCTTTCAACAATGTCCAGGTAACCTTTTGAAGGACAATACCTACCCTGGAGGGCTTGTGAACCGTGCAACGCCGGGACCTAAGGAACCTACCGTAAGTCGTTGTTTGCGAATATCACATATCACAGACAACAGCTCGTTTCATGTTCAACTTGTCTCGAATCTTCCCGGCGTTGGACATGACTTCAAGCCTCCCGAACTCGCGGGCTCGCCGTGTGTGTGTGTAGTAAGTGTTGCCGAACGAACAAGCGAACGAGTCGGAGGCGTCATCAGTCATCACCACCGTGCGACGGCCTCCCCGGATTTCGAGAATACATACATGACGCCAAGTGTACACCCAAACACAACAGAGGTGGTGTTCGGGTGGGCCGACCGGTCTTTAGGTTACGCTGTGCGACCCTCCATCACTTACATTCAGAACGCCTCTTTCATTTCACAAGAAGTTGCCCATTGGTAACGAGATGGTATCACACGACAACAGGTCAATATCATGCCATGATGGTCAAGCAAAGAAGGTTGTAAAGATAAACCTTGTAACTCAGAATCGACAAAACACAAACGGGTTGAACCTTAATCTGTGACAAGAACAGAACAAAAAGCTCAAACCACCCAATCTAGACAAGAAAAGACAAAAGATGAGTTTGTAACAAAGGCAAGTTTCTGTATATCCTTTACAAGGATATGGTGGTTTTGACTCGGAAGCAGAATGCACCTACGTGTCCGCTTCTGGTATATGTTCGGTTGTTTTTTTTGCGACCGTTCGTCAAAGGAGAAATTATGAGACTAGAAGCAAACTCTAAATTATCACAGCACGTACCTTGGAATTATGGGCTGACGTGCCAAAAGTTCAGACGAAAGGATCAAGTTATTAAGATGAAGAAGAAGATGAGGACGCTTGTCTACAGTTGGGTACTAGATGGGAAAGGGTTCTTATATGCAATGACAGACGGGATGGAAGACCAAAGATATGACCAGATGGTAACACACGGATCTGACAGGTGCTGATTGATATGTGCCATCACAACGCGATGATAGACGATGCGGAAGACTATGATATCGGAAGAAGACTAGGTATGGATGACTAGGTATATGTTCAATATTCAATGTTCAATATTCAAGGTGGCCAGCACCGTAAGCTAATTGATGTTATCGTAAAGGGTATCTATCTCTCTATGTCCAATACAGCCTCCTCTTCAACTCCTTTTACGCTCCGGTATAGCGTAGTAACTCCAAAAAACCATATCCAAGAAAATGTTAGGTGTTCCTTTTGTCTACACTTGTAATACAAGGAAGCTATAGCGTTATGGCGAGCACAATTATCCTTTGAGGTGGCGATAACCAGTTTGGTGATTGATGTGTTTAGAGGCGTATTTACTTCGAGCAACGTTCATGAACCTCTTTCGACGAGCGAGTAGGCAAGCAGGCAAGGGTGGACTCACCTAAGCTCCGTACCCTCACGTCCACGTATCGCAAGTCCAAATCGCCTCACTCACGGATCACTCCTCCACCTCCTCTTCCCCGTTCCCCCATCCAATCCAGCCTTCCGCTCCGTCTTCTCCGCATACGCAGCCAACAACCCCTGATGATACGGCGTCATCCTGCTCACCCGTTCCTGGAGCAAAGCACCCCAGTTCTCCGGCCTCCAGTTCTGCAACAACAGGGGCGAAAGGGCCTGCGGCGCATGGCTGATCACGTCTTGTTGCAAGTGCTCGGGTAGCTGGTTCAGCTGCTGTCCCAAGAAAGTAGCGCGCGAGCGTGTGAGGGGCGATTCACTTGCTGACCCGAGTTGTTCATTGAGGTCGTGGGCTAGGGCGAGGGAGGAGCGGCGGGTACTGCGGCGGGGGGTGCTTGGGGGRGGGGGTGGTCCCATGGACGTGTTGTTTCGGTCGGGGGTCATGGTTGAGGCATTGGCGGTACGAGCTTTCTTTCCGGAGGAGCCTGGTGTTGACCCTTCTACATCTTCTTCCTCGCCGGAGGCGCCGTTACGTTTCCTCTTATTGGGCGTTGATGGGCCTGAACGTGGTGCTGGTGTTCCATTTTGACTTCCACCGGCCCCGGCGCCGGCCCCCTGTGTCTTAACCCGAATAAACTGCGCAAGATCTCCCCTGTGATTATCAATCGTGTTTCCCGTGACGTTCCTGTTCGCGCGGTTTCTTGCCCGAGCAGGGACTTCCTCGGCGATATGCTTATCCGTCAGCCGTCTCCACAGACGGTTGTCATTGGAGATACCATCGACAGACTGGTAAGGATCGTAGCGTTGGCCCGTTGTAGCTTCCTGGTGCCGTAGCTGGACGTAGCGCTCCCATTGCTCGTTCTTCCACTGTCGGTATGTGTCGTGCAGGTTGTGGTCGCGGTTGAGAGAGGCGTTGTTTTTTTCTTCGAACCGGTGGTGGCGCACGTCCGCTTCGATGCGGAAGCCGTATAAGTGCGGCCGCTCTTGTACGTCCCAGACCAGGTAGCCGGCGTCGAAGGCCTTCTCGAAGCACCACAGGTGCATGTAGCCCGCGTTGTTGTAGGGGTCGTAGTAGTCGCCCGTGTGATGGGAGTGTTCGTCGAAGGCGACGCGGTGGAAGCCCTTCAGGATCGTGTGGTTGGGTTTCGCCGCGCATTCCTTGTACCTACATTTTCCTGATTCCTTTTGCGCGTACCGATCCGCGACCAAAAGCGGCAGGTTTTGAATCCACAACGTGAGGTGCCTGTTGGGTCGGTTGGGATGGCCCTCGCCTCGGAAGAACAGGGAGAGCTGCGGTGCTGTGTAGACTTTCGAGGCTACCAGCTCGGCCCTGGCCAACGGCTGGCTGTTGGCATAAACAAACAGGTTCGGGCCTGGTCGACCAGACTCTTCATTGTACTCAGTGCCCCAGGGCTGCGTCTGCGCTCTGTAGTAGTACACGGAATGGGGATGGATACCATATTGGTTGCGGACTTTTATGGCTCGAATCTTGACGACTTCATTGCCGGAGCCCGGAGCTACCCAGCTGTCCGGTTGCGGAGTACCGGGTGGGAAAACGGGAGGGGTCACCACCGGAGGCGGGCGTGGTTCTGGGGGAGCAGATCCTACAGCCGGTGGCTGATTGGGATCTGGAATTCCGCCATTGTTATTCTGAACCGCTTGTGGGTTGACATTACCAAATCCAGGTTGTGGTTGAGGTCCAGGATGAAGTGGGCTACCAGCACCTCCCACACCATAAGGTGAACCAACAAATTGCTGGATTCCGGAGCCAGGCTGGGCAACAACACCTCCTGCACCATATGGCGAACCGGGAAGTGGTTGATTCCCGGGGAAAAGCTGCTGATTGGCACCTCCGGCAGCATTTGGAAGACCGGCCTGTTGGTTGTTATATACGGGACTCAAGTGGCCACCAGCGCCTCCTTGACGAGGCTGTGGACTGTTGAATTGTTGAAATCCAGGGTCCAAGAAACCACCAGCACCTCCCTGGTCATTTTGCATACCGTTGTTTTGGTTAAGTCGTTGATTTCCAGGACTCAAGTAGCCACCCATGCCTCCTTGAGGAGTTTGTGCACGGTTGGGTTGCTGGCCTCCGTTGTTGAACTGGCCACCAGCACCTCCTTGACCGTTTTGCTGACCGTTGTAGTGACCAGGTTGCTGATTTTGAGGGTTGAAAGGTCCACCCATGCCTCCTTGTCCTTGTCCTTGGCCAGTTCCGTTGTTGGGTTGCTGGCCTCGATTAAGTTGGCCACCACCGGCTCCATGACCAGTTTGTGCACCGCCCAATTGCTGATATCCATTGCGAAGGTTAAGGAGGTCAATAGCACCCTGCTGTACATTGTTGTTCCGGTTGAGTTGTTGGTTTTCAGGGTTGAAAGCTGTACCCATACCTCGTTGACCAGTTTGTGCACCGCCGACTTGCTGGTATCCGTTGTTGTTGAGGCCACCGGTACCTCCTTGGCCATTTTGTCCGTTGTTGGGCTGATAGCCTTGATTGTTAAACTGACCACCGCCAGCTACTTGACCAGTACGTGCGCCGCCCAAGTTAAGGAGGTCAATAGCAGCTTCTTCTTGGCCATATTGTGCATTATTGAATTGCTTGCCTCCATTGTTAAATTGGCCACCACCACCACCGCCTCCTTGACCTGCTTGTCCGTTGTTGAATTGCTGACCTCCGTTGTTAAAAGGTCCACCTGTGCCTCCTTGTCCTTGACCAGTTTGTGCGCCGCCGAACTGGTGCTGGTATCCATTGTTAAACTGGTTGACTTGTTGCTTTGCAGGATTAGGATACCTGTAACCACCCACGCCTCCTGGAGCAGCTTGTGATCCGGCAAACTGCTGATTTTGCGGTTGAGGTTGTTGGATAACGATTTCTGGAACAGCTTGTGAGCCGGCAAATTGCTGGTTTTCGGGGTGAGGTTGTTGGACAGCACGTCCTTGACCATTTTGTATGCCGTTATTCTGGTTGGGCTGATGTCCACGGGTAACAGGACCGCCACCGAAGTTCTGATCATGACTGTTGAATATGTTTTGTTGCCCGCCGTGAGCAGGTGCTTGTTCAGGGGCTGCAGAGGCCGCGGGCTGGATTTGGTGAGCATTGGAACCGTCCTCTCCTGCTGCTCCTGGCCCCGGACCGCCCTGTTGGTTCTCTGGATTCACATAGTCCAATATATTGTCTGGTAGCCATACCTCTTCAAGTGTTTCAAGAGAATTTGACATCGCAGATAAATTCGACATCGCAGATAACTCCACGTTATTGAAATCTTGGTTGAAAATGTCTTGTTCCCCGCCTTGACTACCACCACCAGGAGCTGGATGCTGACCCAGACCTCCAACAGGTGCTTGTTCAGGGGCCGGGGCCGCGGAGGCGGCGGGCTGTATCTCAACATTGAAACTATTCCCTCCTACTGCTCCTGTCCCCGGGCCGCCTCCTAAATCCTGATTATTTTTAAACATGTTTTGTTGCCCGCCGTGAGCAGGTGGTTGATCAGGGGTCGCGGAGGCGGCAGGCTGGATCTGAGCATTGAAACCGTTCCCCTCTGCTGCTCCTGGCACCGGATCGCCTCCTATTTGGAAATTCTCTTGTGGGCGAGAGTTCACCTGTTCAATAAAATTCCCCATCCCATCGAAGTCCATATCAAAATTATCGTTAAACATGTTTTGTTGCCAGTCGTAATCACCACCACCAGGAGCTGGGTACTGGCCCAGACCTCCAGCAGGTGCTTGTTCTGGGGCCGCGGAGGTCGCGGGCTGGAACTGAGCATTGAACCCCTCTTGGCGAAGGAACTCGTTTATAGTCTTGTTACTATCGTTACTATAGGTCTCAGGGGCCGCCTCTGGATTGGGATTTTGAATCAAGGGATCTATAAGGCCTTGTTGTTGAGCAGGCTGTGGCGGACCACCAGCTTGGGAATTCCAATGTTGACTGTATGCGTCAAGAAGTGGGTCAATAGGGATGTCTTGTGCACCACCCGCCTGCGAAGTGGCATCTTGAACAGACGGATTTATGGGCCCTTGTCCATGAGGATTTTCTTGCAGACCACCAGCCAGGGAAAGTTTCCATTGACTAAATGGGCTGAGACGTCGGTCATGGTGGGGCTGCGGTACACCACCAGCCTGGGAGTTGTCATTTTGTCTTGATGGGGTCATAGGTGGTGCTTGGCCATGAGGGAGCTGTTGCGGACCACCATCAGCCGTGGCTGGACCATTAGCTCCATGGCCGTTGCCATTGCCGTTGCCATTAGCGTTGAGGGTATCTCCCATCTCTTCTACTGCCAAGAACTCGTCCTCCAGTGACATGGCTCCATCGCCATTGCCTTGTTCGTTTAGGATATCCTCCACCTCTTTGTCCCCGAAGAGATCCTCCTCCGGAGAGGCCATTGCTAGTTGTTGGTAATGAGCTGCGAGATTAAAGACGAAAACGAGGTATCGGTGAACAGTTGCACTGAAATTGACCCGGCATAAAGGGTGTTCTGGGATAGGCAGGTTATTATATGGACACAGAGGATGAAGCGGAATCACAAGAACCATTGCTGGAGTTGAGGACAAAGAAAGGGTATATTTTTGGGTCTATAACGAGGACGATAACAATGGGCAAAGAGAGCCGAGGCCGAGTCATCAATGGCCTTAACAATGGAATTGGCAACCATGCTGGAGACAATGGGAGTGCCAGCATTGTAACAGCAACTCCTGACTGTCGCGCACAAGACGGACGGCAACGCCACATTGCGAGGACCAACAGCATCGGGCAAGTGGTCATGGTAATCTTAAGAAGGACGTTAGTTATATGCCTTCTGACACGCAAAGGTGGACATGAGAGTAGTGGTGTAAGTGAAAGGGGGAGGGAAGATGGAATCAGTGAGCTAAGCAGGTTCTCAACACTATTTTTTTCAGAACAGGTCTGTGAATTTTGCGTATGCTTTCATCATATGAGGGCGACATGGGCGCCAGTGAAAATAAAAATAAAATAATGTGATGTTGACTTACCGGTTTTGATGATGCCAGCATATAGACCAAACATTGTGGCTGGCACACAATGTTGACGGCGGCGACAAGGCCGGCCGTGCTGGATTCCTCACGGAGGAGGAGGACGGAGGAGAAAAGGAAGAGAAGAAGTTGAGGGCGGGAGAAATTTGCAGCCTTTTTGTTCCTCCAATTTGTGGTGGGGAATTCTCGGCTGAACTCCGCTTTAGCTTGTTGGCCGTTTGATAAGGCGGGAGCGGCTCCGTGCTTATCGGCTAGGCTTGGCAAAGTGGAAGGGTTCAACCGGGCTCCGAGTTCCATCAGTGGAAGTGGGCATCAGATGATGGATGGGGCCCCCGCCTCCTTCTGGGACCCTAACCGACCCAACTTCCACTTGTTTAGGAGTAGAGTATCACAATCCCTCAAAAGACCGGAGACCCCATAAACATCTTCAACGGAATCTAAATCGAAACCCTACCTTATATCTGGTTCAGTAGCTAAGGTACTGTAGACGGTACAATATGTTTCCGTAGACCAAAGTACTGAAACTGGCAATGGCCACTCTATAGGTATGTACCTTAGGTACCGTCTCCCGTCAGCCGGGCAACTGTTAAATGTCACACAGCGACAGGGCCCCTACGTCACGAGGAAAGCACTCCCACAACTCGAGGTTCCCCAGACCAACCGAAAGCAGACCTAATCCACCGGGATCCGGGGCTGTTACCTAACGCCGCCGTCAACAGCGGCACTGTCCACTCGCCAATTCCACTCGGAATTCCATCTTTCATCCATAACTCCAGGGGCAATTGCCATCCTCACGACTCCTCGTCGCGCACGTGTTGGCAGTCAGCACCATCACGGTACTACCACGGCACCACGGCACCAACCCCGACCGCACTTGTGTATACGAAGCGACTCGACTCGGACCGTTTCCAGACTCGAATCAACACCTCCCGAGCTCCCGTTCCGTTCGACTGCCAAGACCGACTTGCCCTGCATCTGACATTCCCCATCTTGGATTTCCCCCTCTCTCTGTCAAGAACAACGCGACAGGACCCTCGACTTGGCTTGCGACTTTGGATATCCCGGACCAGCCCATTACACTAGACTTTCACTGTCCTAGAATTAGACTTGGTTGTCCAGTCCTCGCTTCAGGTTCTGACCTCTCCGTGTTGCCGGCATCGCCCCTACACCGGTCAATCGCAATCGCTCGCTCGCTACCATATCTTTCGCTATACTAGAAACACTTGCCACTCGTTTGCTGGGCGCAGTCGAGCGCCCTTGAGTCCGCGCGACCACCAACCTACCAGCGACTTATCCTATACCCCCGAGCGCGATCGCAAGGAACCTGTGAAATACACATTGGCCCAACATGGCCGCGGTTAACCCCGACCTGCAGGCGAAGCTGGACGAGTTACAGAGGGAGTTGGAGGTGTGTTGAGAACATCCCCCGCTTCTATACCAGATACCTTGGACCGTGTACAAATTGTAAAAGAAAAAAGACCTGACGCTGACCAACTTGCGCCTTGACTGTAGGAGGGTGATATCACAGAAAAAGGGTGCGCGCGACACTTTCCGTTTGCTCTCTTGAAACCCCGGCCGCACATCGACCGGTTATCCGTATTTTCGAGCCCGACCGTCCGCTGACACTTGATACCCTTCTTCTTTCTCCAGGTACCACAAGCGACGGGCACAACTGCTTGCTCAGTATGGCGCTGCTGCTCCCGCAGACTCTCAGCCGGCGGGAGCCCCAACTGGAGGCCTTCGGCTCCATTCCCCCGACAACACGTCCCATGCCTCCAACGACCGCCAACGCGTGATCTCGGGTGCCGGCCTGAGCAGCGCCTCTCTCAACTTCCAGCCCTCCCGAGACTCAGTCGCCTTTTCCGAACATCGAGACTCCATGGCCTTTTCTGACCACCGGGAATCCATGGCCTTCTCCGACTACCGCCCTCAGTCCACCTACTCCTTCCAAGAGACGCATCCGGCCGCTTTGCTCGCGCCTGGTGGCCCTATGGCTGATCACCGCCCGGCTATACGACAACACGACTCCCTCTTCCTCTTCCCTGCCCCCAACGATGCCTCTACAAGGTCGGGAACCCTGGTGTCAGGAGACTATGCCTTCAACCCCGAACAACACGGCGACTATGCCGAGCCGCCACCACCGCAGCAGAACCCCTATGACGGCAGGACCAACACTTTGTTGAATTCACAGGCATACTTTTCCGATTTTGCCGGGCAGCAAGCCCACGAGCAGCAACTCCAGGGTGATTATGGTGGCCCTCACAGATACTCCTCCAGCGATGCCTTTTCGCCCACCGCTGCTGTTGCGCCCCCTATGCTCACGGCAAACGATTTTCCACCACCCGGGGCGCTCCAATTCCAGAAAGCCCTCGAGCCGCGCGAAGTCCCGTTTGCGATATACGACCCACATGACCCCCGCAAGGAAATGTCTACCTTTGACAATATTGCTGTCGTGCTCCGGCACCGAGGTCGTAACCTTCCCAACCGGCGAGCGTACTGGGTCTTGGACGCCAAGGGCAAGGAGATCGCATCCATCACATGGGATAAGCTTGCCTCGAGGGCCGAGAAGGTGGCCCAAGTGATTCGTGACAAGAGCTCCCTTTACCGCGGCGACCGCGTTGCGCTTATCTACCGTGATACGGAAATCATTGACTTTGCCATTGCCCTTTTGGGCTGCTTTATTGCAGGCGTCGTCGCCGTACCCATCAACGAGCTCCAGGACTATCAAAAGTTGAACGTCATACTGACTTCAACACAGGCGCATCTGGCGTTGACTACTGATAATAACCTCAAAGCGTTCCAGCGTGACATTACAACCCAAAAGCTCCATTGGCCAAAGGGCGTTGAGTGGTGGAAGACAAACGAGTTTGGCAGTTATAGCCAGAAGAAAAAGGATGAACTACCCCCTTTATCGGTTCCAGATTTGGCCTACATCGAGTTCTCCCGGGCTCCAACGGGTGATCTCAGGGGAGTTGTGCTCAGCCACCGTACCATCATGCATCAGATGGCCTGTCTGAGCGCCATAGTTACGACCGCGCCCGGCTCCAAGCCTGGCGATACGTTTAACACGACTTTGCGCGATGCAAATGGCCATCTAGTGAGTCGCGGTGCTACCAAAAGCGAAACATTGCTCTCATATTTGGATCCTCGTCAAGGCGTTGGCATGATCTGGGGGGTCTTGTTCGCCGTGTACGGAGGGCACACCACCATTTGGCTCGAAAACAAGGCGGTCGAGGTACCCGGTCTTTACGCCTACCTCATTACCAAATACAGTCCCACGTTAATGATTGCCGACTACCCTGGGCTCAAACGAGCGGCCTATGACTACCAGGTTGACCCCATGGCAACACGGAATTATAAGAAGGGCATGGAGCCCAACTTTTCATCCGTCAAGCTGTGCCTGATAGACACCTTGATCGTCGACGGCGAATTCAATGAGCTTCTTGCCGACCGTTGGTTCAAGCCATTGCGGAACCCTCGAGCACGAGAAGTTGTTGCCCCGATGCTGTGCCTCCCGGAGCACGGAGGCATGATCATCAGCGTCCGGGACTGGGTGGGCGGCGAGGAGAATATGAAATGCCCGCTTAAACTGGAAATTGGATCGGATACGGAGTCGGAGGGCGAAAAACCAAAGGATCCCGAAGAGGACAAGCCTGCTACCTCTAATGGTTACGGAAGTCTACTGGGTGGGACGACGGTAAACGCAGCAGCAGAACAACGCGCAAAGAACGAACTGAGTGAAGTGCTACTCGACAGAGAAGCATTGAAAACCAATGAGGTGGTGGTTGTGGCAATGGGCGCAGATGTTAGCAAGAAGGCTAGCAGCGAACCAGGGACGGTTCGCATTGGCGCATTTGGCTACCCGATTCCCGACGCCTCTCTCGCTATTGTCGACCCGGAGACTGGCCTCCTCGCTTCGCCGCATACTGTGGGAGAGATCTGGGTTGACTCTCCCTCGCTGTCTGGTGGGTTCTGGGCACTGCCAAAGCACACCGAACAGATCTTCCATGCTCGACCTTTCACATTCGAGCCCGGTTCGACGCTTCCAACCCCGACCGAGCTGGAGTATCTTCGAACTGGTTTGCTAGGTACCGTTATAGAAGGCAAGGTCTTCGTACTTGGCCTGTATGAGGATCGTATCCGGCAAAAGGTGGAATGGGTCGAGCACGGAACCGAGGTGGCCGAGTATCGTTATTTCTTTGTGCAGCACATCGTTGTTAGCATCATGAAAAACGTACCCAAAATCTCTGATTGCTCGGCCTTTGACGTGTTTGTCAACGAGGAACATCTACCAGTCGTGGTCCTCGAATCCCAAGCTGCCTCTACAGCTCCGGCTACCAGTGGAGGACCGCCTCGGCAGCTGGACACGGCTCTCCTGGACTCTCTGGCTGAAAGGTGCATGGATGTGCTGATGCAAGAACATCACCTTCGTGTGTACTGTGTCATGATCACCGCACCGAATGCTCTGCCACGAGTGATGAAAAATGGTCGCAAGGAGATTGGCAACATGCTCTGCAGGCGGGAGTTTGACCAGGGCAACCTTCCCTGTGTCCACGTCAAGTTTGCCGTTGAGCATGCTGTGCTGAACTTGCCCATCGGTGTCGACCCAATCGGCGGCATCTGGTCTCCTGTGGCTTCGGAATCCAGACAACAGATTCTTGCCCCTGCCGATAAACAGTACTCGGGCATCGACCGGAGGGAGGTGGTTATTGACGATAGGACGTCGACCCCTCTCAACAACTTCTCCAGCATCACGGACCTGATTCAATGGCGAGTGGCAAGGCAGCCTGAAGAATTGGCTTACTGCACCATTGATGGTCGTGGCAAGGAAGGCAAGGGTATCACCTGGAAGAAGTTCGACACAAAGGTAGCAGCAGTTGCCCAGTACCTGAGGAACAAGGTCAAGATCCGGGCTGGTGACCATGTCGTTCTCATGTACACTCATTCCGAAGAGTTTGTCTTCGCCGTCCACGCCTGCATCAACCTTGGTGCCATTATCATCCCCGTTGCGCCGATGGACCAAAACCGTCTATCCGAAGATGTCCCTGCCTTCCTCCATCTGGTCGCGGACTATGGCGTCAAGGCTGTCTTGGTTAACCAGGATGTAGACCACTTGCTCAAGGCGAAGCCTGTCGCACAGCACATCAAGCAGTCGGCTCAGTTCTTGAAGGTCCTGGTTCCGAACGTCTACAATACCAGCAAACCGCCAAAGCAGAACAATGGTCTACGCGATCTAGGCATCACAGTTGACCCCGCATGGGTCCAGTCTGGCTATCCCGTAGTAATCTGGACATACTGGACACCCGATCAGCGACGACTGGCTGTCCAGCTAAGCCACGACACCATCCTGGGTATGTGCAAAGTACAGAAGGAGACATGCCAGATGTCCAGTTCGCGACCTGTCCTAGGCTGTGTGCGTAGTACCACGGGCCTAGGCTTCATCCACACCTGTGTCATGGGCATCTACATCGGCACGCCCACCTACCTGCTCTCTCCCGTCGAGTTTGCCCAGAACCCGGTCTCGCTCTTCCTCATCCTCTCGCGGTACAAGATCAAAGACACATACGCCACCCCCCAGATGCTTGACCACGCCATGAGCATGATCCCCGGCAAGGGCTTTACCCTGCACGAGCTCAAGAACATGATGATCTCGTGCGAAGCCCGTCCTCGCGTTGACCTTTTCACCAGGGTTCGTCTCCACTTCGACGCTACGGGCCTGGACCGCACGGCTATCAACACCGTCTACTCGCACGTTCTGAACCCCATGATCGCTTCCCGGTCGTACATGTGTGTTGAGCCGATCGAGCTACACCTGGACCCCAAGGCCCTGCGACAAGGTCTCATTTACCCAACGGACCCGCTACGGGATCCCAAGGCGCTGGTTATCCAGGACAGCGGCATGGTGCCGGTGTCGACACAGATCGCCATCGTCAACCCGGAGAGCAGGATGTTGTGCAGTGATGGCGAGTATGGTGAGATATGGGTGGACTCGGAGGCTTGCGTCAAGTCGTTCTATGGCTCCAAGGATCAGTTCGATGTGGAGAGATTCAATGGACGGACGGTGGAAGATCCCAGCATTCGCTATGTAAGGACCGGTGATCTCGGGTTTTTGCATAACGTTAGCAAACCCATTGGGCCTGGCGGTGCGTTGGTGGACATGCAAGTTTTGTTCGTGCTGGGAAGCATTGGCGAGACGTTTGAGATTAACGGCTTGAGTCACTTCCCTATGGACATTGAGGCTTCTGTTGAGAGGTGTCATAGGGTTATTGTGCCGGGTGGTTGGTAAGTTTGCCCGTTTTCAACTCCGGCCTTCTCGTGGAGCATACTAACAGAAATGCAACAGCGCGGTCTTCCAGGCAGGCGGACTTGTGGTGGTCCTAGTTGAAGTAGCCCGCAAAGCCTACCTTGCCTCCATCGTCCCAGTCATCGTCAACGCCATCCTCAATGAGCACCAAATCATCGCCGACATCGTCGCCTTTGTCAACAAGGGTGACTTCCCGCGCTCACGTCTGGGTGAAAAGCAACGCGGCAAGATCCTTGCAGGCTGGGTGAGTCGCAAGATGCGCACCATTGCCCAGTTCGCCATCAAGGACATGGACAGCGCCACCGCCGCCGGCCTTCCAGGTACGTCCGCCAGCGAGCAATCAAGCGGCGGTCACCATGCCGGCAGTATGTCAGATATACCAGAGATTGCCCATCGCGCCAGCATGGCAATCAGCCACCGCAGCTCAGGCGGGCAACAGCAATCTCAGGGTGCCGGATCCAGCAGCTTGCGGAACGTCGAGCCCGCGCCTCAGATCCTCGAGCAGAGGGAGGCCGAGCAGCAAGCGCAAGTGCTGGAGGACATGGCCAGCCTTAGCATCCAAAGCCAGCAGCAGTTCCACAACCAACAACAACAGCAAATACCAGTGGAGTTGCCCGTCGGAAACGATGGCAGACGAGGCTCGATTGCCTACTCCAACCGCAGTGGACAATACGGCGGCTACCAAGGCTACGGCGATGCGGACCAGACGCCCACGCGCCAACGGGTTAGCTCCATGTACTACCAGCAAGAACAACCCCCGGCGCACGGATATGAGTTGCCGGACTTTGATCGCTTCGGCGACAGCGAACCAAGTGGGCTCCCGACTCCGGTTTATGATCAGGGGTATCAACCACAAGGCTACGGCGGTAACCAGCAGGGCGGCTATAACAATAACCAAGTCTATCAAGGCTATCCACCCCAGGTCCAACAACAACAATACCAACAACAGCTAGCACCCCAACAGCAACAGTATCAACAACAACAGCAGCAGCAGCAGCAGTACCAACAACAACAACCACCCACAAGCGGCGCCCCGCAAATCCACCTCCCCGCAGTCGATGGCCGTGAACAACTAACCGATTGGGACTTCTCCTCGGGCCACGATATCAACGACGGAGGAGTAGAAGGCAGACAAGGACAGAGAGGAGGGTTTAGAGTCGTCAATGCCGATCCCATCACCAGCGATGATGATGATGATGGACCTGGGAGTGGGGATGAGAGCTGGAAGAGGGATGCGTATGCTTCGATGAATTTGGCGGGGACTTTGGGTGGGGGGAGTGGGAAGTAAATGTGCCATTATATGTTGCGGTGTGGTGTTCGAAAGAGGATGTATAAAGAGGGGTTTTCATGTTTGGAGTACATGGCTGGGTTGACTTGGTTGATTTAGGATTGTTACGCTACGTTGTCGGGTTGTCGGGTTGTTGTAAGCGGATATACTACTAGCATTTGGATTCCGATTCCCCCCATTGTTTGGTTACTAGTTGAGTGTTTGGATATCCTGTATTAGGAAGGAGATAAAAAGACCGGGTTTTGCTTTTGCTGGTCATTCGTAAAGTCATTCATCGCTGGTGCCGACCGGCTTGTGGTTTCATGCCAGGCAGGTACATAGGAGGGGCATGTTGGGAAGGAAGCAAGTCATCGCCAACCTAAGGAAGCTACACTTATCAAGACTGGAAGGAACGCCGGCTTTGAAGTCACACTGGAAGCTGGGAGGGGGACGAACGACACGTATATAATCTGGGCCTCATGGCTTTTTCCTTTCTCCTTCTCCCTCACAGGTCAAGCACTTTCCATATCTTTGGCATCTTCTTCGCTTTTCCCTTCCAGCAGTTTGCTGAAAAGATGGTGTTAATGCTTGCTTCAGGAGCAGGAGGTACATACGAGGTACGTTACATAGCATTCACGCATCGCAAACGTTGCCGCCCTTCGGCATCGCCTTCTCTTCAAATTAACAGGCACACTCGACAGGCACACCGAAATACCGCGATACAATGCCTTTTATCCAAAGTGAGTCGTTATCAATTGTATCATCCCTCATGATCGATATCTTTCTCGAGTCAGGCTGTGCACTATGCATTTCTCTCACTTGCTCCCAGGCACCACCGCTACGAACGTAGGAAAGCGGCACAGCAATCCAGCTGTACATACTGCACCGTACGTTTCTTGATCCAGCTATTGCTCGCACGTCGTCGGCGTTGATTGCTTGCGCCCACGTGTTCGCAATCTCTGCGATTGCGAGTCCAGACCGCGAGCCCCGAGATTTAATCGAAATCGACGTGATCGATTCACCCAGCCCAGCTAAGCCCAGCCCGAACCGCCCCCCACGATGATACCCCGTGGTTGTGCGGTGGTGCTAACCGCCTGCGATCTATCGGTTCGGCTGTTGGTTCACTTTGGATTTCCTTGGTTCCGTGTGAGCGCGTGCTGACTGCGGACCGCAAAATGAGGGGAAACTTCCCATGTTCCTGCCTTGCTTGCCGAGGAGTTGAGTGCACAAGCCGCAACATTTTAGGACCTTCCCAGAGTGGGAGATCGACCCAAATAAATCCAAATAACTGTATGCATGTGTTCAAGCTAACTTCGCCCGTAGGTGTCGGTCCTGCATGCTGCGAACACCTATCTCAGGATAGTTATTAGGTGGCTTGCTGGCTCGGTTAGTCAGGTAGGGTGGTATTGGATGGATTTGGTGCTTGGTGGTGATGGTGTCTGTGCCTTGCGCCTTTCTTTTTCCCAAGGAACTGGAAAGAAGGAAGGGAGGGGAAACGGTTCCCCTTCTGTCTGTTGTCGTTTTTCGCGCATCTTGGTTCTTTCCCGTTCGCTCTCTTTGCTTTCTCCATTTTCGCCGAAATTTTTGGTGTGTTTTTTGTTTGAAGTTGGCGTTTGTCTTTGACATTGTTTACGCGCGCGCGCGCCATCTTGTCGAAGCGCTCAACGCCTTTGACGCTTTATACGATTTACACACGGCGAGATGACCAACAGCGACTGAACGAATGAATGAATGATCGAGAGCACAAAGCAATACGGCTGAGAGAGAAGCGCCACCAACGATGAGTTCGCGACCAACAGATTTTTGGACTCCTGATGGCACGATAATGGATGCTCTACCCAAGGCGTAATAACTTCAGCGACAACACTACACCACTGGCTCACAACAAACTGGATCTACGACTCACGCTCGCTTCGGATCATCGTTTTCATCTCACTACTACATACCCGATTCCATGAGACCACATCACCAACCCTAAAACAACACCGACCAAAATGGACTTCATCCCACCCCCCTCCAACTCCCCTCAAATCTCAATCCCTCCCTCGGACATCCATTCCCCTCCTGACCTCTCCACAACATCCCCTCTGGATCCCCATCCCCCACCCTCCTTCTCCCACTTCACCCCTCTCGGCTCCTCCCCCCTCCCACCCCTCTCAGAACTTCAAATTCCCTTCCTCTCCACGACCCCCTACACCTTCGGTACCAACTTCTGGAATTTCCCCCGCTCCCATGGCTACGGAGACCAGTGGTCCTCGTTGCCAGCGAAGAAGCTGGCGGGGTTGGCGCAGGAGTGGCTTTGGTTTGGGGTTTTGTCGGAGTTTTTGGGGGGCAGTGTGAGGAGTGGGGAGTTTAGGAGAGGGGTGGCGAGGGGGATTAGACTTGATGCAAGGTATGGGGGAGAGGGGTGGGGGGAGTTGGAAGGGGACATGGAGGGTGGTGGGATTCGGTGTGAGGGCGGCTATGGGAATCGAAGGGGAGAGGAAGATGGGGGCGACGGGGAGGAGGTACGGTATGCAGAGAGCAGGATATTTGGTGAGGCGGACGTCGAAAGGATAGCGGGGGTTGGGGATAGCGATGCTGGGTGGGATGGAGGGACGACGCTCGAAGGGGAAGGGACGATGGTGGAAATTGGAGTGGATTCTTCGCTTGTGGGAGTTCAGGAAGAGACCCAGAAAGAAGAGGAGGAAGAGGTGGAAGAGCAATATGCCGTCAACGGGAGGAAAGTGTTGGAACTGCTGGATGACTGGATAGGTGTTCGTCTTGGCCTTGGGCCGGGGTTGGGGCACGGCTCAAGTACAACTTTGCTGGTAGGGCCTAATCGACATCGACTTATAAGAGAACAGAAGAGAAGAAGCGCGATGGTAGGAGGGAAACGATTCTTCAGCAAGAAGGAAGCATTCTCAAGGCGACAATTCCTCAGCCAGGTATTTGCCCTGGCAGAAGACCTAGAGCAACTCTCGGAAAGCCACGTTTATCCATTACCGACGGTGCTGTTATCAGTGAAGGTGCTTTGCTGCACGCTTGATGGACTGCTTGGTCAGCTTTGTCCAGCGTTGGGTATGGAGGGTGGGTTAAGGCGGCCGATACTTTCGACTCTCACGGGGAACGGGATGGATGGGCCATCTCCAAGTGCGCAGGTACTACTCGATTTTTTACGGCTGGAACGCGGATGGTGTCCGTATTTTCTGCGGAAGTTGGCTATGGAGAGCGACTACGCGGCACTCTATTACTGCAGCCGTTTCAATCGAGGAGTCCCGGTCGAGACTGAACATAAGGATTGCTCCGAAGGCAAATGCGTGGTGACTGGTGATGAAGCGCAAGGCAATATGTTGAAACACGTTCGAGACCGTTGTCAGTGTCGCCCTATCTCGCCTAATCAACAGAAAATTAGGGAAATTGTGCTCTCAGGCGGGATACCAATACTGCAAGTGAAGAGTGAGCCCAAACGAGGGTTGGGGATTAGAGTCAAAAGATTGGATTCAAGGATGCGGTTTGTGGTTGTGTCGCACGCCGGAGTCGGAGCAGGGACTAATAACATAATGCACGAATGTCGGCTTCGCCAAATCCAGGAACATCTTGACGGACATTCAGGAACGAAATCAAGATACGGACGAAGGACCGGGGAGTACACCTCTTTGGGAGGAAATAATGGGCGCCGAAACCAGCGAAGGCCACAGACGACACAATTCTTTTGGCTTGATACGCTTTGTATACCGACGACAACGGAGCAAGGGGTTGTCTTCGATGAAGTCAGGGCAGAGGCAGTCAACAAGATGCCGGCAGTATACGCTCTAGCGGAGAAAGTTTTGGTCCTGGATCCGGCGCTGGATCGTACCTCATTGGAACATACGCCGTTGTGCGAACGGTTAGCGATGTTGGCCGTCAGCCCTTGGATGAACAGCATGTCGTCATTACAAGCGACCATGCTGGGACGACGATGGGAAGTTCAGTGTGCAGATGGGACGTTTGACCCCTTTGCACCTCCAGAGAAACTGGCTGATGTAGAAGGTCGTGGAGGAGGATGGTCAGGAAACAGGTCCAGGTGGTTACCGAAAACGATCACAATCCAAAATACCTCAGCTTCTTCTGAAGAAAATGCCTCCATGCTTATTTCTAACAGCTTAGCCCAGCAATTCCAACAAACACTCGGCCAACGGTTCAGTAACTCTGACTTCAGCACAACAGACACCAGCGAATCCTTTGTCACCATCTGGAACCATCTCGCTGACTCTCTTCCCACGGCACCAAATGATGCCATAACCACTCTTTCCTCCCTTCTCTCCTTCAACACGCAACCTCTTTTACGTCTACTGACTCCTTCCGAACGCCTATCGGCCATCGTTTCCACTCTCAACGCCATTCCCCTATCCCTCTTCTTCAACCCACATCCGCCTCGCCAGAAGCCATTGACAAATCATCGCAATAGGTGGATGCCTAGCTGCGTTCCTTCAAATCAGAACGAGAGGCTAATACCGCTGCCATCGGAGACGGACATTCGAGTGGGTGGAGACGGGGAACTATACCTCTCCAACACAAGAGCGAGTAGAAAAGAGGTGGAGGTGATGGTCTGCATTGACATGCCCAAGGATACAGACGTAGCAGGCTGGGGAACACTCAAAGTGAGAAACGCAGAAGATGGGAGGGTTTGGGAGATCAATGTGTTGAGGGAAGACTGGGAAAAAGATGAGATGGCAACCGACGAGTTAGGAGTATTTTGCTTCGTGTTTCTCCGCCGTAATGAAGGGGAAACAGAGGAAGTATGTGAGGGCGCATTGTTTCGGGTGCGAAAGGTGAACGCCAACATGGGCAGGAGTGGAGGGAAGGGAAGGTATAGCGATGGATATGGCTACAACAAGGATTCTCTATATGACGATGGGTCTTTGGAATCAGGCGGTGTCTCACCGGAGGGGGCGCACGTCTCCATGTCATTTCCCGACAGACAGCAGATCAACAAACTGATGCCGGAAGCAGAAGACTTGCGCCTTGCGCTCGCAAGCCATCACGCGGACGGGATTATACAGACAGTCTACGACTGCCCTGTCACGCTTACGCCATCGCACGATAACGATCCCGAACTGGAACCCGAACTCCTTGAACCATCGAATCCGGACAGCACCACACCACAGCCTCCGCTGCTAACAGCCATCCCCTTACCACTATCCTGGCAAATGCTCATCGAGAAGGAACCACTCTCCTCGTCAGGATCCCGACCTCACATTCTCGCGACTCGCCCTCCTCTCGCCGACGTAACCCTCCCCCCAACACTAACGACACACTTCCTCTTAACAGCCCTAGACGGCCTCCTCGCTTCAGGCTGCGTTGGCTTTACCCTCGGCATCCTGGGGACTTCCTTCCCCTTTCTACCTATGATCGCCAACGCCGCGCTGATTGGAAAACTGGGATTACACTGCGTTTTCGTAATTTGCATGTTCTGGATTGACGCATTTACCGACGACGAGGAGGAGGAGGAGGAGGTCAATGAATCAAGCCATGGGAGGCGCTGGCCAAAACGATGGAAAAAAGGCACCGACGCCCAAAGAGGGGGGATATGGCAAGCCACCCACGGCCAACTACACGGGCTCAACCTCAGCATCGGAGGAGCCATCTGGGATGTTCTGCATATCGCCATGGTAGTCTTGTACACTGTCGCCTTGGTCCTGCCCATCGATGGACGGGAGAGAAGACCAAGGGACTTGGATAAGGCGTTCATTGGGTGGAGTATCCTCGGCCATTTGTTTAGCATGATGGTCAAGCTGGTAGTGAGGGAGTACGTCCTGGGTCCGTTGTTGTTGGATAGGTATCTGGCGAGTTTTGAGGACGAGTCTGCTACAGCCCATTGTCAGCCGCCGGGCGCGAGCCGGCAGTCTTTTCAGTGGAATGAAAAGGGGGCGTTGATGGTTGAGGTGAGGCAGGTGGAGGTATCGCATAACGTGCCGAATGGAAATGGACATGGAAATGGGAATGGAAACGGGTATGATGTGAGGGATCAACTTCCCTCTCAACGACATCGACAAGGACAAAGACACGGACAGGAAGAGGACGACTTGATGGTTTATGAAGAATGGGATCGGGCGAGAGGTCAGGAACGGCCACGGGAGGAGCAACGGAAGGATGGGGATGAGAAACACAATCGCCGACGTAATCGGTTGTTTGGCGGGATGTTGAGGAGGAGTAAAGCTTTGAGGTGGAAGTCGACAAAGAGACAATCCCCGCCGTCGGAAGATAGTGACAATATCAGTAACGTGGCGGTTGTGGGACAAGGCGATGATCATCATGGGGATCAAGGGCGTTCAGAGATTTGTTTACTTGCGGAGTTGGAGGGGTGAGGATGGGTTGGTATACTACGAACGAGGGTATGGTAGATATTTGTATCTCTACGTGGGAAGTAAAGAGTCATTGAACTCGTCAATGTGAAATCATGAAGATGAGTTGTCGCCAAAATGAGACACCTGCCTGGGGTGAAATGGCGCTGGAGGGAAGCAGCCGTGAGGTGGCAGTGCATCAGGGGTACCTGGGAGTACACAGTGTCTCATGCTACAGCCACCCGATTCTAGGTACCTGATAGGTCCCCTGATGTAGTAGTGTCGCTATAAAGTCCCCAACCCCGCTTCCACATCATCAAGCATGGTCTCAGCTCTACTTCACTTAATCACCTCTCTATCGACTTTACTCACCTCCATCTGCTTTCTCGTGCAATTATAGTCGGTTCCGGCTTGAAGAAGCCGAGACCGGTTATCCAAGATGTCGGTTCCCAATCTCATAACATGCGAGGTCGACGGCATCCAGTATCTGCTTCACCCCCAAGTTCTGGTAAGCCTTCCTCTCCGAATCACCCGATAGTCGAGATTGTTACTAACACCTTGTCACAGGGAAGTACAGAAGCACCGATCAAAGCTGACCAAGTGATCCCCGTGCTCCTCCTGACTGAAGAAGAGCTCAACGGCACACCAGATCAAATCGGCCAGCTTCTCCAGTACTATGTTGATACAGACGATGTATGCTCGCCAAGCTTCACCGACATCCTAGTTGAGAAGCCATCAAAGAATGGCAACAGCCTGTCCCTGGAGAAACAGAACGGCAATTCTTCCTCGTCCAAAGCAACCTACCGCCTACAAAAGACAATCCTTCACACATCCGGCACAGGCAACCCCGAAGTCGAAGAAGACAACCTCTCCTCAGGCCCCTACTTCCTAAGCGGCCCAAACCTCCATCAAGCCTACCGCCTCTACCCCGACACCCAGGACGCCTTCGTCTACGGCATGATCCCTAACGACGTCCACAGCCCATCCAGTTTCAAAGCAGTCTCCTTTCTAGCTTCAGACAGCATGTCCAAAACCATCCCCGTTCCCAGCCGGCACTACACTCGATTCACCCCCCAGAGACGACAAAAAAGACCAAGTCCAATCCGGGGAAAACGAATAACCCTAACCGACGGCCTCTCCCTCCTTGGCACACAAACAACGCTTTCTTGCAAAGCCTTTGTAGACACTTACCCGCCCGCTACTAAGACGGATCCTTATGTGCAAAGGCTTTTGCAAGAGGGAGCGGTTTTGGTGGGGAAGACCAAGACCAGTCAGCTGAGGATTGGGAACAGTCTTTGGCCGGAGACGCATTTCCCTGCTAACCCGAGGCGGGCGAGGAGGGGGAATATCTTTGATTGTGGGAGGGGGACGGGGGTTGGGGGGGTGAGTGCGGTGGCGGGGTATGGGTGGGTTGAATATGCTGTTGGTGGGAATGGTGAGTTTTGCAGGTTCAATACCTTTCTGCTTCGCGCAAAAGACTGTATGAAGTTTGGCTAACTGAATGGCTTTCGAAAACGAAGTGGACAGCGCCGTCCGAGAATCAGGCAAGAGATATGGGCTTTATGGGCTACGACGTCCGTTGACTGCAGAACTTGACAAGTTAAACGCGGGAAAAAATGACAACGTGGGTATCTTTGGTCGGAGTTTACACGACCTCTCTCTTCTGGCCGAGTGTACCTTTCCTCCTCTTGTTGGTTCACCAAAGGACGACTCAAGCCGCAACACCGTGAAAAAGATCCTTTATTTGGACTACGTCAAGGATGAAAAATTGGAATATGCAATGGATGTGTTCGTTAGTGCACTCGAGCGCCATTTGAGCGTGGACAGGACGACGGTCAATCTCGACGAAGAGTGGGAGAAGTACCGGGTGAAGAGTGGCTTGGAGTTTTCTCTTAGTATGGTAAGGTTCTGAAGAAGTTCCTCTTTAACATTTGTCCCTATCACAGACTCATACCTACCTACAAGTTGGATTCTATGCTCACCCCGAGCTAACAACAACAAAAACTATTTCTTCAAAGACCGCCCGACTTCTATACGACCTAAACCACTACCACGAATACGCCAACTTCCGAGAAGACTACCAAGAAAAGTTCCACTCCAGTCGTGGAATTGCCGATCTCGAGGCACAAACTCTATGGTAGGTTACTTGCATCCTTCCTTTCAGCCCCGAACGACCATGACCATCACACCACCTATCAATCCGAAAAACACGGACGGCTAACACAGAGCCCAACTGCTATGTATACAGGTCATCAGCCCGTGCCTACGCAAAGCACCACAAAGAACTGCAAGACCAAGTTAAGATCTTCCGGGACTGGTTCGAGCAGCACATCCTTCTGAAGCCAAAAGACACCGCAGGCACCGGAGAAGGCGATACCATCATCGTCATCCCGGACGTCAGTTTTCACAAGGGCCATATCATAGGGTTCTTTGGACGGATGCTTGGGTTTGAAGAGTGAGTCATGTACCTTAGTCGCCCTTTCAAACATAACCTTATCGCATCGGCGTCGTTGAGCGGTTACTGACGAATTTTCCCCTCGTATCTAGTATGCTGTCTAGCCAGATGGCGACACCACAGCTTTCGGTACCATGTATGCAACCCCCAACCTATCTCCGTATTCATTACCTAAGGACATGTTATACGAGTTCACGCCACTGACATATATATGTTTCATAAATAGTCACGCAGAAACCAGGTGAATGGGTAGGCGATGAACAAACCTACACACCTGTCGTCGCGTCGGTGATAGGACCACGAAGTGAGTATACATACATTCAAACTATCTCTACTGCCTCCCTCCCTGTGTTTATCCATTCCCCCCCCCCTTTTTTTTTTTTCTCCCTTCCCGTCCACCACCTTTCCAGCACCTTTCCACCACACATAAAGCACTAGGTAACTAACCCACCCCGAACCACGAAGTGACCGACACCTCCCTCATCACCATCGTCACCGAAGCCCTCACAGCCTCAGGTCTCCCAACATCAGTCCAACCGGGGCCTTTATGCTTCCCGCTTCCTGCCGACGCCGCCACTGCTGACGACGACGACAAAAACAAGGACGGGAAGAAGGCTGGAGACGCAGCGGAAGTCCAGGGAAGAGCTGCAAAGCTTCTTCATGAGATGTGGATGTCTTCGGAAGAAGAGGTTCAGAAGGCATCAGAGTTGAAGCATGGGTCGGGATTGAAGGACTCTGAGGATGACTTGGACGGGGAGACTCTGGCGAAGAGTTCGTTGAATATTGAAGTGGATTTAAGGGGACTGAAAGCGGGAGAAGAAGAGGGTGAGGGAGAGGGTTCTGGGCGAAGTTCAGGGCTGCTTTGCCCGATTTTTTCACGGGCAAAGAGGGGGTGGAGATCTGAGAGGGGGGAGAAGTAGTGAATGGGCATCGTTGTTGTTAAGATTGTTTATACGGTTCGTCTACACAGTACTTGAAGGTGTCTAACTTGTAGTTGGCCCAGAGTACATGGAATGATTGTACTTGTCATGCTTTTATTGAGATAATAATGCCTTATGCTTTGAACTAGAAGAGGTACCCAAAAACGAGTTGATACGTGATAAGGTATTGAAAGAGTGTAGTGTCGTCGATATGTTCTGTGTATTTTTACCCAAGATCTATGATCACCTCACTTGAGATGGCATGTTTTGTTTTGAAGATCTTCATTACTTAAACATCATATGTACCATGAAGTACTGTCTTATGTTATTGGAATGCGTCTGTGGTCATCATGCAGCCAGATGATAACCGAAACAATCCATGATCATCACTCCGTCATTCCTTCCAAATACAAATACACAACATCGTAACTCATTACATCCTCTCCCGCAAATACCCTCCTCTTCTCAAACAAAAACTTTCTAGGCAAGTCTTCGGGTATATCGCTCAACGAAGAAGCAACCAAACATCACAAAATTGACCTCATCAATCCCTCATCATCGCCAGCTATCATGAACATTACTCAAACAACTCAGGCTCGAACGTACTAACCCCAACCCAGTGTCTCGAGAATGCCCTTGGCCTCAATCCCACTGAAGCCGGAAACCGCGACAGCCCGAGCCTGGCTACCGCTCCGAAGCGACTGAAGCCCCTTCGCGATCTTCCACGCTTCTTCCTCACCAACAACGAACAAGAACCGCTTTCCTTCCTGATCGCGAATCGACGTTCTGAGAAGATGGAGTCCCCTGAACTTCCACCCCTCTGCCTCTTGTGGAGCAGCCGACCCAGCAGCGGAAGAGCCCGAGCTATTAGCATTCAGGCCCAACCGGCAGGTTGTGCTGCAGCACGTGCCGAGTTCGTTGAGGTAGGCAACGGCCTCTTCGCCGTTGAAGGCTCTCGTGGCGGCCTTCTCAGCCGCGCGGCGCATGGCGCTGCTAGTTGGCATCATCTTGAACAAGGGATGTGACGGAGGGATGGCGCCGGAGGCGATGCCGGTACCATTGGAGGAGCTGGCGGCGAGAACAGGACACCAGACCTCGACTTGCTTAAGAGTCCAGGCCTTGATGTCCCACTCGCGTTGAGCAACACCGCGGACGTCATCATCCACGAAGAGACCGGCGGTGGAAATGCGCAGTATTAGGCCATCAGTGACGGTGCCGACGCCAGAAATCAGTTGCGATGCCGGTGTCTTGGAAAACTGATTGACGAAGTTATATACGGCCTTGATGACGATCTTGCCAGGATCATCCGTATGGTAGGCTGGACGCATCGAAGGTGGAGGGCTGGTGTTGTTGGTTGTGGCGGAGGGCGCAAAGGAGTCTTCAGAGAAGTCTGAGACGGACTTCTTCCGGGCTGCGGCATGGCTCTTAGGCTTGTCGTATGGCCGGTAAGAGTACTCGTCAGCAGTGCCTGTTGCACTCGACGCTGGTCTGGGGGATGCGGGCTTTGGTGACGCCGTCCTCGCTGCCGCTGGATTGGGCGATTTTGTGGGCGAGTGTGGTGGCGCGGGCGATGCGCGAGGGGTCGAAGTACGAGCGGTAGAAGCATGAGAGGTCTGCGAACCGGTGGCCGAAGGAGTAACGATAGAAGGCGGCCGACCGTTAGGCCACAAGCTGGTCCTCTCGCCAACCTTTGGCATGGCGTAAGGTGTTTCCTTGCGCGCAAGCCTCTCCTTTTCCTTTTCCATCTCCTCATCTTCCCTGCGGAGCTGCTCGAGGCGTTCCTCCCGTTCCCTCTGCTCTTGTGCTTCGCGAACTTCGCGAGCCTCCCGTTCCCTTCGCAATATGGCTTCCCGAATTTCGCGGTCCTTCGCCTCTTGCCGGTCCCTCTCAAGCCGTTTCCTTTCCTCCTCACGCCGTATGGCCTCGTCCTTTTGTCGCAGTTCCTCCCGCTCACGGGCTTCTCGTAGTTCGCGCTCCTTGGCTTCGCGTTCTTTTTCCTCGCGTTCGTTGGCTTCACGCTCCCTAGCCTCGCGCTCACGAGTTAGCTGCTCGCGCAGGAGTCGTTCCCGCTCGCGTTGACGGGCTTCTTGTTCGAGCTTGATTTGGCGCTCGCGTTCCTTGCCCTCTCGTTCTCTTGCCAAGCGCTCCTTTTCTATAGCAGCGAGTTCCTTGGCTTCCCACTCGGCTTTCTGACGCAACTCCCTCTCCACCCTTTCTCTAATTTCGCGCTCCAGGCGCTCTTTTTCGAGAGCCTCCTGCTCCTGGCGCTCTTTCTCCCGTTGTTCCTTTTCACGGGCTTCTCTCTCTCGCTTCTCACGCTCGCGCGCGTCCCTCTCTCTCAGTTCCCGCAGTCGACGAGCCGCATCATCGCGCCTCTTGAGTTCTGCCTCCCTTGCCTTCCGCTCTTCCTCTCGCCTTCGAGTCTCCTCTCTGGCCTTCTCCCAGGCGCCTTTTGAGGAAACTTCAGACTTGGTCGGATTTTCAGGGTCAAGAGGAGTGGGAGGCCCATGCGGAGGCTCTTGGGAGTCGACTGGCTCCTGTCTAGGCGGCTCCGGCACTGGCTCCTGTTCATAATCCGGATCATCTTCCGGACGAAGTTCAGGCTCTGGCGGTGGCTGGGGTTTTGGCTGTGATCTTGCTTGAGTTTTGGAGTGGGATTTGGAGTGGGATTTGGTATGGGACCGAGTTTGGGTAGGGGACTGCGGTCTCTTGTGCGATCGAGTTTGTGTTGGGGATTGTGGCCTGTGCTTGGCCTTGGGCTCCGGCTCCGGCTCGGGCTCAACATGTGGTTCCGGCTCCGGGTCATTCTTCTCCTTCCACGAAGGACGCGACCACTCATCGGCCGGAGTCTCGGGATCCGTGGGAGGTGTAGGAGGACGTGGTGGCGGCGCGTGCGTAGACTTGGAGTCTTCATTAGGAGGCGCTGTCTTGAACGCCCCAGAGGCACCGAATTCGCCCGTTGTCTTGTGCCAGTCATTTCCTGGATCCAGCTTGACCTTGCTTGTGGATCGACCAAGTGACCAAGATCCCACCGCTACCGCAACCAGGAGTATTGACAACCCAACACTACCCATTCCGCTGTGCCACCATGACAGGAAAGCGGGCGTCAGCGCTTTCCCTAGGAGCAGTGCGCCGAGGGTGGAGACGACACCAGCACAGAAGCTATTCCATTGAGGTTGAAGGGACGGCAGGTAAAGGAAACCCGCACCAGCAGAATGTTCTGGTATGATGAAGACATCATATTTTCCTGTCGGAAGACCACTGGGACCGGCTGAGGTGGTCTTTGGATTTGCGCCGTGGGGCGGCGGGGGAGGCGGCGGTGCTTCGGCCATGTTGTGGCCGCGCCGTTATCGGTATGTCTCGGTGAAGTCTATGAGGAGCGATTCCCGCTGAGGTTCGAGAGGTTCGCGGAAGATGGTGGCGCCTCGAAGCTTGAATATTAGGTTGTTCTATAGTGGTACTCGTTGGCAGCCATGAAGCCGGACGAGGAGTCTAAAATTCGGTAGAACTCTGCCATGTGTCAGCCTCAGTCTTCAGTGTAACCTGGAGCGCGGAAAAGGACAAAAGCGCAGAGACATGCAGCAACCGGCGCACCTGGGCGCTGTTGACAGCTCGCGAGAGCGCGCGACACTTGAAGGTCGAAAGGATGGCGGACTTACATCTCCGAGATCGAACGTCGGTCGTCCAGGGTCAAGATCGAAGTTGTGCTGAGCCAGACAGTGTCGTGACCCGACCAGAGAAAGCCGTGGTATAGGGAAAGATTTAATGTCGGTGGCCGGCGCATACAACCGTTTCAGTTGTTCGAGGAGGAGGAGGCTGTGAAGAAGACAGGCAGGGGGGAAAAGAAATTCGGGAAGCTAGCCACAACAGGTGTTGCGTGGTTGCAGACGGTTTGTGCAATGCCGTGCCGTGTGTGGTGCCCTGCTTGCCCGTCTTCACTTGTTGGTTGCAGTGAATGGGAAACGTGGAAGTGGAAGGCAGTGGAAGGTGCTGCGATTGTTTACTTTACAGTGGGTTTTCTTGCCAATTGACCGACAGGAACCAGTGGAGTTTTTGGGCGCGGCAGCCGGAGTGTGGGCTCGGTGGGGTGCAGGGGAGTGACAACCTGGCCGTGCTGGCGCAGTCGCAGTTGAACTGCCCCTGCCAGGTGCACTTGTACAACTTTGTACTGTCCCTGCTTTTGCCACGGGCATGTCCCTCTTGCTCCCGGGAAAGCAGGAGCCCGTCTCCAATACGATGGTGAAGCGGAAAATATATCCATAATCTGTCAGAGTAGAGGGTGGATTTCTGGGTTTCTGGCTATACTCTATGTGGGTTAGCTGCCCAGCCACCCGATATTACCTGATTTCTGGGCATATCTGGGTTATTCCAGCACCCCCCATACCTTCTGGAGCGGACTGTTCGAGTCAATTACACACACTCTTTAATTAATTAATTCTATACAATTACATCTAATAATTAATAATCTAATTTACGTATTTACAACTAGATACGCTACAATAAACGATTATAAGTAATATCCCTACAAAACCGATAACGTTAACTATGTCTCTATTAAAGGAATTTACCGATAAGGCCGTTATAATTATCCTTAATACTCTATCCGATTGGCCTAGCTAGTATAAAGCTTTTAAGAGATTCGCTAGTAGTAATTAGGACTTTAATAATTAATTACTTAAGGGAGGAATTATAATTTAAAGAGTTCTACCGCTTAAGCCGGAAGACTTCTTCTTTACTAAGTAAATAAAAGACTATGTTTAAGCGGTAAAGAAAGAGCTTATTAAATTTAACCGAGGAATTAGAGTTAAAAAGGTCGTAATTACCCTTACGATAACTACTACTAGTACTACTACTAATACAAATAGTATTGCTACCGAAACGATTATTACTACTTAATTCTAAAACGAAGCCGCCGCCGGCGCTAATTAAGATAATAATAATAAAGAAGAGGAAGAGGAAGAGGAGGATAATAATAAATATTATACCGAATAAGATATTAGGGAAAATATAATTATTAACCCCGCTACCGACTTAATTACCGCTAGGAAAGTAGTATACAATTAAATTAATAATATTTATAATATTCGTTATAAGTATTAAAAAGATTTCGACGACGCTAATACCCGAATTAAGAACTAAATAAATACCTACGTTACCGCCTATTATACCGATACTTTATTCGAATAGGATAAATCTATTTATAATTAGCTTAGAGAGATTAAGAATTAGATTAATTATTACCCTATTAATTAAATCGTTAATACCTAGCGAAAATACTAAACCTTTATTAAAGATATTAATAAGAAGTAACCTAAGGATTTCGAAAAGTAGTTATTAGATTAGGAAGTTTTTATCGCCAACGGGAAGAGATTCGGTATTAGCGAAGTAAGCTCCCCTACCTCTTAGTTTATAGATTTCGTCGATATAGTCTATAATTATAAATTTATTTAGGTTAGAAACGCTTAGAAGTTCAATAACGAATTTAAAGATATATTTTTAAAATATAAGGATATATCCGTTAATTTTAAAAGGGTCGGTATATTTAAATATATTATATTATTAATTAGTTTAAAGAAGGCTATAGTTCGTAGTATTTAGGGTATTAGTCGCTCTAACTTATAAAAGTTTATATTTAATAAAGAGGACGCTCCTAACTCTAATTGTAAAAAGAAGCGGAAAGTAAATATAAAGAAGAAACGCGGCGCGGATAAAAACGTAAGAGATTCTTTACGGCCGAAAAAGAGAGGAAATATTATACCGCTTTATAAAGCCTACGAACGAAGCCCTTATTTAATAAAGTATTACTAGTATTTAATACTTAAAATTAAGGATAATCCTACTTAGAAACCTAATAACCCTATTTAGAAATTTATTAACGAAAATTTTAAAAAGTATCCCGAGATCGGTAAAGAGGTTAAGAAGGTTAGGAATTAAATACAGGACCGCTTTATTACTTCGGCGTAGATTATTACTTTAAAGAATTAAAGGAGACGAGAAATTAATACTTATAATTTAATATTTTTCGTTAAATAAAGTACTTTTAATACGAGTAATAAGGAAGGTAATACTTACTTACTTAAGAATTTTATAATCTTCGATTCCGGGGCTTCCCTTTATATTTTTAATAAAATTAATTATTTCTCTTTATTTTATATAGCGTCCCTAAAGGATTATATTTAAACTAGTGATTTTTAAATACCTATTAAGGGTTTTAAGATTATTAATATAGAAATATAGGGAGAGAGGGGAATTTTAAAGCTACGGCTAAAAGAAGTAGCCTTCTACTTTAATTTTATTATAAATTTTATATTACTTCGCTTATTTCGAAAGTAAAATTTATATTAGGATTATAAACCCTTAAATAATTATTTTCATCGACTAAATGGTTTATTCTTTTATTTCTTTTAAAAAATCTATTATTAAACAATTTTCGAATACCTTCCCCTCTCCTTTAATTACGCTACCTTCTTTATTCGCCGAAATCGTTTCAATTCTTTTACCGGACATCGTACATATAAAATACCCGCTAAACTTTAATATAAATAATTCAATTATTATAACCTTTAAATCCTTAAATACTTTTATAATATTGAAGGTACCCGATTTAAAAGTTCTGCTACCTATTAATATAATATATATAGTATTTTAAAAATTAAACGATAAATTAAACGAAAATTACGCGATAAGGGATTTAGGCTAGGAGAGCGATTCGCTATCGACTTTTTTAAATATAAATAAGGGAGAGGAGGGTTTAAATATATTATATTAATTACCTATCGATAGATTGGATTTATTTAAAATATTTATATAACGAACTAAATAATTGAAACTATCGCTAAAAGACTTCTTTCGGTTATTAATATAATTAATTACTAGTATAATATTAAAATTAAATATATTAAATATAATAATAAATTTAATAATTAATACGTTAAAGATAAGTTTGCTATACGCCTTATTATTCTCGAGCCCTTAGTATTTAATATTTAAATTCAAAATAATAATATTAAATGCTTAGGGGGTATAATTAAAGAAAAGGCGCGTATTATAGCAAATAGCTCTTATTTTCCTAATAACCTCTAATTTTAAATTATTTTAATTTCGGTCTACTTTACTAACTAATTACTTAAGTATTTCTATAATTAGAAATTACTATATAAGAGGTTTTATACTTTTGTAGCCTACTATAAAAGGGTATAGACTAAACCTTGTAAACTTAACTTTAATTATTTATATATTTACGGTTGTAAAATATACGTAATAACGAATATTATATAGAAGAAAGAGTAACGACGTAAGAAGCTTCAATTAAAAGTATAAATCGGTTTCTTCGTTAATTATTCCGCTTCCTCTATTTATTAAGTTTAAAACCTATAGATTAACTATATCGTCTATACTCGTAACGTACTTTTTAACGAAGAATTAATTTATTTAGGGAACCTTAATAATTTTAAATAAGGATTAAGGTTAATTAGTAATAAGTTCGCCGATTTATTTAACCGAGTTAACTACCCTCTTTAATCTATTATATAATATTTCGAACTTATTAATACAATTTAAAATATAGAAAATAATAGTCTTACCTATCTCCTACCGTTACTCCTCAATAACGAATTTTAAAAGGATAGTAACGAAACTACTTCGAAGCTATTAGAACCCGCCTCTTAAAGTAAAATATTTATCGACTTTATATTTAATTATCCTACTCTATTAAATATATTACTAATTACCCTCTTTACCGGCCTTATAATAAATTTACTAAAGCCTATCTCCTTCCTAACGTTCGAATTATAGGAAGTTGCATTTAACGTTAGGAAATTTATTCAATTAGTTAGATAATAATAGGGTAAAATAGTTACGAAGGTAGAAATTAACTATTTAATTATTAAAGGTAGTAAATTAAATTCTATTAAATATTAAAACCTCCCTCTAATCCTAAAGACTTACTACGATTTTAAATATTATAATTTAGGTAATCTCTTTAAATAAGTAAAAGAAATATATTTTAATAGTTATAAGGAGATAAAGTTATAAATTGAAATCGATAAGGATATTCCCCGTACTAAAGGTCTTTAGATCCTTAATTATATATAAATATATATTTATAAATTTAATAAGTACGGTCGTTTAATAAAGGTAAAAGTTCGTTTCGTAATTAAAGGAAATTAATAGTATAATTATAGTAAAGAAATATATATTTCAACGTTAATTAGTCGCTCTTTCTATTCAATTATCGCGTACGCTACTAAATTTAATCTCGAGTTTATCTAATACAATATAGTAAATACCTTCGTTAATACCTACTTTAATAAAGAGATCTATATATATATACCCCCTAATTATTATAAATATAATATTGTTTTTAAACTTCTTAAAGCCTTCTATAATCTCCGACGTACTCCCTTACTTTAGTAACGAGAATTTAACGAGACCTTTAAAAATTTAGGGTTTAAACTATTACTTAAAGACCCGTATATCTTTAAATGTAATAGTATTCTAATCTTCTACTATATTAACGATATCGTCTTTACCTTTAATAAAATATAGTATAATAAAATTACCCGGGTTACGAAGAAGCTAGAGGAAAAGTATAAATTTATTAGTAGCGATAACTTCTAATAGTTTTTAAGTATTGAAATTATTTGAAATTGAAATATAGGTTTTATTTAGTTATCCTAACGGGAATATATTTATAAAATTACTAAATTAATTAAAAATCCCTACACCTTCGCCTTTATTTTAATAAATAACGAAGAATTTATACTTTATAATAGTATAGCCTCTTTCGATAAAATCCGGGAATATTAGGTCGTTATCGGATTTATAATATATATTATTATTATTACCCGGCCTAATATCGCTTTCACTATTAGCTATCTAGTTCGTTATAATTACAACCCTAATCTTTAATATTGTAAGGTTATTAATAAAGTGTTATATTACTTTTAATTCTACTTTAATCTTTCCCTTTACTATAGGATGTTAATGAAATTCGAAATAGTTTTAAACGCGTTATACGCCGATAATTTATTAGACTAGAAGAATTCTTATAAATTTACAATTAAATTCTTTGGCGGTCTAGTTTATTAGGGTATTATTAAATAAAAGACGGTATTAATTTTAATAATAGAAATAGAATTATTATCGATTTCAAACGCTATTAAGGAAGCTATCGCTATTATATATTTATATAAGGAGATTAATATTCCTTTCGATTAGGAAGTGCCTATAATCGGCTATAATAATACGTAAACAATTCGTATACTAACGGTAGAAGCGGCAAAATTAATAATAAAATTGAAGTATATTAATATTTATTATTACTAGTTAAGGTAGGAGATTATAGAGGGAAGGATTGAAATTGAGTATTTAGAGACGAAGAGAATGCTAGCTAATAGATTAATAAAGGTTTTAGGATAATTGGATTATGAAAAATTCCGGGAATTAATGGGAATAACGAATGTACCGGCTCGTAAGGAGATAAGGATAGATAAGGAGGTTTTTAATAAGGTTTTGGAGGATATTTAGAATTTAGCCGGTGAAATTAATGTGCTAGAAGAGAGAAAATTGTAAATAGCTTTACTTTTGCCCTATTTGGAAGGTTTGTAAGTGAGGGGGTGTATTAGAATAGAGGGTGGATTTCTGGGTTTCTGGCTATATTCTATGTGGGTTAGCTGCCTAGCCACCCGATATTACCTAATTTCTAGGCATATCTGGGTTACTCCAGCACCCCCTATACCTTTTGGAGCGGACCGCTCGAGTTAGTTACACACACTCTTCAATCAATCAATTCTGTACAGTCACATCTGACATAATCTGTTTCTTCTAGATGGATCAATTATCGATGTGTTGCACAAGCTCTAACAAATCATCTACCGCCAAATCGGCGTCTTCACAGTGACAGGCTGTGAACAGCCTCCGTATGAGACCTGTTAGCGAAGCGCTGACGTGACGAAAGTTTCGAAACAAGCTAACCGGCGCGGCTTGGCCCTTGTTCGACAATTGTTCTCTGCAAACTGATTTCTTCTAACATTCCCTTCTTGCTCAAGACAGGTTAGTCAAGCTATCGATGCGACCGGTTTTCTTTAACAAAGCTTTGGAGGACCGCATCATGTTGGAAGAAAGTTTAAAGTCGCAGGAGACATAAGCTTGGCCGTTGCTAGGCAACCGTCTCACGTAAAAAAGACCTGTCCCCATCCGTGACGTAACAGGGACCTCTGAACTAACAGGGTACGAGGGTTAACCACTCAGTCCACCGTGACCAGATGGCTGGGAGCCCTGGGCCCAGCCACGCCAAACTCTCCGCCTGCCTCCTACAACCAAGATATGTTTTTTTGAGGGTGTGCTTCGAGGCATCGTCTCCAGGCAGGACAGGCGAGAAACGATTTGATCAAAATTTGTTCTGCGCTATATGATGAGGACACCATCTCTACTAGTCTCCAAGTGATATATCCACCACGCTGTAATGAATGAATGACAATAGACAACATATAAGCCAAACGACAATGTAAACAGGACAACACATTCAAACAACCCAAACTCCAGAAGAAAACCCGAAAAGAACGCATCCTCATAGCAATCAAGTTCGCCAAAGGGAGAGAGAGAGAGAGAAATAGCTTGTGACGTGAAGTGGAAGCATCTCAACCAAGTGACTCCGTCGTACTAGGTTGTCCCAAAAGAAGTAGGCCAAACTCCACCACGCGCGTGAGCACATCCGACAACCTCCCCAACACCCACTGCAACAACCAAAACCCTTGGACGCCGGCGAGAACGCCCTTGACACAAAGCAAAAGGACGGCGTCGAACATGTTACCTTCTTCACCGCCGCCGCCGCCGCCGCCGCCGCCTCCCGAGGGCCTACCCTTTACTCCTTCACCCCCTTCCTTTCCTTCTCCGCCTTCGTCCTCTTGTTGTAGTTGTGATTCTGTCCTTCTCCTCTTTTCGTTCTTGATGCTGATATGGCTGTCGTGTCCGTCGTCATCTGATAATGATTCATACAGCCATTGGTCTCGTCGTAGTCGTAAGCGGCTGTGTCGGACTCTATGCACAACAACTTCTTCCTGGGACTGTTGCTGTTGCTCTCCTTGTACCACCGTAGTAGGAACGACGACAACCTCGGCCACGGAACTTTCCTCGCTTGACATGACAAAGATCATCCTGTTGAGACTATCATCGTCGTCATCCTCCTCTTGTGCAAAACCTTCATGATCCCCCTCGGGAGGCGGCGCCTCACGTCAACCAAGCCTCTTAACCCGTCCCTTGGCCACCCTCAACTTCTTATCCACCACATCGACATTAGTGTTAAGGTTATCCAGCATGTTCGTCTGGCGCTCAACCTCATCGTTAATAGCCAATCCCATCTCCTTCTGCCTCCTCACAATCCTCGCCAGCGCCTCCACCTCCATATCCTGATCGCGCATCGTATCCCTCTGCAACTGCAACACCCCCTCATTATCCAACTCCCTCGTCCTCTCCGTCTCCGGCAATGGCGCGCCCAACACCCTCCCCCCTCTCACCGACCCGCCGCCAGCACCAGAAGACCCAGCAAACAACTTCGCCCTCTCCCCAGCCTCCCCACTACTACTCCCACTTCCTCCAGACGGCCCACTAATCGAAGCCTGCCTCGCCGCCTCCCTGCTCGCATGCGCCAGGCTCGAACTGAGTTTATCCAACCCATCCCTCTCCACCCTCGCGGCCGCCAATAGATCCCTTCGTCTCCTCAACTCCCCCTCGCCCACCCTCCCAGAACTCTTCAACACCCCCAACCCCTCCTGCAACGCGCCCAACAAACTACCCGCCCTAACCAGCGCCCTCTTCGCCGCCGCGCCCGCCTCCAACTTCGTCATATTCTCCGTCGCCCCATCCCTCCTCCCCAGCGCCACGCGCGCCTCGTGCAGCGCGCCCTTCAGCTCACGGTGCAAGTCCAGCCACGTGCCCGGGTCGCTGGCAGCAGCGAGGTTCGCGTCTTTGAGGCCTATAGCGGGGATCTTTCCCTCGATGCCGCTTCCACTACCCGTAGTACTAGCGGCGGCATTCCCGCCCGCACCCCCGGGGAGGTTCAGAAACGCGCGCCAAACGGGGGTGTCGCGCCACCGACGATCGGGCGGCTCGGCGATGGCGCGGAGGTAGCGCTCTAGACCGATGCGGCGCTTTTCCGTCAGCTCAGGCGAGTTGACGGTGGATTTGAACCAGTTTTTGGCGGGGAGAGGTTCGGGTGGCGGGGAGCCGACGAGGGAGGTGAGGGCTTGGTGCAGGGCGAGGAAGTCGGAGTAGCGCTTTTGGACGACGAAGGAGCGGAGGGGCAGGCGGAGGGTGATGTTGTAGAGGGTGAAGGGCTTTGAGCTGGAGCCACCCCCGGATTCGGAGGAGGAGGAGGGGGTGGATATGGAGGTTGTGGGGATGGAGATCTCGGCTGGGGGGGCCATGGTTGCCGTTGCCTGTGCCTGTGGCCGGGATCTTCGGTTGCTTGTTTGGTGTGTTTTTGTTCGCGGTGTTGTTGTTGTCGGGGTGATGAAGTTTGTGGTGGTGTTGATGTTCAGATCATAGACTGACGACCCTGCGATGACGAAAGGCAGCAGCTTTCAGGTCACTCGGGGAGTTTGGTCGTGTGACTGTGACACGATGCGATCGGCCGGGGAGGAGGTGTAGTGCGAGAAGAAGCGTCGTGAATGTCTTGGCTTGTTTGGATACCGATAGTCGACTTGAAAAGGGCAGGGGTTCTCGTCGGTAGATACGGATCGGATGGATTGTCGTGATCTGTGTGGACAGAAGGTCAACAGGGCTGGCAGGCAGCACTGATGGTAGGTGATGAATCGCCAGTGCTGTGTGGATGGCTGGGATGATGGGATCGTTTCAATGCTGACGAAGCGCTTCGAAATGACTTGAACAAAGTGACGGGTATCTCTTGCAAGATCAAAGAAGCAGACGCGAATGCCCAATGCAAAAAGTGGGAGAGAAAGACAAAAAAGAGGAAGAGAAAGCGTGTCGTAATCTGAGGTCGGGATCGGTTTGGTGTTTGATGTTGTTTGGAGAATCACAGATTGGGGTAAAAATGCAGTGGTTGTTGTCAATGCAGTGCAGAGTGCAGCTCAAGTGCAGCTGATCGATTGGTGGTTGGCCGTGCTTCAAGTTGGGGAAACCTCCAGTGTGTCATTGCGTGTTCTGGACGGCCAGAGACGGATGCGATGCTATCCACAGCGTCACTGCCTAACAGGGTTCGCTGGCGTTTAGTGCCTGGATGAGTTAAGCGCCAACAGGCGAACCCAGTCCAGTTCCGGGCACCTTTCCGGCCCCAGCTATGTACGTGGCGTGGCGTGGCGTGGCTGACGGGTTTCCGAGCGACAGGCATGATCCCCATCGTCTACCCCGACTCCTTCGTGATCCTCTTTGCAGCTATAGCATCCCGTGTCTTTCTTCCTCCCCCTGAGGAGATAGGGGTCCGGGACGGTTGTGTAACTTGACAGCCTCAGAACATCTCAAGGGAGCGATTGATTCGTCTTCAGATAATGCACTCCTCGGGTCGAGAACACGAGGCATCAATCACATTTCATTAGACAATCATCAGCGAGCAACAATTCTTCTGCCTAGACTCTCACCACTACCACTCAAAATCGACAGGCCCACGATGCAGAAAAAAGGATACCCAGATAGCTTTTATCTACCGTCAAGTCTTCGTAGTATGTGCGAGTTGCAGTGCGTGTGGACTATGCTGAAAATGCCCGACCCAGCTGGTGTCCATGGAGCAAAGGACCCTATTGTAAATATTGCAAATCCGTGCAAAGAGAGGGTATAGAGCAGAGGATCAACCCCGTCCCATACATACCACATGCTGTCCGTCCCAAATGTATAAAAAAGGGTCCCTTTGTTATGCTTAAAGAGAGCCCACTAGTATCAGACCCGCCCCCTTTCCCTGATACACCACGCAATGTGCCCACCAACAATAGCAACAGAATAGCAACCCTTGTAGTCCGCAATGCGTGATCCCGAGCCAAATAACAACACCATTAATACTTCTGCATCTGCGCAACCCACCTCCAATCTGCGCGGCGCTGCCCTCCGCCTATCTCAGTGAGAAGGTCGCGTCGCAGTTATCGCCATAGTCGTTAAACCAATGTGTGATCCGTTTAGAAGGTCTCCTGATCTTCGGCGGCGTCGGCGTCGGCCTCGGGAATCTCAAAGCCCTCCTCGGTCGAGTAGAGGATGGCCTGGATGGCCTTGATGAGACCGTCCTCCTGCTTCTCGAGCTCGGGGTCCTCCTCGACAGCAGCCTGAACAAGAACCTCAATGTCGCGCAGCTTGTGGAAGTAGAAGTCGCGCTCGCGCTCCAGGCCGCCGACGGCCTCCTTGAGAGTCGCCACCTCCTGCTGGAGAGCCTGGGTGGCGGCGGAGCTAGCAGCGGGGGCTCTGGCAGCGACACGGGGACCACCGGTGGGAGTGGCACCGCCGGGGCGTCTTGCGGCAGCGGAACCAGCCGAGGCGCGAGAGGTACCGCTCATGGTGGCAGGGAGAGCGCCACCCTTGCGACGGGCAGCGGCATCGTAATCACCGCCGGGGTAGTATTGGTCCCAGAACCTCTTGGTCCACTGCAGGAAGTCGAGGTTGTCCTGCATCTTGCATTTTACGAGCGCCTCGATGGGGATGGCCTTGTCGATCTGGTGCTTGGTGAAGGTGTCTGGAGGTAGCCGTCGTCAGTAACTCGCTGTGCAGCTTGGCAGGGGAACCGGTTACTCACTCTGGAGGATCTTGAAGTTCTGGATGTAGGCGTATTCCGAGGTCACGTTGAACTTGACGCGGGACATGGGAACATCGCCGAAGATGCTGTCGTAGACCTGGCAGAGGGCGGCGCTGTTGCGAGTCGGGGACGGTTAGCAAAAGGGGCTCTCGTTCACGGGTCGGGCGCGGGGCGGATGGCGGATGGAGGGGCATCGCAAACTAACCCAGTACCGCACTGCTCAACCTTGGTCAGGTTGAGTTGGAGAAGGCTGTTGATCCATTGAAGGAGCTCTTGACTGTAGACATTAATCGTGGTCAGTTGAAGGTCTCGAGGGCTGTTGTTGGGCCCCGACTCGGCGCGATGCGTGGCCGGGGCGACAAGCAACTCGGGGATGGTGTAGTACACACCGTGATTCACCCATTTTGGCCGGCAAGTCTGGGTTTCGCAAACAACAAGTGGGCGCGGTTGTAGAGAGGAAAGATGTAAGTTTGGCTGGGAAGCAGACGGTCGTGAGAAAAGAAGAGTAGCTGAATGCGCGACAGGCAAAGATTCGGAAAAGGGCGACAAGGGAGAGTGGTTGCGGAAAAAGTGTTGTTGATGGAGAAGTTCACTGAAGCGAAGGCTGTCAGTCCAGTGGCTGCAGACTGTCGATGTCTTCTCCCACTTGCTGGACTGGACTGCTTGCCTCTGACACGGGCAGTGCCAAGAGAAAGCAAGTGCCAGCCAAATTGATGGAAATCAAGGTCGGGCGCGGGCCAATCACAACCCGATTCCTCGGGGCAGCAATCAGGCTGTGTGGGGCCATTTGAAAATGGTGGCCCTCGATGAGCTGTTTGTGGTCTGTGCTTTCACTCGCACGTGACCGTGTAAGCTGTAGCTCTTATCTTATCAATGTTGACTTGATCGACCTCTGAGCTTCCCCTCCAAATGCAACCATCCGACTTCATACAATAATTTGAGCTTCTTGAATTCACCTTCTTTTGACCTCCATGGCTACGAGACTGCTCACAAAGATGCGCCCCTTTTTGTTACTTTCACGGTTCTATCAGTGTGGAAGATGACCTTGCAAGGCGCACCCTGTCACTGATCATTTCGTTAACCGTTCGAATCTGTCGGGGTTGAGAATACCGAGATGGGCCATCAACCTTCTGCCACCAACAGTTGACTATTGCTTTTTGAACTCGATTTACATTCCCTGTCACTCGGTTTGTCAAGTTTTTTGGAGCTGATGAAGACCCCTTTCGTGATGCTGACGTTGTGTATACTATGAGCTTGCTGGCTTTGTAATCGAGAGTTGAGCTGCTTCAACCGGAAGAAAGCCGAACCAACGTTTGACACTCGCACCCAGCTACTGCCGGCAGACAGAGAGCGAGTCAAAATAGGCCCATCTAGCTCTTTACAGTTTAGGTTCATCTTCACTTCACTTTGGCAACTCTTTTAAAGCATGACATCACATGTAGATTCTAATTGGAGGCTAGACTTTAACGTCGGACCCTCCGATAACATGTGTCGTCCGGCTCGGTCCGTCTTCTGCGGTGTTTCTTATACCCGGGATGGATCCCTTCATTCCGACCGAGAAAAGGGACGGGGTTTGCCGCGCTTGGCAGTGGGTTTCTTGTTTCGGTGGACTCCTCGGAAGATCAAAGAACATCGCGATCGCGGAAGGTCCTGCGTTTGGGGAAGACCCTTGATGCGCGCTTGACAAGCGAGCGCTTGCAATCGATGGAACCTTTCCGCAATCGGTCGACTTTCGGAGTTCGGACGACCATGACTGACGCCTGTTCATCGCGACTTGTTTATCCAGCGTACCGGGTCACCACTGCATGCCTCTGTGCTTAGAAATGTACAGTCAGGGTCTGAGTGTACTGCATATGTACAAATACTCCATGTATCCCCGTACGCAGGAGCGCCAACTAACAACATCTTTCCACGTTTTGACAAACAACAGTTTGTGAATGCTTCTCATCTAACCAAGTCTCTGAAGTCGAGCTCTATCCCGGCTAAGGTACCCCTCCACCAAGAGACTCCGTCCCATCCCGTGCTCTGACGTGATCAGCGATTCGAGCGCCCTAAGCCATCCCAGTGCCGTCGTTCCGTCTCCCAAGGACGTCGTGGAACCGACTTCGCAACATTTCCCTATCTCTATCTCGGGTTCGTATCTCGGGTAATGGTGCAAGCTTGCTGACATCGGATTTCAAAACAGATAGGTACATAGATAAAAGAGCATCTCGCCTTTTTCCTAGGACCCTTGAACCTCTCCACATCTTTTTTGCGGAACTCCAACTCGGACCAACACAGTGAACTCCAAAGTCCATCTAGCCTTGAGAATCCACTTACACATTGGCCGATCTCACCCTCATCATGACGGTTGATTACCCTACCAACAAGATCTGGAGTACCCTCGTAACCAAAAGGGCGTACTTTGGCGGGGCTCTGGTCCTCAACCACACCTTGAAAAAGGTGGGGTCGAGGTACCAACTCAAGATCATGGTCACCCGTGAAGCCGAGGCTGACAAGGAATTCATGGCCGCTTTTGCTGCTGCCGGTATACCCACCATTGTCATCGAAAGTATCGAGCCTACACGAAAAGGCAAAGTCAACAAGGCATTTTGGCAGAAGCTGGCCCCATGGGCCATGACCGAATATGAGGTAGGTACTTTATCGAATATGCACCAAGGCTGGCTGCAATGTTACACTATATACACTATCAAACCACTAACACCATCTCCAGAGAATCGTCCTCCTCGACAGCGACCAAGTCATTCTCCAAAACATTGACAACTTGATGACCCTAGATCTTCCAGAGGGCCACATTGCATGCGCACACGCTTGCACTTGCAACCCCCGCAATATTGCCCACTATCCCAAGGATTGGTATGTTATCCTCAGCTTTGTTCACCTGTCGATTCCATCATACCTTTCCTGTCGATCATCTCCATAAAATAGAAGAATCTCAACTAACACCCCCCCAGGATCCCCCAAAACTGCCCCTTCACCTTCGCCAACCACCACACCGGCTCCCCAGCACCCATCACCCCCTCCTCCCCTCCCACGCACCACCTCCTCAACAGCGGCACCGTGATCCTCACGCCCTCAAAACCGCAATTCGACGCCCTCATCGACGCCATCAACACCCACCCGGACGTTCCCCACATGGTCTTCCCGGACCAGGACATCCTCGCCATCGTCTACCGCGGCAAGTGGAAGCCGCTGCCGTACGTCTACAACGCCCTCAAACCGATGCGGGACTGTCACTCGTCCCTGTGGAGGGACGAGGATGTCAAGGTGTTGCATTATATCCTTAACAAGCCGTGGGAGAGCCGTGAGTTTGATGGGGAGGATAAGGTTGAGAGCACCCATAGGTTGTGGTGGGAGGCGTGGGGGGAGGTGGAGAGGGAGTGGACGGGAGGGGAGGCGGGTGAGGAGAAGAGGAGATTGTTTGAGAGGGTTGTGAGGCCGGTTGTTGCGCAGGAGTGAGTAGTTGGAAGGCATCTCTGGTTGGGCTTGGAAAAAGTCTCGGGGAAAGGCGAGGAAACGACATTGGGTACATGGTTTAAAAGCGTCATGGGAGATGACTTAGCTTGGGCTGGCGGTATTTTGGCTTATGATTTACCAACAAAGCGCACTTGGAGGCTTCGATAGGGAACGCGACGTCTTACACGCAGAGGCACCTCACGAAAATGCGCATTGGCTTTAATGTTCTTATGAAATTGTTGACGAAGAAGACCATGTGTTTTCATCACACAGGACTTGTAGCACGTTGCAGTCTTCCCTACGCGCGTCCATCCATCTCTGAATGCCAAGCCTGTAAAGCGGCCGCCTGGATTGCCATCGTTACTTCCCAGTTGAACAAAAAAGGAGGGGTAAGGGCAACGTGAGATACCTCATCATCGCGACCGATGCTTTATATACCCTTTCATAACATGAACTCCAGCTTGGTCTCCTCACATTTCATGATCAGCACAGCCACCGTCAACAAATCATGGCCTTACCATCCAAACAAGAGTTCGAGGCGCTCCTAAGCAGCTTGAACAATGTCGCCAAGGATTACAGTGACTCGACTGACCTCGACAGCCACCTCCGGCGCATGGAGATATCTGCCCAAGCCAAGAGACTCGTACGGGCACTGACTACGCCTGAGCAGATGCCCATCAAGCATGGAATAAACGTGAGTAGACTCACTTTCCTGCATCTAGAGCTTCATACTCACAGCATCGGGGCCGACAGATGGCCGAACTGGTAGCCATCCACACCTTTATGAAGCTCAAAGTCCTAGAAGCGATCCCCCAAACCGGTTCGATCTCGCTCGGGGACTTGTCAAAAGCCACAGGAGCACAGGACTCACTCCTGGGTACGCCTCCCCCTACCATCCATCTCTTTCATATCTCTGACCCGACTGACTACTAACCTCTCCGTCCAAACAGAACGCATGGCTCGCCCCTTAGTAGCAACCAGCTTTCTCGACCAAGTAGAAGTCCAACCCCCACATCCCAACAGCAGCGAACTAGAGTATAAACACACCAAATTCTCCCTCGCCTACACCATCCCTTCCAACCCCAACCAACAACAAGAGACCAAACCAGGCCACCTCTTCACAGTCCTCTACAACCAATACCTAAAACTCATGCTTAGCTTTGCCGATTCCTACCTCCCCTTCGTGGCCGCCTTAGCCCGTAACCAGAACCAGAACCAAAACCAGAACCAGAACCAGCCCTCCTCCTCTCACTCCGCTTCTCACGCCTCCTCTCACTCCTTCTCTCACTCCTTCTCCTTCTCCTCCTCCTCAGGCCCCTCCTCCTCAGGCCCCTCCTCCTCCTCCTCGTTCTCCTTCTCCTCCTCCTCCTTTCCACCAGGCTCATCCGGCATCGGCATCGCACACGGCGCCCGTGAACCCCAAGACCCACTGCATAACCCGTTCACTTTCGCTTACGGGCAATACGGCAGGGCGACGGCTTGGGAAATAATGGGGCAGGATCCGGAGAGATTAGAGACCTTCCAGAGGGGAATGAAGGGGTTGGATGTCATGGTTCCGTGCGTGGGACATTTTGATTTTGGGGTTTTGGCTGCGAGCGAGGTTGGTAGAGAAGAGGATGTCGTCGAACTGGTAGATGTAGGCGGTGGTCACGGAGCGGTGTTGAAGCAAATTTTGGAGGCTTACCCTAGGTTGAATCCTGAGAGAATCGTGTTGCAGGATAGAGAGGATGTGGTTGAGCTGGCGAGAGCTGGGCAACAGAATGGTACGGGATTGCCGCGGGGGGTGAGGGTTATGGTTCATGATTTTATGGGGAGGCAGCCTGTTAGAGGTACGTTTTTTTGCCTACTAACCTTGCCTGTGAAGGCATCTCTGCCAATACTTGTGGAGTTTTTAACTGACCTGCTTCATCAATCCTAGGTGCAAGGGCATACTTCATGCGAATGATCCTCCACGATCACTGCGACGCTGTGGCTACTCAGATCCTCGCTCGTCTTGCTGAAGCCATGTCACACGATTCACGAGTCTTGGTTTGCGAGCTGGTACTGCCGCAGCGGGTGGGAGAGGCGGATTTAGGCGCGGCCGTGTTGGATCAGTGTGTCATGTCGATAGGAGGGAAGGAGCGGACTGAAGAAGGGTTTCGGAAGATCTTTGACGTTGCTGGTCTGGAGCTGGTCAAAGTGTGGAGAGTCCCTGGGGTAACTGGAGCTTGTGTTGAAGGAAGATTGAAGGGTGGCCGTGGTGGAAGGCAGCAATGAGTGAGTAGTTGCAAGGTGATTGGCAACCGTTCCAGCTCCACATTGGTTAAGGGGTTTGTTTACTTCGTGATCTTCGTGGACCCTAACCCTTGTCGATCATGGTGTTTTGCTTGCTTTCATTCGGTCCTGTCTTTCTTCGTCTGATCTTTTTGGCGCCTTGAGTTCCACCGCGGTAGTTATACAAGTAGCTCTCTTCATCGTATGCCTTTCGCAAACTTCAATACAAGTTCAAGAGTCTTAAAAAAAGAAAACAAGCAAACAAGCGGCCTCACCACCGCTCCGGACCTTCTGATTCGCTCCAACAAAAGTATCCACCTCGTTGTCCATGCACGAACAAGTTTCACTGCCCCATTCGTTCGGGTCTCGATATCCAAGGTTTCTCGAAACACCGAAACACCACTTTCAGCTGACATGAGCTGGCTCACCTCACCTGTCTCATCTTCCTCTGTGTTTCTCCTTTCTACCCAAACATCTTTTTTTTCCTCCATTCATCATTCAGACATCCACTGTTTCTCCTTCCCTCAACATCTCATCCATCATCCACCTCAAAGAAACCACCAAAAATCCACCACAGCGGCACCAGCCTCATAACCACCCAAAGCTCCAAAAATGTGCATCCGCGTCCTAACAATCTTCAAATGCGCCTGCCCCCACCGCAACACCCTCGTCTGTACTCACCACATTCACGTCCGCGAACCTTCTTCAACCGCCTCCGACCTCTCCTCAAACCCATCCTCAAAACCACCCCAACCAGATACTGCTTCATCCCCATCAGAACCCCAAGAAAACAATACAGAAGACTCAGACTTCCAAAAAGGTTTCACACCCCGCCTCCCCTCCGCCCTCCAGGGCCACAAGAACTGGACACCCCTTCCCGGGAAGGAGAATCAGCGGTGGGAGCATTGTCCGGGGTATTTGGCTAAGAGCAGGGCGTTGGCTCTTGCCACCGCAAGTGCTAAAACTGGAGAGGCGGGAGGGATGATGGGAAAAGAAACGCAATGCGCAGAATACAAAGCTACTGAACCAAAGTTTAGGAGGCGGTGGGAGGTTAAAAGTGGGCTGTGTGAGGAGTGTAGGGGGGTGCATGGGATGGATGGACCTGAGGGGGATACCTGTAAGGATGGGAGGGATGGGGAGAAAGGAAAGGAAGGGGGGAAGGAGAGCGGGATGGGGAATAGGATGGGGAAGGGGGAGGGGGAGGAAAGGGGGAGGGCGAGGAGTAGAGCGGCTACGGACCCTACGGTGGGTGGTGTGCCGGTGCCTGGGCTGGTGGATGGGGGGAATGTGGTGAAGGGGGTGAGTGGGAAGGTGGTGGGGAGGAAGGTGGTGAGGAAGAGGATAGCTACTTTGTGAGCCAGTCTTGGGTTATGTTGATGTGTCTCCTTTAGGAGGAGACATTGATTGATGATCAAGTGGTTCGATTCGCGGTATCCAGCGAACAGTTAAACCCCAGACCTACGGCTTTCAACCCAATAATCAACCGCTCACAAATCACTCCTCCCCTTCAACCGACAAACCACGCCCTTGCACCGATAAAACCACCTCGAACAAGTCCACTCCTCCTGCTTGTCCACCAGCTCAATATCAAACGTCGCAATCAGCGTCGGCACAACCTTATACAGCTCCATCTGGCTCAGATTCCTCCCCAAACAAATCCTCGATCCGCCACCAAACGCAATCGACGCCGTCTCAAACAGTCTCATTCGCTCCTTATACTGCTCAGCACTTTCTCCTTCCTTTTGCAGCCACCTATCGGGATTGAAGACATCCGCATCCTCACCAAAGATACCCTTGTTGCGACCGACGATGTAAGGATTCATACCGACAAAGGAACCGCCGGGTACTACGGAGCCGTCGGGCAGGGCGAGGCCGGAGCCGGGGACGATGCGCTCCATGATCATGGAGATGGCGGGGTGGTAGCGGATGGTTTCGCGGATGATGGCTTCGAGGTAGGGGATCGCGCGGGCGATGGAGTGAGGGGCGGGTTTTCCCGGTTGGATGCCGGAGGCGCGGACTGCGGATTGCAGTTTGGACCAGACGCGCGGGTCTTTGAGGGAGTAGTAGAAGAGGGCGCGCATGGTGATGGCGGTTGTGTCGGCGCCGGCGATTACTGTGGTTTTTGTTAGCATCCAATCTGTGGTCTTTGGGGGTATGGACATTGCCGGGCAAACAGGAAAAGGGGGACGAACAGTTCAAAAGGAGGTAACCAATGATCTGCTTCGGATCAACAATATCCGGGTGAGTAGACATGGACTCGATGAAATACTGCAAAAAGTCGGGCCTATCCTCCCGGAAGATCTTGTCCTTGCCCTTCAAGCGGGCAGTCATCTTCTCGATAGCGACGTTGGTGACGTTGGAGATATTAGGAGGCCCCAGGTGGACGACTGGGTTTTTGTCCAACCAGTAGTCCATCCAGGGCATCTGGCCGCAGATACCGAGATAATCAATGGACTTATCCGCGATAGCGAGCGTGCCGTCGAAGTCACAGCCTTTCTCCATGAAGCCGAACTTGGTGCTGAAGGTGACGATGCCGAGAAAGTCCCAGGCGTAGTAGCCGAGCCACTCGCCGAACTCGCACTCTTTCTGGGTATCGACGTAGCGGGTCTGGAGGTGGCCGAGGAAATCGTTGATGACTTTGTCCATGAGTGGCTCCATGGCTAGGACGCTGGGAACGGAGTAGTGAGGGACTACAGGGCGTTTCATGCGGGCGTGCTCGGCGTTGTCGACTTCGCTGAACGTGTGGTAGGTGATCTTGCCGTCGATGATGCTGCTGCTGTTCTGGTAGAAGTTGGTCTGTTATTTCTGGTTAGCCCTGTTGTTCAATGCCTTGTTGTTTCTGGATATACTAACCTTCTTCCACTTCCCATCCGTGCCATATATAGTACGAGTGAGCTCAGGATAATCGAGGTCCAGAAGGTTAGGGCCGATCCGAACAATCGGGCCATACTTCTCATGGAGCTTCTTCATGCGTGGAGCATATTCACCCGAGAGTACCTGTCGAAGGCGCCATAGATTGGTCCATCCTACAAGTCATTAGATTTCTGAAGTCAGACAAGACGTGTGACGTGTGCTCGAGAGAGAGAGAGAGACAGAGAGAGAGAGAACTGACCTGCCAGAGCGGGACCGGGATACTTCTTCAAGGGAGACGTCTGGTAGGAAATGAAGAACCAGAAGAATAAGGTGACTAACGAAGCGGCCCCGAGCGTACTGGCGATATTCTCTTGGGCTGTTGTCATTGCCAAGGTGAGCCAAGGGGTGCTCGAGTCTCCTGCCGGCAAGGTCCCATCGTGATATGTTGTGTTTGCGCCCATTTTCGACACTAAACTGGGAGTGTCAAGTCGAAGGCCAGCAAAAAACTCAACGGTAGAAGCCTGTGAAAGGAAACGACCGAGTATGGGGCCGAGCACCTACATATAGATAGGCCCTCAACAAGACCACTTCCTGTGAAAAGCATGATCTTCCATCATCATTACAGAGGATGGTCTTATGGTAGTGTCGTAGCCATGCACAAACAACATCCCGGCCGATTCACACTTCCTGTTATGTTATGGCATGGTGGATATGATATGCTTCCCGTTGCACTGCACCGTGGTGGAAGCTCTTGAGAGATATGGAGCCATGCGGGCCGAACCTAGGGCCGGTGATAGTCCAAAAGATAGTTCTTCTGGGGGAGTGTCACGACCCGTATCTCCGTGTCCCTTCGGAACTTTCAGTCTCCCTCTGGCTAAGTTACCGGCGGGGATTTCTGGTCGAGTCTAACAGAACATCTTGGCTTCGGGGCTGAATGGTGTTAAGATCGACGCCTTGCTTCCGTTTCTTGAGTGGTACCCAATAACGGCTTCCCATATCAGGTTCCAATATCGAGAGTGAACGGACTCTGGGCATCCAAATATTAGAACCCTACATTTCTTGACATCCACCCGCATTCAACTATTCGTTCTGTTCATGATCTTCCCACTTGGCGTATTGGTGATATCCCGCGCCGAGCCTCCCATACTGGACTCGCTTCCCCTCTCGATGTTCGCATGAAATCGGCAGTTTTTGAGAGCTTCCTGCCTGCGAAAGAAGGAAAGAAAAATCCCTCCGAAGATGACAGCAGCATTCGGAGCTTTGCCCTTCCCTTCTCACCATCAAACCCTAACCTCACCCCTTGTTCATCTTGACGTTACACATCCCCTCAGTTTAGCGCAACCTTTGCGCTTAAACGTCGTGATGAAGCCGGAAGAGTCTTCGCAATCAGACCAAACAGAGGTGGACACTGGACACAAATCTTCAACGAAACGAAACTTTCCCCCCAGCTCGCTACTGGTCGCGGAGACGCCAGTCAGTGTCCGTACGGAGTTTTGTACGGGGTGCCATGCATCACCCTAAGCTGCTACAGCTTGCTAGCTTGGCGTAGCAACGGGGAGTGTAGCGTCTCTCCATAGGGCTCGAAGCTCTGACTAGAAGCCACTAACACTGTAGCGAGATGTAGCGCTTTCTAGATGGCTAGTTGATCGGTGCGTTTGGCACAGTATTTGCGAACACACCAATCGTATAGTCCCAAGCTTACTGCTTGAACCCCCTGCTAGAGGGTTGAATGTTATTGCTCGTGATATTTGGCACATGTGTGCTTCGAGGTGACTGCTTTGCCAACAGTACAAAGTCTCTCATCTCGCTCTTGTTAGCAACGGGTGAAAATATCATGAGATTCATGGCTCATGGAAACATTCCTCAGACACTCACCCGTTGGATTCAGATCACAATGTGCCTGCAAGTCATCGATGGTTCTGGACCCTCGCACGAGTCGATTGTTCAATCCCTCGGGGATATTCTTTCGTCTGACTGCCGATGGCATCCCATTCGTAGACGAAATATTTCAGCAAACATTCCATCGGGTCCTTCTGTGGCTGTCGCTTGGGATAAAATAAGGTAAGTTTCCATGCGCCGGCAGTCGATCCTCGTGGGTCAGGCAACCTTACTTTGACCTCTGTCGTCGATAACGATGACGGCAATTTCCGAGTTGCTCATAACGCAGTGTCGAGGTGTGGTTGTGCAAGAAAACCTCGAGATCCCACACTCCAACAATGCGTGTGCTTGAGCAGCAAACGCGGAGAGACGGACGCGGGCGGAGCTGCTATTCGCAGCTATGAACAAACCTGACGGAGTTTCAGTTGGGATGATAGCCGATCATCTCTTCAGGAATCGTATGTCGGTCCCAAATCTTACCCGTGACAGTTCGATCTCATTTCCCCCTTGACAGTTGGGTGTTGGCCAGATCCTAGGCACCATTCTAGCGCAGATCTCATTTCCTTGCCCGTTTGTAAGGATTATTTGAAGCCGACGATGGAACCTCAACTCTGGGTCTTCTCGTCCCAGAGAATCCTGGCCCATGACACAACCTTTCCGTGGTATCAACCGCTGACTTGTGCCACCTCCACTGGCATTCTTCATTACCTAGGTCCCAGACCATCGGTACAGCATGGCTATGGGCGAGGATGCCTCAACGGCCTTGGCCATCATGTGGATGATGGTTGGGTTGGTCTTTGTCTTGGTGATCCTCCGTGTCTATACTCGTGTGGTCTGCATGGCCGCCTATGGTATTGATGACTGGATATATGTTGCCGCATTTGTGAGTTCAATCTGATACAAAGGTGGATGTGGCAGAGCTAACCTTACCTTTACGTTTGATCCAGATCGTCCTCTTGATCTATACCGTACTCATCCAACATGCTGGCTTTTTCGGCTTCGGTCAAACCGAGGAAGAGATAGGAAACGCTGCAAGGGCGACAAAAGCTCGACTGTTAGAGTGCCTCGGACAAACCACGTCGTTTGTCGGCATGCCTCTCGCTAAAGCTTCACTTGGGGCGTTTCTTCTTCGACTTGTCACTGTGACATGGCATCGAGTTGCTGTCTGGGGAGCAATGACCTTGATGTCCTTGGCATCCGTTGGTATGTGAGCTCCCTTGTTCGAGTAGGACAAGATCCACGAACAATGTGCTAGACTCCCAGAGGATGCTAACAAGGTTCTGTCCAACAGCACAGCTGCTATGTTTCTGGCTGTCTTGTCATCCTTTCAACTACGTGTACGACAAGACTATCCAGGGAGTCTGCACAGTTGATACACGGCCTACTTCCTATCTTCTCTGTGGTGAGTGGTAGAGCGAACATGAAGATCCGGGTAATGACTAACCTTTTGTAGCCTCAACCATCATTACCGACTTCTTCTTTGCAATTTTTCCATGGATCATCATCTGGAATCTTCAGATGCCCAAACAAGAGAAAATCACTATTGGCTGCAGTATGAGCCTCGGACTAATGTCAGTATTCTCGATGTACCAATATACCCACTTCGAACCAATACTGACGATGGTTTAGTACCGCTGCCGCTGGGATAAGGCGCATGACCGAAGTGGAAGGCCTATACACATCGGATTATCTAAGTAAGCAAAACCCCGTCACGGCACATCGGCAGAAAGCTAACAGTTCTCTTCCACTTACAGAAACCACCGTTCCTCTTATTGTGTGGTCGGCGGCAGAAATGGCTATTACCCTGATCTGCATCGGCATCCCCGTTTTGATACCGCTATACAAGCGCATCTACTTGCGCTTTCGAACGCAATCCGCACACTCGTCAGGATATCTCAAACAATCAGACCGTTCAAGGGAGCAACCAGGGTATGCACTGCATACAATCGGCGGAGGGCCCCTTGATATGGGGCAGAGCAACTTGAAGCGAGTGAACAGTACAAAAGCAATAAGCGTCATGAACAAGAACGATGATGACTTTCTTCACATGCAAGTCCGGATAGGGGTCAGCGAACCTTCTAAGACGACAGTGGTAGCTCAGCAGCGAAGGCTTGACGAGGATTCAGATATGGACACACTTGACGATTACGGCCGTAGCCAACTGGAGAGCAGTACTGATAGCACGCGGAGGGTATTGGGAGATGAAGAGCAGGGTATGGTGAACAGTAACCCGCGGAGTCTCAACACCATTACCGTAACGCAAAGCTTTAGCGTTGATAGAAGTTGAGCAGGTAGTACTCTGCTTGGCCCTATAAATTCTTGTCAGTGTTTCAATGTTTAAGAGCTCCGTTGCGTTGAGAAAACAAAGACACCAGTGTTGCGAAAGGCAAGGCAAACGGAAGCAAAGGTATCCCAAGTGATGATATTAGATACTGATTTCATAACAAGGAGATGTTGCCACACCAAAACGCCGTAGTGCAAAGGGCTGGAACTGCCTAGCAGTCTCTCAGGGGTATCATGGTCCGTGAAAACGCTTCTCCAGTGCAAAGTGCAGGGGGAAAAGCCAGAAAAAAAACAGAGTTCGTCTGAACCAAAACCATGGAAACGCCGCTTGCCATGCACAACCACATATAGTCCTCCCCCACCCACGGGCCTCGGAAGCTGTCGTTTGACTTGCTTGCGGGCGTCTGTCGTCTTCAATTGCTGTCTTCGGCGGTGTCGTACGTAAACCAGAAATTGCACGGTTGCTCGGGATTTCCGCGGTTCCTGCCACCACCCCTCTTCTTTCTCTTCACATCGCACTCTTTGGCATAGTCTTCCGGTATTCCACCCCTTCTTCGTTTTTCCAGGGGCTGCATAGCTCCGACATCGAGCCATCTTGGCAGCATTGCCTCTTCTTGAAGCACCATGATGCCATTGATGATGACGAGCCCATGCGTGCAGGCTCCCTTAAACTGGTGGCGTACACGGAAAGTTCTTCCGCTACTGACCAGGTCACATCTTTGGATCTGGCGATCCTTGCGTGTTCTTGAATCAGCAAAGGCGTCTTGTCGTTCCAGAGACGGCGGTCTGCGGTTAGACCTTGATGGATGAGACCGGATGGACCGGGTACTTTGTCGGTATTGGCTTCCATCGTTATATCCGCCTGCCGCAGCTATTCGTCCATATATTCCTCGTCGGTTGGAAGAGCCCCTGGAATATCTCGAGCGGAGAGGGGTGTTTGTTTCGAGATCTTGATAGGTTTGCTTATCACAGTGGCGGGGATGAGTTGGCTCTGCTGTGAATGGAGAGTAAGATACTGCATTCAGAACATCGTTTGATGAGAAGAACAGGTACTTACTATATGATATCGGGTGAGTGTTTGGGAGATGGTCCAGACACTTTGGTGCCAGGATTGATATCTGGCCCAGACTCTCCGGATCCTTGGTTAGACGGGCTTGTGAGAACTGCCCAGAAGGGTCAGGAACGGAGGTGGAGAAAAGTCTCAGTCCCATGATCTCGAAACAGAAGGAGGATGGATCCAGCACTATGCTCTTGCTCGGTGTTTCCGACACACTAGGATTAGAAGCCCGAGAAACAACGCAGGTTCAGGTTAGAAGATTGAAGAGAACGGGAAAACGTGGCTCAAAGTGACACAATGATGGGGGGGGGTGAAGTTCTCAATTATGCCCGAAAAAAGAAATATGTGGATGGAGAAATGAAAGAAGAGAGAATCCGATATCCGACACAACATCAGCTTTCTTGGGTCAATATGGGAGCAGGTAACTGGACGAGAAGGAGAGGATCGACTGCTTATAACCGTCGCAACGAGAAGGGTTAAGGCACTCGCCATCTATGTCAATTGATTGGTGCCCCTAAAAGGCGCTGTCGTCTATGCGGCGTAGTGTGGCCCATTTTAACTCGATCTCAGGAGGCTTGTTGGTACCGGGCTTTCGAGATGGTGACAGTTGTTGTTTGGTGAAAAGGTGCAGAGGTTGGTGTTGAAGTCAGGGTAATGTGGAGCTCCTTCCGTGTTAGTGGACAATTAGGGCAGTGTTGCCTGCTGTGCCTGGGAGCAGTCCAGGCAGAACACCCCAACGCTCCTATCAATCTTGTTGAAGGCAGGCACGACGGGGTCATCTGCAACAGGCAGTTACTTCCCGAGTCGACCAGTCGAAGGAAGAGGGTACCTAGCAATCCAGGCTGGATGCAGGGAAACGACGGAACTGTGTTAAGCCGGAGCCGATGTGACAAGTTCGAACTCAATCACGAACCCCCCGGACCAAGTACGATCGCCGAAGAGTTCGGAAGCCGCATCAAGACGGGCATCGGTCCCGGACAATTCTTGCCCCACCACAGCCCCGGCCGACTGGGGCACAGCCCAACTCAGCCCGGTAAGGCGCGGGTACGTCTAGCCCCCGCGAACCTTGTCACCGGACTTAGCAACCCCGACTTTCTGACGAAGGAGCTTAGGTTGTCGGCGCAATACTTCCAGGTTAAACATCTCCGGAATATTCTTGCGGTTTTCGGCATCAACTTTATCAGAACGATGGGATGATCAGGATGGGGGGATGAGCTGACTTGGTAATTCGATGGCAGCTCCACTGACTTTAAGCTTAAATGTTAGTGGAGTTTCCCCGGGATCTGCTCAACACCATCCGATCGATCACCAACACTCGAGATCGCGACTCTGGTACAGTTGAAGTTTGGTTGTAGCACCGGCTCTCTTATAGCGATTCAAGGGTCATCAGTTCCGATAGTCTTCAGAGTTGGTGAGGATGACATAACCTTCTCTTAGACCAACTAATACTGTGATAATTTGGTTCCATGAGCCAGATTGCCGATATCCGATTTCAAGATATAGCCAAGCAAATCGCCCCAAACGTCCGTGTTCGTGCAGGTTTGGTATTCCAATGATTTATCCGACAGACACCGAAGGGTTCAACTTTATCATCATTATGGCTCGGCGAGTGGCGACACAACAGGGCAGTGTGTACCACCAACAACCAGTTATCCCGCTCTACGTCATGGGGCGCAGGCTCTTCCAATGCGGTCATGGTTGTCAAAGAAGCAAACCAACACAACGACGTGAATAAAGAGACACGACCCAACTCACACCGATAGGTTTTGCCTAGTTTTAGCCATCCCAATCGCATCAATCTCGCTCTCAATCAACCAAGTTGGGCGATTCTCCACTACAAACAACATCAAAGTCAACCGACCTGAACTCCTTCCAAGGAGGAAAACATCATCAAAATGGCACCAACACCATCCACCCTCATCGCCAAATCCCTCTCCTCCAGCGGCGAAACCATCGCCAACCTCATCCCCCGCTACATCAGCTACCGCCGGCGTCGTCTCTCGCGCGGTGGTCTCATCGGCTTAATCGTCGCTATCGTCGTCGTATGCATCATCCTCGTCTTCCTCTCCGTCCTCTTTCGCAGGAGGAGAGTTCGCCGGTCACGCATAAACATGCACCAGAACATGCAACAGACGGCGGCTGCCCCTGGAGGATGGGGTCACTCATCTCACAATCAACCACCGCCGGCGGTGCCGCCACCGCAAAACCCGTATGAGAATCACGCTCAAAACCCGAATGGACTTAACAACGGAGGATGGGCGCAGCCGGGAACTTATCAGCCGCCGCCGTACCAGCCGGAGCCGGTTTATAAGCCGGGTGGGAACTACCAGTAATTTGCAGATGGATACTTTTAGGATTGTTGTTTTTGGGTGTTATTTTCTGGTACAGGGCGCTTTTGATTATTAGTGGAGTTGGGATTATGATTCACGATAAGATATCGGTGCCAACAAATGATTGGAATGGGCGAAATATGAGCAACGAGCTATTGGGACTTGGGCCATAACATTTCTTTTCCTTCACTTATGTCTTTCAACAAAGAAAGTCTTGTATAAAATTTTAAATGTACTTTATTTCGACATATCCTAATGCCATCGTTCACTCGTCATCACTCAGTCATGCTCATAGTCTGCGTTAAACCCTAACCCTTGATCGTGTAAGTGATAGCGCTTACAATGAGGGCATTCAGAGATAACCTCACGGATTCAACGGTCTACCTCTGACACCAAAAACTCCATTTGATGAGACCTTTCCGGATGAATGCATTATCTTTTCCGAGTCAAGTGTTCACAAAAGGCCCAAGTTGTTAATAAGACCAATAAGACCAATACTTTTGTTTTCCTCACATGCCTGCACTATGAGGTAGACCAAGCCATGATATGCAAGGTACTTCGCATTGGCAGGGTAGGGTGGAGAAGACCTTGCGCAATCGCTGGGCAATACCTAACGAGCTAGCGGATTAAACGCCCAGCAGCGCATTTCCGCAACCGAAGCCATCCATCCTTCTTTCTATCAACTTGATTTTGCAAGATCTTGTCGATAACCCGATCAATAATACCACTTAGGACGTGGCATCACTACTAAGTCCTTCTGGTTCATTCGACCTTTATATCCCTCATAACAGCACTGCATACAACATTCAATATCCAATCCGCCTTCCGGATCGCCCCGAACGAACCCCAGGTCTAAGTCAATGCCGTTATTCCCGCTATTCCCTCTTGGCCGTTCACGGTCCCGGCCCCCCAAAGAGAGTCACTTGATTTCCAGATGTCGGCCCAATGACTTGCCGGTGAGTACGGGCTAGAACCCAAGGTAGAAGGTGTCCATTCAAAGAGGCAGTGTTCTTTTCGTACCTGAACGCGCTACTACCGCCAACAACACCACATGCATGCTTCGTGACCGTTCCTAGCGACGGGATGCAGTCGAAAGGGGCAACTGTTAACATGTTCGTGCCAAGCATAAAAGGATGTGATGCCCTCCTTCTGGGTTTTGAATAGCTCGTATCTTACTCACTCAGCTTGGACTCGTCAATTCCTACTATCAAGGAAGACCTCATGGACCGAGTATTCGGAGTTCAATAACACCTGCCTCGATAACAAGTTATTGACACATCAAATCGGGCGGACTCATCAAACAAACAACACCACATTTACTTACCCGAAAACCATCACCACCACCACCACCGCAAACTCCCGGTGGTGACACTTTCTCTCACAGAACCCACCACAACAACATCAGCAAGCATGGCACCAACTCCTTCCACCGCGGGACTCATAATCCTCCCCCGCACTGTATGCTACAACCGCCACGGCTGCGGCTCCAGCCCTGTCCCCAAAGACAAGCTCCCCCTCATCATCTCCGTCGCCGTCATCGTCGTCTTAATCGTCATCGCCATCTTATGCTGCAGCTTGAGGTTATGCGGGCGCCAGAAACAAAATCCGACCAGGTGGAATTGGCTATCGTCGGGTTCGGATCCGAACACTGCTCCTCATGCGGTCCGGGTACCGGCATCGACGTTAGGAGCGGGTCCAACGGGTGCGGGTGGAATTATCGGAGCGGGGACTGGGACCGGAGCGGGGGGGACCGGGGCCATCGGGGCAGCGGCAGGAGCGGTAGCAACGAGCGAGCCCGTACAACCTACTACTACTACAACCTGGCGTGTCCCAGAAGGCGGTCTTCCACCTCTGGTACCGCCGCCGATGTACGAGGAGACGCCGCCGCCGCCTACTTATCAGAGGGGTGCAGGGCCGCCGGTGAGGAGGGGGGAGATGGCGCCGAGCTATGCGTGATAAGTAGGGATCATGGGGTTATGTTGTGTTTTCGTTTTTTGGGGGGTTTTTACCAGGCGTCTTCGGGGTGCCAAAGGAATTAGACAGGCTTGAATGATTCGGGGGAAGTGATGGTGATGATGATGATGATGATGTTGGATTACGAGATGGATTTCGGCACTCGGCAGGTCGGGTCGGGTGGACTTGGTGATGCAGCCATGACCCACTTTTGCCGCTGTTCGAGATTGACGGATCCATTCCACGAGTCCTACAGCTTGTGGACTTGGTGGGGGGTCGATGTTTGGACCATTTAATGTTTTTATGTAATGGTTAGTATAGACAGATACCCTGAGAGATACCCTTTTAATATTGAACTCAACCTCTGTTTTGTTTCTTGTGAGGTGGTTCAGTTTGCTGTCTTGAAGCCATCACGATGCCCGAGCTGCGGTCCAGGCGGGTCCGACAGCAGCGGGGAATCCTAGCGCAGGTAGAGGTACCCCGCCTGACGGTCAGTGGAGCTTTCAGGGCTGAGGCCCCCGCCGATTTGCACTCTTCGGCAATGAACCTCAAAAACTCTTCCTTCTCCAGTCAATCGGGTCCTTCAACTCCATCACTCGACAACACTCCCATCATCAACTCTGAAGCTCGTCTTCATCACCGCAACTTCATTCAAGAACTGTGCATTGAATCCTTCCATCGATACGAAGAGTGAAACTTGCTAAATACCTAAGCCACAATGTCAAGCGCACCTCAAGGGAGTCTGTCCAGCGTCGGATTGGTCACCCCACCCACTTGTTCCTGAATCAAGCACAGGCCATGTGCTCAAACGTGATGCTGGTTTTGGACTTCCAGGTTCTCGAAGGCGAACTGTAGCCGACCAACACGGGAATGCCCAGATGGATCTAACCTCTTTGGAACATCTGCCTGCTGCAGCCTACGCTAGAAGACGAAATGGTACCCTCAAATCTCAATTGTCCGAAGCCACACAAGTCGGTCCCGTCTTGGAAAATTCTCACCGTTCCGCTTCTCGACTTTCTCTCTCTTTGTTTCCCCTTTTCAATACTTCACTTGTACGGGTAGCTGGCTGACATTCTTTTGTTCACCTCCTCTCATTAATAGTCTGTTTGTTCTTTGTTGCTGTTGCTGTCTTGTGTTCAAGTTCTACGATACTCTCACAACTCGGCATTTGCACCGACAGCAGAATCCACGATAGCGACAAAACATGAACTGAATCAACGACATTCATCAACTTCTTCACTCACCCGCCATACTCACCGAAGTAATGGCACCTTACGCTCTTTTTCGCCAATTGTGGCCAGCCGCGCTCTGTCTTATTGACATCGCCAGTGCCGCCGATGGCTATGTCCATCTCCCCTTCTCGCGCCCCCAGCTGAAGGACCTCGACCTAGGGCAGAACGGTTCGAGGACACTATCCGACTTCGTCGTCCCATACCTCGTCCAAGCCCAGGTCGGCACTCCTCCTCAGAACTTCTCGCTCCTCATATCGCCAACCTCGACCGACACCTGGGTTGTTGACGCCACCACCGAGTATTGCGACACTCAGTACTATGCGCACTTGTGGAATGAAGACGTTCAAAGCGATGATGTCCAAAAATGTGTCTGGGGAAGCTTCAACAAGTCTGAGTCATCCACGTACCGAACCGCGAACTCACGATACACCGACTTTCACGCCTTCACCTTCTCCGGCTATGTAAGGGGCACCAACTTCACCGACAAGCTCGTCATCGGCGACCTCACCGTCGACAACTACCCAATGGGCCTAGTCGACAATGCCAACTCATGGATGGGTGTGCTAGGACTGGGGTACAACTACTCCAACACCCTCATCGGATCCTCCTACTACGGCGACGGCACCCAGGGCTACTACCCGACCATTCTTGACCGCATGGTCTCCTCCGGCCAGATCTCCACCCCGGCCTACAGCATCTGGCTCGACAATGAAGAGGGCACCTCAGGCAGCCTTCTCTTCGGCGCCGTCGACAAGTCCCGCTACGAAGGCGATCTCCTCCGCCTCAGCGCCACCAACCCGCACGCCCTTTCCGGCAAGTTCTCCGTGTCCGTCCACTCCATCAACGCCACCAGGCTCGGTACCGGCGGAGATGGCTCCCAGCAGCCGCTAATTTCCAACGACCTGCCCCTCGACGTCACCATCGGCATGGGCGAGCTCATGTCCTTCCTCCCCAGCGACCTCGTCAGCAATATCGCCTCCCTTACGGGAGCGACGCACGACAGCACCGCGGGGTTCTACACCATCCCCTGCGCCGCCGGCACCTTCGACAACGCAACGCTGTTCGCCTTCCGGCTCGGCGGTGAAGGCGGCCCACTCCTTCAAGTGGCAACAAAGGACTTGATCATCAACCCCGGCGTCTTCATCGGCCAGGTCTCGTCCGAGACGGACTCGTCCTCGTCCTCGTCCTCGGGTCTCAACCTCCCCGAAGGTGCTTGCGTCTTCGGCATCCAAACCTGGGATGACGTCTTCACACGCAACGGCGTCAGCCTCGGCTCTTCTAGCTCTGGTAGTGGCATGCCCTACTACCACCTAGGTAACTCCCTCCTCCGCCGGTCCTACTTTGTCTTCGACCTCGCCCGGCAGGAACTCGCCGTCGCACAAGCCGTCTTTAAATCCTCTTCCTCCTCTTCTGGGTCCAAAGCCTCCACCCTCGACCAATCCACCATCATCGCCTTCACCGAATACGGCTCCCCAATCCCGGAATCTCAATACTTCTGCTCCGATTACGAGTACTACTGCCCCAAGGAGTCCATCAACTCGGGCTCTGGAGGAGGGTCTACGCACGGGGGCTCGTCGTCAACGGACGAGGGTTACTATTATTATGGGATGAGGAATTGGAAGACGGTTTCTATTGCGCTGGGAGTCGTCTTTGGGACTTTTATTCTGGTCGGGTTGGTGGTTGCTGGACTCCTTTGGAAGAGGGTGCTGCAGAAGGATAGGAGGACGATGGGGTTGCCGGAGGAGAAGAGGTTGATGGATGGGGGAGAAGGAGGAGATGAGCAGCAGCCGTTGGGTGGCGGGCAGGGGATGATGACTCCTGCTGCCGGTGCTGCTGGTGGTAATGGTGTTGGTGCTAGCTTGGGAGGACCTGGGCTTTTGCCCATGATTCGTGAGGGAAGGGAGGACGATGCTGATTCGTATTTGCCGGCAAGGGATGGAGAGGCTTCAGGTGCGGCCCAGGCTGCTCAGGTTTCTCCGGTGGATGCGAATCGCGAACAGAGGCTGTCGGCGCCGGATAATCTGATGGATGCTCCGAGATCCCCGAGCCCGCTTTCAGAGGATGGCATTGCCGGCACGAGAGCTGAAGCTGCTTCGCCGGTGTCGGAGAGACTGGGTACTCCCCCGAGTGAACCCAAGGGGAAGGGAAAGGCGGTTGCTGAGGATATCGGGCAGGCGAGGTAGATTTTGATTCTGGTGGATCATGTGAATAGGGTATTAGGAAAGAGTGATGATTGAAGTTAATGGGCGGCTTGTTGTTGGATAATTAGAAAGAAAAGTTATCAAGATACCCTGATTGTTTGCACTACGGTGTTTCTTTGTGCATCCATGGTGCGTGTGCCTTGAGTAGGCGCTACATTGTGTAAATGATTGCATTCAGTCACATAATATTTTCTCCCTTTTCAACTCTTGTTCCCAGTGCCTTTCTTACTTGGTGTATTTACTTCAACAACGTGGTCAATGTCTGAGATCTGGTCCTGGGCCTTTTTCCCTTAATCCACCGTAGACCCACCTGGACCCTTCTTGCATCACTTCCACTTCTTGGCCAGTCTTTTATTCCCCTTTCGTCCAAAACAAATGAGATGGAATGCTCCGGTTCCTGAAACCGCTCAGGGCGGAACGGTCAAGCAAAAAATACGTTTTGCTGCAAAGGTATGACGTGCGTAGGTTCCATGACCATGGTTGTTGTCGATCTCCATTTCATTGTTTGGTTGGTTTGGGTTGTTTTTGGGTTCGGTATGTTGGTGTCTTGGCTGGGTTGTGTAGGACAAAGCCTCTGACGTCATTGGGGACATCGTCACTTTGTGGCAGTGGGTTTTTGGGTGGGCCGGGTTGGGGACCATACGTGTATGTGACACGGGCACGGGAGCAACCTTGAGAAAACAGGTAGAACTTGTGGAGGTATAATATCGTCATTGTGAGCTCGTAGGAATATGAGTATTTAACTTTCGGTGATCCCCTCGTGTGGTTGCACTCATTTTGTCTTGAACACACTTTGCACTGAAACTCTTGCACTAACACCGCAACACCACAAAAACCATCACGATACCAACCACACCCAACTGAACAATATCAAACACCACTAAACCCACCAACAAATTACCTGAAAACCACCAAATCTCCAAAAATGGCCATCTCAACAGCCCTAACCTCCCTCCTAACCTCCATCACCGAACTAATCCAATCCCTCATCAACGGCATCTACTCCATCTTCCACACCATCTTCTCCGCCTTTTTCGGCCTCTTCTTCGGCCTGTTCGCCTTTGTCGGGGATCTTTTCAAAGGGGTTGCAAACACGTTGGGGGGCGTGGGGAGTTTTGTTGCTAGTGAGTTTTTCTTCCTTCTTTCCCTTTTTCTTCCCCTTTTTTGTTCTTTTTTCTTTTTCTTTTTTTTTCTTTCTTTCTTTCTTTCCTCGCCTCGCTCGATTTTGGGGGCCATGGTAGGAAGGGAGGGGGAAATCGAGCGTAGCGAGGAAAAAAAAAGAAGAAGAAAAAAAGAAAAGGAAAGGAATGGGGAAACAAGAAGTACGAATGCTAACAGAGGCCAAAAACAGGCAACTTCCTCATTATTGCTCTTATTTCTGCCGCTGGTTTCGCCTACGTTCGCTACACCAGCCAAGGAGCGACTCGGGGACAAAAGGCGGCGAGTGTGGGGAGGAAGAAGGTCAATTAAGAGGGGAAAGTTTGAGCCTAGTTTGCCGACTATTGTTGAGGTTTGACATGGGCGGGTTTCGAGAGTTACTTCGGGACTGCGAGGAGAGGTCCGATGGCTTGCGTTGTGAAGAGAGGATGATATATTGAGTTGAGGTGCAAAGGGGAAGGATGCGCACGAGTGGGTAAGAGCGATATGATGAAGGATGGATACCCCCGGATATGTTTGGAATGGTTTACGATTGGTTATTCGGACTGGATGCTTGGGAAGGAGTTACGAGTTTGATTATATGTTGCTTTGCGAGAATGATACCATGACTTTTGTCACCACATAATCCGATGTTCACAGTTACACATGCACGATTGTGATGAAGAGACATTGATATGGGCAAACTGATTAAGTGGACTTCGAGCTCACTAAACTGCCATGCTAACCAAAACACGAGGTATTACCGACAACCATTCCGTTCCCTTCCCTCACTCATCCAAAGCTGCTGCCTGCAGACATAACCAAAAGCCAAAACGCCATCCATCCATACCAGTACCGTGGGTCCGTGTGTGTAGTGTTTCCTCCCCTTTGAATGCCCAATCGACAGAATGGGGATCATATCCAAGAACCCATCCATGTGTCTAAAGCTAAACCAAGAAAATAACCAAAAACCGCAATCGCTCTCCTCTAATGCACGCGCGCACTCAAATGCATTCTATGCCCATCCCTTCATCCCACCACCTTCTACAGAAGCTCCTTCTGACTCTCCACCGCACTCTCATACTCCTCCTCACCCTTACCCTTCTGCACAATAACCGAATACCTCCTCTGCTTATGCTTCTCCTTCTTCCTCTCCTCCTCACTATCGCCCTCATACGCATCCTCTCCTTCACCCTCCCTCCTATCCTTGATTCTCGCGCCACCAGCGTTGGCCTGAGCATTATCGAGATCAACTCCACCCTTCTCACCCATACCGCCTTCCTCAAGCTCGCCGCCCTCCATGACGATGCGCACCTCGAGGTCCTCGTCCTTGGAGTACACCCGCAGCCCAACGACGCAGATGGCGTTCCACGGATCCGGCTCGTTCTCGTCCTCGGTCTCGTCCTTGTACTTGCTGACCATGACGGTTCCGGCAGGAGGAGGGGCGCTCATGCGCGGCTTGCGGGTCATGTCGTCGGAGCTGTAGAGCTCTTCCCAGTCTTCGATGGGGGAGGCGCTCGACTCGCCGTCGGAAGTGACGTACATGTTGGGCGACTTCTTCTTGGGTGGACTGCTCTTGGCGGCGGGCTTATCCTCGGACTTCTCTTCCTTCTTTTCTTCAGCAGCAGGAGGTCCACCAGACACCTTGGAGTCGGCGGCGGGCTTGGAGTCGGTAGCAGGAGGGACAGGGACCTTCTCCTTGTCCTTCTCATCTGCAGCATCGGCTACGGAGGCATCGGTCTTGGGAGTGTAGGGAGGACCGCTGGAGGCTTCGGAGCTGCCCGATGAAGGAACCTCGCCTTCTTGGTCGGCCTTCTTCTCGGTCTCAGCGCTCATACCGCCGGAAGCTTGGCTCTCGGTCTTCTCGACCGCTGGTGTCTCGGCAGGCGTGGCAAGAGGTGTGCCTTCAGGACTTTCGTCAGCCTCGGCATCCTTGCCTTCTTGCTTCTCGGTATCAGAACCCGACTCGGCCTTCTTGGCTTGCTCCTCGGGCTTGGTATCCTCGGCCTTCTTCTCCTCTTCCTTGGGTTCCTCGGTCTGAACACCGACATCCTTCGGCTTGAGCTCTTCCTCCTGACGCTTCTTCTCCTCGCGCGCGGCTTGCCTGGCCTCAAGCTTCTGGTTATTCTTACGACCCTGCTTCTTGGTGATCTGGCGGTTGAGGTGACGCTTCTCCCACAACCGATGACGCTCCGTCTGACGAGCATCGCTAGCCTTCTTCTGATCGGCCTTCTTCCGAAGGGCCTTCACAGCTTCCAGATGGGCGGCAGCCTTGCTGTGGGCAAGATCATAGGCATATCCGACTTGGACGAGCTTTTCGTTCTCGACACGCTTCTTGCATTCCCGCTTCACCACATCCTCGATGCTGGGCTGGCTGGTGTTACGCTCGCCGACGACGCTGATGAAGACACTATAGTTGCCAGGTAACATGGAGGGCAGCTCAATGGATACTGACCGGTCCATCAAGTAGTTGCCATGGCTACGGACAATGTAGTCTTCAGCGTTGGGTCTGTGATGTTCGTGGATACGGAAGTGTAGGCGGAAGGAGTATTGACCATGGAGACCCTTGAAGTACCGGTTATCCAGCTGACTGAGGACCAATACCAAGGGCGACTCGCGAGTCAGCTTAATGTGGAACTTCTCGTTGTACTGAGGCTTCCATGGCACCTCGACACCGATCCATCTTTGGCAGCAGCGCCAATCAGGATCGCGGAACAGACGAGTGCGGTCGAAGTGTTGATACTTGCGCAACAGGTCTTCATAGGAAATCCAGAAGACGCTGTCACTGCCGAACTGGTGACCGAGCTCTTCCTGGACATCGGTGGTCCACTCCTTGGAACCGTCCGACCACGCACCCTCCCAGATTCCCTTCTTGGTCTTACCCCAGGGATTCCTAAGCTTGACGAGGCGTGTGCCGTCTTTCAATGTCCTTGCTTCCATGACGACGTAGGCATGCCCTTCGGAAATGCCTTCACGCTCGCCATAACCGCCGTCAAGCAAACCTGTGCTGCAACCGAACAGGAACTCTTCATTGACCCTGCTGAGTTCGTTTTCCCAGAACCCGTCAAGGTCGAGTATGTCGGAAGCCAGCAGCTCGGTTGTGACACCGCCAGAAAGATCTTCCAGACCCTCGCCAATCCATCCTCCCGACAGGGCAGCATAGTCGCCGTGAGCTTTGGCGTATGCCTTCTCGATCAGAGGCACCCAGGTCTCGTTCTGGTCCTTGCATTGGGCAAAGAAGAGGGCCTTGGAGCCGGTCTGATAGGTTTGACGATATACCCGTTCGACATCTTCACGATCGATTTGTTGTAGCAAGTTACGCTGCATGCTTGGCGAATCCCAGCAAGGTGACTTGAGGTACAACTTGTCATCAATGATTGAGTAGATCCACTCGCCATCTATAGAAGTGTTAGCGCAACTCGCTTCGGTGCCAGACGTGGTGGTAGAAACATACCTCTGTAAAAGACAAACCCGTAAATGCCGATCCGAGTGTCGTATTCGACGCATATCCGCTTAATACCGTCCTTGACATTGGCAAGGCCAGACAAACTAGCCATGAACCAGCAGTCTCCCAAGCTTCCCTGCTTGACGTCCGAGCCCAGGATCTTGGCCATGAATGTAGGCTTCTCGTAAATCTCGTGTACACGCTTCACCGCTTTGGGCACGGTAGCGCTGGGATTTTGCATTGTAGACGCGCTCAAATCGAACTTGGTTCGGCCCAAGCTGTTTAGGCAGTGGCCCTTTTCCATCTTAAGATCCCAGTCCTGTAGGAAAGTCGCATGTCAGTCACAGTTCAAGGGGGAGGTATTCGACCGGAGTTACTCACCAAGTCCCAGCCGGGATCCCGGTACCGCGTGTTCACCCTCTTGCATTCTTGAATAATCTTTCTGACTTTCCTTCGGCATTCCTCAGCAGCTCGCTCGTATCCCTCACTGAGCAGTTCATTAGACCGGTCGGAGATGGTGGGCGGCAAGACAGGGTCGAATGGCAAGATTGCCAAAGCCTTGTTGAACCTCTTGGTGCTGAAACGTTTCCAGATGCGGTTTATGGACTGTTGAGGCGGCAGCTTAAGCTTCTTCTTTTTCTTGTTGGCATCGTTGGAGTTGGCGGGGACCGGGATCTTCCCCTTGTTCCGACGATAGCTGTATTCGTCGTCCGACTCGGAGGACGACGAGTAGCCGTGCATGATGGGCAACTAAGTCTGGCTGGAATTCGATCGAATGGGGGGTATCGTATCCGGATGGAGGTTTAGATGAAGACAAGCGAGGGTAAAAGGAGGAAAAGCCGCCGGGGCGTGTCGGTGTGGCAGAAGGTTTTATGGTTGGACCGAAACAGAGCCAACGACAAAACGAAGGTATGATAAATGTTGGGTCAGCGAGTAAGTCGCAGCTTGGAAGACCCGGCACAGTAAAGTGTTCCTCGTCCCAACAAAGAAACAGGAGATGGGACAAGGGGAACTTATAACCCCAAGGTGAGCCCCAGATGTGGAAGGGTCCACGAGCGTCCGAAGAGCGACCGAGACGCGACCAGCAGGGGGCACGAGCCCCCGGTATGTTGGGGTCCTGGGCTCGAGCTGGGGTCCAAGGGTCCGAAGAGCGGATAGGCGGTGGCGGATGATAGGTAGGGGTTGGCGTTCTAGAAGCGATCGATTGACTCTTGTCGATCACTTGGCTGCGATAAGGGGTCCTCGAGGGGGGTCCCAGAGGGGGCCAGCTGGAGTGCCGGCGGGATACCTCGCCGTAACAATGGGAAACACACAGACAACAAAGACTGTCCACGTACCCTCTTGCTCGCGTGCTGAAGCTTACTATCAGCCATACGCCGGAGCTGCGTGCCCCTAGTTGGAAACACAAAGAGTCTAGAAGACACGAGTCTAGTGAGAGTCTTGTGGGTTGGGCAACCAAGACGACGATGGGCTCCGGTCCTCCATGTAATAATATACTTCTCGCGATTTCCGCGGAACCGCAACTGGCTGAAGGTATAAAGAGGTTGACCACGTCGCGTCCTCGAGCGGGACGGGAACTTTCTGACCACAGACTAGCCGTTAGGCCATCACCTATACAACCTGACAACCCAGCACTGCATGACAGCTCTCGCAGGCAGAAGCCATCAACGCAAGCACCACAGAGGTGCAGGGACAAGACCCGTCAGGGGCCAGTCAAGACCGACCAGGACGTGGAAAAAGGCGCCATTCGGAGGTATCGAAGATGACGGGCTGCGAGCAGGAGGTGGTGGATGGGGGGTGGTGGTCGATCCTTTTTGGTGCTTGGGCCTTTGGCAAATGGCCATGATTGGCTGCGAGGATCGGAGGACATTCCCTGGACGGTGTCAAGGCGCACGGCATCCTCTTCGTTGTGGTCTGGTGCACTTTCTGGCTTCAAGGGCTGATAGAGCTGGACCAAAGTCGAGGCCTCGCGATATTGGGCAAACCGCGCCATGTTGAGATTGCATACTGTAAGCAGTATCAGGCACCTATCAAGCTGTCCATGGCCGAGTCAACAGATGATGAGAGAAGCGCCTAGCCGGCCGGTGAACATGTTGACTGGCTGATGTCGTCGTCCTCGTCGCCGGCCATCATTTCGGTTGCTGTGCTCTTCATGCTGTGCCTTTCCACTTCTCCGTACCGTCCAGTGCTTGTACCACGACATGCCGCTCGCGTATCGTGAGGGGGATGGCGGATCCCGGATCTGCCTGGATGGTGATGGCAAAGGGCAATGATTTCGGTCGGTGCGGTTGACGAAAGGCGATGCGAGCGGTGGGACTGGTTGGAGGTGAGACTGGGACAAGGGAGGACCTGGACGAGATGGAAAATCGGGGAGAGTGGAGGTTTCGGCGTGGCACTGACGGGACGAGCGGGGGCCCGGGCATTCCCAGAGCCCCAACGGCCCCGCCGTTTCAGTGGAGTTTTGATGGAGGCCATGGAGACATCGAGACCCGCACTGAACATCACCTAGAACATCACCACCAGGGAAGTGGAAGGAGTACCACTTCATGTACGCATCCGAAGACCTTGTTGACACTGCAGTAGTTCAAAGGGCATCAGCATAGGATTTGAGATGTTTGCATTACACAAAGCTTCTTCTTTGCCGGTTCCAAGACCACACTGAGTTGGGGAGAGGTAGGACGGTGGAGAGAGGTACAACGCCCCAAGTTACCTGCTATTGTACTAACAGATTTTGCAGCAATAACGACCTGTTCTTGATACTGCCAAAACAGGGACACCGGAGGAAGGACCGGCGGCGACATGGACGGAGCGGATTTGCGGGTGACAAACTTCCCCGTCCGCTTCATCTCCACCTCCCCGACTTGTCTTTCTGTTTTTGAGCTGCAGTTCGCATCCGAGGCATCTGATATTCTATTCTTGCGTAACCCCAAAGCCGATCATATCTGCACATGATATTGATTGGTTGCCTTGGTCACTGAACCCTCGTTGTCGTCCCGGAAGTTGCGGAACTTCACTTCGGTGACGGGCTGGGTGCCGGTGGAAACTGGAATAATCCAGAGGGATGTTCGCCTCCTTCGCGATCAGCCAAGCCAAGAAGCAACTTCGAAACATGACCGTCTGACCGTCTCGTAGGAGAAATGCATGTTTCTCCTGGTGGAGTCAAAGAGGCGAGAACGGGGATCTGGCTCGACAGTTGGTCAAGGTTCATCCATTCAGCTCATCCTCCCGTTGAGAACAGACCGGAGCGATCCAATCGAGATATCACGCCGACTTCTCGACACTCGGGCAAACAACTTGCAAATGCGCCCGAAAAAGCATCGATTCTAGGCCTCCAGGAACAAAACTGCATTACAGTAATGTCCCCTGCTTTTGCAACTCAATTCCTGCAACGATTTTTCTTGCAATAAGTAGGGTGTTTGCAGGAGGGGGATCCAGCGCACAGACTAGAAGCAGGCGTTCAGGCCACTAGAAGACCGCCGGCGGACCGGAAAAGTGGGTCGCTGAGCCCCGATACAGGGGTATAAGTGTTCACTCCTACCAAAACTTGACCCTTGTTGATGCAAAAATCGGACCGTTACTATTGCAACTAGCAGTTAGCAGTCCCAGTATGGGCCTGTAAATCTGGCACTCAACTGGCTGTGCAATAAGTAGGGTTCTAGCATCAGGGGGGGGGTTGCAACTGCAGGGGACATTACTGTAATTTCCATTCAGGCAGTCAGGCTGACCAAACGGAAGGAAGGCTACACCGAGGAAAGAGGCAAGAGCGAGGCAGCAACTACCTCACGATGGCTGGGCTTTTGGCGGGGAAGGAACTCGAGAGTTGAGAGGAGGTACTGAATGGCGATTGCCGGTATCACTTAATCTCCACCTCTTGCCTTCCCTTGACAAGGAAGTTGACATCGCTTTCCTCTCCTCTTTCGTGCTGTCCCCTTCCCCCTCGATTTCCCCCTTGACAACATCACCCCAAATTCCATGGAAATCCTCCAACTCGGTTCCTGGTAGGTCGGTGCTCGATCGGAAATCCCATGCCTGGTCATGAACGCGGAATCCTCTACAATATTCCAGTCCCGCCTGCAAGTTACTCATCACCTCGGAAGATCACGGTACCCTCAAATCTGCAATTTTTTGCTGACTCATGTCCCAGCCTCGCTGACACAATTCATGGGTTTTGGTCTGGTCCTCTCACACTCTTCTACTACCAATACCCGGAAATACGAACCGTACACAACAACGACCCAACATTTATGGTCTGTCTCGACTCCAGTCATCATCAACATACAAACCGTACCCACGTCCACGCCGATGTCTTGGTCGGACTAGCATGTCGTCAACAACCCTGTCTCTCCAACTCCCAACTCGTGTTATGCATCACTGCACTGCTTACCCCTTCCCATCGTGCCTTCATTGCCGTCTTATCGGCATCGTTGCTCTTCCAGGGCTGGAGCCTACCTAGCTTGGCCAATAAACCTGCCTCCGTATCACACTGCGCAAGGTTTTCTGTCAGACGTCTTCACATTGTGCTTTGTGCAACATCACAGGACAAGGCCAGGTCAAGGTATCGAGCCTATCTTCATGTTGTTACCCAAACGATGGCACCGTATCCAACACCCTTCCTCACTTGTCCCACCAACAGTGATAACAATGTGGAAGCCGAAGCCGGCCTCTCCACAACCCTTATCCTCCAGTGGGAGTTCACCAGTTGTTGATGATGATCCAAAGTCACTTTGATACTCCCCCATGCCGCTTGATTGGTTCGTTAATCAAAAAGAAAGCGTTGCCGGTCCTCCCAATGACACCCTCCTTTGTCCTGTCCTGGGGAGTGTGGGTGTACTTGCGAAACAAAGCGATGATCAGGGTCTTTGAAGGGTCCAACAGAGGGAGGCTGGGTCCCAAATAGGCACATTGACATGCCACACAGCATTTTGTGCTATGACTGCTGCCCCGCATCTAATCATACCCAACAACACTTCCCATCCTGTGTATACCGGTACCTCTGTGCCTCTCTCATATCTACCCATTCTGCCCATTAGCCTCACCAAAAGTCGTCAAGCATCCTRTCTCCGCAGTACGGTCTATTCTAGTATACATGGAATGCCCTCGTCCGTCGCTATCATTCACTTTTTCCAGATTTACATGTTCTCAAGCGAGGATCCGTCATACAGCGATTTACATACCCCGAGTACAACGAGCTTGGTGTACAGCAGATGGGACCGCAACATCTCCCCCAATACAATCAGAGCTGCTGTGTAACCAAAGAGGTTAAGTAAGGTAACAAGACACAAAAAGGCCAGGCTTAAGTTGACGACTGTTGTTGCCATGCATTGGCAATGATGGGCCTTTGGACGGTTGCAAGTGCATTTTTCATTTCAATAGCAAGTAAGCCAACCTGTCCGACTTTACAAACCAACAGATACCTACATACATACACCCGGTTGGTACAGTTTCAGTTCGAGTCCCTTTCAGCCCTTTGTTGAAGCGTGCTTCAACTATGCAGAGGTGGATGACTTTCACAGTCTGGAGTGTCACTTTAGGGACCTACATCCACCGAAGCGGAGTTGAGGGACGGTTCGTCTAAAGCCGGGTTTTCTAGCAAAGTTCTCAGGCCTCTGATTGGCTACTTCGAGTGCACGCCCCTACAACTGGTCAGGGCGTTTGCCAAGCCTGTTTCTAATTGGTCATTTCGCGGATAGTGTCGACGACAGTCTGCGCCAGAATGCACTGGGTCCTTCCGTTTTTAAAATATTTCACTATCTCTCTCGATATCGCCTATCGATAAGGTTATCGCCCCATCATCGCTGTCCTCATCGCCTTCATCATCGCCTTCATCGCCGTCTTCAACATCGTCTGCTTCATCGCCTTCTTCATCGCCTTCGTCATCGCCTTCTTTACTCTTTACTATTGGGTAGCTCTAACGATTCGCTACCAAGCAATCAAGCAATGAAGCAACCAGAGTTAATGAAAGTCAACCAGAGTCAATGAAAGTCAACCAGAGTTAATGAAAGTCAACTAGAGTCGGTGGGAGTCAATAAAAGCCACTTTTTATCATCGTCTTCGAAAAGGGAGCAATTAGGTGAGGACGGCTACAGCCGTCCGAACAAAGAACGTTACAAAAGACACAGATACCCACGCTTCAACGTATACAGCGGTCGTTTGCTGACTCCTAGGGATCCAGCATCGCACCGGTGTCCGAGACTATTTTAGTGAACATCGGGGCCAGACGGACGTGCATCGTGTCTGATCGCTCAGCCGCATGAGCTATGATAGGGCAACAACGTTGGTTCCCGTACATTCTCGTATGCTTTCCGTTCATGAACGACTAGTCATCGCCTTCCGTGTCACACCGCCGAACGCACCTCATATCACATCGCCACCGGTGGGTCTTCCCGACCGGTCCGACGGTGTGCCCCCTCCGTGATTTTCGGCTTGCCTTGGTACCGGAGATAGTTACTCTTAACACAAGTAGTCCGAGTTTGGCACTCAGAACTGTTAGTGACATGCTCGGGCTGCTACTCTGCCAAGCCTTGCCCCTTATTCTTGCATCACAACGTTCATGCGTCGATGATCTCAGCGACACACAGTCCCGCACGTACCAGATGTCACATGTTCATACATTCTGTAAACGATCAAGGCTTTCGTAATATGATTTGATGCTTCTTTTCCTTCTACCGTTTCTATAAGCTGACTTATTTGTGTTCCTTCCCCGTCGCCGGATACTGAACCCTTTTACGAGTCCTGAGCAGACAGCAACCCCGAAGACAAACTGAAATTGCTCCTTCATGGACGCAAGCATATCATTACCTCAAATGTCATTCATAACAACACTCTGAAAGGCACGGCGTCCTTCTGTGGCCCTTGCCACGGGGTGTCTTCTGGAGCAACCCACTCCCGTTCCCGATCCAAGACCTCGACCATGTGAAAGTCACGGGCGCCGGGGCCCCACCGAACAACCTGGTACAGAAAGTAGTTGACTTCTACAAAGTGAAGGCTCGGTTGCACCTCAAAGAAGTCTTCTGCAAGGGCCACCATCTTTCTGAAATGTTTATCGCGCTTTAAGGCCTCCCACGAGAGACAGAGAGGAGGACAATACTCTGCCAGGTGGATATTGAAATACTTGAGCTTCCCCAGGCGCGACACGGTGTCTTTGAGGGAGGGGACCAGCTTCGTCCAATCGCCCGGCGTATTGAGTTCAAGTCGTCGGAGAGATTTCGTGGTGGCCGGTAGCTTTAGGAGGTAAAGCAGTGTGTAAATATTCTCATGGGGATTAACGCGGTCGGACCAATCGAGTATGAGGTTCTCGAACCGCGAGTTGTCGAGGAAATCGAAATCTTCCAGCCTACCTAGTGAGACCTGGCGAGCGTAGTCAAGAAAGTTGTTTTCGAGAACCCACTTATGCCATCTGCGGGACTCTCGGGGACAGGCCGGTGATATGGTCAATGATCGCAGTCGTGGGGCGATGGCCGGAGTGAGCTTCGGGAGGCGGACGATACCAGGGCCTATTTTTTCTTGGCTTATGGGGGGTATCTCGATGTGTAAACGTTCAAGGTATTGAAGATCGGTGAGCTTCTCCAGGTAGAGTGGGTTTTGTCGATCGCCATCCGGATCGGGGATATCGAGGATGAACCGGTTCATCGAGTGATGGTCGACCGTTACTTCTCGGAGCTTGAGACGTGGTATATCTGTCCTTTCGACGCCGTTCACTGGCCGGCCCTCTCCTTTTCTTTGCTGGCGTACAAATTTCTCGCAAATGGCAGGAAGAAGAGCATGGGGACAGGGGTCTGAGAGGTCTAACCAAGTACAGCATGGATTCCAATCAATGTCTCGATCGAACGCAAAGGTGGCCACGCGCAACGCCTCCATGTTAGGCGAGTTAATCAGAACAGTGGTGATGGCTTCGGCGTAGTCGTCCCATTCCCTCGGTATGTCCCGCAAGCTGAGCTCCTTGAGCCCACGAAATTTACAGAGCACAGAAGGTATCACGTTCTTATATCGCTGGTTGCAGCGGCAACGGATGTCGAGAACGGTGAGACGGTGAGCGTGCTCGGCGAGGGTTAAGAGGAGAGGGGGGAATATATCCATCCTGAGAACAGAAACCAGTCAGCCTTTCACACAATGAAGGTTGTTCGTCACAACATCTTCGGAAGTCAGTTTCATAGTTATACTTACGAACAGCTCACCAGCCCAGCTAGAAAACTCTCAATATAACAGTTTACCTCGTCTTTGTCCCACAGCTCCCATAACTGGTAAGGGTCCCCATCTTCTCTCCTTGGGAAACGACTGGGTTGCGCGAGGTGCAATACGAGTCTCGTGCGGGGGTGAAAAGAAAGATGGCGGACGTGTCTCAGAAACGGCGCAACGTCTTGCCCCTGTGATGGTTCGAGAAATTTGAGCAAACGCCGCGTGCCGTACCAGAGCTTGAGGACGCGGAAGAGAGCGCGCTCAAAGGCGGCGGCGAAGGCCCGACTGGTGAGGCGAAGAGATTTGAGAAGGTGGCGGTCTCCAATCTAAGAACACACAAATTAACATAAGGAATTTCTAACTAGATGCACAAAGTGTCATCAAGGGGAAATATCGGGGAAGAGGAAAGGAGAACACACAGAGAGGGGAAAGTGTAGAGGTGAGGAAAGTAGTGTAGCGACAAAATGCACCGAAAAGATATGTTGTACTTACCACATCACCCAAACACATTAGTAGGTCAGGATTGTTGACGAATTTCTTCATGGAGCGGCAGTCCGGGGACCAGGCACTCCCTCCTGGAATGGAAGCCATCATGAAGGAAAGGCGTGTCTCGCGAGACCAAGGGTTGGGGCTCAATTCACCCTATCGGAGCTTGAGAAAGCTATGTGAGGAGATACCTGTAATGGCGTGCACTACATTCAACGTCGTGTTCCAGGTTATGTTTGTTGCTTTCTTGATAACAAACAGAAAGAAGCTCTTGAGGCTGCTTCATTCAGATGAACTCGGAGCAAAGTTCCGAATAACGCAGCGCCACAACTCAGCGCCGAGAGGGCTTCAGTTCAACGCAATGAAGTTGTCCCGCGCGTACGATGATACCTCAGCGCAATTCAGTTCGGGGTCAAAGTTGCGCTGCCCTACGCTATTCGGAGCCTTGGCTCAGAGCAGAGGTTGTGTTTGTGTCGCGATGTTGAAGTTTGGGGAAGGTCGCGACGTCGCGACGTTGCTCTGTTATTTGTTAGCGGGCTGTTAGCGAATATACAGCTTACTATCACTTATACCCAGCTTCTATGTTTAACTGGCACAGCTTCATCGTAAGCAACCATTCCGCATTCTTTAATTGCCGTAGAAAGCTTCAACTACCTTTTCCTATACTCCTCAGCTTTTTATTTTCTTTGAACCTTTCGAACCCGAGGTTTTTAGTCTAAGTCCAAGGCAAAGCAGAGGTGTTTTCTGTTAGGGCTCATTGTTGCTGAAAGCCAGCCATCCAACATCCCCACAGTTACCCGCCCGTGTCCAGTGGCGTGCCTTCCCGCCGTCTCACAGCGTGCCGCCGTTCGGTTCTCGGCAACGCAGGAACACCCGCGAACAAGCAAACTACACCCTTCGATACCAGCATAACATTGTTCCATGCACCCATAACGCCATTTTGTTAACAGACCATCTCCTCTAGTTAAGCGGGACCATCGTAGCATTCAACCTCCGTCCTTCCGCCCCAAGTTCCAAGCGCAAGGAACCATGAGAAAGAGGGGTTGCGCCTGAAACACCACCACCTCCTCCGTCCGTTCATTCTCCAAACTCCCCTCTTCRACTGTCTCACACAACTTTCTCTTTCTCCCTCACAATCACCAACATTATTCCTCAAACGAACTATCCCACAATTCTTCTGTCTCCCAGCCCAAAATGACACGAAAACCCACCACCACCACCGTCACCTCTCCCACCTCCCCAACCTCAAACTCTACATTCACCACCACCCCCTCCCGCCTCACCCTCCTCTGGCTGCTCATCTCCCTCCCCCTCGTAATCTGGGACACCCTCTACGTCCTGCTACGGCCGCACACCATGCCCGGCGGCGCTCTGCACTACCCGCTCTGGACGCCCTACGAGCTGTACGGACGCGTGGATTACGTGTACGGGTGGAAGGCGTGGAACGAGCGGAACGGGTTCACGGCTGCGCAGGGGATGATGAATGCGCTGGAGACGGGGATGTATTTGGTTTATGCTTGGGGGGTGCTGGGGGGAACAAAAGGGGAGGGGAGGAAGGGAGCGATGGTGTTGTTGGTGGGGTTTTCGGCGGCGGTGATGACGCTCAGTAAGACTGTGCTTTATTGTGAGTTTTTCTTTTGAGTCCTGTGGGAGTTTTGAGGTGGAGGGAATCAGGTGTTGACGGAGTGACTTGAACAGGGCTGAATGAGTATTATTCTGGGTTTGACAATATTGGTCATAACTCTACGTTTGATCTTATCTTGTTGTGGATTATTCCCAAGTAGGTTCTTCCCACCTCTGTTGATAAACTCCTGCTGATTTCCGTCACTAGCGGCGCCTGGCTTGTCTTCCCATCTATCATGATCTATACTTTGGGTTCGGAGATCATTGATGGTTTGGCTGGTCCCTCGAGTGCGGCAGATGGGTCTATCAAGGTCGAGTGAACTGTCTGTAGCCACGAGATGTGATCAATTTTTGGATCACTGGATAAAGCTTTCATGTGGGCCGTGATAGAATCTCCCGGTCTCGTCAGTTCATCGCACAATGAGCAGCCACAGGACGGTAGATTAGGTGATGGGGAGGGGGCGAGTGTCACAGAATACATATATCCTGTTGTTTGATGTAACATTTCTTCGAGGCTTTCCTGCTCAGGTGCTTGTTGCCAGCGAAAGGAACTTTCTACATTTCGGATCACCACTATCAGAAGCAGGGTGTCAGTCACGCCTGCCACGGATATCGAGGTGCACTGCACAGGGTCTGCGCAGGGAAGCTACGATGGCTACACCCCATCCTGTACATAATTCAGTCCGCCGAGCCAGGGTGGATTCCCTGGACAACAATATCCTATCATCATCGTCTTCTCATCTTATTCAGCAGTCATCTCCCAAGGACAAACCCGTACCAGCACTCCAGCCACCATACAGCAACCATTACAGCAGCCAATTTCCCATCACTCAAAGATCCAAGATGTGTTGGAGAGTGCCGGCAGTACACGTCAGGTACATGCTCTGCAATTGCATCAACGAGATAAAATACTCTGAGAACAAGCAACGATGTGGACCACCGTCTGCGGATTCAACTTGCATGTGCGAAACAGAAATTGCCATCCATGATCCAGATCAATCCGAAAAGGAGCCCATAAAAATCGAAAAAGCAATCTGTAAAAACCACTACAACAAGTCAGATGAGCAGCACAAATACTATTACAATACAATTTGGGAGGGCTGGAGGACCATAGACAACTAGCCCGTCATGTCTCACGCCCAGATCTTGTACTGATCGAGGGACACTCTGTGCGAGCATCACCATCCCAGGCCCCAGGAGTCTGTTGGAACGAGTCGGATCACGATCAGCCAGCTGCCTGTCAGTTCGTCAACCTTCGAACGGCTCTTTGACCAGGGGCTATATCTGGTGATGCTGGAACATCATGACGGAGGATATGGGGGGCAACAAACAGCCAAGGGATAACTAATTAGTGATGAATTTTGGGGCCAAATTGGAGGACAGCCAGCACAGATGTGATTGGAGGTCAAGGCATGTTACTGGTACAGGGAGTTGGGCAAAGGGATGGGACATGGGCGGGGCTACACGGGGATTCCTTATTTGGAGGACGAAGGTATCGAAGAACAGGACGGTGAGGGATATCAACTTGAAGGCTGGATTCTCAATATACACTCATTCGCTTTGCTCTATACCAAATTTTTTGTATGGTTGTGTTTTGTTTGATGGACCAAGTCGTTGTGATCTGTGCTAATGCTGTAGCGGTTATGGTTTATGATGCATCTCTGGGTATTAAACACCCGGCGGGAGGCAAAGGGGAGAGGACACTCTTCCATAACTTCACAGGGTGAACACAGCTGAAGACAGAGGCTTTCATGTAGAAATCCTTAAGCTACCCGAATACACTGGAACCACTACTTTGTGCCTGAGAATCCATCACAATACCGTTCACTTTCACAAGAACCCGCCAATCCCAATTCGAATCGGGCGATGTCTGCGGGTAGAGTTCGTTGTATTCGTGTAATGCTTTGTGAGTGAATGTCTTTATAAATTCTTTTTTTATAAAAAAAGAAAAAAAACACATCAGTGGTAATATCAATGACCATCATACACATACCTGGAGTTCACATACCCTCTTTGCAAATATCTCCAATCTGGTGATGACCTCCTTCCCGTCGAGTAAACAAGCCAAGCACCCGTTTTCCCTCAGGAGAGGGTCAGCGTACCATGAACGATGGTGGTTGACCCGGACATTTGCTTAATCTAGCAGTAAGATGCAAGAACCAACACTAGGAGCGGTCCGGGGCAACGTCTTAGCATATTGCCTTGCTTTCTAGGAGCCAAGCTCGCGAAAAACAACCTCAGTCCGGGGATCAGGATGTCCGTCGTCTATTGTGCGCTTGATGGCACTTCGTAGCATAATTCCAGTCGACCATGGACCCAGAAGGAATGGCTATGTCGGCATTTTGAAGCGCTCACGCCATTGATTCTTGAATTTCGCGATGTCCAGATGCACAGAGGGCATCGCAGGTCATGTCGGCTTCGAGGTCACTCGTCGACCGGGAATTCGGCTCTCTTCCGCGCGCCTGTGACGATGTCGAATCAACGAATTTAGAGCAAGGACATCAGAACTAAAGAGTTATAGGAAGTCTGTTGCATGTGTAGTACGCTCGGTGACTGTGCAATGGTCGAGATGTCCGGTTGTGAATCCAGCTTGAAGTTGATGTTCCAGGAACGATAAGGAATTGATAAGAATGGGTGCTCGCGCAGGAAATAGGACGAACGCTTGGCTCGTGCGCACACTGTTGTCTGTCCGATAAGGTAAGGTACTGTTTATCTCCATGCCTAATTTCTGTTAACAGAGAACTCTCTCGAGTTCAAACCAGAATTATGCTAAAAGGCTTGAAATTGTAATAAATCTTTTGATTGATACCATATGAGCTATTAGGCTCAGTTCCTTACCTCAAGCAAGCATAATTGTCTTCGCCTTCATGTCTTTGCCTCAATACGTGGTCGATCTGGAGCCTACTTCTCCTAACGACCACCACCAAGTGCACTAACAGGGCTCCCAAACAGTGTCGCATATCCCCTCTGTCTCCTCCACCACCAACCTCATGTCCTCCTCTTCTCTCTCATCAAAAAACACGCACAATTGGCGAAAAGTCCCAAACTCATACAGCTCAACAAAGAAGCCCTACACATTGAGCTGTATCCTTTTCCCACGATGACCACTCCCTGTGGCAGTTGCTTCAAGTAATCAAATGATTCCAGCACCCGCTCAACAATCTCGTCGACGTCCAACCCCCAGGTCCGGCACTTCTCCAACACGCTGAGCAAGGTCGGCGGCGAGAACCCGTCAAAACACAACCGATTTCATGGCCAACCCAACCGTCGTCCGTCGCACCCAGTTGTCGGTAAAAGAAGAGGCATTTGGAGATAGGTATCACCTAAGTCCGCCAAGTCCGTGCCGTTGGATAACGTTCCGGATGGTAGCACCGGCGGCATGATCGAAGATCGGTACTCAGTGCCGGCGTGTGGGCGGCAGCTCCCGTCTGCACGTCATTCGGTATCTCTACGACATCGGATACCTTATTTCCCTTTTGGTAAGTGTCCAACATGGAAACCGGGCCCCTTTGAGGTTTATGTCAGCCAGTCAACGACCACCAATTCGGCATGTCTCGTTGTGGTTTGGTATTGCTGGAGCGTTGCAACTTCATCGAGGACCGCAACTGTCGACGTCAACTGAATTGCGCCGGCACCATCGCCACTACCCTTGCCGGCGGCCTAGGCCGTTGGAATAACCCCGAGTCCTCGAGGGTCTCAACATTGACAACCTCGTTTCCGCCCGCCTCGCTACTCGTATGACGTGATGTGGGATGTCGCGGCTAGGAGCGAGGCTTCTTCTTTCCCTCATCGGGTTTTTGAGTGGTATCATGCGATTGTTCTAGGGCAGTATGTTCATCCGGCTTTGGATGAGGTTGTAGAGGCTTTTGCATTGAGGCTTAGGGATGTCTGGGATGGAGCAAGTGGATTTGGGAAACCGAAAGTGTGAGTGCCGGTCAAGTGAACGTGATGGTTTGATGTTACCTTGACTCCGCCCATGGCGATGAGCCGCTGGAAGATATTCATGGAGAACCCATTTCGAGACTTGGATGGGTCCAAAAGCGATGGGATCTGCATCCGAGGCTCGATCAGTGGTTTTCAATAGTTGACGAAAGTGTTTCAGGCTGAGAGTCGGTTGAGTCGCAGGACCTGGACGTTCAATTGGGCATGGTGATGGATTTTCGACGGTCGGTGACCAGTCTAGGGAGAGGGTCAGTCCAATAGTTGATGTTATCGAGGCTCGGGCTGGGAGGGGGGATACTCGCTGTACCCTGACGAGTGATGGTGAGCCACATGTGTCAAGAGCTACCTAAAGTGCTTCTCTTCCTTTTTGTTTCCCTTTGTATTTCCTGATAGTGCTTTGTTAGATGCAGGGGGCTAGTTTGTACATATACATAACAATCAGCTAGCGCCGTGAGGAAGTTGAGTCCACGATTTTCAGCTTCCTCGACGAGGACGCCACGATTGGCTGATAATGACTTTCAGGACCCAGCAGCTATACCATTTAGAGAACATGAATTGGTGCCCAAGCAGAGGCCTCAAAATGATGACCTTGCTATTCTTCTGTCCTTCTCTCCTTCCGTCCTTCTCTCCTGGTTTTCTCCTTGCTATCGTCGCTCTTCTTCCTTCTGTTTTGCGTTGAATTCCGGATCCCCCAAAGCTCGCCCGGCCTTCCCGCACTTTTTCACATCACCAAATCCAACGAATAACGAACAGTCGCAATCACCTCTGATTCGAGTCCGAGACCTCGAGGCCCAATGGCACCGACGCTCTACTACGCGAGAGATACCCCAACCTTCACCGGTTTCAAGCCAGAGCCTGCTGGACGAGGGACAAAGGGAATCATTTGGACCTGCCTCAGCACCATTCTGCTTTCATCCTGGAGCTCCTTTCACGGCAACGCCTATGATCCGAACAAGACTTCTTGGAGAGAAGCTCGAAGGTCATACTTCGAAAAGTTTGTGGGCGCATTTCTCTTCCCTGAGTTGGGGGCAGTTGCGAGCTTCGATAATCTCTATGAAGCCTTGCAACTTCGGAAAACCATACGAGAAGTGGGAGGAGCAGAATTCGCCAGCTTCAGCTTGACACAAGCCTTTATTTTCCTCAAGAACAGTGTATATCGAAGGCCACCCTGCTCGGGAAAGCTGAAGATGGTAGAGCCACAAACGCTTGTGCAGCTCGTGAGCAGCGGAAACTTGTCATTCTCGGACTTGCCCACAGACGACGAAATTGCCGATAAGTCCAAGCGTGACTGGACACTCAAATTACTCTCCATAATTCAGACATTGTGGTTCATCGTCAGCATCATTGCCCGTTTTTCCCGAGGGTACCCTGTGTCTCTATTTGAGGACATCACTGTGGCAAATGCCTTTTGTGGCGTTATTGAATTTGCTTGTTGGTTTCATTGTCCTCAGGACATACGTCTGCCTTTTATCATTAAGCCAAATATCCCCGGGACGTCAAACGGTCCATCTGCGACTAAAAGCGTTGAACCCGAACAAGAAGCAACAGTTCATGCATCATTACTCGTTTCCGAGGATGCCACAAAAAATGATGCCTCGTCTGGACCTCACTTGTCTGTACTTGAGGACATAACTGATAGGTGGAGTAGGGAATTGCCAGTCAGCAAACGCCCGTCCCTTATTCAAAAGAATACAAAGCATCGAGCATCATTTGCAACTAAACCCGTCGAATTCAGGGAATTATCACACAAGCTATTCGCAATCGTCTTGGTAGTCATCTCTGTTTTATTTTCCGGTATTCACATCGCTGCGTGGAACTACAGTTTCCCATCCTTTGCAGAGGCGTGGATTTGGCGAGGCGGTTCACTTGCGCTCACAGTGTTGGGTGCTGCCATTTCCATCGTTTGGGCCGACTCAGATGGTGCAGAGGGATTTGATGCACGGTCAGCGTTGCACTGGATTAGGAACGCCAATATCGTGCTATACCCCTTAGTCCGCACCATGATGCTGGGTGTAGCACTTGCGTCTTTCCGGAAGGCACCCGCGCGTCTGTATGAGACTCCGTCATGGACACAATACTGGCCGCATATCTGATGGGTTGAGGGAGACACAGCCAGAGGTTCTCGAGTCATATGGAGTGACGGTCCTCGAGATGACGGTTCATGGGACGATGATCTCTTGGTCCGGAAATGACAACGGAAAACTGCTTTCGACCGGGAACGAGGAGGAGAGAAGTGGGTAGCTGGGAGGAGATGGGATCCTGATGGAGGTGGAAAGGCGATGACAAAAGATGGACTCGATTCTGATGTGGTAACCGGAGCGAAAGGGGGAAAAAGGAAGCAGGGGAGCCTGGAAATACTGGGAGGGAGTGACGGTGACTGGGAAGCCGAGTGAATGCACATGGGCGGGGCATGGACTTCCAAGATGCGTCATTCCCTCGCCGTCGGCGTGAGGGATGGTTCCTTCATAACCATTAGTGCACTTGCCCATGGTTTGGGTGTATGACATGTTGAGAGCAAGTGCTTTTGAGTTGGTATTCGAGCGCGGTGTGTAAAGGAGTGGGTTTCATATCTTACCTTCGTTTCGATTGGGAATGGTTTCGATTTCTTTATGGTATCGTGGTGGTGTCGATGGAGACAGGACTCGACATTTAAGCGTGGACTTAGTCGACCATGTTGTTGTTTCAAAGGTTGATCGTCGAAGTAGCCCGAGGAAAAACAGAGTAAATGAACGCTTTGTTTTGGTGGTAATGACTTCCGATGAGGGGGAAAGCGAGATGTTCGAACAGGCTGATGCCAACCATATAAGATAAATTCCTCTTCTGATCAAAGCTGTCGATAGCACGAACAAGTGGAGGAAGCGACGTTTGTGGTGAGGGAGGAAGGAAGTTGTGAAGGAAGCAAGGCAGGAAGGGTAGCCTCGATCATGGCCACGGAAGTCCCCCGTTACCGAACTACCGCCATCCCTCCACAATTCCCACTTCCCATGTTAGCCTCCCATCTCATTCCCTTTTTCCACACCTGTCCTGTTGAACAAACCCATCGAGCACACGACCAACAACAAAAGCAACTTAGCTGCAGAACCCGGGCTGTTTAGGCGGTCCCCAGACAGTCTCAAGACTGTTTATCGCATAGACCGTCTACATTTTCTGACTAAATTATTACGGCTTACAGTGTTGCAGCGGTTTAACTACATAAATAGTCTAAATCGGGGTAAAGGGTCTGGGAACGGTCTAGAAAAGTAGACGGTCTAAGACTCCCCGGGTTATAGGCAGCTTGGAAAAGCACCAGGGCATTTCTTTTCGCTTTTGGTCACAGTCACGGTCACAATCACAGTCACGGTCGCATCGATGCATTTATTTCCAAGAGCAAGTTATCAATTGACTACCTATCTATTACTTGAGAGAGAGAGAGAGAGAGAGAGAGAGAGATAGAGAGAGAGAGAGAGAGAGAGAGCCGGGCAATCCATTCCCAAAGCATTGATCTTGCGATGCCACTTGGCTGCAACTTCCACTTGGAAGATAATGACTTGGTAAATGGGCTCCCTGGTTCCCTCGCTAGCTCCCTGGCTCCTCGGTGAATAATAACTTGGTAGTTTTTGGTTGAAAGGAAGAAAAATAAGAAGTGTAAAGTTTTCGCTCCGAGGTTGGCTTTATAGTGGTGGAAGGTAGCTATCGTCGTTCTTGCCTTTTGAACCCTCTTGCCTTCTGGGAGATAGGTACCCAAGTTCCCGGCCTAGCACCTACACCTACACTAAATATAGAGGTAAGCCGTCTTCAGACCGTCTACTTTTCAGACCATTAGGAAAAAAGTAGGCCGTTGGTCTTTCAGGCGGTTGAAATTTCTAACGGTTTGCAAGCTTAACCGTAAGCCTTTACAACGGTTTATTTGATGTAAACCGACCTTAAACCGTTTAATGTTTTAAGCGGTAAGGAGACCGCCTAAACAGCCTGGGTTCTGCAGCTAAGAAACCTCCCACGTACCTGATCACATACCTTAACCCATCGCACAGCACTGCATGGCAGCATGTATCTCTCCATAATATCTGCCTTCCCGAGAAAGACCCCCAAAGTCTCGATCCCGTCATTATAGTAGCAAACCTGCATCTGCTCGATCCCACCACTCTAGAATCCCGGGATCCTTTCATTTCGTCGTGAGCCTGGACAAACTAATCAGTGCATATCCATGTCATCAATAAACAAGAGCTGAAAGCGAATCTCGCAATCATGCAACATAAAACCAACGTGGAGGACAAACATGGCTGCTGCTTGCGATTGAGGCAACCAAGGTTTCGCGGTTTCCGGTTTTGGAGTTTGCATAACAGGGAAGGAGGTAAGGTGGTTATCGACGACTCACTTTCTGTCTATTCCATGTCTCCTTCCCCCCGCAGCTTCTTTCAGTTGCCTCTTTCTCTCATGCCCCAAGCCGTTGATCCTTCGATCCTTCCGCGGTTGTCAACATCAATACTATGTGCCTTCCCGATCCGAACTGTGTAGGATCATGGCGGGTATGTGGATATCTCCTCGCGACTCCTCACAGCCTCCGCGGGAAGGCGCAACTCGGAGTTTTAAGTTCTCTCTCCCTGCATCGCTCCCTGCGTCGTTCCTTCTGAGTTCGTCCCACCCCCACCCCAACCGTACAAAGACACTTCCTTGCAACTCCGACATTTGAGTGTGGAGAGGTGATGATGTCTAGAACACTGCAGGCACAGCTGGAAGGAATGTCTGTCGGAATTAATTGCATGAGTTGTTGTATGAACTTGCATGGATGAGATTGCCAAGGGGCGATAGGCAAACAACCCGTCTGGATGCCTTGCAGCCGTTGCGAACTTGCGCCACCAACGTGCGTGCTGGGGGTTTCGAAGTTTTGCTTGATGCTTGATACTACCCCCCTGTTTGACCGTATACTTGAGAGTAAACAAAGTTATCCGGGAACTCAAAAGGATGATTGATCCCGGGGATTTGGTCGTGCTGTGCCCGTCCTTTCTTGGCTCTACGGACAACTCGACTCATCCATCCTCTTCCCATCACAAACCAACACCAACTTGACCTCTCTGGTATTCCTGGAGAATGGCACCCATTCACAGACCCCCAGCCGAGTTTCAGACACTCACCGGATTTCGCCTCGATTCCGACACGGCCGGCCGAGGCACTCTGGGCATCATCTACACCTGCTGGACCGCCATCTTCCTCGCCTCATGGACCTCCTTTCACAACAGGTGCCGCAAGCCGGGCGATCGTTCCAGGAAAACCAAATGGCTCAACAGGGGTAGACGGGTTCTCTACACCTTCTTTCTGCCCGAGGTGGCGGCGGTATGGAGCGTCAAGAATTTCCTCGAGGCCACCTGGCTCTGCGGTCGCTTCATGCTCTATCAGAGACAACTTCCCGGATGGCACCACTTCACCATGAAGCAGGCCTTTCTCTGCATCATGGAGGGTGTCTACATGAAGCTTCCCGACTCCGATGTCCTGGAAAAGGCTGACCCTGAGGACCTCCTGTGGCTCGCGTATACCCGGCAACTGGAGTACTCGGAGTATCCTTCGGGAGACGAGATTGACGACAAGTCCAAATCCGATTCGACCATGAAATTCATCTCGATTGTGCAGACGCTGTTCTTTGTGGTCAACATTATCGCCCGGCTCGTGCTTCATTACCCTGTGACCTTGTTGGAGGATCTGGCTGCAGCACATGTCTTTTGCGGTATCATCGCCTTCTGTGCTTGGTTCTGTTGCCCACACAACATCGAGCAGCCTTTCATCATCAAGCCTGATCCCAGCAAGAAAGTCATCCCTGTGGAAGACTCCAAACTGTCTGGGAAAGGCGGAGCTCAGTCGACAGTCGAGGAGATCACAGCACAGCAGGCACCGGTTGGCTGGTTTCAATCCATGAAAGACCTCGTAACATCAACTTTTGCGGCGAATGAAGACACAACCACGTCAGTGGAGGAGGATCAAGCCTCAGCAAACAAGCCACAGAGAATCGAGCTATTTTGCACTGATGCCGACATGAAACAGGCCCATAGAAATATAGGGTTCAGGAGGAGACAGGTTGGCGGGTTTTATATCCTGGGGTTGGGCGCGTTGGCCGCCATGATAGAATGGTACAGCAGACGCGAAAACAACGAGGAGAAGACGGTGGGCGAAGGAATTAAGAACGAAAAGGTGCCAGCAACTGAGAAGTCACTATCATCCGAAAAATTGAAAGAAGTTCAAGTTTCGTCAGAGGTGCAAGTCATAGACGAGGACACCGGAAGGAAAATTACGTTCGGGGGAGAAGGGTTCGGAGAGTCGCTTTACGTCAAAGGTTCGCAACAGGGAAAGCGACCGAATCTGTGGAAGATCGTAATGTTTTTCACGTTCGCCATCTTTTCCGTCATTCATATGGTCGCTTGGAAATATCAATTTGTTACCGGGGTAGAAGGGTGGATTTGGAGAATCTGTGCGTTCACAATGTTCGTCAGTGGCCCTGGTGTCACGGGAAAACTCTTCAAAAAGAAGGATGACCGCAAAAGGATGGTCTCATGGTTGTTTCCTCACGTATGCACAGGTGTGTATGTCGTGAGCCGCCTAGCAATGCTAGGCGTTGCGCTTTCGTCCTTCCGAAGTGCACCAGCGGGTATTTACGAGGTTCCAGGCTGGACAGAGTTCTGGCCGCATGTCTAGGAAACTGGGGAGACACAGCAAACCCGATTGCCTTTCTGGCGGATTGAGACTTCTCAGAACTCCGCTTAGAAGTCAGCAGGGCATCTTGACGGTGTGGGCTGGCATGAGGGGCTCTTCGCAGATTGTTTTCGAGCAGGTTAATGTCGAGAAGGGGATATTTGTATTTTCGCATGTGTATTATTCAAACTTGACTGCCAGATTAAAAACCAAAGAACAAACGAAATCGAATGCTGGGTATCAAGACCAACTCCGTGAATCCAAGAGAATGTGGACAGAAGAAGCAAAATTGTAAGGGGGATAGGATCGGCTTTCCTCGAAAAATGAAACGCCACGCAGTGTACAAAGGAAACGTCGACCAGAACCTGTGAAACGAGCCTTGCCCATGAGGTGTCAAACTGGAACCTTCACCTCCAAGTCCCTCAGCCCACCCACATCTGCATACTGTGCCCATGGATCGTTACTCGTCTCATGTGTAGACAAGCACTTGGCCTCATTGTCGTCCCTTCCAGAAATATCAAGGGAGGTTGTCGACTGAGCTTTCCGGATTCTCAGAGGATCAGGCTGGCACTCGCTCGGTCTCCGTCGACTGCTTCTGCGAGGGAGCGGAGGTGCCAGATCATTGCTTCCCAGTGGCACATCACGCACCAGTTCTTCTCCAGTCATTAGAGCTTTTGGTGATGTTGGTGAGCCACCGCAGCTCGGCGCTGTCGAAGACGCAGAAACAACCGTCTCCCTGCTTGTCGTACTAGATCCGGTAGTGTTATTTGATGATGTCGATGCGGTCGATGGTGAGCGGAGCGTAATACCTTGCGTCCTGATACCCTGTTCTGGGAATCGGGTATTGGATGCCTTCGTGACGTTGGCAGAGGACTGAGGCGGCACGTTGTCTAGTGTTGGCTCGCTATTGCCGGGGTGGACATCGTTGGTTCCATTCCCATATCCTTGGATAACGATTTCGTGGTACGAAGCACGCCTGCTGCGATTGGGTGAAGTGAACTCTTGCTCTACTGGTCGGGTCCCAGTGAAGGCATTCAAAGAATGACTGATACTCCTGGTGAGACTGTGAACCCGGGTTGGAACAATGGGCGGGGACGTTGGTCTGGGGTTTGTTGCGATCCCACTAGGGGTCCTAGCATGTATCAAGGCGAAGTGATCGATATCCGGCCTGATCTTTCTGTTTTCGCCGTAGGTAAACACCGCCGGAAATGATGACAGAATGAGGGGCGTGGGAAGTGAGAAGTTTGGCAGCAACTTGGAAAACGCATGACCATCTTGTCTCGTTCCCCTTGAGAATCGAGTGCTGAAGCTTGACTCATAGTCGTCCCCATCCCAAGGCGGTAGATTTTCGGTACTAACGGCCATGTTGTAGTAAGCATTTCCAAGGTCCTGGCATTCCAGAGGAGCCTGCGTGCAGGCTCGTAATACTTGATAGATTGCATAGACGAGTATCCATCGAACCTTCCGCGCGTCGACTTGTGAAATTTTCTCTTGTCTGTCGATTTTGAGAGGCGAGAACACGCAATCTTCTTCATATCTTTGATATGCAATGACAAGCGCATTCCTGGATATGGCGGCATTGGTTCGGTTAGATGCTTTCGCCAGTGCTGCATGTGCAACCACCCGTTGGTCTGGCTTCAGTTTGTCGGTTTTATGTAGCCAGGAGGTTCTTCGAGATGCGCTGGTGGTAGGTAATTCCGGCAGTAAAGGCAAAGGATGGGAAAGCGGAGAGTACTTATTCCGTGCGTCAAAGCCATGGACACACTGGAGAGTACACAGTCCCCCTTGAGCAGAGGCTGGTATGCTTTCTGACGGGGTATATGTGTTGTCTACCAAGAGTTCGTACAAAGCTTCGATGTCATCTCGCATTGTTCGGTATATCGCGGGAGGGAATATCAAGTATCGCTGGTCGATTGATGTTGGCGGGTAGTATCCGATCTTGGTGGCGAAGTAAGCATGGAGGAAGGTTCGGAAACGCTCAAGATGGGACCGTCCCCCGGCTGTCAGTCCTAGATGAGCCTGGGATAGATCCTCCTCCAGAAAGTTTTGCAGCATCAACGTAGCATGCCCAAGTCTCTCATCCATTTCAGCTTTTGCTTGACGGAGCAGCCTTCGAGTTGCGGACGTGATAACCTAAACGACTAGTTAGCTTATGGCCAAAGGAAGTCTAAATGGATGGAAGGGTCGCTTGCCTGATATTCGGGGACAATGTATAATTCTTCGAACATTCCGGTACAGTGAGTGAATGCCTCAATGTAGAGCCTGCGATGTTGGCAGTACTCCGCAAAGTGAAGCACACCCAAAGCGTGTGCTGGTTGGTTGCACATTTCCAGATAACCTTCTTCGTCGGCGTAACTCAACAGATCGTCCGCATTGTTTACCCCGAGACATCGGAGCTCAGTCATGGTGTGTAAAAGACTAATAAGGGTTGCTCCGAGATGTTCCCCTACCATCGATCTCCGGAAAATCCAGGCAAAGAAATTGCGAATGTCCAGGTAATGACGAATGACCTCTTCTTCAGTTGCCGTAGGCGGAGCAGGAATGTAAAGCTCGATCTGGCTGGCTTCGGTGTCTAATGTTTCTGGGATATCCCGTCTGATACATCTTGCGATCAGAGGCTGGCATTTCGTTGCGAGCAGGGTGTTGAACGGCACTTTGAACGAAGGGCTCCGACTCGACTGGCCACGACCGTACAGATATACCAAGCAATTGCCCTTTCGATGCCATAGCTCCGGGTCCTGGCTACGAGTTAGCCTTTGTTTCTCTCATTGACTTGACATTCTCTGCTCGGACGTACTCTTTTCCCTAAGCAGTCCCACGGTTGGGAAGTCCTAGAGGCGCCGTCCCACCGCTTAAGATTCGGAACTCTTGCTCGTCTTCTGTCGTTGAAACTGCCAAACCTAATGCTCTTCCCGATCAGCGGCTGGGAGCGAGTCTGGTGAAATCGACCTCCATCAGACCAGGATCTTGGTATACCACATTGTGCCATGGTAGGCCCGTGGGTGTCGCTCTGCGCTGGTGTGAACACCGGAGTCGAAGATCTGGCTGACATGAAGGGTTGCCGTTTCCCTCTCATAATGGCAGAGAGTTGTCGCGGGAGGCCAGGGAGTCCGCCTCCTTAAGTCATAGCGGGGAGACCCAGGTAACCCCAGCCGTCAAGACCAGAGACAATGCACGTCTGCCGAAGCACCAAAGTGCATGTTGTGTTCCACGGCCTCGACCTTGGTTGATGGACTCAGACGGGATGCACGACAACCTAACCCGAGGGCTTGGCTCGACGTCAATAGGCTTTACGTACGGCTTGTGTGGCTGACTTGGGCTCAGTGGCCGATCACCTTTGCGATTAGCATGACGGACTGCTGGCAAAGGAGGAAAAAGATGAAGCGTCTTCAAGCTGTGCAACGGCTCGAAAAGGCAGTCGACGTATGCACTCTTTCCCGTCCAGACGAACCAGAGACCCTGGACTTTACATGTTCAGCTCTCCTCTTGGGTGCGCATGTGGCTGACCAACAACCAGAACTACCTGTCTCTGACCCGTCCCAGGACCACTCGGCCTTTCTGGAACCGCATCCAGACTCAGGACCTAGAGCTGAGGGTTGGGTGGTAGAGGAGGGGCTGATACTGATATGTAGTGAGAAAGATGACAGGGCTGCATCAATACCAACGATGTGGTGCCAATAGAGACCAGAGGCCGGGAGTCGACGTGGGGAGGTCCACGGAATGGTCAGAGTTGGATGACGGAGGAGTATTGGCCATTGCAAAGCTGATCGCCTTCTTTTGGCGCCGTATCACGCCAGTCAATATAGACGCCACAAACCATGATGCAGATGAAGGGATGTCGTGGATCCTGCCACTGGTGCCTCTTTTGTCTTGGTTTTTTCGCCTTTGGGCGGATTCTGGTCCAGCTTGGCCAATCTCTTGGGGTGACATCCCGCCGTCTGGGTCGTGTCTCGGATACCGGGTAATAGAAGACGCCGACAGGACGGGGAGGCAGGAAGCTCAAGAGGAGCAGAAAGCCAACTCTGGCGATGTGGACATCTCGTCGTTCATGGTAAACATTGCGAACCACAGAAAAGGAAGTCAACGACTATAAACTTGGCATGAAATAATTCGACATGAATAGGTCGGGGAGAAAACAATGGATCATTGACAAGTTGAAGAGGTCCGGTGGTGGCCTCAACTCTTTTTGCAAAGTCTCACTTTCCGTGCGTGATGAGGAAAGAGAGTGATGTGAAGGTGAAAGAGGGAAAGAGCTGACAGCAGGAGCTCGAGGAGCATGGACATACCCCGTCGTCATCAGACTTGTCACCTTGCTGCGGGTTAGGGATACCTATGTATGTGGTCCCCTGCTCTCCCCTGTAACCGCTGCCTTTTGTGCCCTGAAGCTGCCCACTGAACATCAACCACGGGACACTTTCAGGTGTTGAAGAGAGACCGGGAGCAACTCCAGGTCCAAACGCGTCAGGCGCGTCAAGCTCCCCTCCGGCCTCCATCCCTCCCGCCATCGGACATCCCCCCCCCCCCCCCCCCCCCCCCCCCCCCCCCCCCCCCCCCCCCCCCCCCCCCCCCCCCCCCAGCATCCGGACTGGACTGGCGCAAACGAACTGACAACTCAGGCCCCCCCTCCCAGCCGAACCCAAGAGACTCTGCATGCATGTTTGGAAACAACAGACTCCCCGCTTTCCACCCAGGCCTCACCCAAAGCCGAATTAGAGATACCACTACCGGCAATCGCTTGTGGTTCCCCGGGCTGYGATCAGCACCGCCCTCCGAGTCCTCACCCTCCGATTCCGATCCCGCCAATGACCAGCTACCGTTACCAATAACACCAGAGGACCTCTACGATACTCCCATGGCGCCCTTCAATCCCTACACCTACATCCGGTGTCCCTGCTCAGAGCTCAACCCCTACGCAAAGAGGACTCCCGATGTCACCGCCCAAGGCTTGTCTCGCGCCGCTCAGGATGACGACGACCATACCTTTGACCCTCGTGCTGCCCGGTCCAACTACAGCCTCTATCCGCTAGAGTATCTCTCCTTCTGCGAGGACTGCCACCAGATCCGCTGTCCACGATGTGTGGCCGAGGAGATCGTTTGCTACTACTGCCCCAACTGTTTGTTTGAGGTACCAAGTAGCAATATCAGGAGCGAGGGCAACAGGTCAGTTTTGCCGAGCTATCTAGACCAGCACACTTGACTAACACAGAAGTTCTCTCCTCAGATGTACACGAAGTTGCTTCCAATGCCCAATATGCATCGGGCCCCTCGCTGTGAACCACGTCGAGACACCACCAGACCCGAACCAGCTGCTTAGCCCAGACCATGCGTCCTCCCACTCGGGCTCTTACATCCTGTCATGCTCTTACTGCAACTGGAGCTCTACCGAAATAGGAATCAAGTTCGATAAGCCGAACAGCATCCACATGCAACTAGCCAAGCTACGAAACGGCGGCGAGACGAGGTTGACAGCGAAGGAGCGCAAGGAGCGACGGAAGGAACAAGCCTCCCAAGGCGGTGGTGGCGGCAGCAGCAGCAACGCCCAAGGAGAAGAGGACCTAGACACACTCCTGGACATGGAAACGCAGTTCGCCAACCTCAAGTCCTTCTACCAGAACCAGCTCTCCGACGCCAACGGCACCGGCAAAGCAGGCGGCGACGCCTCCGCCGCCCTGGGCAACCTAGGCTTCGACGCGCCCGCCTCTCTCTCCCGGATTATGTCGCTCTACACCGGCTCCTCCTCTCTGCACGACAAGAAATCCAAGTCCCGACCGGGCACCATGCGCGAAGCGCTCGCTCCCTCCGAAGGTCTGCAACTAGCCTCCCTCGACGAATCCAGCGCCATCACCGCCCTCCAAGACTTCGAGTCCACCACCGGCCTCGACGCCTACTCCTCCACAGCCTCCACCACGCAACTCCAATCCCAAGCCCCTTACCTCGGCGCCTCGCCCCTCCACGGTCTCACCCGCTTCGCCTCCTCTCTGCGTCCAATCCCCTACCTCCTGCGCACCAAGCGTTCCAAGCGCTGCCCGCAGTGCCGCCACATCATCAGCAAGCCCGAGAGCAAAGTGACCACCACGCGCTTCCGCATCCGCTTGATAGCCGGCAATTACATCCCGACCATCACCATCAAGCAGCTGATCATCCCCGGTCTGACCCCGCCGCCGATGCCGAACCTGCCGCCTGATACCATCGAACCGTTGAAGCCCGCTCAGTTCGTGCTAACCTTCAAGAACCCCATTTTCGAATCGGTGCGCGTAACCCTGGCCACACCAGCCACCACACCAGGAAGATTCCCTTCCAAAGTGACGATCATGTGTCCTCAATTCGAAATAGACTCCAACACCGACGTCTGGGAGGAAGCTCTCAAGGATAACAACGCCACATCTTCCTCTTCTACCTCACAAAACCTCTCCAGCTCCACAGGGCCGGAAGGTTCAGGCCCAGGTGGTCGTAAACGCGCTGGCACGCTACGACCAGGGACGGCGGGCGGCGCAAGTTTAGCCGGGGAGGAATTAGGACCGGAAGTAGGTAAAGTGTGGGAGAGGGGAAGGAACTGGACGAGTATTGTGATTGAGGTGATACCCGCCAGTCTGGTGCAGACGGCCAAGAGGGATGGAAGGGGCCCGATAAAGGAGGATGAGGATGTGTTGGAGATACCCATGTTTGTGAGGATCGAGTGGGAGGCGGAGGCGCCCGAGGATGAGATCATGCCTGGGTTGAGCAGCGCGAAGGGGAATAAGGATGGCGGGAAGGAGAAGAGGGAGTTGGCGTATTGGTGTGTGCTGGGGTTGGGGAGGGTTGCGAGGACATTGTGAGAGGGGTTTGTGAGAGGTCATGATGAGAGTATATGTGTGGATGATGAGATTGATTCAGGGGTAAAAGGGTAATGATGTTTACGACTGAAGATACGGTTCACAAGGTTTGTATGATGGCGGCGTTTAAAAGCATGTAACGACCATAGAGATGGTAGGACAGACATCAAGGCATAGCACATACAAAACGAGCACATGAAGACACAGATGAACAAGATTTATCCCACAATCCATAACGCAGTAGTATTTGAATGTTGGCCTTAATAGTGCACAACACAAGGGATAACAGGTAGTAGGGGGAAACCCATGCCTGCCCTTTTTCGAGACAAGCTAGCTAGACGCCGTTCCTTTTGTACTGCCATGCATGCATTGCAAGAGAACCGAACCCGAATATCATCTGAGCCCTAACCCGATAATCACCCTTTGAGTGCTCCAGCCCAGACACTCAAACGCCCATTGCGTCCACCGTTTAGAGTTCAGAGGTGACGACGGGGAACTCGAAAAGGACAACCTTGCCGGTGAGGCGGCGGTAGACCTCGGAGTAGGTGTCGAGGCGGTAGTCGACGGAGCCGCGCTCCTTCTCGTCAAGGATGACCTTGAGGGTCTTGGAGCCGTCCTCCTTGGTGCGGAGACGCTTGCCAACGATCTCGACGGGGTAGACGAGGTCGGTGAGGATGGCGTCGTGGACGGCAGTGAGGGTGCGCGAACGGGGACGCTTCTGCTTGAGGGTGTTGCGGGAGCGGCTGGAGCGCTTGGGGCGGGGGAGGATGCGGCGAGAAGCGACGATCAGGACGTGGCGGTCAGAGAACTTCTTCTCGAGCTCACGGGTGAGACTGAGGGGACGAGTTAGTATCACTGCGAGCCTTGATATTAAGAGATAAACTTACCGCTGCTGGACGCGGTGGAAGCCCTGCAGGGAAGGGACGGGGACAAAGATGACAATAGCCTTCTTGCCGTGGCCAACCTCGATCTATTCCAGACCAAAAGTCAGCATGCGAGCTCCAGGATGACATGGGGATATCAATCCTTGGACCGCTCCCGTCCTATTCCGCGGCGCGCTGTATGGTATTTCTGATGTGTATATGGTCTCTGGGCGCGAGCAAGCAACAGACACACGCCTGCGAGTGCCCATGGTGATATTGTGTCCATTTTCCAGGAAATCAATCATCATGCACCCTCTGGGCACCGCTGCTCGCTGTGTGCTGGCTGCCGGCCCCTTTCCAATATGCTCATATCATATTTCCCAGAAGCGACTCTTCGGCTCGAGGCAAAAAACGTGGTGTGTCTTTCTCGCTCTCGTGGTGTGCGCCGACGCCGGAACAGGAACTCGGAGAGTCTTCGGTTTGCGTGTGTTTTTTTTTTCGGTGTCGAGATTTCATACCTCGCGGGCAGAGACGAACTGCAGAGGGCGGAGAGCGCCCTTGAGGTCGGCAGTGTTGGACTCAAGGTCGTAGAGGGCGCCAGCAACGGCGGTCTCAAGCTCAGAGGGGTTCTGGCGAGAGGGGCTGTTGGCCGCGATCTTGTTGAGCTGAGGGGCAGACATTTTGGCGATTGTCGATATCGGGTCGATCGGTCGGTCGTCGTCGATTGCAAGAGTCTCAAAGGCGGCCGTCGTGATGGACTGCGGGTAAGAAAAGTTGGATGGGTCCTAATTTGCGGAGCGCGCCAAGACTAGGGCTCGCAAGCCCTCTGCTTATCGCTGGGTGAGTGGGTGTTGGATGATAAGCTGATTAGGAGTGCCCGGGCCATTTTGGATGTTCGATCAAATGGGCAGGCGGTGTCAGTTTTCAAAGCGGCAGAATGCTTTGACCCCACAGCAATTGCGTGGCCCAAGCTCCAATTCGCAAGTTTCGGGCCAAAGACAGAGCGAGGTCAATTCATTGCACCAAAACCAAGACAAGGTTCATCGTTGCGTCAGTCATCAGGGCAACTTCTCCTCCAACGCGCCCACCAGACGCGACCAGCACCTTGACGGCGTTTCGGGCTCACGGTTACTTCAATTGGCAATGACTTCAGAAAAGCAAGCTCCTTCTGGAGCAACAGCGACAACCCAACCTCAAGCATCCGCCTTCTCCCTCCCGCTCCTCTACCGCCTCTTCTTCCTTATCATTGAACCTGGATCTGCCATGCTCGGCGCATACTACGCCTACTTCGACAAGAAGGCCTACCTCGAGCTTACGCATGCTGCCTCGGCTCCTGAGACGATTCCGCTGGGGACGTCCATCGTGCTCTCCCAACTCGCCAACCTGTATCTCTTCTTCGCCATAAACGAAGCCCTCGTGCTGCGGTCAACCTCGGACATCCGCGTCTGGAAGACCGTGCTCTTCTGTCTGTTGATTGGCGACATCGGACATCTCTACACGGTTCGCGAGTTGGGACTGAACATCTACTGGAGTCCGTCAACGTGGAATGCGATCGACTGGGGCAACATCCCATTTGTCTATCTTGGCGCATCGATGAGGATTGCGTTTCTGGCCGATGTGGGCTTGTATAAGTCGGGGAAGAGGTTGCAGAAGAAGAGGACGGCTTGATCGGCGGGTGATGGGAATTGTGATCAGATAAAAGGCGTGATACCGGGCTGAGTGACTGCAATAAGCGCTTCAGAGATTTTGGATATCGAAGAGTCGGATCGACATACATATGCCACGAGCCAAGCTTGATGGGGCTTCTGTAAGGTCAGAGAGCCCTTCTGTTGTTGAAAAGGCGCACCTGTACGACTTCAATGGTCGTTCAAGGTCAGCAAAAGAGGTGTTGCTTCGCCGAGCCATCAGCAACCAATGCGATGATATGATTCGTGGATAAATAGAGTTACACCCTGAACCCACCCCTTAGCTTCCTCTCCCCGTGGGGCTATCACTCAACCCCCCCATGAACCCTTTCCCCAGAAACGACACTTTTACCCGTACCTATCGCGGGGCATGGCGGGGGGAGGAGGCATTCACGATGTTTCTCCTTTGATACGATTGAGCTTGTCTCCAGCGCTGCGTTACCAAAGAAGTGTGATGGACGGTCATGGACCCGCCAGAGTGGGTAGGAATCCCGCGATACCACCCACGAAATGGGTAAGTGACGGACTGCCCCTCCTCATGGGCAAAAGATTCCCGAACGGCATGCCCTCCGGCTGAATTGTTATAAGCAGGCAGTGGGGGAACAGTCCGATGTGCTCGGTTCCGTTTGGCCGTTGTCGTGTGTTGATCTTCCCCGTGTTCCGTCAGTATTTATATCTCGAGGACCCTCCGTCGTGTATTCCTCCTGGCTGTGTGCTTGTTCCCTTCATACGTCTCGTCGTCACTTGTCGTTCTTGCTTCATATACATACAACCTCCAACATGTCTGTCCCCGAAAAGTTCACCGGCTTTCAGGTCAACGGCCCCGAGACCTGGACCGAGTTCCACAAGAACGAGTTCCAACCCAAGCCCTTCGGTGACCACGACGTCGATGTCAAGATCGAGTGCTGTGGTGTCTGCGGTAGCGATGTCCACACCATCAGCGGCGGTTGGGGCGAGCAGAAGTTCCCTCTTGCTGTTGGACACGGTATGGCCTCACCCAACTGCCCTACATACCTTCCTGCCTCTCTCCTTTAGCTAGCTAGCCAGTGAACCCATTGTCTGACTGACTGACTGGCTGACTGGCTGACTGGCTGACTGGCTGACTGGCTGACTGGCTGACTGGCTGACTGGCTGACTGGCTGACTGGCTGACTGGCTGACTGAAAACCCCATAGAAATCGTCGGAACCGCCCTCCGCGTCGGTCCCAAGGTGACTCTCATCAAGCCCGGCCAGCGCGTCGGCGTCGGCGCCCAGTCCTACTCCTGCCTCGACTGCCGCCAGTGCAAGAACGACAACGAGACCTACTGCCGCAAGCAACTAGACACGTACGGCGCCGTGTGGCCTGATACCGGCATCGTCCTCCAGGGCGGTTACTCCTCCCATGTTCGCACTCATGAGCATTGGTTCGTCCTTTTCTTTTCCCCTCCTTTTCCCCCTTTCCATCCGTCCCAATTTCCACTTCTCTCCCTCTTTTCCCCAACCTTCTCCCCCAGCCAAGCTAACCCCTCCTACACACAGGGTCTTCCCAATCCCCGAGTCCCTCCCCTCCACCGTCGCAGCCCCCATGCTCTGCGCCGGCCTAACCGCCTACTCCCCGCTCGTCCGCAACGGCTGCGGCCCCGGCAAGAAAGTCGGCATCGTCGGCCTCGGCGGCATCGGTCATCTCGGCCTGCTCTTCGCCAAAGCCCTAGGCGCAACAACCTACGTAATCTCCCGCACCCACAGCAAAGAAGCCGACGCTTTGGCAATGGGCGCCGACGGCTTCCTCGCCACCTCCGACCCCAACTGGAACGAAGAGCACATCATGACTTTTGACCTGATCATCAACACCGCGAACTCCTTTGAGGGGTTCGATGTGGATGCGTATTTGTCGCTGTTGGATGTACATGGGAAGTGGGTTAGTGTGGGATTACCGGAGGATGAGGAGGGGATTAGGGTTAGGAATCAGACGTTTTTGAAGAATGGGTGTTTTTTTGGGAGTAGTCATTTGGGGAGTCGCAAAGAGACGTTGGAGATGTTGGAGTTGGCGGCTGAGAAGGGGGTCAGGACGTGGGTGGAGGAGGTGAAGATTAATGAGGAGAATTTGGGGGAGGTGATGGAGAAGATGAAGGGCGCTGGGGGGAGGTATCGGTTTTGTTTGACGGGTTATGAGGAGGCTTTTGGGGCGTAGGTTGGTTGGGGGGGATAGATGAGGGTGAAGTTGAGGTGGGGAAAGGGATTAAGGTTACTTGTAAGAGAGTATAGAGTTATAACATTGTGAACAAAGTACTTGAGATCACTTCCTGGGCTGGAGTGTTACGTAGGTGGATGTTTTTGTCGTGACTTTGTTGAACTTTCTTGGACGTCGCTTGATGTGGTATGGAGACACTTGATCCCTAAAAACGCTTCATGAATTTCTTTCCCCAGTTCATACCATCTGGGTAGATCGCGTATCGAGGCATTAAAAATGGGAGGCTCGCTCTTTATTCATGAGGTCAAAAATAGTCTATTGTCGCGATAAGGTACCAGGCTTTGAAGCCCAAAGTGTCGCCTCATGAACCCTTCCATAGCACCAGTCGGGTATTGATACCTGTTTAAGAACTATTGTCTTAATCATACTCCATCTATTATGTGTCTCGCTGAGGGCGTGTCTTGTCTAGAAACCGAAAACGCCAGAACTCCTCTCTATGCAATTGTTGACGTCACCCAAGTCTATGAAAACCCCATGCAAGCAGTTGTTTACCATCCCCGGGAGAGGCAGCAACCAGAAAAGCAGGCAAACAAAGCTTCCCCGGCAACGACAGGTTGACACAGATGTTTTGGTGGTGTCCACCTTCACCATTGTCCTAAAACCTGAAGGTGTTGCCACCTAACTCCACGGTTCCACCTCAACCCCTGAACCAGGAGACGACCTTCGCAGTTCGCAGAGCGATGAAGCCCTAGAAAAAAAATTAGCGAGAGATTCCCTATAGAGAGTGAATGAAAGATGAAGGAGTTGATGCTCACCAAGTAACTATTAACAAGGGGGTATATAAGGTATGTGTGTGTAGTGTAGTAGTAAAAAGACACCATCTACTATCTAGCAGTTACTGTAAAACGATGAAGCAAATAACGCCACGTTCCCAAAGCTGATTTGAAATGCAACCACCCCCAAAAAATATCTTTTCCGTAAACCAGTCATTCATGCCCTTTTTGAAAGCTTTTCCTTTTTCCGAATTTTGCACTGCGCTGCTGCTGCTGTGTCCAATGCTCTTTTTCATGTCATCAGAGGGGACGGTCTTGAGCGGTAACCAAAGTTGTTGATGTTATCGAACCGAAGGCCCGCCCATTGCTGCTGACCCTGGGTGTTGTGACTGGCCTCGGAAACGGCGGCTGTCACGTTAGTCCTCCTCTTGAATTGGATCTGTGCCCTTTGCTGCGGGCGACTCCTATGCATCGTCGTCGTGCGACCCTCGCCTTCTTCCATTGAAAGTTTAGAAGTGGGCGCCGTTGGTACTCCCGTTGGCAAAGCCGGCATCCTTGAGGATCTGCTTGGTGACCTCTTCGAGGCAGCCGATGGCGGCGGCAACGAAGCCGAGGAAGGGGCGAGAGGGGTCGAGGACACGGCTGGTGTACTCGGGGTGGTACTGAACACCGACGAAGTAAGGGTGGTCCTTGATCTCGACAACTTCCATGCGCTCGCCGGTGTCGTCCTTGCCGATGAAGATGAGGCCAGACTGCTCGAGCTTCTCAATGTAGTCGGGGTTGACCTCGTAACGGTGACGGTGACGCTCCTCGATGGTGGTGGCCTCGCCGTAGAGAGCGCGGAGCTTGCTGAACTCAGAGCCGGGCTGGAAGTGAGTGGAACGGGTTCCGAGACGCATGGTACCGCCAAGCTTCTCCTTGGAACCCTCGGGCATGAAAATGATGACGCGGTGCTCGGCGTTGGCGTCGAACTCCTCAGAAGTGGCATCCTTGAGGTCGCAGAGGTTGCGGGCAGCCTCGATGACGGCAACCTGCATACCAAGGCAGACACCGAGGAAGGGGGTCTTCTGCTCACGGGCCCACTGGGCGGCGCGGATCATACCCTCAGTACCACGGTGGCCGAAGCCGCCAGGGACGAGAATGCCCTTGGCGACGCAAACGTCGTGCCAAGCCTTGTGGTACTTGGTGGGATCCTCCTTCTGAGTCTTCTCCTCAAGGTGCTCAGAGTCGACCCAGATGAGGTTGAGCTTGCGGCCGCAGCGCATGGCAGAGTGCTCAAGAGCCTTGATGACGGAAAGGTAAGCATCGTGAAGCTCGACGTACTTGCCGACCAAGACGATGTCGACGGTCTCGGCGTAACCGAGGGGGACAATCTTCTGCCACTTGGTCCAGACCTCCTGGCCCTGGCTGACACGGGTGGGGGAGAGCTTGACGTCGTCGAGCTTCAGGGTCTCCTTAAGTTCCCTGAGCAGGCCTTGCTCCTCAAGGAGAAGAGGAACCTGGTAGATGGTGGGCATATCGCGGACGGCAAGGACCTGGTTGACCTCGACCTGGCAGCTGGAAGCGACCTTGTTGATGGTGCCCTGCTCAAGGGGCTTCTCACAACGGCACGCAATCTGTACAATGAGTTAGCAAGGGAGATCACTTGATGCTTAGCAATGATACTGACCAAGTCGGGAATGAGACCAGCACTCCTGACGCTCTTGACAGCGTGTTGGGTAGGCTTCGTCTTCTGCTCGCCGTTGACGACGGGGACATAAGAGACGTGGATGTTGATGAAGTTGTTCTTGCCAGCTCTGTGACGGAGCTGGGTGAGGGCCTCAACGAAAGGCATGCTCTCAATATCACCGACAGTACCACCCTATGAACGTTAGCAGACGCCATGACTGATGATGACAGTGGATCAAACATACCAACTCGATGATGCAGACATCGGGCTCCTCGCCAGACTTGTCGACAGCTACCTTGGAGACACGGTTGATGGTGTCGATGATCGCGTCGATAACGTGGGGTACAACCTGGACAGTGCGGCCGAGGTACTTGCCCTTGCGCTCGTTCTCGATAACCTGCTGGTAGACCTTGCCGGTGGTGATGTTGTTGTCGCGGGCAAGGTCGACACCGAGGTAACGCTCGTAGTTGCCGAGATCCAGATCGGTCTCGCCACCATCATGAAGGACGAAGCACTCGCCGTGCTCCTTGGGGTTCATGGTACCGGCATCAACGTTGATGTAGGGGTCAATCTTGATGGCAGTGACCTTGAGGCCAAGGGTCTTGAGAAGGAGACCGCATGATGAGGCTGTGATATGTGTGTGTTAGTAAACTAGGCCTGTGACTGAGGTGTATTATACGGGCTTGTTCATCGTGTGCATCATATGAAAGAGATGTTGAGATGGTGTCACAGACACAGGCCAGTTTTCATGATTTTTACTTGGCATGCATCCATGTTGAGTGACTCCATACGTATGAGTGAGATTGAGGATTGTTGTGGTGGTGGTTCATCATCAGTATGTTGAGAAGAGAAAGACTGCCTACCAATAATTCCCTTGCCAACTCCACTCACAACACCTGGAGAACGCAGACAAGTTAGAGATCAGTTCATATGAGTTTATTATTTGTTTATTGTCTATGTTTACATACCTCCTGACACCAGAACGAACTTCATCTTGGGCGATGAGGGGAATGCGTTAATGACGACAAAAGGAGGGACTTGGGTGGATTGACGGGCCACTCGATGGGATCGATACTGGAATAAGGAAATGGAGAGAGTAAAGAGTATGGACAGGCAACGGATGGAAAAAGGGATGTCGTCAAGTCACTCAAAGTTTGGTGTCGCTGTCGCCCGCGTGTTGCAGCGGGAAGAAAAAAAAATTGGGAATGGAGAATGGAGGGGCTCCAGCGGCGACCGATAAGGTTCCCTGGCGTCGCGCACAGACCACTGTTGCGGGCAGCGACCTGCACGCCGAGACTTTCACGGTCGCAAACCCGATGGATGGGTGGGCGACGCTGATGCCCTTCACTGCCTGAACAATCCCCGTGCACTCACTCCATCGATCAACCTGGCTGGCGCGCTTCATGCGAACCCTTTCGATCGAACAGGCCTGGAACATTACAGGCACCCATCAGGCAGCGGTCCAGGCAGCGGCCACCCGGTCTCAGGTCCAGTCCCGAAAAAGCCGGGCCTGCCCGGACACACAGACGGATTTTGAATTGTCCGAGCGACGATCCAGGCACCGGCGTTGTGGGGTCACAGCGGTGCACAGCGGTCCACATTCCGTCCCCGACCCGACCGGTTGTCGCCGGGCCCTCCGTTACATTCGGCGAACAGTCATCGACCATCGTGAACGTCGCATTACAACCGTGCACTGCCGACAGTCGGGTCATGGTATGCTAAGCTCAACAATTCAGAACAAAGACTTCAATTCAATTCCCTCACGCCTTCTCTGGCGTGTTCATCCAAACAATTTGGTATCTCCTCCCAATGATTGACGCCTGCAGTGCAACAAATGCAAATCCATCATCAAAACAATCGCTCGCGACTGATGCATCCAGCACACCAACCGCCATGATGAAAAATCACAACTTCCACTCCAACTCCTTTCTATCGCCGCCTCCCCCCTCTTCTTCCTTAACACCCTCCCAAACCCATTCCAAAACCCTCTCCCACACCCAATTCCCATCATGTTCTCTCTCCATCAACTCCTTCACCTCTTCCACCACTTTCTGGTCATTCAAATCCCACCCCCACCACCTCGCCGCGTCTCTAATCTTTAGCTTTGCCGCCTTTGCGTCTTTCTCCGGATGTCCCTGAAACGTCAAGACGCTGTTATCGTGTGAGAGGAGGCATTCATTGTTGGCAAGTAATTGGTGAAAATTCGGAAAAGGTGTAGAGACAAGCTGTCGACGATGGTGTTGATGAAGTCTTAGCGAGCTCTTTTCCTTCTCTCCTTTTCCTCCTGCTGTTGATGGTGGTCCTCGGTCATTGAAAAATCGTAACCCAGCGGGGGTGAGTTTTGAGTCTGTTACCCCTAGCTGTATTCCATGGCACGTCAGTCTTCTGTTTCCTCCTAACTTCACGGGGAAAAAGGAAAAGTGAAGGAAAACAAACCTCAGGCAACCCCATCTCCCCCACCTCCCCCCCTCCCACCACCATCCCCAACGTCTGATGTCCCCAACACACCCCCACCATCTTCTTCCTCGGCCACTCCCTCCTCGTCTGCCGTATAAACTCATGCACCCTCAATATCCACGCATGTCTCTTCCTTGGATCCGCATTCCCCCCTCCAATAACAATCAGGTCAAATTCCGCCGGATCAGGGAGGAACTCTTTCATCCTAGTAGCCCTAGCTCCCGCCCCAGGGCCATCAGACTCCGAGTCGGAACCCTGAAGTTCATTTGAACAATCCGATGATAACGAAGCATCTGATTCTGACCCGTTGCACCCATCCCGGTCGTTATGAGGACCCTGGGAACAGCAGTAAAAGTTGTCGGCGGGGTAGAAGAAAGAGAGAAGAGGTTGGAAGCGGCAGGTGGGGGATTGGCTTAAGGAGGTGAAGCAGCGTGTGTAGGAGTCGCGGATGGAAGAGATGTGTGGGGAGCGGTAGGAGTTGAGGAGGATGGCGATTCGGAGGGGGATTTTGGTTGGTTTGTTTTCGTTTTGGGTGGTGGTTTCGTCGGTGTCGGTGTTGTTGTTGTTGTTGTTGCCGTCGTGATTGTGGTTTTGGTGAGGGTTGACGGCCTCGTGGTGAAGAGGACTCCGCGGGTAGTCGGTTGAGGCGGTCATGTTGAATGGCCGCTTAGAAGGGGTGCAGTGTGCAATCCCTTTTGTTTCGATAGTTGTGGGCAAGGTAAGTGTAAGTCGATGCTGGTTCGGATCGGATCGTGAAGTCCGAGAGGGTTGGAAAGTGTAAAGTTTAAAGTGGGGGAGGAAACGAAAGCTTCGTTATGTTCTTTTGTCTTGTCTTTTGGGGTCGTAGTCGTAAACAAATGATCGATCAGGGGGGAGGCTTACAATCGGTTATGTTAACCGAGTTGCAAGTCAGCTGATAACTTTCGCAATGGTCCTTTAATGTATTCGAATCCCTTTTCAGGCAGGCGATCGTTCGATACAAAACAAAAACCGACGAGGGGTTTGGAGAGGACCCTGGCAATGTACCAGGAGCTGGGAAGAGAGACCTTGGGGAGCTTGGCAAGGCACGGCAGTCAATTCCTCGATGATGATCGATCACAACTTCACCCAAGCACTCCAAGCAATGGCAGAATGGCAGAATGCCGAATGGGTGATCAGAAGCAATTGCGAGTTACGATTACACTACAAGAAGGGTTTAAGGCGGACGGCCAAGACCTGATTCTCATCCACTGGATGACGTTCTTGGGGCTTTTAGGGGACTTCTGGGGAATGTGAGAAGTGATGACATCATGGCAGCTGAAAGTCGCGAAACTATCTCTAGTAAATGGGCTCATTGGTTTCAGCTGCCTTTTTTTATTCCCATCTGTCACTTCGCCAATTGAGTGAAAGAAAGCCTTCGTCCAAAGGAAGGATCACTCGCATAGCATTCCCCGTCCCGAAATCATGAAGTTTAGTAAGAGGCTGCCATGGAGGGTGTGCCGGTGTCAGATTCCCATCCCGCGCCGCGCCGTATCTGTGCAGTCGCAACCTCAATGAGCTGAAAGGATCACCGGATCACAGGCAGTCCAGGACGGGAAAAGGAGGGATGACATCCCAGGTTCGTTCAGGAGAAAACACGGGATGACAGGCGCAGCAATCAGATGCCATGCGATGCCCGCTGTCAAGCCCACTGTCAGCTCAGTGGGTCGTCCCGCTGCACCGCACCGTATCTGCGCATTTTGCGGGGCGTCCCGCAATTGTTCGGCAGATCGGGTCCATCTCATCCCTTTGGACATGGACATGGGTCCGTTGTTTTTGGCTAGAGGGATTGTTGGGATGATGGCATCGGATGATTGCTGACGACTGACGGTCTGATAGCTTAATGATGAGAGAGATGAAGGTTTAGATGTTGGTGAAGGGAAGGTTTGAAAAAGACTCTTCAGAATCCATTGCATGGATTCTGAGGAATCAGTGACAAGATAGTCAAAACAATCACAGCCATCACACACCAACAGGAGGAATCAACTTTGCATGAGGCCAAAGCCCGTTCATTATTATGTCCATTGTAGGTATTACATAATATCATACAAGAAATTGTAAAGTCATCATAAAAACATACACATTATATGCATTGCCATTCATTTCATATCCAATCCAACATCTTTCCTCCCCTCCTCCGGGGTATCATACTCCGCTTCAAATTAAGCAGTAAAAGCCCTCTTGCTTTTAGCAGCATACTTAATAGTGAACGACTCGGTAGTCTGAGTCTCCCAATCCTGAGGCTTCTTGCTGTTACCATAGATCTTGAGCGCCTTAAGCGTGATCTTGTAAGTGTCAGCAGGGGCGTAGGAGCCATCGGACAGAGCACCGTCCCAGTTCCACTCGAAAGTGCCGCGGGGGTTCCAGTAGGCCGGGAAGGTGAGGACCTGGCCGATGGTCTTGCCCTTGGCGTTGACGACGTCGGCGCGGACCTCGGCGGAGCCCATGGCGAGGGTAAGCACAACGGTCGGGTAGACGGTGTTGGCGTACTGGGTCTCGTTGGCCTTGCCGGCGGGAGGGAGGGTGAAGGTGGTGCCGGCGGCGACGGGAGCGAAGGTGGCGTCGCTGGATTGGCTGAGGTAGCTGTACTGCTTGTCGAGGACGGTGACGGAGCGCATGCTACCGACGACGCCCTGGTAGGGGAGGGAGTAGCCGGTGGAGTCGGTGCCGTTAAGAGTGATGTAGCCGGAGTAGACGGGCAGGCGCTTGGCATCGAGACCCTTGGGGGGGATGGCGAGGACGGTGACGGTCTTCTTCTGGCCGGGGTTAAGAGTGAGCTTGGCGGGGGTGAGGACGAGGGTGGCCTTGGCGTCGGTCAGCTCGTTGGGGAAGGCGGCGGGGTCGATCGAGGTGGCGTCGGCGAAGGTGTAGGCGGTAGCAGCGCTGGTGTGGCCGAGCTGGTAGGTGACGGCCTTCTTGCCAGTGTTGGTAACCTCGAAGCTCTGGAGGGGCTTGATGTGCTCGGTGTCGTTGAAGGAGATGCTGGAGACGCTGAGAAGGGCGTTGGCGTTGGCAGCGTCCCAGGCCTGGATCAGACCAGCACCCTGCTGGGCAACGGGGGCAAGCATGGAGTAGGTCTTGGCACCATCGTTGAAGAGGTTAGGGTGCGCAGTGGCAGCGAAGAGGTTCTCAAGGACCTTGGGGTCCTTGGTGCCACGCTTCTGCATGACGAGGGCCCAGGTGGCAGCAGCAAGAGGGCAGGCCATGGAAGTACCGGAAAGGACAGCATAGGAGCCGAGAGCACGGGGGTAGGTGGCAAGGATCATACCACCGGGAGCAGAGATCTGGGGCTTGACATCAACCTCATAGGTAGGGCCCCACGAGGTGTAGGTGCTGAGGAAGCCAGGGGTAGCGGTGTTGGGGAAGTTGTTGAGGTTCTTAGGGGCGGTTTCAGGGTCAGCCATGTTGACAATGACCTCGGAGCCAGCCTGAAGGGCCTTGATCCAAGCGGCACCGGTCTCGGAAGTGACCATAGCAGCAGCCTGGACACCGGCAACGGCGCTGACATCGACCTTGGTAGATCCAGCGGCGTTGTTGTAGTAGATGATATACTTGGCTCCCTTAGCGGCAGCGTTCTGAGCCTTCTGGACGAAGGTGCAGGTACCACGGCGGATGAGAACGATGTACTTGGAGAGGTCAGGGGTATCCTCAGGGAAAGCCTCGCAGCCGTTGGCAGCATCGGCAGTGTTGAAGTTGACAGACCAGACAGGAAGGCTGACATTGGCCCAGGCGCTGGGGGTACCGGCGGTGAAGCCGAAGGTCGAAAGCGAGCTGCCGGCGACAGAGTAAGTGGCCTCGCTCAGAAGAGCAGGGGCAATGATGTTATCGACAGAGGCGACAGCGGTAACCTTCTTGCCGTTGGCGGCAGTAGAAGCGTAAAAGATACCCATATCACCATCGTTACCAGCAGAGACAAGGCAGGGAACACCCTTCTCGACGATCCTGCTGACGACTGCAGCCCAAGAGTCCTCGGGCCAACCGGAGGCACCACCGATGGAAGCAGTGATAATGTCACTGCCATCATCGTAGGCCTTGAGGTAAGCCTCAATGAGGATATCGTTACCGACATCACCAGCGCAACCGAACACACGGTAAGCACCGAGGGTCACATCGGAAGCAGCACCAATGATGCCATAGGGGTTGTTGGTCTGGGCAGCAATGATACCAGCGACGTGCGAGCCTAATTGATTTCAACATCAGCAATCCCGAACTCTCAACAGGAGAACAGCACTGAGGATTTGTGCTACTCCAGGCGCAATGTGACTCCATAGCTCACCATGACCTTGGCAATTGTCGATGGGATCGGAATCGGGGACGGGAGTGTTGGCGCCGTTGAAGTCATCACCGACCAAGTCAGTACCGTAGGAGACCAAGCAGCCGGGGCCGAAGCAGCCGCCAAGGGCAGGGTGAAGGTAGTCGATACCAGTGTCGATGACAGCGACCTTGATGCCCTTGCCAGTAATACCGGAATCCCTGAACTTGTTGACCTGGGTCATGAGATGAGGGGTGAAGGTGTCCTTGCCAGTGTCACGCTTGGCGACAACCTCCTGGACGGCGCTGCCAGTGTAGTGAACGGTGTGCTCGGGGACGGAGTAGCGTCTGACAGGGTACATGGCCTTGACGCCAGACATGGCAGCAACCTTGCTGGCGAGGTCCTCGGCCTTGTCGAGGTCCTTGAACTGGAAGGAAGCACCATTGAAGAGCTCATGGCGAATATCCTTGCGGATGGTGGCATCGCCCTTGATGGAGTTGAGGATAGAGGTGGGATCCTGTTAAGCACATGTGGTTAGCATAAGGCATCCCTCTCCCTTGAGAGTATCTCCAAACTTACATGGCTATCCTCGTACTCGACGATATAGGCACCAGGGACGACCTTGGGGGCCTTGTGGTGGGCGGCTTGGGCGAAAGACGCAGCCGCAAGGAGCGTCGTGGCCAAACCAAGACGAACCATGATGAATGATGGCTTTCCTTTCTCACTTGTGGCAGAGAAAGAAAGTCAAGGATTGAGAGGGGAGACCACCGTCTGAGAACGAAGCAGCTGCGAAGTAGACTGACGGCTGCGGGATCGTCTCGGCGCTACACTCGTAGGTCTTGAGCAGGCGGATGACGAGGCGGTGGCCATGGTATATATGCACTTTGTCCATCACATAGTGGATGGCATGGTATCCTCCGTCCAAATTGACGATGTTCAGGACCCGGAGATCAGAGCCCAACTTAGACGGGGAGGAAGAGAGGCGACCGGGGTGGTATGCGGGGGGCGCTACGGGAAGCGATGCCAGGTCAGGAAGGACGACAGAAGGTCGACCAGGGCATGGCGAGCGAATGGCGGCCGAATTTGCCCAGGCATTCGACCATGGCCTTATCTGGGCAGAATTGATTAAGCTTATTGGACCATCTGCACCGGCCCGGGCGAGACGGGTGTAAAGTTGAGAAAGGGGTGGGTTCACCCGCTATGAAGGCGTGCTTCTGGCACCTTTCTCGACGAGGCAGGTCGGTCTCTCCACGATGGTCGATACAACTCCAAAGTGGCCGACTGCGGTGGGCAAGAAGACATCCGTAATTTTAATTTACCGGAGGGCGACTTTTGTTCGTTCTGCTCGTCTTCTTGCACGGGACGGCGGCGTGAAATGCTACTGCAGAGCAACGGTACCACTGAGGCATGTCTTGGCTCTTTGGCTTGAATATGGGAATAGCACAATGAGTGAGCACATTGCACTAAGCAATGGGACGCTGCTGTGCTCGCATGGGGAAGGATGATCTCGTTTGCGAAGATCCCTCTGCAATGCAGGTTGCCTTGTGTCTTTTGACATGTCCGAGTCCGACCATGTTCCCGTCAATTACTGTGATCCGATGTCTGGGCGTTGTATATTAAACTTTGGTAAGGACATGCGGACAGGGGCATGGCAACAACACCAAAGAGAAGCTGAGAAGTCCCATGTCAACAACAACAAACACCCAAGATCTTGGACACGGACTTGGCAATGCGAAGCTTTCTTACCTTCCTCTTTTCTAACGTCTTGAGTAATTGCTTGACCCTGCCGAGGCTTTTTGCCTTGTGACTTTTGTAGTTTTCGGTGACTTTTTGTTGTCATCAATCGGCTGGATCTTGCTAGTGGATAACTCGTGAAGCAGTGGTTCCAGTTACTGCCTCAAGACTCCGACGCCAGCAGACGAGACATGGCGAATTTCTTTTTCCTGCTCTTCTAGACGAGATGTGTGTTGTTTGGATGGGTTCCTCTTGCAGAGTAGGAATCGGAGGCGAATCGGGGAATTTGTATAAAGCAAAAGCAGAGCCTCGGCCAGAAGCACAGCCACCACGTCCTTGGGTGGTACTTGGAAGGGGTGAAGGGTGCAATGGTAGGCTCGAATAGGCAGTTGAGATGCCATCAAGTGCTGCTATTGAAATTTGAGCGTTCCTGCGTCGCCCCGCTGCCACAGCGTCCCACTGACTAGGCTCACTAGAGCAGCAATGAAACCCTATTTCTGCAGTGGACGGGTTGCTTGAGAACGATGAGAAGGCCTTCAGCGGACGAGACCGATGCCAATGACACCCACCCAAGAAACTACCCAGGACCACGGCCGGACGAGCAGGTCAAAGGCGTCAATAAAAGGCCAGAGGACCTGCTAAAACCGGACAGCGAAGGCGAATGCGTTATCCTGGACATTTGATTTCGTGGGGTCATTGTTCTGGAGAAGGCAGCTGGCCGGCAGGTTGGAAATTAGACGATACCATCAAGAAGCGAGACGTTCGGATGCTTCACGCTGTGTCATGTGGCATCGCCAGACATGTTCAGATGTTGTCTCGTAAAATAAAGAGGCCATACTGAGCAAACTCAGCAAAGTCCCGGAAACGGGCTTGGGTTCGATATCAAAGCTGCTACACAGAATGCCCGAACGGCATGAATGCAGCCGCCACAAACTCAGGAGCCGAGAGAAGCGTATGCAGTGACGTTCAAGATGGCCGTTGAGTGGTGGCCCAACAAGGTGAAACAACGTGCCCTGGCTTAAACGTGGAAAAGCATATGCGTGAAGAAACCGGGGAGCCGATAATACGGTGCGTGTGCTTCAACGGTATGTGGGATATAGAGAAATGAGACATCGTGGAAATCCCCATATGATCTGTCTGCTGACCGAAGCGGTGAGCTCAACACGACCATTGACCTTAAACCAACAGAGGATCATCGCTGGAGAAGTGAAAAGAAGCCAAGATGATGATCAACATTCAGCTGTGTGCTGAGGATGTACTTGGCGGAAGGAGTGGATGGCGGTAGCTTCGGCTCAGGTTGATGGACGGTGTGTGAAGCAACGGGATGAGTGATCATTGGAAACGAACAAGCCCATCGAGTTTGGCTCATCTTGTGTTCCTACAGATAGCGAGTTGCCGGCGGCAGTTAGAGCTTGCCGACCCGGCTGGTTTAGTGGGGTATCTATCGGCTTTTGGAGAAGTCTCAGCCAATCAAAGCTTCTAAAAGATTGATGACCGAGCCGGGAGCAAGAAGCTCTCCGCACGTTGCCGTCGCTGGATGAACTTCACGATCGAGACGAACACCACCGCAGTGACTTCAGTTGACACTCCCGTCATCCCATCCCAGCATCGCATCGTCGTCCGAACGAACCATCCATATCCAACCGTCAAACATAACATTCGTAACTCTATATAAGGTACGTCTTCCACTCAACCGCGTCGAGTCACCTACGAAGACCACAACTAACCATTGCCGTCATAGACTCAAGCCGCCAACTACTGCTCCCTGTCTAATCGCCTCCCACATTTCTTCAACACCCGCTTCACCATGATTTGCAGAGCTTGCCTTCGTGCTAGCAGAGCTGGTCTCCGCTCCGAGGCTTCCCAAAGACTCGCCTCTCTCCAGCAGCCAAGCAGGGCTCTCTCTTCGCTGGTTTCTACACGCTCCGCTGCTCCTTCCGCCTACTCTACCTCTGCTCTTCTTCAACAGCGCGCCCTTCAGACTCCCGCTAGTTTTGCCTCGAGGACATACTCTACCGCGGCTTCGGAACTGCCTGCCAGCGCTGTCCCTGAAAAACCAGAAGACCTGGACGAGGGAGAGGCCCAGGTCTGGGACATCTTGATCCGCGAGTTTGCGCCCACCAACCTCGTCGTGCGAGACATCTCGGGAGGCTGCGGCTCCATGTATGGCGTCGACATCTGCTCCGAGAAGTTTCGCGGCCTCAACATGCTCAAGCAGCAACGTCTGGTCAACGCCGCCCTAGGCGAGCTGGTCAAGCAGTGGCACGGCATCCAGATCAAGACGAGCGTGCCTTGAAGAAAGAAACGAGGGAGGAAAAGAGAAGGATGAATTGTTTTATTACCATGTACACCACTCGATACCCAATGAACAACCGCACCAAAGCTCTTGAATGGCCACACTTTCCCACCACTGGAACCAGCCCTCGTCTGATGCGAAACTCCAAAATGCCATCATGCCCATTCATGATCCTGCACGATCTCTCTTGACAAATTCGACGTTCCCCCATTCTCTATTTTAATGCCCATGGTACCCCAGTCGATTACCGGCCCCGGACCGGGGATCACGGCCCCTGTAAAAGAATGGTTGTCCGGGTCACCCCCGCTCGGTCAGTCTAGACTCCCAACCCCAAACAAAAAGAGAAAAAAAGACTGACATCCTCGACAGAGCAAGGACTGAAAAAATAAATCTTTGACAAGAGTGGGATTCGAACCCACGCCCTTTCGGACTACGGATATGAGATTTAACTCAGATTAAGGGTTAACCTTAACGTAGCGCCTTAGACCGCTCGGCCATCTTGCCTATTGATGAGAAGTCGACCCAATTTTGGTGCTGACATACTCCATGACGGATATCCGACACTTACACTGCGGCGGCGGATATAAACACATGAAGGCCCCCGATGGAGGACAATGCAATGCGTTGTGGCTTCACCGAAAAGCATTCTGTCGACATATGAATAGCTCGAGAGATGATATAGAGAAGCATTAATGGTCGTAGCAGGTGTGTACCGTCCAATGCTGGTTTATTTGTTTGCAGGATACCAGTCTTCCAAAGAACCAGAATCATCAACACGGGGTGCTCCGACTGACCATTCCAAACCGTCCTAAAGGTATCAACATTATCTTAAAATGCCTATATGTATCGGACTCTTGCTCATTGACATAAAAATCAAGATGGGCCTCATATACAGTCCAATACTGGTTTGTTTGTTAGCTCGGGACCTCGGGTCAACCTCCCTAGGCGTTTTTATATCTAATTCATGCGTCTCGTTCCATGATTGAAGCCTCATCTATCTTGATTATGCTTATTCCGATGCTAGATATGTCATATTAAATCTTGCTAATACATTTCCGATCCGTACCCAAGCATTTTCAATCAGTGGTGCTTAATCATTTTAATACGTCCTTATAAGGTTTGGCATAGCTCGGGATATATTTCGTCCAAAATACCAGGAGTACCCAGCTAACAGACAAACCAACATGAGAATGTATCTTCCGCCTGCACTGGGAATTTCTGTAGTGTCACTCAGATCTCGATCCCCCTATGCTTCAGTTGCATCTTCGGAACCACCACAAAAAGCCATGTGGTGTCAATCCGCCAAACAATTCCGTACTATTCACTCGCAATAGTCTCGTCCTCCTCGTCAGACTTCAGTCGGAATTTGACCATAGCAAAGTCTACCAAGACCGATTTTCCCATCTCCCTCTCAACCACCACTTTCGGCAGGTCTCCATCATCTTTGGAGCTTTCATCGGTCAATCACGTACAGTCCAATGCCGAATGACCTGTTCGTTGTACCCTTCGGTCTTTCCACTGAGGCTCCAAAGGTGGCACACACATCAAAATGGCTTATAAGTTACTACAGACATATGAACGGTGTTAGGTTTGGCATATTCAAATCAAGCTAAGTCTGTTGCGTCGGATCAAACCCTTGATCTCGACATTTGCAGGCTGATAGAATTTGATATGAGGTCCGGGCTCGGCGGGTTGTCAGGCAACACAAGACTGAGCTGTATCAAGACTTCCATGTTTGACTTCTGGGTGTCAGACTCTGCAAAGCTTCATCTCCAAGTTCAAGTCTCTTACGATGCTGACAGTCACCAGTGAGCCAATTTATCACCCAGTAGAAAGTAGATCACTGCAAAGGCAGAGAAGGAGGAAGCAAAGTATTTTTAAACAACCAAGTTCTTTTGTTCAGCTAGCTATTAAAGACAATATTGACTACCCTCTATGTACAGGAGAGCAAAGGACCCCCCGATGATTTATATGCAAGAACCCCTTCCGATCTATCCCCTTGGCTATGCGACTCCTCTTCACCTCTTCCTCTTCCCCTCAACTCCTCATCCCCTCTTCACCACTCCTTCTCCTTCTCCTACTCCTCAACTTCCACTCCTCTTCCCCTTCTCTCTCTATCCCCTCAACTCCCTCTCCTATCCTCTTCCTCTTCCTCCTCTTTTTATATCCACTGCTTTCTATGTCTTTTCTAACTCCCCGATCCTCCACTCCACTCCTTTTCCTTGTACTCCTACTCCTTCCCCTACTCTTCCACTCATCCTCCTCTTCTCCTTTTCACTCCTCCACTCCTACTCCTCCTCTCCTAGTTATCTGAGCATCGCACTCCTAATTCTGAAACCGGGCAGGTTAAAGAATTTAGAGGACAATCTTGAGGGCAGCGCCAAGGAAGACCTGAAGGCCACCAGCGCACTTGTTGATGGACTGAGCGTGGCCCTGGATCTGGGCAACGAGCTGAGGAGCCTGGATGTTAAGGCCGACAACAGCGCGGAGGGCAAAGTTGACAATGGGGGTAGCAATGGGGAGGACGAGGCCGGCGATGAGGTTAAGCTCGGCAGAGATGACCTTGAGGACGTCGTGGGTGGCGGTGGCGACGAGGTGCTTGAGGCAGCCCTCGACCTGGACGAGGAGGATCTCGATGTCGGCAACGAGGTCGAGGACGATCTGGAGCTCGGCGGCGACGAGGCCGACGGAGGGGCGGATGAGAGTGGTGATCTGGGGGATGACACCGGTGACGACGGTGTGGAGGTGGCCGGACAGGCTGACGAGGGCCTCGAGCAGGAGCTGGGCGTCGATGCCGGTCTCGCAGTCGACCAGCTCGGTGATGCGGGTGATGTCGGCCTTGACAAGGACGTCGATGTTGAGGACGATGGTGGTGACCTCCTTGACGATGACGACGGGGGCCTTGCCGGAGGTGGCGCCGGAGCCGATCTTGCCGGCGTCAACACCGGAGCCGGTGGAAGGGACGGTGGGAACACCGGTGGGGACGGCCACGTTGGAGGTGTAGTACTCGGTCTTGTAGTCGGAGACGGTGGTGGCCCAGGTCTGGTAGAGGGTGGTGGCGGAGGTCAAGGTCTGGATGGGGGAGGCGGGGACCAAGTCATCGCCCTCGATGGGGGAGGCGGCGCCGGAGGGAATGCCGTTAATGCCGGAGGGAGCAGCGGCGCCGGAGGGAAGGCCGTTGATGCCAGAGGGGGCAGCGGCGCCGGAGGGAAGGCCGTTGAGGCCGTTGAAGCCGGCACCGGAGGGGGCAGCGGCTCCGGAGGGAAGGCCGTTGATGCCGGAGGGGGCAGCGGCGTGGCCACCGCAGGCAGAGCCGAGGATGGGAGAGGCAAGGGCGGAGCCAATGGTGGCGGCAGAGAGGGCAGCGCTGAAGAACTTCATATTTGCGGTTGTTGGTGGTTGTTGTTGAAAAGAATGTATCTAAAGAATGTGAGAGTAGTTGGATGTTGGTATTAAAGAATGACTGGTAATTATTAAGTATTAGTTGTATTGGTGAGTGAGTGTTGTGAGTGAGTGATGATGAGAGAAAAGAAACCGGTTGATGGAGGAAGATGACCTCGAGTTATATACAAGTTTGTCGTCGATTCTGACCTCCTCATCGAGCCCCCATGTCGACGATGTTGTCTGTGTGAGTTGTCCGCCATCAACTTTAGCGTCATGGTGATAGGCGGTCTCTCCTTTCTCTCCTTTCTCGGTAATTCTCGCGCTAGATTGGCGAAGTTGAGCAAGCTGTAAGTGGCAGCGACGGTGAGTTTTTTGGGCGAGGGGCGTAAACGGTGAACGCATTCTCCACGGCCACGGCACTTGGGAACAAGGGTTTCGAAGCTTGAACCAGCCAACTGGTGTCGCAGATCTCAATGAGCCTGATGCCAACGCCTGTCAACGACGGAAGGTCTCCGCAAATGATTGACGGTGTAAGGTGCAGGGTCTAGAATCTGGAGACTAAGGTGAGGCTAGGAGAAACTCCATCACAGCTTCACCCAAAGGTGCCATGTAAGTGCACTTATGGCTTGGCAGGGTCTGAGACAGAGCGGTGGACAAAGGTGAAATTGGTCGCTATAATTTTAGAGGTCCTCGATAAGTTGAAGATGTCTTGACGGTATCAAGGAGAGGGAAGAATCCATCGTGATGGTGTTCTGATATTCCAGTTAGTGATGTTCATCCGCGCAATAGACTTTGGCCCAGGGATGATGCAATCGACATCAATCCCAGCACGTTTTTTTTCAACACCAAGAACAGTACCATATTGTGCAGATCAGGTACTACAGCGAAATAGCCAATGCAAGATGAAGCATTGAGATTGGGATGGTGCCGTTCAGGGGTTGTTTTGGTGAAGAAACAACAACGGCATTTCTGATCCAATGTGGTAATCCGTCGACGCGCGTCGTCCACTCAGGGGCTGATCCAACCACACGGCTCCGCGGCTGTCGATCACTTCCCGTTGCGCCACTCTAGCCACAACTCATCGTTGTCACCGCCGTGTACCCTGTTGCCCGACTCTACCGGTTTTTGAAAGCCTCTTTCGCTTGTTGGTGCCGGATGACCAGAATAAATAGTGGCAAGGGACGCCTGCTATGGTCATTCAACAAAGACCGTTGCTTTTTTTTCCTTTTTTTGGCTTTCCCTCATCTCTCCGCAGTGTGCAAGCGACAAGGCGTCTGTGGAGAACTCCAGATGATGGCGAGTTTCCCAAATTGCCCAACTGTTTAGTTTTAGCCAAGGTTGCAGATCGTCTCTTATCTATCCCTCTCATGAAGGCATCGCGGGTGTTAGTATCTCTGTTCGTAAGATGAAAGGGTAAAATGGCTCAACGGCAATGTGAAAACCAAGTTATTGCTGTCTCAGAGAGCAATATCAAACAGACTTGCAGAGCTGAAAATGATGACGGTTTCAAGGCGGTTGATCTTCGCCAAGCCAAGTACAAGTAAAGATCCCTGAAAGTGCAAAACCCCCCAAGTGCAAATACATACAAAATGGCCCATTAAGTGCAAATTTTTCCGCGGCCCGGATACCCAGTTTTGTATGTAAGTGAGGTGCCAGTAAGTGCAAAAACCCCATTAAGTGCAAATCCTTCGAGCTGTCCCCCATAGTACCCGAATTGTTTGCACTTTCAAGGATCTTTACTGTAGACAGGGGGGCGGTGGTAATGTTCCGTGATGGAGAAACACCATCGATTCGGGGAAGATGTGGGAGGATCACGAGGATCCTAACAATCCCACTACCGCACCCTTCAAAAGCCAAGAACAAGCCAAGAACACCAAGCTTCCAAAGATTCTCCGCCAGTTTGAAAACAAAGACACCATGGTCACCAATCAGCTCGACGGCCAAGACTCAGCTCGACGATGGCGATGGCCTGGGAGACAAGTTCATCCTGGCAGTCCTGGGAAAAGGAGGCGTCCGGGGGCGAGATCTTGCATGAACAATCGCGCCAGTGCTGCCGGGTGCAATTCCGGCATTGAGTGTGCTGGCTGAAGTACATTCCAAGTGACTTGCGAGGTGCCGGCGCGAGGCATCGAGGTCACGGTCCAGATCGTGAGATATGGTTTGTGGTGTCCTAGATCGATATGTCTTCATGTTTGCGTGGGCTGTGGTGAATTCGGCCCATGCTTGTGTTGTGACGTAGAGCATGTCTGTCCGACGCCAAATGTCACGATGGCTTCACTCGAGAGTATGAGCCTGCTCGTTAGCAATCAGAATCAAACCCGCCAGGTCTGGCGCAGAGTAATCCGAGTCCTGTGGGCGAAAAGAAGTGATGTACTGGATACGATGGGGCTGAGAAGGCAATGCGATGATGCGAAGCGGTTGTTTGGTGAAAGCTGTCGGAAGTGGGATGAATTCGACAAGCTGCACGGATCTATGCCATACAAACAACGTAAAGCGTTGGTATGCCAACGTCCCTCATAGGCTTATCACGCGCATCGAATCTAATATCAAATCACAAGCGCCAGTGGTTTAGTGGTAAAATCCATCGTTGCCATCGATGGGCCCCGCGTTCGATTCGCGGCTGACGCATAACTTTTTCTTTTTTTTTTGCACCTTTTTTTTTGAAACATCATGACAATGTAGTAAGAGAAGACGTTGTTGACATTCAAACATTGTATGTAGTTTGGTTGGGCAATCAGTTCACTGTTTCACCCGTCGTGTAACCGGAAGTTTGAGAATGTCAATTTGTTTCCCTTTTCTTTCGTTGAACTTTGAGTTTATGAAACAAATTTCACACAGTCTTCACGTCCTGTCCAACTTGCCATACCAATGCCTCCATGACCTTCACTGTCATCCATGTTCTTGCTTGGTTCCCGTGCTCGGTTCTAGCTCAACAACTCAAACTGACCTTAGTGCTTTCAAAACATTGTCTTCAAATTGTTGACATCATGAATGTCTTCCAACGAGTGGTTGTTCAACCCACATCATTACGCTCTTTCTATTCGCCTTCTATATAAATACCGGATCAGTGTCCTCTTCCAGACAAAAGAGTCTTCCACATAAGAACCTTTTGATTTCCCCATTGAACATCCTGTCATAAGGTTCCCGTTGTGAAGGCCTACGTGCAGTTTTGGCTGTAAGCATTATTACATAGACACCTGGAAGCTAACGTCTTCTAACAGATAAAGCTCCATTTAGCTGCTTATCGTGTGCTTAACAGATAGTAACCGCTAAGCAAAACGTACTCTTGAGATCAACTGGGACATTTCATTGGCCAATGCCCGCGGATGTAAATTATAAGGTTGTAAGTGCTTGATAAGATAAGCACCAATAGACACGTCGATAGGAGCACTAACAATCATGCTCGAGCTAAAACAGACTTGACACTATTGCGCTGTTAGTGCAGAGCGAAGCTTTGCAGGTTGGTTTCGTGCAATGATACTAACAGCATAACAGACAATGTAACCTCTTATCGCCAACCCTGCCAACTCGCGCATCTTCCCCAGGTTTTCGGCGTGAGGCCTCCCCCAACCTTGGCATTCCTTGGCAACCCTTCCAAAACTGAAGGAAATGACGATCTGCACATGCCGCCTTATCGATAAACGCACTGACCCCCGACTTCCTCACCTTCTCACCGTCTCATTTCATCTTCCTCTTTGCTTCTTTCCCTCTTTCCTAATCTCGATTGACCATCGCGACCCTTTCCTTTCATATCATATTTGCGCCTACCGTCTTCGTCGGTCATCGCAATGATCATGTGTTTCCCGACGCTCCGTGAGAAACAAGTTCATCTTCGCGACCGCCCTCGACAGTCCTGGCCCTGAGTGAAGCAATTCACCGTTGTATTTCCGCAATTGCTGTTGCGACGTCTCAATTCATTTTGATCTCGATTCCAATCCCAACTGGTCTAGAACAAAGGGAAGCGCAGATGACCGACACAAAGAGTGGTGTGCCGGCAATCGCCAGTGTGGTGCGTTTTTCTTGCCCAGGTCGCGCCATAGGGGACCATATGGTGGTGTGATTGCTACCTCTTGGCGAACTCATGGTCCATCGACCATCGGGCTCAGTCGGGGGCAGCAAATGTCAGCGGTTCACTTCCAGGGACTTTCTAATGGATCTAGCCAACCCGTTATTGCCCGCATCATGAACCATGAATGAATACGACTGCGCCAAGAATGGGGAATGCTGGTCAATCGAACTGATCGAACAAAAAAACTGCTGATGTTATCTGAAAGAATCGTTAGAATCGTTCAGATCTTGTGTTTCTGACAATCTGACTACTACGCTTTCCCCGGATTATTTGCTTCCCTGTGAATGTGGGCTAACCGAACGATGGCCGTAGCCGCCCGTCGGTGGTGACCATGACTTGAATTGACGATGATTACACACGAGAGGGCATATGTATTTGAGGGAGGTTGATCCCCTTCGTTGTTCTGGAATAACTTACCTTTTCTATCATCATCATCATCATTTGTTTACTACAAAGCATCATCGATACAGTGATACACTACTGTGGTTATTTGGGCTAAACACCATCACCACTATTACAGCATAAACCACCAATACCACAATCAACACTACCAGAACTTTGCAATCAGTTGCCAAGACAAACGATACCTACCTCTAGTTGTATGAACACCAAGCATCGAGCACCAAGCACCTAACAAACAAACGGGCATCAATCAAGCAAAAGACCAAAAAATATCAGGTATGCAGTACCCCAACATTCACCCAAACCTCCAGTCAAACCATCATGATCAACCACTAACCCCCATCCCAGCTTCCCATCCCAATTCACACAACACCACACCTACACCACCCCTCACACAAACAACACCATAACATCACCAATGGAAGACGAAGAATACTACCATATGATGATGTCCGACCTCGAGCGTCTCGAGCGCATCCACCATCACACTGCCAACCCAGAAATTCCTCCTCTATCACATCCTCCCCGCCAACAACCCTACCACTGGCATCCTTACTACTTTGATCTGCACCACGAACAAAGTACCCCAACAACAGCAGCTACACAAAGACTGGGGACGACGACGACAATTTCTTCGGCTGCTTCGTCGCCTACTTCAGAACACCGTCCACCTAGTCCGCTTTTGTCGGGTTTGAGGAGTGCGGTTTTGGCGGGGTTGGATGTTTTGCATTTACACCATCCGCATCCTCATGGGAGTGAGAATGGGAGCAGTAGTAAGAACAGGAGGAATTCGTCGGGGAGTCACGGCAGTGAAAATGGGAGTGGGAGTGGGAGTAAGATCAGGAGGAATTCGTCGGGGAGTCAGGGTGGGCATTGACAATGAGTGAGAGGATGAGGATGATTTTACGATTTGATTTTTTTCTTTGTTTTAATCAAAAGGAGTTCGGGGGTGTTTTGGATCTGGTCTTGCAGGATCAGGAAGGAAGGTAAACTGTTTTCGTTTACTGAATACTGGATAGAAGAAGAGTATAATACCCGACCAGCAGGTCAAATTCTAAAAGCTTCAATCTCACAGACACACACGAACAACACTGTTAGTCCTACCAACCCAAATATCTGCCAGCCATGTATCGTGCACTCACCACCTCGTTCTCACACCTCGACGCCCTACATTTCACGGACTCCCCTCACTCCCACTCCACTCGCTCCACTCGCTCCCCTCCCCCGCCTCAACAACAAACCTCTGAACCGCCCAAAACCCCCTCATATACGCAATCCCCAATCCAAGATCCTCCTGCGAGATAACCTGCGAAGCCGTAGACATCTTCCGCACCAAATACTTCCTCTTGAGCTCCCACCTCGTCACATCACCAGACTCAAGCACCTCTCGAGGCGGGTTCTTCGGATGCGGCGAAGCCACCATCAAGACCCAGAGAAAGATACCTGGAATCTCATTCCATCTTTTCGGACCAACAGCAAGGATGTTCTCATATAGAGTCTGCGACTGAGCTTCGGTCTTGACGACCGAGATGGGCTGCATGGTGGAAATGGAGGCGGTGAATATTAGGGCACAGAGTCGGATGGTTTGTGTGACGAGATCGGGTTCAGGAGACGCTGAGGCTAAGAGTCCATAAAGACGTGATGCTATAGCTCTTATGGTGGTGGCAGGGATGGGGTCAACTGGCTCTGAACCTGGAGATGATTCGGAGGCTGGTTCAATGATCATTGCCGTCAGACGGAGAATACGGCTCAGTGTGTGAGCTGCAGTGGATGTCAAGCCGAGAGCATGCATGCTCTGCAGGAATGAGATGCGAAGATCGGGTAGTAGGGGGGAAAGGAAAGGAATCGGTATGTTAGGGACTGGCATATGTGGAGGCTGGGGGTCATTTCGATCGTGTATGAGGAGATCTCGTTCATAGGTAACGGCTACTGCATGATCCAGACTGATAGTAGGGTTGTCATTAGCTTGCTGTGACTTTCGGTAATTGTAGCATGGCAACGAGGGGTGCTGAGGAAGTCGAGCTTACAGCATAAGGACGGCAAGAGACATGGGGTCACTCAAGCCTGGTCGGCCGTCTGCTGGCTGAGCGAGATACTTGAGCCCTCTCAAGTGCGCAACCAGGCTCTCTTCTTTACCCCATAGCCACTGTCCGGTTATCCGCATGTCAGCACACACTGATATACGTTATGGGGTAGTCGAGAAGCTCGTTTGAACACACCTCGATAACAGCCAGGTTCATGATCGACCTCACTACGTCATCCAACTCATATACTCCGCTCCCGATAGCTCGGTTTATCATTCCCAGCACGTTCACTTTGATAGCCAGCGGCTCTGGATAGCTTTCAGCATCATAACCCCGTTCAAAGGCTTGGAAAACTGAAGCCATGAGTATGCCAATCTTGGGAAATAGCTGCGATTGCATCATCCACGGGAGCACCTGTTGACGAAAGAGGGGTGGGGTGTAGTCTCCTTCGATTGAGACAAGGTTGGGAGTCACAAAGTCGAGGACTATGGTGAGTTTGAACATGTCAGCACCATGTCAACCGAGCGTTGAGAGCAAGGAAAGTGGGCTTACAGTAATGCATCAATTCGGTATTCCTCAGACTGTCGTCGATGTGAGAACTTCCCAGACAACTTGTGATAGACGTCAATACACCTCCCAGTCCCAGACCAATCTTCAGTGACACTCCTGCGCGATTCTTTCCCTTCCCGTACTCGGCATTACATCCCCTGCTATGTGTCATCACATCTCCTCGATATTCAGCTACGCCATATTCCGTCGAAGAATCGCTTGTTGGGCTGTCGCCGTGGGTTCCATCATGGCGTTGCTTCTCAGCTTTGTATTTCCTGTCAGAATCAGAAACAACATAAACAGCCCACTGGCTAGGATGATGAAGCTTTTCGGGCTGCCGCTTGACTCGCATCACCAATTCCTGAGCGGACGTGACTTTTATGCCACCCGGTCCAAGAGCAGCAAGACTGGCACATGTGCTCAGTTCCAGGGGAAATATGCACTCGGCTCTTGGCCATCGTCTCGCGCAGTTAGGACATGGCTGTCCTGGTGATGTCGGTGGCTGACACTGTTGCCTATGGGGTTAACACAAAGCTTGCCTCGAGAATAACAGGATGACTGAACTCGCCTTTTGTTTCCTCCTCCGACATTCAGTGCACGACTTTTTGATCCTTTCCCGTCGGTTAACATTGCCATTAATGGATGAGGAGATCATCTTCGCTAATAAACCCGATAGAATGGTTAACCTAGCCGAGCTGCACAAGCCTTACGAAAATGGACAATTGAAATGCAGGATTTCGGAGAACAACACCGAGCGCATCACCAGATCATTATATGCGACGACGGGATTCAAGCCAATGACCGGTCTCTCGGGACAGCCAAAGATACGTACCTTTGCTAACGGATGGCCCCGCTCTCCTAACCAACGAAATGTTTTGGTGCGGTGTGAGCTGATTGATATTCGTTCAGCTGTAGGGCAGCATAAACGTGACGAAGTGGAGGGGCCTATCGAATCTCAGCCCTGGACTATGCGTAATCAGGCTTCCTTCTTGTTCCCGATTGGGCAACAAAGCACGGAGTAAACCGAGGAGATCTCGAGATCAGCGAAAATCGCTCCTTGGGAAATGAGGCTTAGATGGTCTGGGCACCAAGAAGGTAATTGTGAAACCGTACTATTGAGGAGTTAATAAGAACTCGCAGCTTAAATCAACATTGCGCAGTTCACTGTCCTGGTTAAATGTCCAGGACGGGGAAATCATGAGTGCGGCCCGGACCGAATCGAGGGCACCGACCATGGGGTCTCGTTCGGTTGTGACAAAGCTTGTTGTGGGGTGGAGGCTTTGACCTCGGCTGAACTTACCGGAAGTGAAAAGTCTAGGCCAGTCCATGCCTCCCAGGGTAGTCTCCTTGTGGGTACCGTCCATGACCGTTGCGAGTGAAGGGGCCATGTGGTGGTTGGGCAACTGGCTCGATGGTACCTGGGAAAGCAGTGATCGGACATATGGAAAAAAGAGAACATGATGAAGAGAAATTACTTACCGTAAGACATGGCTTGGGATCGATCCTATCATCATGTGAGGAACTTCCAAGGGCCCGGATGTGTTGTAGGTCCGGAGATGCTGTCAGCGCTAGATCACCATGGTATGCGTTATTCCCATCCTTTCGTGACTTGCCGAGACACTGCAACTTTGATAGGGTAGGAAGTAATGTATTGGTGACATAACAGATATGGGCCCTATGAAGATTATCTCGACTCTTTGTGCAGATGGTGCTGCTAATCTACCGAATATTCGAGAACCAGATCCTTGAATGGATCATGAGCCATCAACATAAACATTACTTGTCGCGGTACTAGCTCCTCCGCAGTCTTCTTCCTCATGTGTCATCAGGATGCTCTTGCTGTCCGAAAAGCAGGGGAGGCTGGTTCGTCCTTCTGTGTCCGTAGTTGCTCTGCAGTGGGATCAGAGGGCCAAAGCAACGAGGAAAGCAACAACGATGCCTCTGATAACCCTGTCAAAAGTTGTTAGTTACGTGATTGAACGAAAGAAGCTCAGAAGAAGAAAACAGAGTGCAGTGAATGCCTGGCTAAGCACATACCCACTAACAAGACCATGAGTCTCGGAGACTGCAGCGCTTTTGGCATTTCCAGCAGTGTCCACAGGCTTGCCGTCATGAGCAGTGTTGCTTTCCTGGGCACCCACATCTGTGCCAGTGGGGTCGATCAAGGTGACAGAGGTGGAATTGTCTAGCGGCCATGTCGTGTTGGTGAAGTTTCCGAAAGAAGTCCCGTTCGCGGTGAGAGAGGGAAATGCAGAGGGAGCCGAGCTAGTGAGGCCACTGCTGGTAGCCGCTCCGCTGGTAGATTCGCTGCTGGAAATTGCAGCAGTGCTGCTCTGCTCAGCATCTTGTGAGATCACGATCGTCGCAAGTGCAGAGTTGGGCTCGCTGCCAAAGACAGTGACGGTTGAAAGAGCGACGGTAGTCACAGCAGCCTGGGCATTGGGAGAATTGGCCAAGTCGACCGGGACGGTGACAGTCTTGTACACAGTCGGCTGCTGGGCGATGTTTTGGGCTTGGACGACAGTGCCTGGAGCATCAGCAAGCAGCATGAGGATGCCGGGAACCAGGGACATGATGGTGAGCATCTTGAAGCGTCTTGATGGCGTGTTTGATGAATCAACCGATGTTGTGGTGGGAGGTGTAGATGATGCAAGCTGCAAGGAGCAAGAAACCAAGGAGACCAAGGATCTGGAGAACAAGAACGTCAATGATCTGAGTGTGCCAGGATGTGTGGGATGCGGGAGGAGAGAGACGACGAAATGACTCTGAACTTGAAGTTGACGGGGAAATCTCCGGCAACGGTTGTGAGTGAGGGGAAGATGAAGGACTTGGAAGGCAGGCGGTCATACAAGATGTAACTGATGCCTTCATTCGACCCGCCCTCTGTTGCTTCCCACGTGGGAAGGTTATCATGGAGGAAAGCGCTGCTCCTTCGCAAAGTGGATGTCAGCGTCCACGTTCATTTGTTAAGATCGTGAGCGCCTTCCTCGGCGTTGGATGAAACTTTTGAAGACACCGGTGTTGAGAGGAAGGTGCGTTCCCTCTTTGGCTTGCAAAGGCAGCAAGACCCGCACTGATCAGACCAGACATCGGGTGCAACTGCCGTTCATGAAGAGAACCCTCATGGTTCTTGCTTCGTCTTTGGGTGCTGCAATCGTTGAGATGATAGTTGCGATGGAGGATTCGATCATGGCCCACCGCTCCTGTGATCTTGATCACCGGATTCTTCCGTACAAGAAGGTACGCCAGGTGGGAAGTTTGATTGCTGGCGTGGAAGGTACGAACATCGATGCAAACACTTCTTGCATGGGCGGATGATGCATCGCCCAAAGAAAGAACACCAAACCAAAACCGTATCATTAAGTCCAGCATAGCACTCAGCCCGTCGAAATTACATTGCGCTACGAATAGCCGTCCGTATGTTCGTTCGCTCAACCATCGATGAGGCACTCCATACATCATGCCTCATCGACTTGACTAGCCGTACAGCCCCCCCTCTCTCAAAAACATGACCATAGCCTGTATGTGTGCGTGGGTATCATGATGAAGTCGCAGAGTGTAAAGACATTTGCCACAGACATGCACGCGTATTAATTCCATTCCATGCCCAGAACGCCGAACAGAGGATAGAAACTGAGGTTAAAGACAAGGAAAGGACAAAAGCAAATCCAAAGGACAAAAGCCCGCAAAACACTGATGCGATGATTGTGATGAACGAACCCGCGAGCAAATGCTGAAAGTGGAGATGGCCGCGCAACCAAATAACAAACTCAAGAATACTAGACGACCGACGCACACCTTCTTTTCCTTCCGAGAAGATGGGCTGCCTTGTCCGACCTGTTCTCAAGTCCCATGGGATAGAAAAATCGAGAAAGTCCTGGAGAAACGGGGATCAAAAAGAAGTAAAAAAGAACCCGAAAGGAAAGGCCGCGTTGAAATGTCAAATGGGTGTCAAACCGATGTCGTTTGAACAGACGATCTTCCCTGCTCGGACGCCGTGGGTGCCGTGTCTCTGGTTTGACCATGTTGTGATGCTCCTCCTCCTCCAAATCCCGATGATAAACGAGGGCTTCGATTAGTAGGATACGAGGGGTGAGACGATGATATGGGAGGCTCCATCGGTGCGGGAAGAGACGTGGGAGTTTGCGGTTGCTGTTGTTGATGCTGTTGCTGATGCTGCTGCTGATGCTGCTGCTGATGCTGCTGTTGCTGCTGTTGTTGCTCCCTTCCTGGTGCAGTACCCGGCCAACTGGAACTGTAATCACCTGCCAACCGGGGACCCATTTCTGATGAGGAGGACGTCATATGAAGAGTTCGGGGTATACTCTCGGGATGTGGTAACGAGTGCTGCCCACTCTTGCTTGCCGCCACCGGATCATACGGACTGGTGACTGGCGAGTATCGGTACGATGAGTTGTAACCATGATAGCCAGCGCTGAGGGGACTGAGCGGCTGTGAAGTAGAAACAGCAGTCCTCGGCGACGGAGCAATGGGTGCCGGCGCAATCGGCTGGTTGGGTTGCGGCATGTTTTGGCGGGCTCGACTCTCATCTTTCTTGGGACGACCCCGTTTGCGACCGGTGGGAGCCGCGCTCAACGTTGAGGTCGGAGCAGGGACACCTGGCGAAGGGAGACCGTTAGGCCGTGGCTGGATGCTCACAGGCTGTGCTATTGGGGTGGGAAATGGTTGATGGCCGTATGGTCGCATGGGCGAATATGGCGGTCTATCCTCGGCAGGGCCAACTGCCCGCCTCTTTGCATAATGATCCTCCGAGTCATCGACCGAGTTCCGTTTTTGCGGCGACAGTATCGGTCTCTGAAACGACGGCCTGCTCACCATGGAGTTGTAAGCCTGAATGCATTGATTCACGGTCCTCCCTGCACATTTCAAGTTAGAGGCTGCAGTGCATAATTTGAGCCATAAAAGAATCCTTAACTCACCTCGAGGAATCTGAATAGAGTGCCAGTCTGGTTGATGGATGTTATGCTGCTTGATGAAGTCTATCATGTCGTCCACATTGACGCTAACCTTGATGATTTCCCCTAAGAGGAAGCGCTGTGCGAGAAGAGACATGGGTAAGCGAGAGGCGGGGGCGGGGGAATATAGAGCCAGCTTGGAAAGAAGCATTCATACCTTTTCTTCCTCATCAAACGACGACCCCATGATGGAGGTTAGGTTCCTGGAGTCTGCCGTCGACGGGAGGGAGGGAAAAACGAAGGACAAAAAGAGAATTGGCCGAATGATATCTAGTCATTTGTCGAGGGCCAAATATGACTTGTTATTCGGCGGGCGGGCAACAGGCCGGGGGTGACGCTCGTGATCGGAGAAGACGGGGCAGAGTCGCAGTGGCGAAGCGCACTCATTCATATACGAATAGGGGGGAATTGTTGCTTGCGGCAGTCAAGCTGAGAAGTTGCTTGGAGCTGGTGGTGCTTGATGGTGCTGCTTGATGTTATGCTGCTGCTTCCTGCTTGATAGTGGAGGCAGGCTTGTGGGCAGTGGTGCTTGTTGCAACAACAACCTGCTTGCTCCCACTCAACTGCGCGCGCGCCGCCTGCAGGGCATCCAGGATAAGGATGGACGGACGGGAATGGGGACGACAGGGGTTAGTGTACTAGGTGAGATATGAAACGAAGGTCGACAGCCAGAGTCGAGATACTGTATGTATGAGGTGCGGATTGCAGTCAGTAGTGCCAGAAGGCGTTAATCCGTCATGTCCACGGCCGTGGGGTCACGAAAACCAGGGGGTGGGTGAAGCGAGCGAACGGATCCCTCTTGCGACTCCAAGGTCCAAGACACTCTCGCCAGACCGGGAGATGAGTGGAGGACGGCAGCCTGGAATCGAGCAGGGCAGGCGGCAAAGAGACGCGAGCAGTACAGTGGGAAGCGCGCGTCTTCCCGTTGGTCTGCGGAGTTTCGAGTTACCGGAGAGAAGAGCGACGACGGGCGACTAGGTAGATGTTGTCCAGTTGGATGACAGACGATGTTGCTGTCTCTGTCAATGTTCCACTGTTGCACTGTCGCACGGGGGGTGGTGGGCGCCCTGGTTTCCAATGTTGGTGTTAGTGAGTGCTCCACTGTTGAAATGACCCCGGTCCGGCTGTCCAGGCGCAATGGATGGGATGGGACTTGGGGACTGAGTTAAATCGGCGACAGCGACAAGGACCAGAACATGAGCGACAAGGACAACGACAACAAACAACACCCCGGATTTGTTCACCTGGCTGACCTCGCCGTCCAGCTTTCCACTCCTTGTCCAGTCGGCGTGTTTCGCAGGGGTGGCCTGTCAAGGTCAACGGTTCTGTAACAGATTCAACTTTCTTTTTTCTGAGAGATCGCGTACTGAACACTCGCACCTTTTTTTTTGAGATAATCCCATGCAGCGAGTACCGTCAGATAACCGGATACAAGGTGAGATCTCGACTGGCGCAACTGTCTGGTCCAGGTCTGGGTTCCCACTTGTGTCGTCCAGTTACGCAACGCAGAGCGCAAAGAGGGAGAGTTGCAAGGTAGACAAGGGTGTCTCGTAAGATTGCGGTTGCAGCTGCAAGCGGGCAGATCAAGTGACTGCGCGTGTGGTGAAAGGGTGCTGCCGGCCCACTAGCCACTTCCCTGAGGCCTTGCCTTTTGATCGCGGTGGTATCGATGGATGTAGCCAAGTATGTAGGTAATAATCATGTGTGAGTGAGTGTGTGTGTAGTGTGTATATCAGCGTGTGTCTTGATGGTGGTGTGGATTCGCCCAAGCCAAGCAGTTTGCCGCGAAAAGGAAAGATTGAAATACACACCCGACAAGCAGCAGCAACACTAGCAGCAGCAAGCATGTATTGACGGGAGGTAGCCGAAGGCAGGAAATGGACGACGGGCCGGGGCCGATCCATGTATCTGAAGGCGAAGAATGATAGACGCGTGACTTTTGTGTGTGTTGAGTGCCGTCCAGCCTTGAAGGCTGCTCAGCCGATGAAAGTCAGTATCAGGTATCGAAAGTTGACTGCGACTTCGGAGTACTTTTCCGCCTCAATATGATTCGACCAGAACTTGGAGAAAATGGAGGACATGGAGGACAAATATTGGGCCCGTCATTCCCGCCATGTCGATAACATCCAGGTTGACCACCTGGTCACCTCAAAAGGCCTGGCCGCGACCCAGTTCGCCCAGCAAACTCTCGCTCTGAAAAGAAGGGTACAGTACGGAAGTACTGTCTCGGGCAGAGAGACCTTGGCTGACGGGAACTTCCCCCTCCTCCCGTCGCAACCCAAACCTCCAATGTTGATGAAACAACTTGACAACCGACCAAGCAGATGCAAAAAAAGTCATCCGTGACCGATCACGAACATTTCCAGTATCCACCTCGGTCTTGGAACGTCGCAACGCGTTTCTGCGCGGGCCGAAGGGAACGAGCTACTTCAAGCAGCTAAACAAAAATATCCGGCCGCAGGAAAAAAAAAGGAAAAAGAAACGAAGGAGAAAGAGGAAAGAATGACGGCGACGACGCATAGACTGACGGCTTCCGCGGTTCCGCCGAGAATGTCGATGCTGCTGCGAACTGCGACCGAAAGCCGGGAAGCTGAGACATATGGTCGACGAAATGACTGTATCGTTTTCCCGGTTGGGAAGAGGGTGCCGAAGGTGCTTGCTGTCGCGACCGTGAATCGACTGCCATTCTATCCGGACTGTCGAGTGTCAATGTCAAGCCTCCAACGGTTGCAGTCGCATCGGATACATCCATCATGGCAGCGCTGCAATGGGAATGGGATGATGCGCCTGAATGCCTATGATGGGGAGGGCGACATGGGGGACATGGGGTCCCGCTATGGGTCCCGCCATACATGATGGACGGAGGGGATGCTTGGCCCCACGATGAATGCACCACTCCCACTCAAACCACCACTCCCACTTCGACCTCTCTCCGATCCCATGCTCGCCATGCCTGCTTCAATGGCCGGCGTCGTCGCCCGTGTTGACCAGAAGTCCCCCATTCATCCATCCAGATTCAGCATGGCTCTTTCAAAATGGCAGCACCATCCCCTCCACCCCTCCAAAGACATCCATGGCAAGGTTACCCAGCATTTCCATGACGGAAAGGGAAACTTCATGGTGGCCACCATCACTGCCCACCGTTGACCATCACTATTTTTCCCGCCGTAGACTTTGACCTCGTCAGCTCGACTGTTCTCTCTGATACGCATCTAGCACCCAAAGGGATGCTCGAGATGTCCTTCATAACATGTCGCCTGCAGGCTTGCAGATTGGCCTGTTGATGAATGGACAGCCATATGCATCCGAGAACAGCGTGCAGCTGCACATGTGACCCCCCATTTGCTGGTCTGCCGCCATGATAGGGTGTGGCTGCTCTGGGGAAGTGTGGCCAGCAGACGGATATGGTGGTGGTCGTAGTGGTGGTGGACGGTGGTGGACGGTGGTGAGTGAGATTTGGCGGCGACCTTTTTTTTTTTTGCGAACCCAACCCAACTCGTGCGAACGTGTCCAACCAACCCCCGACCCTTTTTCTTCCGGCTGTCGCTGTCCGAGATTTTCAGCGACACCTCTCTTCACACTCCCTCATCGTGCTGCCCCTCGGTCGGTGAGCCACGATCGCGGCGGCGAAAATGACGGTCCTGTCGCAGTCGAAGAAACGCTGAGCCTCTTTTCCCTCTCGGTCGCTCGGCCTTCCGGTTCTCGTCTTGCTATCAAGTCGCACGAGGAAACTCTGTTGAAGCTGAGCTGCGACGTCTTGACAAAACTTTGTTCAATTGGCCCATTGATCTCTGCGGTCGGTAGTTCGAGTCCCCACTGACTAGAGGTCGGAAGGCCTGTTTCGGCGACCATTGGACGCTGTGCTGAAAGGGCTCGCCAATGAGGGTGTTTGCGCGGCCATGTTCCATCACACAAGCTGAGGAGCACACGTCAAGCGTTCGTCCTTATAAGAGCCGCATCGTCCGGGTTCATGAAAAAGAGTGAAATGTGATATCGGCCATGGTGGTTTTTGAGAAGTCGTCGCCGTCGTCGCCGTCGTCTTCGTCGGAATGGGTGAAGCTTCCATGAGAATTCTGGAAGAAACAGCGATGGCGGTCCACAACATGGAATCCCATGAGCGTCTTTAAATGTCTGCAGTGACCTCGGACACTTCTCCACATAAAGCTGCTGCAAGATGAGCTGGCAGGACACCAAGCAGCAAGGTCCAGCACGTCCAGCACAGCACAGCACACACTTTCGCTACACCAAGGGACCATGGCAAAGAGCACGGCATGGCGGACGGATCTGGCAACATTTCCAGCAATATCAGGCTTTGCCGGGCCATCAACTATATAGATACCGGCCTTATTAGGTTGCTGGCTGGCTGTCCCATCACGTCGTGTTCGCTTTGCTGTCAATGTTGTGCCCTGTCTGCGCCCGGGTTGCATATGATGTTTATGCGTTTCGCCCTGTCCCATGTCTCTTTGGTTTTTTTTTTTTTATCTTTTGGTCCGAGGCGAGGTGCTACACTATGGGAATGTGTCGCCGAGGTCCTTCCAGAAAGGAGGGAGAACATGGTTCAACTACGTTGCACACAAAGACAAGCTCGGCGGGAGCGCAGACGGTCCCTGACATACGAAATCAGATACAGCATATATCGAAGCCGGAAACCGTCAGAGACACTACACCCGTCGCAGTACCTTTCTATAAAAGCTTGAAAAGTGACCAGTGGTTTGCAAAGAGCGCCACGCAGTTGCAGCAGTTTCGAATTCCGATGGAAGGGGCACGATATGTGGTTATTGTTCCACAGATGGCGATGGCGCACAGGTTGGGACGAGAACGCCAGTACACACAATGCAGACCCTTTGGGCGCATTGATGTTGTCGGTCATGGGTGTTGAGAGACGTGAAGATGACATGGAGGGTTGGGTTTGGCATGTCCGGAATCTGTCCTGGATCCTGAGCTTCCCCATCCGGATGCCTGTCCTTGGACCTCCCTCGTCCCGCTCTGCTTGAGGCCTTCTCTCTCCATCAAGACATAGTGCGCTCAATTCTGGACTGTTCGTGATCTCAATTCTACTCTGGAGACAAGCCATTTCCCGTTGATGAAACATAAGGGTTTCTCCCTTGTCGAATGGCTGAAGAATTGCTGCCCAACGCCGACACATCCAAAAGCAATTGTCCATTGATGTGATGAAGTGGTGAACTTTTGCCGGTCGAATGGGAATCCCAGGCCATTGCGCCGCCAATTGATGGTGGGGTCAGCATGTCCTAAAGATATGACAGCTGCTGAGTGCCATTGGTTTTCAGCTGCCGGGCCGTCGTGGGCTGCCGAGGCTGCCAAAAGTGTTGAAGCCTGCGGCAGGCAAAGCCACTCACCGGCACAGTACCGGACAGCACAGGCAGTGGACAGGCTCACGGTGGCACGGCCCCAGCCGGATTGCCTGCCACAAGACTCACTCTGGCAGTGGACTGGACTTTTGAATGGCGATCTCTTTGACCCTGGGCCGATACCAATTGGCAGTAGCGCCGACGCCGCGAACGAACAATTCCCATTGCTACGCTCGTCCCCAGACCCTCAGAAATTCTGACTGCAACTGGCACGCCGAGAACAGCGACTCCCTCTGTTCGGCCCTGCGCGTCGTCTGCTCCATTCAGTTCCCTTTTACGTCCACCGTCGTCGCCGACCCTTCGATTCTCTCTCTTTGGCAGCACATTTGCCCCGAGCCATCATCCAACAGTTCACAATTCATAATTGCTTCACCCAACTGAAGCGTGCTCGCGTGGCAGTTCGTTGCCTCCAACCCTCTCAGCATCAGAGTCGCCAGCCAGCGGTCCAGTCGCAGTTGAGCATGCTGTCGCAAAGATCAAGGAGCCAAGACAACACCGCAACGGCAACAGAAGAATAACGGCACCAGCGACCGTCATCTTTTCCTTCCTCCACGAAAGCACCACGCTTTAACCGACTACTCGGCCGCATCAACGTGCATCATTCTACCGCCGCTTCACCTCTCTAGCAACCGAGACGTCACCTTCTTTCAGCCGTCGCTCGCTCCACTCTCACCTTCTCATGACCTTTGCGCCTAAGCCTACCGACTCCGCCGACCGTCTCCTTTTCTTTAGGTTGCCTTCTCGATCTGCACCTTCTTAGCCCTGGCAACACGTTTCTTCCTCGAACTGCCAACTTCGTACAGCAAACGTGCCCCAAGTGCCCTCGACACACAGACACACCGAACCACTACTCACAGTCCCTTATTCGGGTGCGCGCAGGGCGACCCCAGCTGCTGCATCCACCATGGAGGACGGCCGTCACACACCGGACTCGACGAAGGGATCAAAGTCGGAGGAGCACTCCAAGATGAACGGCTCCAAGCTAAAACGGGATGGCGCCAGCAACGCCAGCAATGCGGCCACGCCAAACGGCTCCCAGACTGGAAACTCGAGACCCCCAAGCATGTCGCCCGACGAACACAAGGCCGCGAGTGAGAGCACAGCAACTCCCACCGAAAATGGCCCGACACAAAAGCCTTCGCGAAAGGCGTCCCAGAAGAACATGAAGAGGGAACCGGTGCTCTTCAACCATCTCCCCGACGTGAGGGAAGAGGCATGCACACATTTCCAGGTCATTCATGACTGTCTCTATGGCTCAAAGAACATGGGTGCATCCGAGCACGACGCGTTGGATTGTGACTGTGCGGAAGAATGGCGTAAGTGAAAATATCTTCAGCTTCCCCTGGCCGCTAGCGTCGTGTCCGCCTCCCGCCCGCCCGCCGTCAGCCCCCTGACCGATTACTGACATCTGGCTCATCGTATAGGCGGTAATATGAACCATGCTTGCGGGGAAGATTCAGACTGTATCAATCGGGCCACCAAAATGGAGTGCGTTGACGGCGACTGCAACTGTGGTGCCGGATGCCAGAATCAGCGCTTTCAACGAAAACAGTATGCCGACGTGTCGGTCATCAAGACGGAGAAGAAGGGGTTCGGCCTTAGGGCAAACACGGATTTGCAAGTTAACGACTTCATTTTCGAGTACATTGGCGAGGTGATCAACGAGCCGACATTTCGCAGCCGCATGATCAAGTACGACAAGGAGGGCATCAAGCACTTTTACTTCATGTCACTAACCAAATCCGAGTTCGTGGATGCCACTAAGAAGGGCAACCTCGGCAGGTTTTGCAACCATTCGTGCAATCCCAATTGCTATGTCGACAAGTGGGTGGTTGGTGACAAGCTGCGCATGGGCATTTTTGCCGGGCGCGCAATCAAGGCCGGTGAGGAACTGGTGTTCAACTACAATGTGGACCGCTATGGCGCCGACCCGCAGCCCTGCTACTGCGGTGAACCAAACTGCACCGGCTTCATTGGCGGCAAAACGCAAACAGAGCGTGCGACCAAACTGCCTCCTGCCACCATCGAGGCGCTTGGTCTCGAAGATGGAGACAGCTGGGACACGGCGGTGGCGGCCACCACCAAGAAGCCCCGCAAGAAGAAGGCTACCGAGGACGATGAAGAGTATATCAACCGCTTCGAGCCTCGTGGCCTCGATGAAGAGGGCGTCACCAAGGTCATGGCCACGCTCATGCAGTGCAAGGAGAAATGGATTGCCGTCAAGCTGCTCGGCCGCCTTCAGAATGCCGACGATGACCACGTCCGGAATCGGGTTGTTAAGATGCACGGATACCAGATTTTGAAGACAACCCTCAACACCTTTAAGGAAGACACCAATGTCGTACTACAAATTCTCGATATCCTGTATCAACTCCCCCGCATCACCAAGAACAAGATCACCGACTCCAACATCGAAGCTGCCGTCGAGCCCCTCACCCATTCCGACCATGAGGATGTCGCGTCGCAGTCCAAAAGATTGCTTCAGGAATGGAGCAAATTGGAGACAGCCTATCGCATCCCGCGCAAGAAGCTCGACCCCTCCGCTCCCGTAACCACAAACTCGTTTGAGGATGACCGCCGCAACGTCAATCACGAGGAGCATCCCTCGAGACCCGTCAATCCGTTTGAGAACATGGTCGTGCCCACCGGTCCCCGCAGCAACATTCCCCAACGTAACATAAACTTCTTCAACAACCAGCGACCACGGAAGCTTCCAACAAATCTTCCCGCCGGATGGTTTGTTACAACTGACAGCACAGGCAAATACTACTTTTACGATAAGAGCGGCCACACCCAGTGGCAGCGGCCCACAACGCCTGCTGTCGACGTGCCCAAGGCCTCTGCCAAGGTGGAACAAAACCAAAAGGCTCTGCAGGATATCATCGACAGTTTGACTAAGGAGCCAACACCCCGCCATTCTGCGAACCAAACCCCCAAGTCCAATACACCCGTGCCGGACAATGGTAAGAGGGAGAAGTGGAGGTCTCTTCCGATCGAGAAACAGATGAAGATCTACGAGAACACGGTATGTCCAGTCCCGGAAACCAATTCCCCTTCCTCTTGCCGTGATGCTGACCAAAGTGCTTTCAGCTCTTTCCCCATGTGAAATATGTTATGGACAAGTTTAACCGAAAACTTCCCAAGGAAGACCTTAAGCGGTTCGGCCGTGAGATCAACAAGAAGGTGGTTGCGTCCGACTACAAGCACCACCGTGTTGACGACCCCACGACCATCTCCTCCAACCAGGCGAAGAAGATCAAGAAGTTTGTCAAGGACTTCTTTGATCGTGCCGTAGTCAAGCACAGGGAAAACGAGCAGCGCGCCGCACAGAAAGCCGGGTCATCATCTTCCGGTGCCCCCTCACCTAATAATGGCGGTGCAGCAACGGAACCCAGGTCATCACTTGGCCTTAACGGCGCTAGCGGTGTCCCCGTTAAGAACCAACAGCCCGACGCCGATGGCGATATCGTCCTTACAGACGTGGAGGACGAGGGTGACAATACCCCTGCCACCTCCAGTCCAGACCGCAAGAGGAAGCGTGCGGAAGACCAAGAGGTTCCGGCACCGACTTCTGAAGCGATACCCTCACCAAAGCGAGTCAAGGAGGACTCGATAGCCGAAGAGTCGATCCCCAGCCCTCCGCCCCCTCCGCCGCCGCCGACGGATACCCCGCTCACAGAAGAGGAGCGATCGATGCGCGAGCAAGAGGAGGCCTTAATGAGGGAGAACGAAGAAGCGCAGAGGCTGGAGGACGAGGAGGCCGAGCGCCGGGTGAGCGTTGCGGTCCAGGGAGCGGCTTCTGCGACCGGCAAGGTGAACGGGGTGAATGGGACCGGCAAGACCCATACCTCGGAGGCATCACCTGCTGTTTCCGATGAGAGTAGTGGGATGGATGTTGATCGTGATGAGCAGAGTAATAAGCAAGGGGCACAACAGGAGCCCGTCAGTCGTTAGCTACGGCTTTTATAAGGTTTTTTTTCTTCTTTTTCGTTTTCTTCTGGTTGTGTTGAAAAGAGTTAAGGGTTATTGAAAGCAATTTATGGAAAGAAGGCAACGTTCAAGGAAAATGCTTGAATGGTTTTTTTATCGGTTGTTTGCATGAAAAGGCCACAGCCAACCGCCAGTGGAAGTGTTGTTGGTTGGTTGGCAATAGAAACAGTGGTTGGTTTGGTGGTTACTCGCTTATCCGGTTCATGTTGGTTGGTCGGTCGGCTGGTTGGTTGGTCGGTTGGTTGGTCATATACTCAAAATCGGTCGGTACACGGTCCGAACGGTTGGTGGCTTTCTGATTCATCATTCTCCCTTTGGTCAGTCTAATCGGCACCTATAACGCCCCGGAGGAATACGAACAGACGGACGGGCATGGGCTCTTGTTATTTCTTTGCTACAACTTTCAGCTTTCATCAGCAACATATTTTATCTTATACCAGGCTTAGATCCATTATGGGCGGAGTGGTGAAGGATGGATGGATGGTTGGAACAATTCGACAGTCACCGAAACATAGGCGGCAGGCCATTTGCTATGATTGGTGGACAAGGGGTGCCAGTATAGCTGGCTGACTTTTAGTCAAGGACACACACACAAACACCTGCCCCCTTTTTGATCTTTGGAGGAATTTTCTATTGGTAGAGAAAGCAATACTGCATTACGTGACAATAGGGGTGGTGGTAACAGTGGTGGTGATGGTGCTGGATTCACACACAAACGTTCGTCAGATACATCCTACAGCCCCAGTACAAACCTAGGAGCAAGGCTCGCACGCACGCTGCAAAGTTGCAGTTGCTTATTTTCTTACATCACGCTCATACAGAGCTCTCTCTTTATCTCTACCACTTTTTCTGGGTTTCTTTCTCTTTATCTCTCTTAGGCGCTTAGGTCCCAAAAACAAAATGGAAACGGAAAATGGAAAAAGCATCAATCGGCAACGGCGTTCTTGAATTGGAGTACCCGGAGTGAGAGGGTGGAGCAAAGGCGTAAAGGCATTTTGGATGTTACCTATATACACAGTAATTCCTAGTGGGAATTATGATGGCATTATTTTCATCATCACTTGCGGTTTCACCATGCATGGCATTGTTTTGCTCTTCAGGAGGAGCAAAAAAAAAAAAAAAAAGCAGACAGGCAGCCGGACCGGACCGGACAGGCGGGTGCAAACCGGTGCAAAAAAGGCACAGGACAAGACAAGACAAGAGATGGATGACAATGACAAAAGCATGGGCATCGTTTGACGAATGGAGAATATAAGCTACAGAGAGACACACGCATGGTCATTCATTCGTTACTCGTGGCGCTTGGCGATGTGTTGTGTTGTGTTGTGGTTGGAACGAGGGGAATATAAGGTGCTCTTTGATATATGCTATCTACCTATATCTATGTCATCATGAGTAGAACATATTCGATATCAATGTAGTTGTAGTTGGATTGATACGGATACGGGGAAATCTAGAGGGTCTGAAGTCAAGCGGTGAAGAAGTCTTTCCGCTTGTTCGCGTGATCGTAAGCACGATCTTGGCGAAGACTGAGGTGTATATTTGTCTACCTGCCTCTCAGTTGAGCGTTCACTCTGTTAGTCAACAGGCGTAAATAGTTTTACACCATACTCGGCTCTTGTTTTGCGAGGTATTCGGCTTTCAGGTGGCCAGGATCTCATACATCATCCTAGCAACTACACGTACAAGTTACAGCAGCCCTCTTCAACCTCACATTCTCCAACGCATATCCGACGAGGCACTACAAGCACGCGATGAGAAAAGTGTGTACTTGCAGTCCGGGAATCAAACGTGTCCTGGAAGGTTGTTTAAACAATTTGTTGTTCGGTATATCATCGGCAAAGGGGAGAGATCATCCAAGAAACCCCCCCAAGTTGCTCAAAAGTGAAGAGGTATATCCATACAAGAAAAAGAAAAGGGTATCTATCAAGCGCCGTCTCCAAGGTCGTTAAAGTATATCCAAGAACCAGAATCCAAGAACCAAATTTCCAAAAAGCCGCGACCAATACCTAGGTCGTTTTGCCCATCAATCCTTCTAACTCCATCGCTTGCTTGCTTGCTTCCTTAAGCGCTGCTGTAGCGCGGTTGTAGCTCGTAGCTTCCGATCCGAACCCCCCTCCCCATCCTGTCCAAATCCAGGCAGCCAAGCCATGCCTCCTTCCTGTATATGTATACCATTGATTATCATTAGACAAAAAGGCCATTAAGTGTTTTGTTTTGTTTTGTTCGGTTCGGTCCCGAGCAGCCAAACCATCCTTGGTGCTGTTCCCATCTCTTTCGGAACCATCCGCCCAAGCTGGCTGCTGCTCATGCTCATATCAACCACCCCATCACCATCACCGCCGTCGTCAAAAACGGCACAATCACCCCCAACCCTTTTAACCCCCCAAAGGCGGCAGCAGCACCACTCCCCCTCGACACCAAAATCTCCTCCGGCAACGTCTCATTAACAAACCCAACTCCACAAACCACATTCACCATCTTCGCCGCCTTCACATACACCCCCGCCACGGGTTGTTTTCTGTCTGCAGCAGCCGCATGATAAACCTGCATCGTCTCCCTCAAGCATCCACCACAACTCGGCACCGTTGACCCGGGCAAGCTCACGTTCAGCGCCAGGTGGTAGACGTAGACGGAGCTGGGGTTGGTGAAGTTCATTACTGCGTTTGCGTAGCAGTAGCCTCCTATCCCATCATTCCCCGAGTTTCCCGAGGAGGAGGAGGAGGAGGAGGAGGAGGAGGAGGAAGAAGAGGAGGACGAAAAGACGTCCTTGAGGCAAGTAGCAGAGTAAACGGGGGCATAGGCGATCATGGCTACGTAAGCGTCGCGAACGACGGTGTGCCCGGCTTTGTACTCGGCGCCGCAGTTGGAGTCGAGTAAGAGGTCAGAGGCGAGCGAGGAGAGGTAGGACGCGCAGAAGGTGACGTTGGGGGAGCAGGAGGCATCGAGGACGCGGGTTAGGGAGACGAGGGAGCGTTGCGCTTGGAAGAAGGATTGTGAGCCCTTTGAGAAGAGTTAGTGGGTGGTAAAACGGAAGGGGGAGGGGGAAGGAGGAAGGGGAAGAAGAAGGGACGGGGGAGAAGAGAAGGGGGGAAGCGGGGAGAGACAAACCTGCATCAACAACGAGATGGGATAGCACTGGTTGAAAGTCTGGTTGTTAAGAAAGGAGTTGAGAAAGGCCGGGCAGTTGCTGTTAGGAACAAAGTTGGCGGATAAACTGCCGTCGAAGAATTTAGGTAGGGAGCTCGATACGGCGGCGGTCTCGGCCGGGGCGGTAGTGGTGGTTGAAGCGGTTGTAGTTGGTTTCTCGGTGATGGTGGAGACGGCGATTTGGAAGGTGGTGGTCACGGAGCCGGATGCCACGGCGCCTGCGGTACCGGTATGTGATGTGGTGGTCTCCTTTTCCTCACGCTTCCTCAACCCCCCGTGCTTCAACTCCGCCTGCTCCGGTGATAGCAAGATCCATTCTCCTTCATTAATGGTTGGTGGTTCCGAGGTGTCGATATCCAGTGGGGCGTTAAAGTCGATGGATGTGCTCAAGTCCTCGGGTGTGATGGCCAGTGCCCGTGCCGTTGTCTGGCTAATAAGGCAAAGCAGGACGAACACCAGACTGATAACAAACCCCCATTGGGACTTCTTCGTGGTAAGCGAGTACATCATGTCACGGCTGTAACAGAGTGTCGTAGCAGTTGGTGGTACATCACTCTGTGGAACACAGGTCTCGAGTTGTAGGGTGTAAAACGAAGGACTAAAAAATTCCCGATCGGCCGGGTCAGACAGGCAGATCGGTGTGTGTCTCGGTAGCGTTTGGTCGGTCGGTAGTCGTAGGTCTGTCGATCTCCCTTTTTATGTTGATGACCAGGACGGGGGGTTAAGCGATGACAGCAGCGAGCGAGCAAGCGAAGCTGCAAGTGGGGGTTCCTTTCCCGTCTTTATATCACTGCAGCCCAGTTCCTTCGACGGATAGGTAGGGGGGGCCGGGGAGTGATGACTGATGAAATGGCGGCGGCCCAACAAGGCGGGATGGTTTGGGAGGGGGGAGCTAAAAAGTCAATGTTGGCATCTGTCTGGTCCAGTCCAAGGGCGGCGTCCCGTGGTAGGTAGTAGCTCTCTTTAAGAAAGGCCAAAGGGTGGGATCAGGAAAATCGTCCAATATGGGTAGGCGGGTAAATATAAGACGAGGGACAGAACAATGGGACACCAATGGGACGAAGGACCAGGGGGGGAACCTATGAATTTGAGATGCAATGCCGGTCGGTGGTTGCAGAAGCAGTGCAGAAAAAGATCTGTGGGTGTTCTGGCCAGAATGGAAGCTGGGGGCGAGCGGACACTAGCAAGGAGACATGGGGGGGATCGTGGTTCGTCCTAATGGTTGGCTCGGCTGCGGAGATGAATGGTGTTAAGCAGGACAGAACCATGCACCACACTGTCCTTGTCCACCACGTTGAGAGAGAGACCGGACAGAGAAAAGAGAAATGGCTCGAAGAAAAGAGGGCTGAGAAGGTTGGAAGAGGAAATAAAAAAAAGGAAGCCGGACAAGTCCCAATGTTCCCATTTGGGTTGTGCCCGTGGTGGCCGTGCTGGCACTAGTGCTGTGCGTAAGCTGCTAGCTAACGACGGTTTGGGAGAGCTGGGTCAGGGGTAAAGAGGCCACCCCCATGCTTCTTTGCTGATGGTGGTGTTTTTGAGGCTTTGTGGCTGTCCTGTTGTGTCTCTCTGTGCCGTCCTCGAGCTTCGACAGCCTTCTCTCTTCACTTTTTCCTTCAAAGACGTTGGATGAGCCATCATAATGGACCTTCGATGGCCTCCATGGTGATGTCCTCGAGACCTCGACGTTGAGACAAGCAGAGTGGAAACCCTCTCTCTCCCTCTCGTAACTTGGGGATGCATGCGGAGTGGAGTAGGGGCGTGGATGACCGCTCGATGAATCGAAAGACGACGACGACGGTCGACAGGGGTCCTGAAAGAGGCCATCACCAACGGGAGCTTGGAGCGCTGGGCTTGGTTGCACCGGTGTAGACGAGAAAGGCAAGCAAGTAGGTAGGCGAGAAGCATGGTGATCAATTATTGAATGGCGCATTTTATAAGGTACGTACATGCTGTAAAATGCAGGGGACCTGTCTTGCGCATCTTTTTTCTTACTGCTGCTGCTGGCTGCGCATTGGCTCGGTGCATCGCATGATGCCGACTTTGTGTCTTCCATCAGTCTTCCATGGCTCTCATTGGGTAGGCTCAGGGGACCAATCGAATTTGCCAAAGAGAATAAGAGGTCGTAAAGACTGATGACGATTCAAAGATGGTGGTGATTGTGGTGGTCTGTGGCGTTCCAGTGGCCCTCTTTCAGCCTCCAGATGAGCGCAAGCGACGGGAGTAACGTACGAAAGCGTGGAAAGGTTGGGATCAAAGTTGTCTTGACCGCACCTTGTCGTCTCATTCGTTAACGATGAAAGCCAAAGACGGACGACGGCCCGTTCAATGTGCGTGAAAGTAGGTGGTGAGTGACAACAATAACATGGCCAAGTTCGGCATCGCATCTGCTGGATGAAAACCAATTTGGATCAGACGCAGGTACAAATTGGGCCATCCATGTTAACTTCCAGATCGGTGGTTGAGGCAAAAGAAGAAAAGGCTACCACCTATTGACTACCGCAAACCCAAAAGCGTACGATGTTGCACATAAGCGAGATTTCGCTTTTCTTCAGCACCTGCTGCCGAGCGAGTGGTCCCGGCGTCCCGCTGTCCACGACAGAAAAGTTGAGACCTTTTTAGGCATAGGCAGTGAAAGTAAAGTCTCATCTTTTTTGTCACTGCCCCCTGGCGTGTCTCGTAAACAAATCGATAAAAGGCCCCACTATAACCAGGGGCAGGGGATCAATAAGAAGCGACTTTCTCTCTTTGTAAGCGATCCCGATCACTGTCGTCGAAGCAATCATCAACGGCACCTTTTATTGGACTCGGACTCTCTCCGCGCAATTGCACCGCGGCGGATGCCCACAGCGAAACAATCCAGACTTCGAAGGGGAAAATTCTCTTCAATTCAGTCCTTCTAGCTCCGACTCCGAGTCTGATCTGTCTGCTGTGTACCTCACCTTGCCGCGTCCCCGTCCACGTTCGGGTCGGGTGCTCTCGAGTTTTTCGAGTACTACTTGCACAACGTTCCTGTTGGTGCCGTGGTGCGACAGGACATCTGATTCTAGCAAGCACGGCTTCCTTGTCCTTCCTTCTTAACAATCCCGACTCTGACAGCCTGACAGTACTGTCTGGCTCAATATCCCGGCGTTGCCCTCTGATAGCTCTGACCCGAAGTCAAAGTTCGAAAGAAGATCATTTTCTTCGCATAGGATAGAAACAAAAAGACAAAAAAAGAGTCTAGACCTTCCCTGAGCCTATTGTGCAGATCCGGCTGGTTCCGGGGATCAGCACAAATGATCCTCTCTACCCATCCATCCTCGCATCCAGCGTGGTGGTCCTTGGCGCGAGAGATTCCCCAATCTCGCAATCTCGCAAATGTCTTCCATCCCGTCCGTCAACTTGTCAAGGTAACCCCAATGTTTGCGGCACCTTACCTCTGTCTACACCAAATTAAAGGGTACCCAGTAACAAACATAGCTACACTGGTTTAGTAATTCGTGTACTTTCGAATGTACAAAACTTACCAAAAAGAACAGGTGTCTGAAGAATTGGTTAAGCTTTTGACTTATGAAGCGTTTCTGAGCATTCTCAACTTATTTCCACTTTTTGGCGTTGTTCTTGAGGTTTGAAGATGGGTGTTGCTGTTACTTGAGTGCGGGTTATTTTGTCATAGACGACGGGGACCCTACGTACAACCCCGGAGAGACACCAACTGAAAAAGACACCCTACGCCCACCACGCCTTCGGGTGTGCCACGGGGCCACGTTCGTTCGGCATTGGGGAGCCCTGGGGTGGGCGTAGGGTTTTCAGTTGGTGTCTCTCCGGGGTTGTACGTAGGGTCCCCGTCGTCTATGACAAATATGGTATGGGCTACCATGGTTTTCGCGTCTTCTGTGCCGGTGCCCTGCTTAGCTGAACATCACAACGTCAGTAACCGAGACTTGCCATGAAGAGGATGTGATGTGTCGGGTTTTGCTGTTTAAGGAAGAATATAGGGGTTTATGCGGCTTTCGCCGTGCTCTTGGAGGTTCGGCTGAGAATTATTTTCTTCCGCAGCAAGAGTGTTTTGGTTGAAAAATAGCGAACATGGTGGATATTGGTTATTTCCAAGAGCGAAGAAAGGGCAAAAAAAAAAAAAAAAAAAAAAAAAAAAAAAAAAAAAAAAAAAAAAATCACGAAAAGCCACACACCAGACGCCCCAGACGCCATCGGCACCACGATCATTGCTTTTGGCTTCGGGGAACGAGAACATCCATTTATTCATCTCGTCGTTATCGGAGCGCCGACTGCCCCTGAGTGAGGTTACCGAAACTTCTTTGACACTCCGCTATGCCACATATCCTCGCCATGCTGCCAGTTACGGCCGCAAAAAAAGAAACTCACTTACTCACCTAGAGAAATTCGAACAACCATGGTCCCCAGGCGGCCCTTTTGCGAAGAATTGTTCGCTAGTTGTGCACATGCCCCCTAATCATGCATTCCTTCTCATGTCACCGCCCGCATTCAACCGGAGTTACGGGCCTGTTACCTCTCATAACTTGTCGTATAACAGAACGCCAGCTGTATGCGTGTCTGAGACCGGCCGGGCATTGAACGGGCAGAACGGGGCAAGAACAGGTTAAGAATAGGTGAGATGGTTCGAGATCAGGTAGGTGGAGGTAGGTACTCGGTTCGAGATCAGGTAGGTGGAGGTAGGTACTCGGTCCGAGGTACATATGGGATCCCTCCTTTGTGTGTAACGAATACGTATGTCCCTTGTACCCTGGGTTGGATTGATGATGTTGAGATGAATGCCATTGTTGTTGGTGGCCCTTGGTGATGCTGACAATCACATGCTGAGTGAGTACATACCTTTACCAAGTCAAAACACGGTACTCGTCTCAGTCGTCTGGGCTAGAAACGCCGTTCAGACCCCAGGTAGTGATTGTTGAACCCAATCCATTTCATAAAAAACACCTGTTCGTAAACATATGCGTCCCTTTCAAAATCCACGATACCAAGAAAGCCGTTAAATCACACACAACAACAAACTTACAAAACAAGTTTACCTTCCCAAAACGCTTCCAAACTCGTTGACGCTCTTTCTTCCCACCCAACCCATGCAGCTATGCCTTGCCTTCTCCTCCCATCTCACCAACAACACACCATATACCAACCCACACGACCACCATCTACGCAAGGTAAACATAATTCCCACCCTCCCTTTCAATATAATCCTTTTCAATAAGCCTGTTATTTTTTCACACCAACAAGTTAGCAATCTACCCTCCCAACAATCATCATCATCATCATCATCATCATCATCAGTATCATAGGTAGGAAGAGGAAGAAGCACATACTTCTCAATATTAGCCTTAATATCCGCCGCATCCACCGCCCCCCTCTGCTTCGTCTGGTTAATCACCTCGGCCACCAGCTGCGCATGCGCCATCTTCTTCCTGCTCTTCATGATTCTCACAATCGCCGCCTGCGTCTCAAACTGTCTGTCCTGCGCGACGCGTTCGTGCGTCTCCTTGTTCTCTTCTTTCGTCTCCTTGAGTTGGATCTGGTTGATCTTGACTCTGAACTTGGGGTCGGTGAAGGATTTGTTAACACTAAACGTGTCGGTCTTGTTGACTTCGCGACCCTTGGGGTGCTTGTTGAGGACGCGCGTCTTGCCGCAGGCTAGGGATTGCAAGGTCCGTTGAAGCTCCGGGTCGGGCATACCCGTTGTTGAGGCGAGTTGGTCGTAGGAGAGGATTCCTTCGGCGGACTTTTCTTCGGCTTCGTTGAAGAGGACGAGGACGATGGCTTGGAAGGCGGAGACGAGAAGTTCTTTCGGTCCGCGGTCGAAGCGCGCTTTCACGACGCAGTGCGCGAGGTTGTGCTTCCATGTTAGTCGGCGGCCGGTATGCTTGGATTTGTAGTACGTGTCGAAGGTGGTGATGTGATCCAATACATTTTGTGGTAACAGGACGCGGACGTCAGGGTAGGTGGGCCAGGCGGCGGCCGAGAGGACGTTAACGCTCAGGTCGAGGTCCGAATTGGCCACGGGCGAGTCCTCGCCCCTACCAGCTAGCCAGGTCTTGTAGGAGGCAATTTCGTCCTTGGCCAATTCCTGGTCCTTAAACATGATCTCCAGATTGTGGGTGAAACTAGAACCGCACTCGTTCTTCAGCTTGGCCAGCATGTTCCTTTCCGCGTCACGGCTGGCGCTGCGACCCATGAGAAGTCTGCGCGCCAGGTCCTTCTTGTAGAACGCCTCGAAAATGTCCTTGCCCTGGATGAAACGGAACAGCTCCAGGCTGTGATCCAGTTGTCGATCCAGCTCGGCATCTTCATCGGCCGTGCTGGCAATACCGCTCCTCTCGGCATCCTGCCTGTCCTTGACATCGGACAACAGTGCCTTGGGCAACGTCTTGAGACCACCGCGTAGCAACATGTCGATGTGCTTGGCGATCATCTCGCCCACCTTCGAGGTGCCCGTATTCCACGACGATGACACCGACTTGTCGTTGATGAAGAACCCGAAAGCGTCGCGTAGCCCGTATGTGAAATCCTCGTCTCTGCCGAACGCATCGCGAATCATTACGTCTAGCGCGCGGCGCAGCTGCAGCATGCGAATGATCATTTCGTCGCCCCTAGCCGTATCGCTGACGATGGCCGCGCCTGTCTTTCTGATGTACTGCTCCCACGGCCCCTTCAGCCTCTTCTGAATACCTGACAACTTAAGCAGCTCGTACAGGGCCTTCATGGAATCGAGATCGTTTGCATCCAGCAACTTTGCGACGCTGCCGCTGTCCAGCAGCTTCTCCGCATAGTTGAAGATAAGGATCTGGTGCGCGTCGTCCTTAAGCTGGCGCTTGGTCGTGCTGTCAAAGTTGTACACATCGCACCGCTCGCTTTCCCTGTTGAGCAATCGCTCGCAAGCGACAATGTACTCCTTGAGCCCGCACGACTCGCTGCGCTCTTCCGCGAACCGCCTCACGTACTCTCTCGACTCGTTGATAAACTTGGGCTCCAGCTCCTTGCCGTACACGCCCCAGAGCCTTAACATGGCCACCGACTCCCTCAACAGCTGCGAATCGAACCTGTTGTCATCAAGCCGATCAAACATAACCAACACGCACACCGCATTGACCACCCGTGCGCCGATGGTCAGCATATTAGCGCCGTTCCTGCTCCTCGAGCTATACATGGCGCTCCGGAACGCACTGATACCCATATCATTAACGCTCGTCGGCCCCTCCCTTTTGCCGCTAGCACTCTTGCCCTTCCCTTCCGTTGTCCCACCACCACCAGGAAGTAGATAACTCCTATCCAAGTAGCTGAAGATCCACCTGATCACCAAGAGCTGCGCAATCCACCTCTTCCAGGCGGCCAGCACCGCCCTGAGCAGGATCACATCCTCTTCCCCTCCCATGTCTGTAGCTATAGACGGAGCAGCCGCCAATAACGCCTTTAGCACCTCGTCACTGTTCAACCACCCCTTGCATCGTTCCTTCAACCACTCGTACAACTCCCCAGACTCCTTCTTGCCCCGGCGGCAGATATCTTCCACCCCACGGTATAGCTTCTCCATCGGTTGACCGCCCATAGTGGTGTTATTGCCCGCTCCGCTACGGCTCTGACCACCTGGGCCAGGACTAGGACTGTGGCTTCCGAGAGCAGGAGCGGCACCGGTACCGGCACCGGCACCGTGCCCGCTAAAGACAGCTTTAAGCGCCGCATCCAGATCGCCGCGAATGCGTGCATAGTGCGCTTCTTCGGTCTGAGTCTGGGTGGCGACAGGGCGGAGGTTCTTAACCACGAGGCGGCGGGCGCCAATGTGGGTTTGGAGGTAGTTCGTGCCCCCTGGTGTTTTGCTGGTGGTCATGCCGCCGCCCTTGGGGTTGAGCGGTGCTGTTGACGTACGGCCTATGTTGTGCGAGGAAGATAGTGGTGGCCCTCTGATGTGCGAATGAGAAGAGGTGGGAACAGGCGAAGTCCCCGCGGAGTTGTTACTTCCTTGGGTGAGGTCGATTACCTCTGGCGGGCCGGAGGCGGGGCGTTTGCCTTTGAGTTTGGCGGACATGGTGGGAGTCGTGGTGGTGGCTGTTGTCGGGTGGGTGGCGGAAGAAGCTGCGAATAATTCGGAGCGGGAGCGCTTGTTGGGTTCTGGGGGAGCAGTAGTATTAGTGCTGGATGATGCGGCTGTTTGAGGATGCGACTGCTGGGCGCTTTTATCGTTCAGGTTCAAGTCGTCGAAGCGGCGCTTGGTCGGGGTAGCGTGAGGAGGTGATGATGGCGTATGTTGATGAAGATGGCTGATGTTCAGATTGTTGTCACGAGGCAACTCGGACGGATTGGCAGAGCTGTTCGAAGGCATCGATGGACAAGTCGTTTCAACAAACGTCTTCTCTCGCCTGCGCGGCAGGCTTATATAGCTGATCAGCTGTCAATGTTTGCAGGATGCGCGAACTGCAAAGCGATTAATGTTGTCAATAGAGGATAAAATGGGCTTTATTTGTCTCAAGAGTTGAGATGGTGCATGGGAGGAAGTTCAAGTCGAGATGACGGAGTTAACAATCCATTAGTACAATTCCAGGTGGGGGAGGAGCTCCGGCACCGTGTCAGCGGCGAGAGGCGATAACTGTACGGCACTTGTGGACGCAATCCATTTATCGCGGGGAAGTGGGACGCGTCTTCTCTGTTAACGGCGCGCAAGTTCGCGTTAAGCATCTCGGCTCTATCAAGCGTCTAACGCTAACAGCAATCTAACTTCAACATCACAGGTCCATCTTCACGGCTCTTCACCAACTTCAGATCCAATTCAGACTCAACGCCGAAATGCTTGCCAAACCGAAACCCGGAAATCGAAAAACCGAAAAACAATTTCTTGCTGCCAAACGATGTAAGCCTGAAAAAGACACTAACACATAATACCAGTACACAAAACTCCCATTCCTTTCCATTCCCTTCCTCCCTCAACTTCCCGCCAATTTTACCTTGACTGTGGTTGTCTAGAGTCTAGACAGAGAGACGTACGTACAGCCAGTCTACATGGTATTCGATGCGACGCGGCGTCACCATCTCTTTTCCTCTCCTTCTTCTTCTTCTTCTGCCTCATTCTTCTGCCTCTTCCTCCTATCCCGCTCACTCACACCACTTTCCCTCAACATTCTCAGCACACTCCCCACTTCAACTACCTCTCTCTCTCTCTCTAGCACCAGAGTCCATAACCATCGGCCTGTTTGGCTTGGCTATCGGCTAACGACAGGACCCTCTAATGAAATAGTAAATCACCCTTCGGCTTCTCAGCAGGCATTTGCTCTTCCTCAAACTGTTTTATCACCCGTTAGCACAAATCATCTCTTCATCACCTCCTCATCCAGTGGATTATGTCAAGGTTAGGGAAGACTCACCTCCAAAAACCCCGTAGCGTTAATCAAAAGCATAAACGCCTCCGCCAGCTCATCCACCCTCTCTTCCAATTCCAGCTGTACCTGGCTATCCCTATCCACGCCACCCGCAGCAGTGCTGCCGTACGCACCACTGTACGCACTCCCGTTCATCGCCCTCATAGAAGCACCAGGGTTCCCCGAGCCAGCACCACCAATCCCCACACTCCTCTTCAAAACCTGAACCACTAACCCCCTAGCCCCCTGCAAAAACTTGCGTCCCTGCAGCGCATTATGGCTACCGCGCTTCTTGCCGGCCATGACCGCCGCTGAGACGATTCTGGCTAGATACACCAAAAGTGTATAGTGCCTTTCCAAAGCGCGGATATAGGCCGTGGAGCCCGTGGAAGAAGTTTGTTGTTGTTGTTGGACGAGAAGTTCGGGGTCGGTGGAGAAGGCACCGGACACTTCTAGGGCGCGGAAGAGGTTCGACTGAAGAACGAATTTGGAGCCGAGCTTGGAGCGGCAGAGGGCGAGGAGGAGGGAGAGTTTGGAGAGGAGGTATTGGCTGTCGGTGGCGGAGACGGATTGTTGTGCGAGAGCTAATTGTTGTTGGTGGGAGGGAACGGAAGGAGAAGGTTGGAGCGGTTGGGATTGGGAAGAGGTGGTGGCGGCGGACCAATCTTGGAGAATGGTCTTGAGAGAGTCGACGAGGACGCCGATGAAGTTGAGACGGTTCAGGGTGTTGACGACGAAGGAGCCGTCGAGATTGTTGGTGTGCTGGAGGCCAGAGGCCGTGGTGGTGTGGTCGAGGTGGACGAGGGCTCCCAAGAGGATCATGGCGGCGGTTTGGCACGTCGAGTCGGAGCCGTAGGCGTCGTCGCAGATGACGGTGAGGAGACGATCGCCGTACGCTTGGATGGCCTTGAGGGCGCGGGTGCGGGCGGTGGCGAGCGCGTTGCTGGTGGTGGTGCCGGTGTGGTCCGTGGTCTTGTCGACTACCGAGGTGAGGTAGCGGTAGCAGATGGAATAGTAGAGGGCGCGCAAGTCGGCACTGCCGACCCAGCTGGCGATGGAGGTGAGGCAGACTTGGAACAGCTGGAAGAGCTTGTCGCTGATGAGGTTGCCGATGTCCTTGTCGGTGGCGCCATCGGTATTGTCCGAGAGGTCGAGCTTGAAGAGTAGCACCTTGGCAACGCGAGCGAGCTCAAAAGCCTCGGCGGGGCTGAGTGTGCTGAAGGCTTCCAGGCTGGGCAAAATGGCTTGCAGCGCTTGCAGGAGGAAGGCCATCTTGGGCGTGCCCTTGAAGTCATTGGCCTCGAACATTACCAGCAGGATGTTGGTCCACGCCCGGAGCACCTTAAGCCGGTGGGCGCTGAACTGCTTCTGGCGGTTGAGGTAGATGACATATTCGAGCAAGAGGCTCTGCTCGCGGTCCCAGGCTGCCAGCTCATCTTGTGTGATCAGGGCCTGGGTATCCTTCTTCTCCGGGTTGTCCCGGTTGAGCCTCTCAGCGCGCTTGAGCAAGGCCAACTGGTGGACTTTGTGGACATTGAACTGCGAGCCAGTCATTGCGTCCTCCTCGACGCATGGGGTGAGGTCGATGTCCCTGTAGATATCAAATTCCGGGGCGGGGATGTTCACAAAGTCGATGTTGAGGAAGTCGAAGAAATCAAAGATATTAGCAATGTTGATGGGCTCATCGTCATCGACCCGGATCTGTCCGTTCAGAGCATCAAGAATTTGACGCTTGACGGTAGGTATCCGCTTCTGGGAAACACTGCAAAGTTCCTTCGCGATGTATTCAAAGGCCATGGCACGCGTCGCGAGGAACTCGATATAAGAATGCGATGCGTCGGTGACCAGGAACTCGGGAGAAACCGCTTCTGCGCCGTCCCACCTGAGGTGTGGCTGGACTTGTGGTTCTTGGAGTAGCGTATGGAAGAGGAAGTTAGTAGCTCGCAACTCTTCCATGACCAACTTCGAAGAAAGGGGTGAACTCCAGAGGATCTGGAAGATGCGCAGAATCTTCCGCTTTAGAGTTATTAGATAGCCGCGCATGCCCAACTCCTCTTGGTAAACTGACAAGCCAATGAACGCGTTCAAAAGGCTATGGAAGAGTGATCGCTGCATGTCAAAGGCACCATTGGGTTCAATGGCAAGCCCATTGATCTCGCAGCGGAAGCCAAGGAGTAGATGAGCAATGGTGGGCTTGTCCGGGTTGGCTTTGAGACATTTGTAAAGGAAATCGAGGATAAACATCTTGGTTCGGTAACCCGGCGATTCGGCCTCCAGAACAAGATCGAGCGTCTGGGCGATGGTGTTGGCCAAAGATGCGGCGATCGATACACCTGCACCACCCCTCTCGAGCTGGACAATGGCCTTGTTGCGATGCGCGTGACGACCATCGGGGTTCCAGGCTGAGATGATCTTGGAGGATGTCGAGATCTTCTCCAAGAGCTTAAGGGAAGCCCAGGTGAGATCGGGGTTTCCAAGGTTGGTGAACCGGCCGAGATCCTCCACGAGAGACAGGTGGTTCATGATGCCATCCTCAAAAGCGGAATAAGCCCCGCTTGCGACAGAGCGGCTTCGCTGTCCAAGCTGCTTCTTGATAAGTGGGCGGACGAGATCGAGATAAGTGTCCTGTAGCTCAATGACCTTGATCATGACCTGGACGGCTCGCAAGACACCCATAACAACAGGGGAATCGTGGGATGACTGTCCAAGGACATCCGCATCCCTGTTGATGATGTCAACAAGAATGTTCACAACCTTCTCGTTGAACATCCACTCCATAACCCGGGCGAATGGGTGCAACCGCACGTAGGCTTCCAGGCTGGAAGTAGACATGGCAAGATCAACATTCACGTTGCTCTCATTGCCCAAGACAATCAGGTCCTCGTTGAACGATGCCAGAGAAGCCAGCGCAAACTCCAGGCAGCTGAGCTGCAGGATCCTCAACTGCATAGGGTCGGTGATATCCCTAGCCTTCTTGGTCAACACGAGACCAAAGACATAGTCAACATAGACATCAACGCCGGACAGTCGGTTACTGGTGCCAAGCGCTTCCTTGAAAGGCAGCTTGTCGCAAAGCTCTCCGTCATCAACCGATGGCTGGATGAGGGAAATAAGTAGCTGAATAAAGGCAACAGGTTGCTCAAATCCATCGCTGATGTCATCGAAAATAGCATCCATCACGGCCTGAGGACTGGGCTGCAACATTGCCACGGTTCGTTGCGTGTCCGCCTTGGGGCCCCAACCGCCTACTAGCCAAAGGTCGATAAAGTCCCACATGATTTCCGACTCCTGGTGGGTCTTGCCATGCATAAGGGCTCGGAAGGCATTGAAAACACAGGCTCGGAGACGGCCGGGAATCTGGGCACTGGCCAGCCTGATCAGTGTTTCGGGCAGCTCAACGCTTGTGTCGAGAAGTAGGAGACTTCTGGCGACTGGACTCTCATAGCCGAGTTTGGCAATGAGACGCAGGTAGCACTCCAGCATCATGGCGGATTCAGGTTCAGTCTCGGCCTGATCACTGCTGGGCTTTGCATGATGACGGACAAGTTGAGACTGGGCTGGAAGTGGCTTGGTCTGGAGCTTCTCCATGAAGAACTTGAGTTCCTTGAAGATTTGGTTCCAAGTCAAGGAGGCTGAGCGTTTCAACTTGCCCCCGGAGTGAGTGGTTTCGTCGAGCAAGAAGTTGTGGGCGGCCGTTGCGCATTCTTCATTACAGGAAAGAGCTTGGAGCATCTCGCAGAACGCGCTGACCAGAGGGGTGGAAGCTCTCCTGGACGCCCAATTCAAAAAGCCGGAGAGATTGCTTTCAGCATCTTCCCAGAAGGTCATGGCTGCGTCCGGTCGGCCATCGTAGGCGTAGGCAATGATCATGAGGAACCGTTCCAGATCAAGGTCCTGCTCGTGTGTTTGGCTCAACTGGCGCTGCTCGTCCTCCTCTGTCCTCAACTTACGCAGAACGTCTGGGATATTAGAAATAGCAGCATCGATGAGGACCTCGAGGTGCGTCATCAAACTGGTGTGAAAATGGGGCGCGAAGGGCAGGGCTTCAGATGCCAGAGGCAGAGCCTTGCGCTGTAACCATTGACGCATTCCCCAGCGTGTAGGGTCCTGCCAGTCCTGGTTATGCGCATGGCAATCGGCGGCAACGGCGAGAAGGAAGTCGAAGGCGCCGTCTTTTAGGGCATCCATAAACTGTTTTGTCCTCTCCTCGTCCTCCTTGTCAAGGTTGATGCCCCGCGCTTCGTAGCCGGCGTAATCGTCGTGATACCAGCCGCTATACTCGGCAATCCACCATGCGCGCACCGCAGCGCCGAGACTCGGTATCGCCCAGACATCCTCGGCCGTCCTTCCACAGATGAACTCGTTCAGTTGTCGCACCGGCTCAACGTCTCCACCACCCACGTTGGAACCAAAGGTTGCGATATAGGCACCGAGTACCGGGATGAGATGTACTTGGGTGAGGTTAGTCTTTGCAAGGTCCAGAGATGATAGATCAAGGAAGGCTTACCTAGTAGGTGATCGTATTTGTCTACTTTCCTCAGAAGCTGGATAAACTCCTTGAAATCCTTGGACTCGGCTTGTTTCTTCTCGACGGCGGCACACAGTATGAGGGAAAGGGTTTCGTGCTGTTCTATTAGCTTGAGGCGCATGATCTCGGATGGTTCTTGTTGGTCCATTCGCTTGGAGACGTTGGGCTGAAACAGGACATTTTGAGCTGCCACCTTCTCCCCGATATTTTGCATAGTCGATCTGATGCTTTGGAGTCCGGCCACGCACTTGGGCACGAATTTCTGGGCACCGGCCTGGGGCTTGCTACCCTGGGCGGGAATGCCGAAGATCCTCTCATCGACAACCTGTCCAAAACCTTCCTGCACGGAGGGGTCGATATCCTCGTCGTTTGCTATCTGGATGCAAAGGCGCATACAGTCGAGCAGGTAACTCCGCTCGTTTTGGAAGCGGAGGAGGCCGCACACCCACAAGGGACGGTCGAAGCTGGCCTGATCGCCCTCGGCATCGGCATCGAGGAGAACACGGGCGGCCTCGATTTCGTCGAGATCGAGCTCATCGGCAAGCTTAAGGGCGTCGTTGATGAAGTTCTGGGTGACCGCATATTCCTCGTCCTCAACCTTGATCTTGCCGCTCTGCAGGGCCGTCCTGTTGGTCGCGTTCCGAGCCGGCTTGTCTAGGAACTTGCTGAAGGAATCAGCGTGCTGCTCGAGCAGCTGCTCGACGGTCTGGAGTTCTTCATAGCGCTGTTGGCTGACAGCCTGGAGCTCGGTGTGGAGGGCGTAGAGGGATTCGAATTTGCGTAGTTCGGCCATGATTGTCGTCGGGTAGGAGGAGTTTGCTGTCGGTGTCGGTGTTGGTGATGGAGCGCCTCAGCGCATTTTTTGAAGACTCGTGAAGACTGCGACGGCCGTGGTTGCGCTTCCGTGAGGCGCACACTCTCAATCCAATGCGCTTCTTGGATCGCGAATCTCGGTGGGTGCTATGTAGTTTCTGCGTGTGGGTGTCCGTCCTGTCGTGTTCTAATTAGTCCAAGCACGAGCCGGCGCGTGTTGGAGGATTTTTCGGTGGTTCGTATGTTGGAGCAAGATTTGCGAATTGGCGACAACCGAGTTGGTGACGCGCTTCACTTTGTTGGAGAGAACGAAGGACGGGAAGCGAGAAAGAGTGAACCAAGCAAAAGCGGGATGGAATTCTCCAAGGCTGTCGCAGTCCACTGAAGCTTTGAGGTGTCGTCGATTGCGGCCAATGCCCGATCGCGGCAGAATGCGCTGCTGTCAATGGCGGCCAGCGGGTGCTACAGTGGGACGCCCGCGGGAAGGTGGTGCGGGAGTGGTGACGGCCTCTGACGGGACGCTGCAAAAAGTTTGGCGGTGAGCGATTCTGCCGCGTGTTGAGGCGCGCCAAGACTTTGGCATCGACTGTTTTGTTGTCGAAAGTCAACACAGAGGAAGGAGCTGTGATGAGAGGTGGTCATAGCTTCACCAGGCAGTAGCATCAGTACCTTCCTTTCTGATGGCCATCAAGATGCACTTTTGGGACTTGGTAAGATTAAAGACTGAGAAAATATCAGGTATCGGATTTGAACTCCAAAATTCTTTCTCTCCACATCTCTTCTTGGACGTCTTCACTTTTTCGCCTCTCTTCTCATCACCTTTTAACTTTGTCTTTTCCATTTCGTTTCTCTTCTGGGTACAAATCGGATCTGCCAGAACTCAAGTACCTTGCTGCTCAATTGCTGTATTGACGGACTAAAAAGCATCGTCGTGCTCATAGATGGTTTTCTCGAACAGGCATCCTTCCGCACTTGTTCAACCATCCCGTCGCCTCCCTGTGAAGGAAGCGAAATCGTTGTTGACCATAACATCTTTTCCGGGTTGGACCACGCGCGAGACTGTGCTACTGAGTGTAACAGAGACCGGCCAGATGGTGGACGGCCTGGTCAGACCTCAACATGGCGCCAGCAACCGAGACGGAAGACTTTCAGAAGCTCATCGGTAGGCGAAGAGAAATAGCAAACAAGACTGCATTGGAATGGCTACCCTGACACAACACACAGGTCATCTAACCGACGCTATCACGGCTCGGGGGAATGCTGTCAAGAGTGGGTGGCCCATACAGAAAACTGCAGATTTTGTGTTTGACCACAAGACTGACGGCTCGTGATTCAGCATTAATATCGTACTTCAAGGGCGACGAAAAAGGCTCCCAGGCCGAAAGTAAGAGCCAAAAACTCTTTGATGACAAGACATATCATTCCGTCTATGAAGCCCTCTTCAGCTGCACACTTATCGAAAAGGAAGCCTACTTCAGTTGCAAAAAGACGCTGAAAACCGAAAGAACACTCAATGCCTGCATCAAAAGACTCGAGAACTGCGCCGAAGCACTCCGTCTAGCTGTTCAACATGGTGCCTCCAAGGTCAAAAGGAAAACAGCAAGGGCCATCGTCGATCATATCACGCAAACTCTTCTAGATTCCGACGACAACTTCTTCGAACCCCTACTCAAGGGATACGTCAAGGCGTTGAGCGCCCTTCTGAACGTCCCAGTCATTGTCGAAAAACTAGCCGTTTTCAAGGGCGAAGACAAGGGCGAAGGATGGGAGGCTTCAATTGACTTTTGCTTGAATGCTCTCTCCCGCTTCCTAGAGGCTGCCGAACGCGACTTGGGCACTTCATCCCGCGCTTCCCCCGCCCCGGGAACACCTGCTACCTCAAGAGCAGGCTCAGTTGGACTCTTTTCTGCAACTGGTCAAGTAAATGGCCAACTGGCCATCGACTTCTTGTCATGTGTCAAGGCACTCACATCAGCGTCAAATGCGCCAGTTCTAAGGAGAGCAGAAAGGGTCTCAAAACTTGTGCTTCGCGTGCTCACCCTTCGTCAGATCAAGCTAGGCGAGCTGCACAGGGAGTCCTTTTCCATACTTAACAGCATCTTAGTGCGGGTACAAACCGAGGATATAGCCCTGGCCAAGACGATAACCACGGCACTGGTCCCAGTGTTATCACACTGCTGGCAACCTCGGTCCCTATCCCGAGATGCCATGTTAAACTCCACCAGGGATGAGATGCTCAAGACCTTATACGGAGTACACCTGTTTTTGGAGAGTTTGCTTCGGGACGCAACGGATGATATGCTCTTGCAAGATACCGAAGATTTGCTCGACTCGTTATGGTCCGAGTACTCTAGGCGGGATGACAAGACCCGCCTTCAGCTCGAGGACGTCACCTTCTCGGCGATGCAACTGCCCCCAGATCACCCATCGACTATGGTATTCGGTCTACGTCCATATCATCTAGCAGGGGAACAGAACTGGGCCTTGCTTGAGAACATTGCCCTTTTGGAGGCAGTTTACGCAAAGAGTTCTCAACGAGATCGTCAGCACCCAGAAGATGAGCCCAACAAACCACGGAAAAGGCGCCGAGTGATAGGAAGCTCGAACCGAATACACCAAAAGCTTATGTCGCTGGATCCCGCGGTACAACTCACAGCTCTACAGCTTATACCATTCCTGTCAGCGTTGAAGCATCCATCTCTCGAGGAGGTCAAGGAGGTTTTGGTGGATTTGTCACAATTCATCTCAGCGAAACAAGGCTTGGTAGCTTCGTGGGCAATGGTTGCATGCTCTAGCCTGGCGGCTCACGAAACGTCTCGCGACCCATCCCTTTCTGCCATGTGGAAGCAAGCATGGCAAATTGGGGTCAGATCCCTGAGCTTACCCCCTACGAGCCGCTCTGCATGCGTCCTTTTGGACTGGATTCTGAAAGCGAAGCTAGTTTCTGACCATGAACTAGCTGGCGACGTCAACCAGATCATCACGACTGCCGATATCAGCGGACCGGCGATGCTCGTTGACTCGTCCCTTGTGCTGATGTTGACCTTACTTCGGGTCCGCAACGCCATATCCCCCAATGCCAGTCAATCAACTTCCAGTCACGTTATTCGATGGGCTTTCTTGAAGTGGAATCCATCAGAGTCCGCATATGCTTCACTTCATGCCGTACATGCAGCACCGGTAGACCTTATCAACCTCCTGCGGGCTTGCTATGAAATGCCGGCTCTTTGTATGAATGCATCCCTCGCTGTCTTTAGCGGCCCCGTTGCTCAGTTCCGAGCAAACCAAAAGCAGCGTCATGCAATGATACGGTATCTGTTGCTCTTGGAAGATGAGGCCCCCCCAGAGGACTCGCACAAAGCAACATCAACTGATCAGCCAAAGACTGAGGAAACCCGGGCGGCTGATTTGTCGAGTTCCCACTCGACAAAGCGGCTGATTCTGGAACTGCTCTTTCCAAAGCTTGAGGAACTATCACAGATGGTAGAATTATGGCACAAGCGTGGAAGCGACAGCGCGGCCCCTGTGTCTACGGATCGCCTAGTTAGCGTCGTTTCGGCTTGTATTGTTGGAGCATTCGTCATGCCCGAGCTCGTCGGTCTCAACTCTTCCATGTCGAGGGATCTGGAGACAACCGTGTTTGGTATCGTTGAGGGCATGATGAAGGCGATTTCTGAGTCTCCCCAGAATGAAGTTTTCTTCAATCTTGTCCTTAAAGCCTCTGCGCCCTACATCCCTACCCTGGGTGAGGCTGAACTAACCCATTTTAAACGCGAGCAACCATATTCCCTCAGGCTCTTTGCCACAATCTCAAACAGTTTGCTGGAGAAAGCCCGGCGAGAGTCTCCCACGGATAACGATCCAGCGTCTATGGATCTCGATGATGAATTCGATTCCCAGGCAACCCACAAAAGTACAACGGCGGGGAAAAAGTCCCTACCCAGGAGGGACATCACACTCAACCACACTCCCGAGGCCTTTTACCTCGACACCAGCCTTCGGCTACACCTTCTTGGGATCATCCGTGCGGACGACGGTGAGCTTGGCCGGGTGCCTGATCCGATCGTGGATCACCTCTTGGAGCTCTCCGACGAGGATCTTCTGTCATGCCGGCTTTTCATGCAGGAGTTGTTCGCATCAGATGTTGTCACACCTGCTGATCTCGCGATAAGGATAGTTGAGAGGATCGGCAAGACGATCAACCAATATTCCTGTTGTGAAGCTGCCATGTGTACTGTGATTGATATCATGGAGGGATTCATCACCATGTGGACCGATGAGGAGCTTGAGATCTCGAACATGGTGGGCGATATCTACGACCATCTCGTTACACGTGCATTGCCCAACAATTCGCTTTCAACTACTGCACAGATTTGGTTTTCGAGACTTCTCTTCCGTCTGCTGGAGGTCAATTCTATGTTTGCCTCACAGATTCTGAAGCTCCCTTCCACCCGATCTACGCTTCTGACGCTCTTAAAAGACGCGCCCATGGATGTCAAGTTCTTCATTGGCATTAACTTGCCGAGAATCTTTGGGCTCTATGTTCTCAAAACTCACGACGACATATTTGTCGATATCCTCGAAGTGCTTCCCGGTGAAGGAACGGAGGGAATCGCGTTTCGTCTGTTTGTAATGGCGGAACTCGCATGCAAATGGCCTACATTGCTTCGTCGGTGTACTTACCACGTTTTCGAGACCCCTGGGAAGAACCAAACATCGGTAAGCTATGCGACAAGTAGCTTGAAGCGGATGTCGAGGTGTCTGAATCTCAGCAGCCCTCAAGAGTTGTTCACGCTTTTTGCCCCCCAGATACTCTATACTTGGCTAGCGGTCGACTCCATCGACGAGATTCCATACAGCATATTTGGGTTTTCGAACCTGGCAGAGCTCCTTTCCAAAGGCCAGTCAGAAGCTGTTGGTATAATGATCATGCACGGCCATGAAACAGACGCCCGCGAGCTGGCTAAAACTTTGAAGCTTAGTATAGGAGAGTTGGTCACACAGAGCTTCAGCAAGATCATGGCGTACAGCTTCGCAAACGATTCCAGCTTCCCAAACGAAGTGACCGGAGAAAGCCGCATGAGGAAGATCATCGGAGCGGAGCGTTACAACGGCAACATAATCCTCAACTTTGCCGACATCCTGGCCACCTTTCTCGAAACATGCGACCAAGAGTATCCTATCGAGAACTCGTTCCGCAAAGATGCCAACTTTGCCTATGCAGCGGACATCATGGAAGAAATCAAAGCGTTCGGTCATCTGAACACAACACTTCCACCAAACCAGCAGCCTATGTTCAAGGCCAAGTTCCTCCAGCGACAGATACTGCACCTCGTTAAGAGGACCAACTATGAGCTACATGAAATATGGACACCCGCTCTTGTGGTATTCGTAGCCCGAAAACTGTTGAACACGATTCACCCGGCATTAGGCCCATTGCATGCCTGTTCCGTGCTACGGAAGATCCGCGTGCTTATTTGCTTAGCAGGTAACACTGCCCTGTATGGCTACCCTCTAGAGATGCTACTGCATTCTCTACGGGCTTTCATGGTTGATCCAGAGTGCGCTGATGATGCCCTGGGAATCACCCGGTATCTCCTTACTAGGGGAAGCGATCATTTAATCAAATTTCCTTCATTCCTTGCTGGCTATGCTCTTTCATGCTTAGCTGATCTTCGCGTATTCCTCGAGTCGAGCCAATCCAGTACAACTCAGGAGAGCCAGTTCAAAGCGACAAAATCAAAGGCACAACTCTTTCACTCATGGTTCTCCAAATATCTGACCAACTACAACACCAATGCATGGAAAGATGAGACACAAAGGGAAGCTTTCAAGGCTATCACTCAATCCGCTGCTAACATCCGTGTCATGGGCAACGCAGAGAAGGGCACCCACGAGAGTAAGCTGCTCTTGGAGATTCTCAAGGATTGGGGTCGAAAACACCAGCTTCTCAACGAGCCGGCTCGATCGGTTGCTCTGTCAATGCTCTGTGGATCTTTTAATGTTCCACCACCAACTCGCTTGGACGTGATCGAAAGCGACGAAGAGGCGTTGGCTCACGGCGCTGCTGTCTGGATGAGCTGTAGTTCCAAGAAGCTTAGCAGCGAGTACTTGGCCTGGGCCGGACGAGTTATCGGTCGGTCCTTTGCAGCGTCAGGCGACGTACCACCAGAGCTCTTGCGCGAATCGCGCCTCCAGGACTATCGGAAGAAATCTCCAGTAAACTTTGATTTCATGGAGTCAGAGGAGGCTCTTCTTAGCCTGATTGAAGCTCTTACTGCAAGTAGCGACAACTTTAGGGCTGGATTGGCTGAGGCTGCCCTCCGTGTAGCAGTATCTGACGCCATCCATGAGAACAATCGTCCCTTGATCACCGCCTATCAAAAGAGTCTTTCAGAGTCGTTGCAAGGAGCATCGGAGTGGGGAGAGCTTAGAATACCACGGTCTGATCGCTTCAGTGTCGAACACCCCAATGAGGCCGAGGTATTCTCTGCGGAGTTCTTGGAAAGTCCGGATTGGGCACAGCAACTCACGACACTTTTGGCTCAGTCAGTACCCGGGAGCGTAGCACTTAGGGTACTGCCTCCCATCTTGACAAAGGTCAAAGGCTTTGCTGAGCAAGCATTCCCCTTCATCGTCCATAATGTGCTGGAATACGAGCTAGATCAGACCCAAGGGATGAAGCAGAAGCTTTCGGAAGCCTTGAAGGAATGGCTGGCCTCCACTTCACCAGCAGCCAGAGACAACCAGAAACTCCTGATCAACACAATTCTGTACCTCAGAACACAGGCAGATCCAAATGAGACATCTATAGCGGATCGATTGCACTGGCTCGAGGTCAACTTCTCAACCGCCGCGGCCGCTGCTACGCGATGCGGGATGTATAAAGTTGCTCTACTGTTCGCCGAGTTGGCATCCACCGAGATTACACGCCAGTCTCGCCGTTCGTCCGCGACTCAGGGACTCGGGGACACGAGCGAGATTTTGCTGGATATCTTTGAGAATATCGACGATCCGGATGCCTACTACGGCTTGACCCAGGACGCTTCGCTTTCGACTGTATTGGCTCGTCTCGAGTACGAGAACGACGGAGCCAAGAGCTTAGCATTCCGTGGAGCCCAATATGACAGTCATCTGAGGCGCCGGGATGTAGCTTCACAGCAAGACGGACAGGCGCTTATCAAGGCGTTGAGCAGCTTGGGTCTCGCCGGCCTGTCGAACTCTCTCCTTCAGACGCAACAGAGCCTGGATGGGTCCTCGAGGTCTCTTGATTCCACGTTCACCACAGCAAGACGTCTAGAGATGTGGAATCTTCCTGCTCCGCCTGCGACCGAAAACTGGGCGGTAACTGTGTACAAAGCCTATCAAAGTATGCATCAAGCTTCTGACATTAACGTGGTAAGAAGCGCGGTTCACGACGGTCTTATGAGAACGCTCAAACATCTCACGGGGAAAAGCCTCAACACATTAACACTGCGTCACCAGCTGGGTGCTCTCGCTACGCTGGCTGAACTCGATGATGTGCTGAATGTTGGAGATCTTTCCGAGCTGAACGGCATCATTAATGACTTCCAAGCGCGGTCCAAGTGGATGATGAGTGGACAATACGACGATGTCAGTCAGATCCTCTCGTGCCGGGAGACAACCTTGAGCATGTGGAGTCAACACCACAACCTCCGGCCATCGAGGTTGACGCCTGCAGATGCTCGTCTGGCGCAAATTCGTGGCATGCTGGTCTCCTCTGACATCTACCGGTTCCATCGTGCCACACAGGAAACGCTGAACTTGTCTACCACACTCACAGATCTTATAAAGCCGAGTGAACAAATGGGGCTTACTGTCGACGCGGCAATTCGGATGGAGGCTGCCAACTCGCTATGGGATCAAGGCGAGATGATTTCCTCCATCAGGATGCTGCAGAATATCGAGAAGGATTCCTCGCTGAAGAAACAAACTGTTCCTGTCAGCCGTTCGGATCTCTTGTCGAAGATTGGGTACCAGGTGTCGGTTGCCCGACTGGAGAGCCCTGACAACATCCAGAAGAGGTATCTCGAACCCGCACTGAAGGAGCTGAAGGGCAAGAGTGAAGGAAAGGAAGCTGGCCGGGTTTACCACCAGTTCGCCATGTTCTGTGATGAACAGCTCCAAAACCCAGATGGCCTTGAGGATCTTGCTCGCCTCCAGAATCTCAAAAAGGGCAAAAATGACGAGGTTACGCAGCTCAAAGCTCTCATTGCGAGCACCCGGGATTCGCAACTCAAAAACAAGTATTCCGTGCACTTGTCGAAGGCAAAGCAGTGGCTTGACCTAGATCAGCAGGAGCTTCGCCGAGTTGAGCAGACTCGTTCCGAGTTTGTGAGGTTGAGTTTACAGAACTACCTATTCTCTCTCGCAGCATCGGATGAGTACAATAACGATGCGCTACGTTTCACAGCTCTGTGGTTAGAGCGCTCGGAGGACGACATGGTGAACGAGGCTGTGAAGAGCTACCTCAGCAAAGTGCCTACTCGGAAGTTCGCACCTTTGATCAATCAGCTATCATCGCGCCTGCAAAATCAGAAAGGGCTCTTCCAGATCACCCTGCTAGAGCTTGTCTACAGTATCTGCCTCGACCACCCTTATCACGGAATGTACCAGATCTGGTCGGGAGCAAAAACACGGATCAACAAGGATGATGAGGTTGCTTTGTCCCGACAGAAGGCGACGGAGAAGATTGCCAAAGCCATCAGCAAGAGCGGCGTGTCAGCCGCCAAGATCTGGCCGGCAATTGATGCGACAAGCAGAGTCTACCACATGCTCGCCATGGAGCGCGATGCTAGCAGGTACAAGTCAGGTCACAAGATGGCCATCAAGGACTCACCAGCAGGCTCGGAATTCCTCGCCACGCTTGCCGAGTTCCCAATCCCGCCGCCGACCATGCAGATGCCTCTGCTGGCGAGTTGCGACTACTCAAACGTGCCGATGATCATCAAGTTCGAACCCCAAATGTCCATCGCCTCAGGCGTCTCCGCGCCCAAGATCATCACAGCCATCGGCAGCGACGGCCAGCGGTACAAGCAGCTCGTAAAGGGCGGCAACGACGACCTTCGCCAGGACGCCATCATGGAGCAAGTCTTCGCCGCCGTCTCGGAGCTACTCAAGCACCACCGCACCACGCGCCAGCGTAACCTCGGCATCCGGACCTACAAAGTCCTCCCGCTCACCTCCTCCTCCGGCCTCATCGAGTTCGTCTCCAACACCATCCCGCTGCACGAATACCTCATGCCCGCCCACGAAACCTACTACCCCAAGGACCTCAAAGGCTCGCACTGCCGCAAGGAAATCATGAACGCGCAATCCAAATCCGTCGACACCCGCGTGGCCGTCTACCGCAAGGTAACCGAAAAGTTCCACCCGGTGATGCGCTACTTCTTCATGGAATGGTTCCCCGACCCGGACGAGTGGTTCGCCAAGCGGACCGCCTACACGCGCACCACGGCCGCCATCTCCATGCTCGGCCACGTCCTTGGGCTGGGCGACCGACACGGCCACAACATTTTGCTCGACACCAAGACGGGAGAGGTGGTGCACATCGACTTGGGCGTCGCCTTTGAAATGGGTCGCGTTTTACCGGTCCCGGAACTGGTTCCCTTCCGGCTGACGAGAGACATCGTCGACGGAATGGGCATAACAAAGACCGAGGGTGTGTTCCGACGGTGCTGCGAGTTCACGCTGGACGCGCTGAGGGAGGAGACGTACAGCATCATGACTATCTTGGACGTGTTGAGGTATGATCCGCTTTATAGCTGGTCGATGAGCCCGGTTAGGATGGCGAGATTGCAGAATGCGAGAGTGGGGGCGGACGAGGAGGTAGATGAGGCGGAGGAGGAGCGGGCTGGGAACAAGAAGTCGACGAACCTCAATGAGCCTAGTGAGGCGGATCGGGCGTTGGAGGTGGTGAGGAAGAAGTTGAGTAAGACGCTGAGTGTGATGGCTACGGTGAATGATTTGATTAATCAGGCGACTGATGAGAGGAATTTGGCGGTGTTGTATTGTGGTAAGTTGTTCCGCTTCATGGTTCTAGTTGAACGCGAGAGAGATTGCTAACGGTGAGGTTGTTTAGGCTGGGCTGCTTATGCTTGAGGAGAGCATCATGAGAGAAGTACAAAGAGAGGATGTTTACATATGATCTTTTGGGTCATGTCTATAGAGATGGAAACATTGGGATAGATCTGAGGGTCTACTTGGTCATAATAACTTGATTTTTTTCTTCACAACCAACTCATCAGAATTGACGATCATGATAACCTGAACTTTCTTCACAACCAACTCAGCAGAATTGACACTAGTAGTCATACCATTGTCATCGACAAGCTTTATGTTATTTTATCCTTATGCTAACTCTCATCCGCACTCTATGTAGGCGCTGGAGAACAAGCAACACAAGGCTTACTATGCCATACCAATATGTAGTACCAAACAGACAAACTCCCCTATACACACTCGAATGAAAACAAAAAGTGGGGGTATCTATCACACAACACGAGATCTCAAGTCTCATCTTCCTCGTCATCATCTATAACGCCGTAAGTTATGCCCTTCCATCCATCCGTCCGTTCACTCATCCTTTCGCCTATGCATCCCATGCCCTTTTCCGTAGAGGTATTTCCGTCCGCAAGACCAACCAAACCGACGAGACGGAAAGAGACACCTTTTTGCTCCTTCGTA